>CM031599.1:69087507-69097507 GCA_018398815.1 Conus ventricosus | reverse complement strand
TGCAATGTTTGAGAAAGACACTTACACGGTACTATTTATTTTTTCTTTAATTTTTCTAAGCGATTCCATTGCTAGAAATCTTGCTGCTTGGTGATCATTGTGATTTTATCATAACAGACAGAGAGAGAGAGAGAGAGAGAGAGAGAGAGAGAGAGAGAGAGAGAGAGAGAGAGAGAGAGAGAGAGAGAAGGGGGGGGGGAGATATGGAGGCATATTTTATCGACCGTTCAAACAAGCATGATTTTGACATCTAGACCCAAATTTGATAGGATTACGATTCCTGTTTATAAGCTGTGATATTGTGAAACAGATGATTGACACAACTGGCACCGTGACAGATCTCTTCTTTGCACATTTGAAAAACAACAACAACAACAACAACAAACCCTGCCCAGAGCCTACTGTTTATAAATTCTCATATAATCCATCATAGTTTTTTCAGCATGCAAACTGGTCCCAAGATATGCTTACTATATCTGACAAACTCTCGTTGTGAAATTTCTCGAGGAACCTGCCCCACATGTCACTTCCAAAGAATTCGAGCCCCGTATGTCTTAAAAAAGGAGCTCAGCGTCTGCTCGCGTCCTTGCTAAATGAACGCCCCCCCCCCCCCCCCCCCCCCCCTTAAAATCCTTCATTTCTTTTTTTTCTTTTTTTTGGAGCGAATTTTCTGTCTTCTGGTAGACTGTAAATGGGGTACATGCTTACTAGAAATGAGCGTTCGCACACGTTTTCAATCGAAACTAACAAATGAAGTCGTACATAACAAATGGCTTTTGGTTTTACAGACAACGAGAACGGCGACCATACGTCAAAATAAGAATGTGCAGTTTGAGTACCTGTCATTAGACTTTTTTTTCTTTTCTTTTTAAACTCAATTCAACGGTGTCACTGTTCAGGGTGACACATTCATATACCAAAAGGCCAACATATGCGCAATTTGTGTACTTTTTTTTTTTCATTTGACAGCTGTCACTTTTCAGGGTGATATATTTTTTGTATAAAAAAGGCAAAAATATGCGTAGCCATCCATTCACCTTAATTATAAACGTAGCCTTGTTGTGATCGCCATAGACTGCAGCCAATGTGATCTGCAACAGTTTGAGGATTAAGTTTGTAAACGAGGTGTTTGTGTGTGTATGGGGTGGGGGGTGGGGGGTGGGGTGGGGAGGGATGATTAGGAGAGGGACGGAAATGACCTACAGTAGAATGTCATTGGTCAGACAGTTTGCTGGTTTGAGAATTACTGAGGTTCTACGGTTTGTTTAACAGAGAAGTGTGTGTGTGTGTGTGTGTGTGTGTGTGTGTGTGTGTGTGTGTGTGTGTGTGTGTGTGTGTGTGTGTGTGCGTGCGTGCGTGCGTATGTGCGTGCGTGCGTGCGTGCGTGCGTGCGTGCGTGCGTGCGTACGTGTGTGTGTATGTGTGTGTGTGTGTGTGTGTGTGTGTGTGTGTGTGTGTGTGTGTGTGTGTGTTTGGGCTGTGGGTGGGTTGGTGGTTATGGGTGTTCATGCAGCTACATCTATAACCAAATTTCCAGACTTGATGTAAGTATATCTGAATTATAATTACCACAAATTGAACTGATGCCCCTCCACCCCACATACACATGCCTCTTCAAATAATACTCTTCTGTCTCTGTCTCTGTCTGTCTCCGTCTGTCTGTCTGTCTGTCTGTCTGTCTGTCTGTCTGTCTGTCTGTCTCTCTCTCTCTCTCTCTCTCTCTCTCTCTCTCTCTCTCTGTTTCTCTCTCTCTCTCTCCTAACCCCCGATACACTGCTTACCACTTCCCACCACATACAACTTTTTTTTCTAAACAAAGCAGATGAGAGGACGACTCCAAGCCCCTGTGCCAAATGACATCCCCTTCAGAATACACATTACATCAAAACGTCGTTTTCCTGCTACAAGTCATCAGTTTTCCAAGCGGTAATTTCAACATTTAACTATACGCAGACAAAATGCTGAACCCAACATCAACAATTCTGTAGCGTGTTGATAAATGACCACTCAACTATTTTCCGTTTACTGAAAGAGAAAAAAAACCGAGTCAGATCTAACAGCCGTCGTGACAGCAAAACTATTCGAGGTTCACAGTTTTCAGTTGCAATGGTTTCATGGAACGCAGAACCTGGCCTCTCTTTCCAGTGCCGTAATTAAGAGTGAGAGGGTTTGTAAGCTGTACATACGTCAATACTGCTGCTCCTCCTGCTGTGGCCAGCGCCAGGTCATCAGGGCAGGCCGTATGACAGAGGGTACTTTGCTATCCATCAGTGCGTGTTTCCAACGCTCACAGCATCCCCCTCCCCCCTCTGGGGCAAACGACTCTCCGACTGCTGGGACCTTAGATGGAGAAAGCGAATCCTCAGAGGCCTCATCATTTCCTTGGCTTTCGTTGGACGGAGATGGTTGCGTGACTGTGGGCTGCCTGGACTGTGAGCTTGAAAAGGGTGCGGATGAGTGAGGTAGATGGGTGGTGCGGGTGGGGTGGGGGGGTGGTGGTGGTGGTGGGGTGGTGGTAGGGAGATGGGGTGAGGTCCGGCCGGACCTTTGGGGAATGATCGGCAGAACAGTTGCTGTTGTGTGCCTCGACTCGCGGGAGGAAACAGATCTGTTGTGAAGGTCAATGGAAATCTTCTCTCTCTCTCTCTCTCCTCTCCTCCTCTCTCTCTCTCTCTCTCTCTCCTCTCTCTCTCTCTCTCTCTCTCTCTCTCTGTGCGTGAGCGCGCGCGCGTGCGCGCGCGTGTGTGTATGTGTGTTTGTGTATGTGTGTGCTGGACAATGTTTAAGACCATGAAAGAGAGAGAGAGAGATACGGATACGGAAAGTTTAATCATGTTTAGGCCATTGCCCCTCATGATGGGATACATATATACAAACATTTCTCAGAACTGACAATTGTGAACAGTGAAATCATTCAAAAAGCACTTGGTAATAAGTGTAAGAAGTAAGAATGGAACGCAGCTTAAAGGCTTTATAAAGATAGATTGACAGATTCCTGAGTGTTTTTTTCGTGCGTACTCGCCAAAAGCAATGTAAATCTAAACTGACTTGGCACTTTGTAATATTTCAACGGAATGTACTGTGCTCTTAGGTCATACAGAACTGGACAACATAAAATGAAGTGTACCTCACTTTCCTTCTCTTTTAGACAAAGTGGACATATTAATTCATTTTCACTATGTGCTCTCTAGCGAATACGATGTACCGCGATTTCAGAAATGCCAAGTCTAAATCTTGTCAGTATGCATCTTAAATGCCTGTATAAATTGATCAATAAATGTGTTTTAACGTCAGGGACAGCGCAAAAGGTCCTGTAAACATTAAACCTATCACTATTATTAATATGGAAATTCCAGTCTTGCCACCTGCACAGAATCAACCTTTCCTTAAAACTTATCAGAAACTCGTTAATTCCTTCCACGCCTTGATTTAGCCATACAAATCCATACCCAAACATGTACAATTTACTGCGAATATTTGAGGCCCAGTTTTTCTTCCCTCGCAAATCCAAATCAAAAAGCATTCTGTAGGCCTTATAAGGTAATCTGCATTCATCCATTCTCGTCAGTTTTAACCAAAACCTGATGCACCTAATAGCTGAGTTTTTGTAAATAGGATATCTATTTGTTTCTCCATACACCAGGTTATTAGGTGTTCGCATTTCAACGCCTAGGAATCGTTTAATAGCAAAAAGATGCAGTTTTTCACAATGGTGTGCTGCATTGTCAAGTCCCCATAACTCTGCCCCATACTGAGCAATAGATTGAACCTGTGAGTCAAATAACTTCAAAAAGCAAGAATGAGAGTTACATTTCAGCTTAAATAACTTTTGCAGAATGCATAATAAAGCTTTTTTTGCTTTGCTTGTAAGGTCACGACATGCAGCAACAAAACTTAGCTTTGTTGAAAAATAAATTCCTAAATATTTGTATGCATTTACAACAGGCATCTCAATCCCGTTAAATGTCCATCTTTCTCTGGCAGCTAAGTAACCCCCTTTCCTAAACACCACTATATTACTTTTATCCAAATTAACCTTCAACTGCAAAGCAGCGGCTGCACGCTGAAGACTGTTTATCTGTGTTTGTAGGCCTATGACCGTCTCAGAAAGTAAAGCCACATCATCAGCCAGAAGCAGTATAAATAATTCAAAATAATCAGACATAAACATTGCCCCATGTTTCCCTCCCCTTATCACCTCTAATGCCAGTTCATTCATAAATAAAGAAAACAAGACAGGGCTGCAAGCATGTCCTTGTTTCACTCCACGAGTGCAAGTAATATAATCTGTTACACCACTCCCACATCTAATTCTGGCTTTGACACTGTCGTACATGCTGCGAATACATTTAAATATCTTGCCTTTGATGCCATTCTTTAACATGATAGGCCACAGTATGTTTCTTTCTACGGAATCAAAAGCCTTTTCAAAGTCAATAAAGGCTACATACATTTTTCGATTGAAACAAAATTGTTTTTGTATTAGTGCCAATAAAGTAAACATGTGATCAACAGTGGAGTAGCCTTTTTTGAATCCAGCTTGATATTCGCCTGTCAAATTATGCTCTTCTATCCAGTCCTGCAGTCTACTATTAATAATTGTGCCGTAAATCTTGCTAATTGTATCACATAATGAAATGCCTCTATAATTGTTTGGGTTATTAGTGTCACCCTTCTTGAACAAAGGGTGAATAATAGAGTTTGTCCAGTTGCTTGGGAATACGCCTTTATCAAATAAGTTATTGAAAAGCTTTACAAAAAAATCAATAACACGATCTTCACCATACTTTAACAGCTCACCTTTGATTTCATCTGGTCCAGCAGCCTTCCTTTTTTTAACTTTGTTGCAGCAAGCACAACGTCTTCTCTTGATATTGGACGGTTCATTGAGCTTTCCTCTTCTTCTTACACATCACTAATATTTTCAACCAAATTTGTCTTATCTGTCGATATCTCTAACTCAAGTAGATCTTTAAAATGCTTAAACCAATCATCGACTGTTAGACTATTTTGAACAGATTTTCACTTAAATGATATTTTATGCACAGTTTGCCAAAATTCTCTTTGACTGCTTACTGATGAGACTAGTCTGTCTAACAACAAATCATTATACTGTTTTTCTTTTCTCTTTATCAGATGTTTGTATTCTCTTCTTGCTATGCAGTAGGCGTCACTGTCTTCTTTTCTTCTGGCTTTCCTAAAAATAGATAGCAGCCCCTTTGCTTTAATTTTGCCTAACTTACATTCCATATCATACCAATCACTATATTTATCACACTTTGTTAAATTAATTCTCTTTTTATACAATGAGCTTGCTTTTTAATCCATTCATTAAACATTTCCAGAGCACCATTGAAATCATGATCAATCAAACTTGTGGCATGATCAAGCACGGACATTGTTTCATCAGAAATCATTTCCTGAATATAAATTAGTTCCAAGTCCTTGTTCCTCACAAATTTATCAATGAACTGGTCCCCTTCGGCAGGGTAAGTGTTCAGTCTATTTTTCCTTTCTTTAACTCTAAAACGTAAAATTTAGAAATAGAGTTTGTTACTAAAACGTAATTCAATGGGCGAATGGTCCGATTCTATTCTCGCTGACACCAACAATTCACATGACGATACAACATCAAAAAACAAATTCCTTAGACAGGAGAAAATAATCATGGACGCTACATCCTGTTTCTGATATGTAAGTAAAATTACCATTGGTATCCCCGTTACATATACCGTTCAGAATACACAACCCAAGAGTTGTGCACATATTCAACAGATATTTCCCATAGTTATTGAGAACAGTGCCTCTAGACCTTCTCACGCTGTTAGCCGAAAAAGAGCGAAAGTAAACAAAGTTATCAAGCGCACCATTATCATAAAAAATATCTGGAGAGATGTCAGAAGTCCTGCTATTCAAGTCACCTGACAAAATCACATGCACGTCCTCAAACTCAATCAGACAATCAAAAATACATTCTTCAAGCTTCGTAATACCGTTTTCAACCTCAAAGTAACCATAATAAGGTGAACCCTCTGGTGGAATATAAGCACAAACATATAACACATCTTCGCCAAAACCAAAAACACTCTTATCAATTAAAAACAAGAGAACATTAGAGCAGTCTGTCTTAATTTCATGAACGGAAGGTATAAGCTCAGTTTTAATGAGGCATACTACTCCCCCTGACCGTCTTCCTCGTTTTGTAAACTTAACAGCAGATTTATAAAACACAGCATAACCTGGAAATTGGAAGTTTTGGAGGTCATGTACAAAAGTTTCAACGAGACAGATGAAATCGAATTTCAGCAAAAAGGGAATGAATTCATTATCAGTCAATATTGACAAACGACCATTTACATTCCAATGCAAAAAAGACAAGGAATCGCCACGGTCTCTGTCATCTTCACAATGATAAACAAACAGCCCGCTCTCATTCACGCTGTTATCTTTCCTTTCACACCCCAGTGTATCCCTCTCCACTCGTTCACCAGTTAGACAATTGTCACCTCTGCCCTCCCACTCCGTGTTACAAATATCCTCTTGAGACGGCCCCCAGTTACAACTTTCAACAACACTGTCATTGTCATTGACACCGTCTGTCAGTGAGTCACATAACAAAGGTCGGCGAATGTCTACAGCATCATCATCGCCACAAACACCATCACTTGTAGACCATAACAATTTCATTTCCCCCATATCATTACAAACAACAACATCATCACCAGTAGAAGCATTATCATCATTATCTAGCTCTGTATACCCCTCTTCCATATTTACATGAACTCTCCACCCCACCCTTGCGCGCACAGTGTTTTCAATGTCAACCGGCTCACAACTCAGTGTCGCTATGCCACTTATCCGACGCTCGTCCTTTTGCCCCTTTGCACAGCTAGCACGTGCGGATCTGTGAGATGTAACCGGTGTCGATCTGGGCTGGCCTAACTCCTATTTTGACTCCCTAAGAGTTCCCCCCTCTCCGAGAAAATACTTTTTCCCCTCAATCAATAGGTGGTCGTAGATCATGGTCGCTCGCTTCCCTTCTTCTCTAGCCTTTTTGAGATGCCGGGACAGTTGCTTACGTATGTCTCTAACACGTAAGGAGAAGTCCTCCCCAATGAACACTTGGCTGCCTTTCAATTTGCGTCGGGCCTTGAGGATCTTCTCTTTGTCCCTGAAGAAGGTACAGCGGGCGATGACGGGAGAGTTGAGCGTGCTGTTCAGGCGATGCACCCTGTCAAACTGAACGTCTCTAGTCAAGTCCAGTTTGTCCGCGAGCAGGTCGCCAACGATGCCTTTGCATTCAGTCTGTGTCTCGTTTGGCTTGTGGGGAAGTCCGTGAAAGATTTCTTTCCAGCCGAGCGCGGCTCGACGCCACGATTCCCTGCTGCCGCGCGCCGCGCACAAGCGCTCATTCCCTGCTGACGCACAGATTTGGCCACTTTTTAATTTATTTTTACGGTAGCTCTACAACAACTGACGGTCTTGTGTTAGGTGTCACAGGAAAGAACAAACACTCAACTCCAATCATCACCAGATCCACTTTGTAATACGATTTCAAGCGCTTCATTGCGCGAGAAATTGCTACCACCCCTTTGCCTGACCGACATTTTTTCTGGCACAGGAAATACGTGGCGTGCGCCACGTGGCGGTGCCGTCAGTTTCTTTGTTTCAAAGCTCCTGGGGTCAGCCAAGTTCACAATAGGCCACTGAAAGTATGGTCGACAACTCGTTCCAACATCCCCAAGACTAGTTACAGAGGTTATTTCCCTTGGACCATTTCATGGAAAGTGTAGGAATTTTTTATGTTCCCGTCGTCTGATTGTGGACGACACGGCAGAATGTACTGCTGTCTGTCCGTCGTCCGGACTTGGACGACTCGCCTCAAGGGAGAGAAATCCTGTCATCCACTTTTGTCACGACTCGGCTGGAACGTCCTTCCAGGTCGTCAGCTTTACGTTCCACATCCAGCATCCTCCTCTTCAGGTCCTCATTCTCCTGACGAAGGTCTGCCACGTCTTCCCTCAGAGACTGGACCTCTTCCTGCAAACATGCGAAGCCATCACGGATGTCCTTGATATCGCCTTTAATTCTATCAACTTTACTGGTCAGCTCCTGAAGCATGGACACAACGTCTGCAAGGGTGGGCAGCTCGACAGACTGGGAGGTTGCTGACCTGCCGGTCGAGGAACCTGTTGCTCTCTCGGTGCTGGCTCTTCGACTGTCACTGTTCAGGCAGGTCTGGTGATAGTCCTTTCGCGGTCCAGGATTTTGCTCGACATCGCCGCACTGAAGCAGTAAACTCCCCCAGAATAACAAGGAGAGGAGGCAACCTGCCATTACACCGTCCGTCGCCGTTTTCAGTCTCAGTGTCTTCAGGCGCATGGCGATACAGTTTTCCGCTCTCTTGTACATAAACCCAAGAAAAACCGGGAGAAAGCATCCACATCTCGTTCTAAAATCAAGTTGTGAAGAAGGCATTGTACTTAATGGAGACTCTTGCTGACCGAAACGCCAAAACTCTTTCTGGATCTGTATCAATTAACAAAGTAAGCAGAGCTAATTATGCTGCGTGTCGCACTCCTGAATACTGCTCACATCCCCCAAATAGAGAGAGAGAGAGAGAGAGAGACAGAGACAGAGACAGAGAGAGAGAGAGAGAGAGAGAGAGACAGAGAGAGGGACAGAGGCAGAGACAGAGAGACAGGGGCAGAGACGGAGACAGACAGAGACAGAGAGAGAGAATGAGGAACAGACAAACAGAGATAGACAGACAGACAGACAGAGATTAGTACAGAAGCAGTGTTCAAAGCCAAGGTTATATTTTCCTCTTCCTTGTCAGACATTATTTTGTTTACGGTTAAGTTTTTGTTCTCTGTCGCTATCATTGGAACAACGTCAGAATCAATCGGTGAATAAACCAGCTTTCGGTCGATAGACATTTAAAGGAAGCGAAAGGGATAAAGATACAACTGTAAAAGTACCCATCAGTTTTCTTTGTACAAAGCCATTGCATGACCCGAAAAGCTTAAACATTGTCGATCGATTTGCCCTTTCCATCGTCCACTACACCACTGTTCAGGAGCTTTCATTGCAGACCATGACCGCAGCAGTATATCGCCAAAAACGCTGAGCTTCTGTGAAAAGTGATGGTTTATGGTGGTAGTAGAAGTAATGGAGATTTTGCTGGTGGTTAGATGCGGCAGCTGCAGTGACAGTGGTAACCGTCGTCGTCGACGTCATCGTGTTAGTAGTAGTAGTAGTAGTGGTGGTGGTGGTGGTGGTGGTGATGGTAGTAGTAGTAGTAGTAGTAGTAGTAGTAGTAGTAGTAGTAGTAGCAGCAGCAGTAGCAGTGTAGCAGTAGTTGTTGTTGCTGTTGTTGTTGTAATGGTTGTTGTTGTTATTGTTGTTGTTGTAGTTGTTGCTGTTATATGAGTAGACGTATTTGTAGAAGTAGCAACAGCAGCAGCAGCTGCAGCTGTAGTAGTAGTAGTAGTAGTAGTAGTAGTAGTAGTAGTAGTAGTAGTAGTAGAGTAGTAGTAGTAGTAGTAGCAGTAGTAGTAGAAGTAGTAGCAGTGGTAGCAATAGTAGTAGTAGTAGTAGTAGTAGTAGTAGTAGTAGTAGTAGTAGCAGCAGTTGTTGCTATTGTTGTTGTTGTGGTTGTTTTTGTTGTTGTTGTTGTTGCTGCTGCTGTTGTTGCTGCTTTTGCTGTTCCGTTTTCGTTTTCCACGAAGCAGCAGAATAATTACAAACCTAACAGCAATGATCGCTGCATGAGTCATAACTCGGATGATCATTTCGACATACCCAGTGGCCATTTTCTCTTCATTCATATCTAAGTAATGAAAAAAAAGGATTACGAAAGGAATTATTTGTCGTGCCAACCAACCCGTCAACCAAGTAACCAACTGACATGGTAATTCACTCATTTACTCACTCATGCCCTGGACTGCTGATTGGCAAGCAACGCAGCTAACTGGTCCCTATTCTTGTAGCCCACAAG
>CM031599.1:69070007-69075007 GCA_018398815.1 Conus ventricosus | reverse complement strand
ACACTAGTTCTGTGGTATTCTCACCACCTTTCACGGCGCACACACACACACACACACACACACACACACACACACACACACACACACACACACACACACACACACACACACGGCGCGCGCGTGCACCATACACGCACGCACACATGCACACAAACACTGACCAGCACATTGGGCTAGCGCACAAGTTAGACATAGTATATGTCAAAGCCACGAGACTCTCTTTTTCAATTCTCACATCTTAGACATTAATTCGTTTATCCATCAGCTTTATATCGCTCAAAGTGTGGCCTCAAAAGTTAGCAGATGAGCTGTAGCGTATTTGAAGAAGTCCACACGCAGCGACACTCCTTGATGAAACAGAAACTCAAATTCCCACTACAAAGGGCTCAAAAAACAAACCCCAGCGGCATTCCACAGCAGCCAATAAAGGGTAAAAAAGCAAAATGTTAAGAAGTATTGTTGGGGTAATTATGACATAAAAATGGACAGAACTATACAAACCATCATAACCACACCCCCACCTCTCACCCCACCCCATTTCTCTCTCTCTGTCTGTCTCATAAACTGCGATTGGGGTTTCAATCATTACTCCTACCTCCATTTCCTCGCCCCCTCCTCCTCCACTTACCTTCCTCTGTCCAACTCGTTATCTCTTGTAGCAAGTCAACTGTGATAAGACGTGTACCCAATCACGTCAAAGGAGCAGTGCATTTGACGTACGTAACTGCAGAAAAGGTGGTAATTTCCGCAGTTCTCTCCCTCACTCCCTCTACACCCGTTTTTCTGAAATGTTGCAGGCTTAGCATGAACTCCACAAGTACTTCTATCGCCACACTCTACTGCAAAGAGAGCCGACAATACAACTTTCAACCACCACTCCAATCTACCCCTCACTTTGGCTTCCACTTGTACAAATAGCTTCCAACAGACACGTTTGCCCTTCTCATGCCTTACGTATATTTTGGGGACTGATTAGATGTCTGAGCCTGTGCGTGTCTCACAGGGGTGGACATCATGATTTCGTTCATTAGCATACATGCTGATGAACAACAAGATCTTAAAGATTGTCATTCCTGATTCCAACTCCATTCCGTTGTACCACAGAATGTACCTTGATTGCAAACACTCCACTCCTCACTTTCTTGTCTATAGTGACATTATTGGATGCTCTCTTCCTCTGGCAGCCTGCCAATCAGACAGGCATCAAGGACAAGCTGTGTATTAGCACACACACAGGGGTGATCAAGCCTCCTCACATTGCTGCTCCAGCAACGGCTGTAGGACTCATCACAGTCAGTGAAACAGCAACTAACATTGGTGTTTGCCAGAAAGGGGAATGTTCATCTCTCCTACTCAGAGATCCTGTGTCACGTTTCACTGATCAACCCAGAAGAAATGTAATTTGAAGTCTTGACATTATGAACAGCTTGTATCTGTGCCATATCGTGTGATTGTCTAACTTTATGTCAATACCTGGTAAAATCTATGAAGATGATATAAGAATATAGTCGTTTAACAGTATACAACCATGCCGCTGTTGGTAAAATGTATTAAGATGAATTATGCATCTGATCTTTCAAGAGTATAATTTTTTTGCCTGTTCTTGGTATTGTCTGTTACGATTATCACTGAATACAATATTCTGACAGGATAACCGTTCGACTTTTTATGGGTGAAACATGTCATAGTGATTGTCTTAATGATTAGTAGTAGGTGAACCCAATCAACATAGTTATGTACTTTGACTAACTGTATGTTAGTAGCCAGTTATATCAGCTGAAGTTGTGAATAAATTGAAGAGTTGTTTCCTTCAATTGGTTAAAATATTTTATTGTCTCACTCCGCTTATCAAAATCAACTCAAAACCTGTGTAAAGAATAACAGTGGAGACCAAAGATTATCCCTGAGAAGATTGTGAGTATTTTTAAGACGAGAGAGAGAGAGAGAGAAGAGAGAGAGAGAGAGAGAGAGAGAGAGAGAGAGAGAGAGAGAGAGAGAGATCTGCCAGTACACTGGTAAGTCACCGTCCATTCATGTATACGTTGATTCACGTTGGAAGTTTGCAACAGTTGTTTGGACAGGTAGACAGACTGAAAGATAAAAAAAAGTGTGTGTGTGTGTGTGTGTGTGTGTGTGTGTGTGTGTGTGTGTGTGTGTGTGTGTATGTGTGTGTGTGTGTGTGTGTGTGTGGTGTGTGCGCGTGCATGTGTAATAATAACAATGGTTTATTCAGTTTTTGCAGGCCTTCTGGCCCATATGAACAGGAGAACTGATTAGCACATAATTAGCAAGGTGTAGGTGAGTTTGAAGGAGTACAATGACAAGTAAACAAGAAAATCACGGCAAATTTATGAGCAACACAAGTAAAGGATTACCTTACAGATCAGTTATAGACAGGGGCTTTACTTCCTTAACTTTAAGGATTCTGTAATGTACACTGCAACTTTGAATAACAATTCATTTGACATGTTTCTACCTAATAACTGTATCTTAAATTCAGACGGAAAACGATGGTAATACAAGGGTATAAATTTCCTGCGAAGTGTGGCATATTTAGGACAGATTAACATGAAATGACATAAATCTTCAATACAATGACCATCACACTGTTTACAAATTGGGTCAATGATTTGTTGAGTCGAGTGACACAAACTATTCAGAGGTAACCGATTGCATCTAAAAAGACACAAAACACGACGATGTTCGCGAGCAGACAACTGACTCACGTAACTGGCCATTGCTATTTCTGGGTGATACATACAATAGTCAGGGTATGATGAAAGTGAAGAATGCCAGTTTTGAGAATACGAATCCTTCAAACGTTGTTTGAGCAGATCTATAAAACAATGAACATTTCCTACATTCTGCATCTGCCATACATATCCAAAGCCGTAAGTGCACAATAGCTGTCTTACACGTGTAACCCAGTTTTTTCTACCAGAATGATCGTACGTGCATTTGCATCATTTCATAGCATTGTTTTGGATATCTGTTGTCAGTTATACACATAAGCTTGCACCAATATTTCACAAGTCGTAGGTATGTATCAATATAGATGGGATATCTACCACACTCCCCAAGGGCAATGTTGTTTTTGACATCCCTTCCAACCCCTAAAACCATCTTGCAAAATTTAATCTGTACTTTTTCAATAGCATCATATCTTTGAAACCCCCATATTTCAGAACCATACAATAAAATTGGCTTTACTTTTGTGTCAAAAATTTGAATAACGTAGCTGCTGGAATTCCTTGAAGTTTAACATGCAGTCTTTTAATTCCTGCCACCGCTCTCAGAGCCTTACCTGACAAATTTTCTGTACACCTGACCAGTTTAATGTGGCTGAGAATATAACGCCAAGATAATTGTATGTGGGATCAACCTGGATCTGCTTACCATCATACCACCATTTCTCAGTTGATTTAATGAAACCACCATTCTTGAACACAACCACTCTGGTTTTATCCATATTCACAGTCAGACCCCATTTACGGCAGTATTTTTCCAGACAAACTATCTTCTTCTGCAGGTCTGCCACAGAGTCGGAAACTAAAGCAATATCATCTGCATACATTAACAGAAAAATACCAAGTGGGTCTGCAAAAATGTCGATACCTCTTGCACCACAGTGTAATAAGTCAGCTTGCAGCTCAGACAAAAATATAGAGAACAACAATGGACTTAAAACATGTGTTTTACTCTCCACGCACGACAAAGCTGAAAGGTGGTGTTGTTGTCTGTGTACACAAATCTGTTTTGTGCCATGTGGAACACCTACTTCAATCAACTGAGGATTGCGTTTTTCTGAAGGTTGGTAAGTGTGTTTTGAATTCTCCGTTTGACATTCTCGTAGCTTTTGTATACATCGCTCCTGAACGTTCGGTGATCTATGGAAAGAACAGTTATAACGGCATTGAATTATTAGAAAACTGTATGTCAGAGATGATGGACCGATATCCTGACTTACCTTGGTTACTGTGTGGCGATTTTAATGCCCGAACGTCTGAACTCTCTGATGTGGATAACGCCGGTGAAAACAGACATGCACAACTACTAGAGGATGTAGAAATATTAATGCAGAATGTGCCACAAACTGTTCGTAAATCTAAAGTCAATAATTCTGGTAGAAGACTTATTGAACTATGTACAGAATATGATCTGTTAATTGTAAATGGAAGAACAGAAGGGGATAGTGAGGGGGAAATTACATGCATAGCTAACCAGGGTAAAAGTGTAGTAGATTATTTTGTTTGTTCACAATTACTATTTGATACTGTTGTTGACATGTACGTGGCAAACAGGTGTGAATCTGATCATTTTCCTATAGTTGCTTCCTTTACTTATCTTGATAACATGGAGACTGTGGATAATGCTGAACAAATTATATTGGAAGAGGAGTTTCGATTTGTTTGGAAGGAAGAACATGTAGAGTCATTCGCAGATTATATTTTCTGCAACAAAGAAAGAGAATTTCAAAATTTTATGACAGCACTTGAATGTGACGTTGAGGCGGGGTCGACCTGTCTTGTCACATTCCTTCAGAACGCTGCTTGCCAAATGAAGTCAAAGCGGAAAATGCAAGTATCCCGTGAACAGCCACCTTTGTGGGACGAAGAGTGTGAGCGTGCGAAGGAAAGGAAATAACAATATTTGGGTGTATTCAGACGGTCTAATCTAAGGGAGGATTTAATAAAGTATCTGAATCTGAAGCAGCAATTTAAAGAATTGTGTGAAAGTAAAAAAGCAGTACAAAATGAGCGCGTCTTAAACGAACTAAATGCGGCGTGTTCTGATATTAATTCCAGAGCGTTTTGGCAAAAAGTTAAATCATTGACATCAACCAAACCGAACTGTTCCAAATTGATTTCACCTCGTGCGTGGTATGATTACTTTAAAAATCTGTTCAATGTAGAGCAATCAGCGGATGACTCTGATTTCAGCCGGGAGGTTGAAGGTGTTCTCAAATGATCATGTACCTGGAAACTGCAGTGACTGTTTAA
>CM031599.1:69055007-69065007 GCA_018398815.1 Conus ventricosus | reverse complement strand
AACATCCGCTGAGTTGTTGCCTGTGCCTTTCTTTGTGTCAGTCTCCTGTGGATGGCAAGTCAGGATTTCACCGCGCTCCCTCTGTGTTACCCACTGCGTACTGTTTTCTAATGTCATGGTATCCGTGGTGTATTCCTCTGACTGGGTTTCGAAATGTTCACAATCGTCACTGATTTTCACTTCCTGAAAGTTAATGTCACTTGCAGCGGCAGCGCTGGACAGTACTGTTGATCTCTATCTGTCTGAAGGGCACAGCTCTCAACTATGTAGAAATGTCGCCGTGGATAATGTCCGACACATTGTTATTTCCTGTTTCGTAAAACAAACTTGAGGGAGTAGAAGAAATAAGCCTGAGGGGATTAAGAAAGAACTTGCCTTCTGTCGTATTCTGTGCTCCTCGGCCGTCTCCTTGTCCTGAAATTTCTGTGCCGGACATTTTCGACGAAAGACGACAGTGTTGTCTTGGCGAGTGAAGTGCGGCGGCGGGTTGGGTTGGCGGCTGTGTTAAACGCAGCACGACAGTCTGTGCCCCCCTTTTCCTTCGATTTTGAACGACGACAGCGACAGTTCTTGTAACAAAGTGTTTAGCATACACTCAAGTGTCGGTGGAAGTCCTATGACTGCGTTGTTACTTATTTTCTTGCCAAAAGAAAACAAAATGGTCAGGAGCTTCGTTGAAATGCTTTTGCCGGTAGCCAAGCAAGGGAAACCACTCCACAGAGAAGAGGAGAGAGAGAGAGGGGAGAGAGAGAGAGAGAGAGAGAGGGGAGAGAGACAGACAGACAGACAGACAGACAGAGACAGAGACAGAGACAGAAAGAGAGAGAGAGAGAGAGGAGAGAGAGAGAGGAGAGACAGACGGGACAGACAGACAGACAGACAGACAGACAGCCCAGAGACAGAGAGAGAGAGGAGAGAGAGAGAGAGAGAGAGAGAGAGAGAAACAAAACAAAACAACACAAAACGAAAACAAAAAAAGGAGAATCAAATAAACGAATAAAATGAAAGAAAAATAAGAATAACAGGGAGGGGTAAGCGGGGGGAAGGGGGAAAGGGGGGGGGGGGGGGGGGGGGGGGGGGAGTCGCTCGAGGGGATGAACAGGAAAAGAAACAGGTCCGGAACGGGCCGGGCGGAGAAGAGCATTTGAAAACTCTTGATGGCCTTTCCTCGTCCGTTTGCGTCCTAGTTGAGTACCCCGTACCGCCCACACTGGATGAACAATCATTTTCTTAAACGTCTTTTCTTTTAATTGGGTGAGGGGGAGGGAAAGGCGAAGGGGGAAGGAGGTACTTTGTTTGCTTCGCTTTTCTCTTTTGTTTTAGTTTCGAGTTTATAGTCTTTTGTCCTGTCTTCCTCGTTCATTTTATTGTCTTTAGCATTTGTACGTTTTCTTCATATCGTCTGTTTGTGTGTGTGTGTGTGTGTGTGTGTGTGTGTGTGTGTGTGTGTGTGTGTGTGTGTGTGTTTATGTTTGTTTTGTTTTGTTTTGTTTCCTTTGTTTGCCTACTTGTTTCCCATCTTGTATTATTCAATATTACGAGAAAACAAGTGTTCGTTGCGTATCACTGTAAAGTAAAATAAATAGATAAATGAATGAATGAATACAAAAAAAAAAAGAAGAAGAAGAGGAGAAGACAGTAAGAAAAGATTTAGTAGACTATAACTATGATTTCTCTCTATCTCACAGACCAATATTGTTCTAAAGGAACGTGACAATATGTTAACCAGGGGAGAGAGAGAGAGAGAGAGAGAGAGAGAGAGAGAGAGAGAAGAGAGAGGAGGGCAGAGAGACAGAGACAGAGAGAGAAAAGAGAGAGACAGAGACAGAGACAGAGAGAGAGAGAGAGAGAGAGAGAGAGAAACCAATAGTGTATTAAAGAAATATGACAATAAATTTACGAGAGAGAGAGAGAGAGAGAGAGAGAGAGAGAGAGAGAGAGAGAGAGAGAGACAGACAGACAGACAGAGAGAGAATCTGTACTGAACTAGGCCTTCTGCCATGTCATGAGGTGGGGATCACAAAGGAAGTCATACTGCAGTACTATACATAGTGTGAAAAAATCAATCAATACATTCAATTGTGGAAAAACTGAACGAACGAAAGATTATACAAGGAGAAATGTAGTGAGGGGTTCGGAGGGCTGGGGAGGGGGGGGGGTGGGGCAAGAGGAGAGAGAGAGGGGAGAGAGAGAGAAAAGAGAGTGAGAAGAGAGAGAGAGAGAGAGAGAGAGAGAGAGAGATAAACGTATTGCACGTGTGTCGGATGAAACTATGTCATCAACAAGTTCGTTGATAAGAGAGAAAAAAAATATAAATACGTATCTTTCCCCCCCCAAAAAATGCGAGTTTGATCGAAGGCCCTATAAACATAAACATACCCATTACAACATTACAACATCAAACATGATAAAATCATTTTATTCATTGTGTAGTCCATCACCTAGTTACACACATCAAAAAACGTGTATTTGACAAGAAAAAATACAAAGGAAAAGAAGAGAGATACGGATACGGATACGGATACGGATGTTTTTACGGATAGGGATGTTTTATTCATATAGGCCCTAGCCCATAATGAAGGGGTAATGTGAACAAATCTTTTCGAAAAAGAAACAGGAACAAATAAATCAAATATTCATCAAAGTGCAACGGTAATCGACTAACTGAATATTCAAACAGTACACAACAATTAATTCTTAACTGCATACTATACTTCTAATCCTAAACGCCTTGTACAAGAAAACAGCAAAACGTTTATGGTGGCTTCGTTTGTGGATGCCATGAGTAATGAGAGTCGAAATAAAGAAGGATGCTTAAAATATTTTTGATCAATCAATTGATTCCTCAGATCATTCAAAATAGGACAGCAGAACACAAAGTGGACCTCATTTTCTTCGGCATTTTTACACAACGGACAGAGAAGATCACATTTGCTATGCTTCCTGTAACGATAATAATGAACAAAAATTTCAGAAATACCTAATCTGAACTTTGTCATAATATACCTTAAATGATTGTCCATTTTAATTGATAGATATGATGGAACACAATGCACACTTCTGAACTGTCTGTAAAAAGCAAAACGGTTCGCTTTCTTGAATATGACATGACCATTCTTGCCATCTGCAGTCGATTAGTCTATTCCGAAATATCCGAAGGAAATCATTCATATTTCCGACACCCTGTTGTAACCACACGAAACCAAAACCAAGTTCATACAATCTAACCCTCACATTTGAAACCCAATTTACTCTTCCTCTCGCATCCAAATCATATAACATATTTATATGCTTTCCTTGGCAACCTTGAGATTTCCATTTGTGTTATTTTTAGCCAATAACGTATACACTTGACAGCAGAATTCAAATTTATCGGATATCTGTTTACTTCGCCATAGATTAAATCTTTTAGGTGTTCGCTTTGCTCACTCGTAATAAACTTCTTCAGCGCAAATAAATGAACATTTTCACAATAAGCAGCAGAATCATAAAGGCCCCAAAGTTCAGCTCCATACAGTGCGATGGGCTGTACTTGAGAGTCAAACAATTTCATAAATAATTTTAAAGATGTGTTTTCTAATTCTGATAGCTGTTGCATAATGCAGAGTAATGCACGCTTGGCTCTACTTGCAAGATCTTTACATGCACAAGTGAAGCTTAATTTTGTTGAAAAAAAATATTCCCAAATATTTATATAAGTTAACTACAGGCATCACCACTCCATTGTAAGTCCACTTTCTCTAATTCCTAAATACCCACCCTTTCTAAACACGATAATGTTGCTTTTTGACATGTTGACTTTTAACTGGAGTGAAGTTGCAGATCGGCACAGACTATTTAGTTGAGTCTGCAAGCCTATAACAGTTTCAGACATCAAAACAACATCGTCAGCCAAAAGAAGTATAAACAATTCTAGATATCACAGGTAAATTGTGCACCATGTTTTCCAGTTTTAACAACTTCTAAAGTCAACTCGTTAATAAAAAGAGAAAATAAAACAGGACTGCACACATCCCCTGTTTTTACACCTATGTAACATTGAATATAATCAGTCATGGGTTTCCCCCACACCGTACTTTAGCTTTTACACAGGAATACATGCTTATTATACACTTAAGCAGCTTACCATGAATGCCAGCTTTTAACAGAATAGGCCAGAGAAGAGTTCATTCACTGAATCGAATGCCTTTTCAAAGTCTATAAAAGCTACATATAACTTACGATTTAAAGAAAACTGTTTTTTGCACAAAGGCCATCAAAGTAAACATGTGGTCAACTGTTGAATAATTGCGTTTAAAGCCTGCCTGATATTGCCAGTTATATTATTATCTTCAATCCATCCCTGCAGCCTATGATTGATGATAGTACTGTACAATTTGCTGCTCGTGTCACTTAAAGAAATGCCTCTATAATTGTTAGGATTATTCACGTCGCCTTTTTGTACAGTGGTAGAACAATACATTCAGTCCAACATTCAGGATAAATTCCCTTGTTGAATAAAGAATTAAAAAAGGTAACAAAGAAGTTCAAAATTACATCTGTTTTACATGCATACTTCAGCAGTTCACCAATTATACCATCTGGCCCAGCACTTTTACGGTTTTTAACTTTCCTTAATGCCATTGAAAAGAAGAGAGGAGAGAGAGAGAGAGAGAGAAGAGAGAGAGAGAGAGAGAGAGAGAGAGAGAGAGAGAACGACCAAACAAACAAACAACGAACAAGAAACGCCTTTCGTTACGCTTGATTTGACACGATACAATGGAAAAATCGGAGAAAGCAGGAAAAGGCTGGAGATCACTTTTAGCAGTTTATTTTTGTATTGTTCTCTTTTAATCCCATTTCTGGATTTTTTCAGCTGTCACGAGAAACACGATCGGCAGCACTTGCAGCCAGAACCATATAAGAATCAGGTATCTCATGTCGTTCATTTCAAAGGACAGCACGGTGGGGAGAAAGGAAGAAAGAAAGAAAGAAAAGAAAAGAAAGAAAAAAAAAAGAACGAAAGAAAAAAAAGAAAGAAAGAAATAAAGAAAAAAGAAAAAAAAAAGAAAGAAAGAAAGAAAGAAAAAGAAAGAAAGAAAGAAAAATGAAAAAGAAAGAAAGAAAGAAAAAGAATGAAAGAAAAAGAGAAAACCTCTTTTCGCGTTCTTCCTTTCCACTTCTTTTAACCTTCCTTCTCCCCACGCCGTGTGTGGTGTGTGTGTGTTGTGTGTGTGTTGTGTGTGTGTGTGTGTGTGTGTGTGTGTGTGTGTGTTGTGAGGGGGAGTTGAACTTGAAGGTGGTTTGATGTGTGTTTGTTTGTGAAGGGGGTGTACCGACGGAAAACGTTTGTTGTTTGTGAAAGCCTTTGGGAGATAAAAGTATGCGTATAGTACAATCTTAGTTGAAAACTACCCGTGCACTCTCATACACTACTCAGCCATTCATTTACTCACACATAACAACTGCCTTCCCTTTGAACTTATTGCAAACACAAAATGTAGGAAGATGCATTGTTCAAGATGTTTGGCTGACCAGTTAAGCGTTTAGTCGTGCTCTGAAAACAGATCAGATGGGCTGGTTTCGTACAATGTGTGTGTAGGGTGCTGGTGGTGGTGGTGTGTGTGGTGTGAGGTGTTAGTGAGTTCCAAACAGTTGGGGCAGCAAAAGCTGAAGGAACGTTCACTAAACGACCAATCGCTCAAGGAGAGAATGACGGAGACAACAATGTAAAGCTCCGTTCTGTTCAGAGTCCAGGTGACGTGACTGTACTCCAAGTTTACTTTCATGATGTACATCCCGGAGTCAACCAGGCCCGGAGAGATACATACACCCGCAAATTTCAATCGCATCAACTCTCTTTCACCTTGTTCTTTATCAGCCTGAAACTGAGCCAATCTTTCTTTCTCTCTCTGAGCTATTTCTCTTTCCTCTTTAGCTAATTGAGCAAGTCTTTCCTTTTCTCTTTCAGCTGCATCTCTCTCTTCTTTAGCTACTCTTTCAGCTACATCTCTCTCTTCTTTAGCTATCTGAGCCTGTCTTTCGTTTTCTCTTTCAGCTACATCTCTCTCTTCTTTAGCTATCTGAGCCAACCTGTCTTTCTCCTCTCTATCCACCTGAGCCAGTCTTTCTTTCTCCTCTCTATCCACTTGAGCCAGTCTTTCTTTCTCCTCTCTATCCACCTGAGCCAGTCTTTCTTTCTCCTCTCTATCCAGTTTAGCTGCTCTATCCTTTTCTTCCCTATCCAGTTTAGCTGCCAAGTCTCTTTGTTCTTTTTCTTTTTTAGCGGCTAAGTCAAGTCGTTTGAGTGTGATTTTCTCTTCTCTTTCCAAGTATTTATCCACAAAATCTTTAAGTTCTGGACCAGCCAACCCTAACTCTTTTGCCTGTGAGGTTAACAACGCAAATTTATCCGGATCCATGTTTGAAAATACGATACAACAATTCTTTAATCAAAATTAATAAATTTATGTCACCAAAAACACAATGTTGAATCAAATTTACTTTAGTATCAAATTTTTTAAGCACACACAAATGTTTAATCACAGTCACACAAAAAATTTTTATAGCATACAGGAAGAAAAAAGAAACTAAGAAAAGTTTACTTATATCATTACAAACACACAAAACATTTACACACAAACTACAAAAAACTACATTCAAATGTACAAATATCCTACATACAACTTTCTTTCCCTCCTTTCTTTCTATCCGGGGTTTTAAATTTTAAAGGCCCCCCCCAAAACCCCTTTTTCCCCCTAATTTTTCCCCAAAGGTTTTTAAAGGTTTTTTTTAAAAATTTTCCAATTCTTTTTTTTTCTTTTTTTTTTTACCCCGGGGGGGGGGGGGGGGGGGGGTTTTTTTTTTTTTTTTTTTTTTTTTTTTTTTTTAAAATTTTTCCCCCAAATTTTTCCCTTTTTTTTATTTTTTTTTTGGGAAATCTTTTTTTCCCCCCTTTTTCCTATTTTTTTCCCTATAAAAAATTAAACCTAAATTTCCGGGGAAAAAAAAAAAAACCGGACCAGTTTGAAAAGAAAAAAAAAATAAAAAAAAAAGAAAAAAAAAAAAGAATAAAAAAACAGACAAATTTTTTAAAAAAAAAAATTTTTTAAAATCAAAAAAAAAAAAAAAAAAAAAAAAAAAGGAAGAAAAAAAAAAATTTTTTTCCTTATTTTAAAAAAAAAAAAAATTTTAAAACCCAAAAAAAAAAACTAATTAAAAGTTTTACCCTTTGGGGTTATTTTTCAAAAAAAATTAAAAAGGGGCCTCCAACCAAAATCTCAAAAAAAACCCCCCCCCTAAAAAATTTTTTTCCATAGCCCCAAAAAGGGGGGAAAAATTCAAAAAATTTTTGGGACTTTTTAAATGTTGTTGGAAAATTTAAATACAATGTTTAAAAAAAGTAACCGGGATTTAACTAAAAGCAGAAGAAAAATTTTTTAAATAAAAACCCCCTTTACCCATCCCTTTTTACCCGGGATTAACAATAGACTTTTGAAAAAAAAAAATTCTTTAGAATTATAAAAATTTTAACTAAAACCATTAAACAAAAAAGTTTATTTAAAAAATTTTTCATCAGTTAAACCAGAAACCCAAATTTTTTGGGCCCCCCCCTTTCACGGGGGTAAAACCCCCCCAAAGGGGTTGGCCCCCAGCCTAAAAATACCGGGATTCCCCACCCCAAAAACCCCACCTCAAACGCCTAGGGGGGGGTCCCCATTTTTCAAACCCCAGGGGTCCTCTGATTTTAAAACCGGGGCCCCTAAAATCGGGGGGCCCCCCCCAATTTTTCCCGTAGGGGAAACTTTATTAAAAAATCGGCACCCCTTTACCCACCCATTTTTCCTTCAAAATTTTAAATAGTTTTCCCAAAAAAAACCCCTTCCTTTTCCCCCCCCAAACTAAAAAAAAAAATTTTTTTTCATTATTTCCAAAAAAAAATGTTTAATTTTAAAACACATTTTTCACACCCCCCCAAAATTAAAATTTAAAACCGGGAAAGGGAAAATTTTAATAACTTTTTAAAAAAATTACTAATTTTTTTTTAAAAAAAAAACAAAAAAAACTGAAAAAAAATTTTTTAAAAATTTCAAAACAACTTAAAACTTAGTTTCTTAAAAATTTTAATTTTCCCCCCTTTCTTGGTTTAAAACCCCAAAAAAAGGGAAACCAATCAACTTAAACCAAAAAAAAAAATCCGGGAAACCATCATTTTCCCCTTCCCGGGGGAAAACTTCTGTTTAAATAAATTTTTAAAAAATTTTGGGGCCCCTTTTCCCAAAAAAATAATTTCCCCAAAAAATCAAAAAATTTTTAAACCTTAAAAATTTTAAAAATTTTTTAAACACAAAAAGAGAACCAAAACCCCCCTTTTCCCAAAAAGCCGAACAGCCCAACGGAAAAACGCCCCAAACAAAAACCAAAAACCCCAAACAAAAAACCCCCCCCAAAAACCACCCCACAAAAATTAAAAAAATTTTTTTCCCCTTGTTTCTCCAAAAAATTTTTGGCCCCCCCCCTTTTTCCGATCCCTAAAACCCCCCGGGGGCCCCCGCCCCCAAAAAAAAAAATTTTTTTTAAATTGTTTTGGGACCCTTGGGCCCCCGGTAAAAGTTTTTAAATTTCGTGGTACCCTAATTTAAAAAAAAAAATCCCCCCAAACCCAAAAATTTTTGCAACGCTTTTTTACCTCCCCCGGGGGTGGACTTTTTTTTTCCCCCGGCCCCAATGATTTTCCCCCCGGGAGCGAAATAAAAAGGTGGGGAAAGGGGATATCAAATTTTAATTTCCGCACTGGGGAAAATTGATTTTTTTTTCTCCAAAATGAATTTGGAGAGAAAAAAGGGGGCCCCTTTTTTTATGGGGGAGGCCCAAAATTCTTTTTTAAAATTAAAAAAAAAAAAAAAATGTGTTGGTTTTTGGAAAATTAAAAAAATTTTTTTAAAAGAAAAATTTAGGCCCCCCAAAAAACCCCAAACGAAATTGGGTAAGGGCTGGGGGGGGCCAAAAATCAACAAATTTGGTTTTTTTTTTTGCCAACAACCTGACGAAAAAATTTCCCGCGGAAATAAAAAAAAAGGAAAAAAAGAAAACCAAAGGAAAAAAGAAAAAAAAAGGGGGAAAAAAAGGAAAAAAAAAACCAAAAAAAATAAAGAAAAAGCCCTTTTTTTTTTAAAAAAAATTTCCCCTTTTAAAAAAAGAAAAAAAAAAAAAAAAAAAAAAAAAAAGGTGACTTTTTTTCCCATTTTTTCCCTTTCATCTAAACCCAAATTCAAAAAAAAAAAAAAAAAAAGGGGGGAAAAAAATTTAAATGCTTCTTTTTGGCTTTTTTTTTGTTTTCCTTTTTTCCTTTTTTAATTTTTTAAAA
This sequence comes from Conus ventricosus, assembly GCA_018398815.1. NCBI lineage: Eukaryota > Metazoa > Mollusca > Gastropoda > Neogastropoda > Conidae > Conus > Conus ventricosus. The sequence goes on along the minus strand of CM031599.1, from coordinate 69,055,661 downwards.
TTTTTTCCTCTTTTTTTTTTCCCTTTTCCTTTTCTTTCTCTTCTCCCCTCTCTCTTTTTTTCTTTGCCCCCCTGTGGGGTCCTGTTTTCTTTTTTTTTATTTTTTATTATAAACCTTGCCTTGAAGGGGTTTATAAAAAAATGGTTTTAACATTTTTTTTTTTAAAAATTTTAAAAGGGTTAATAAAAGGGATTTTAAATTTTTTTATTGTTTTTTTAAAATTTTTAAAAAGGGAAAACCAAAAAAATGAAATCTTTTTTTTAAATTGGCAGATCTTTTTGGGAAACCGAAATAAAAATTTTAAAATGAATAAAAACAAAAAATCTAAAATCAAAGGTTTTTATTTTGTCAAAATTAAAAGTAAAAAAAAAAGTTAAAGGGTTTTTATTTTGTTTTTTAAAATTACGTTTTGAATAAAAAAATTTTTTCCAAATTTAAAACTTTTCGGAATCCTTTTCATAATCACCCCCTTTTCACCATAAAACCCAAAACTTTTCACCCCTTTTCATCTACAACCCACCCATTTTTTTTTTTTCCCCTCTTTCTTAGGAACCAAATCTTTAATGTAATTTTAACTTTTTAATTTAACCGATCGAAAATTTAACCCGGGGGGAAAAAAATTTTAAACCCCGTTTAAATAAAACTTGGTTTTCA
>CM031599.1:69035007-69047507 GCA_018398815.1 Conus ventricosus | reverse complement strand
AGAATTGATGACAGGCAACAAACTTAAACCGATCGAAGACAAAGTCGAAGTGATGTTGATCTGTCCACCAAAGTATTTGAATCATCCTGCGGCTCCATTTTTGGTTAACCTCATTGACTCATCATCTATTCATTCTTCTTCTGCTTATGACACTGAATCAAACTCTTTCCTTCTAACAACATGTTGCCGATATTGTTCACATGTGTTTTCTCGAACGCCCTTGCATTGGCTCCATCCGTCACCTCCTTTTCCGAGACGCCACTGAAAGCCTTGTCTGTGCGTTTGAACTCTCTCGTCTGGGTCATTGTGATGCTCTTTCGTCTGGCTCTCCACTTCGTGTCGTCAGTAGGTCCAATATCGTGCTGCCCGCCTCATCTTTCGCGCTCATCTATATTTGGCCAAATTTCCCCCTAATAGCATTCTCTTTACTGGCTCCCTGATCAGCAACGAATCCTTCCAAAAGCTGCATCTCTCTGCTGTGAGTCTTTTGAAGCCTTCTGTCCTTAATATAATCCTTAGGTATGAAGGGGAAAATATCAAACGCACTCCTTGTAGCGTTCTCTCTTCTTCCCCTTTCTTTCTCCACTCCATGTTTACTCCTAGTCTTCTTTCACTTCCAATCCCCTTCCCTGCCCGCCTGCCTCCCTCCCCCCACCCCCCATCTCCCCTCTCCTCTCCAAGGCAATTGCTTCTTTTCAGCAGTGATCGTTCCCATCGTTGGCTCAATGAACTTGAAAAAATCCCTTTTCAGTCTCTTCTTCTTCTTCTTCTTCTTCTTTCTTCTTCTTCTTCTTCTTTTCTTCTTCTCCTTCTTCTTCTTCCTCATCTTCTTCTTCTTCTTCTTTCTTCTTCTTCTTCTTCTTCTTCTTCTTCTTCTTCTTCTTCTCTCTCTCTCTCTCTTACACTGTTCTATTTCACTCATATTATCCAGCATTTTATCACTGCTGCTATTCAGAATTTTGTCTGTTTAACATGGTGCCTTGGATTATCATACTCTGATTCGCAAAGTCCAAGGAGAAAATGTGTCCTATGATTTGTTTGAAATGAGAGAGGTAGTCGGTTGAGAAACGTTTCTAGTTGCTGCACTTGCTTCTGATGATGTTTCCTGTAACAGGGGGAGAATGCAAGAGAGAAAGTGTAAGAAGGGAAGAAATGGAAAACAAGGAAAGAAGTAAACAAACAAATGAACAAAGAAACACACGAACGCACAAACATGATCGTGAGCTATGTCTTTCCTGCAGCGATTTCTATTATTACCATTGTCTCAAATTAAACAACACGACATACACGTTTTTGTTTAGTCGTTCCTATAGCTTCTTTTGTTTCGTCCTTTTTGTTTTCCTTTTGTGCACTATGATTGTGCACTATGATTGTGCACTATGATTGTGCACTATGATTGTGCACTATGATTGTGCACTATGATTGTGCACTATGATTGTGCACTATGATTGTGCACTATGATTGTGCACTACGATTGTGCACTATGATTGTGTCAACTCTATTATTTTAACCGACTGGGCCATAAATAAAGTGACTGTGTTATGTGTAATTCGGACAGCTTGCTAAGACCGCAAGAGTTTTATCACAACTGTGACACAGGCATCTGTGTGAATAAACATCTCTCTCTCTCTCTCTCTCTCTCTCTCTCTCTCTCTCCCCTTCTCTTATATATATGGTGGTAAAGCAATGCGCTTTTATGTGTCCTCAATTGGAACAAAATTCAGTACTTTCTGCACCTCCTCCTTCTTTCCCTTCCCAATTCTGCTTCCACACTACTTTTCGTTTTATCCCTCCTGTTCCTTTTCTTCTCCCCCCCCCCCCCCCCCCCCCCCACACACACACAGACACCTCACCAACCCTTCCTTTAAAAAGATAATTACATAACTCCGCATGTGATCATTTTCCCTAGTGGGATCTAAAGATAAGAACGGGCGCACTTCTACCTTCTTCCCTCCGCTTCGCCCCTTCCCCCCCCCCCCCCCCCCCCCTTTTTCAGCTTCCTCTTCTTCCCTTCCCTCCGCCACTCCTGCCTTAGGAACAAGAAAGGGAGCAATGACTTCATTCCATTTGTGATCATTTTTCATTGCAGGTCCATGGACAGCAAGAATAGGGATACTTTCTTTTTCTTTCCTTCTCTCCTTTATTTTACTTCCACTTTCTTCCTCTGCATCCCCCTCCCCCTCCTCTTCTTCTCCCCCCCCCCCCCCCGTTATTCTATGATGCATGTGTTCTCTCCCTCTCTCTCTCTCTCTCCTCTCTCTCTCTCTCTCTCTCTCTCTCTCTCTCTCTCTCTCTCTCTCTCTCTCTCTCTCTTATCCGGTTTAGCAGGTCTTGTATTATCATGCTCTGATTTGCAAATTTCAGGGGAGAAAAGTAGACTATGTATTTCTCGAACTGGGTTTAATGCATTTGCTGGTTTCTTAATGCTGCACATGCCCCTGATCATGTTCCTTGTAACGGGGGAAGTTGGGGGGGGGGGGGGGGGGGGGGCTTATAGAAAAAGTACGAAAAGAAGGAATGAATGGAAAAGTATGGGAAGAAAGAATGAACGGAAAAAGAAGAAGAAAGAAACGAACAAAGAAACAAGATCTCAAGCAACTTCCTTCCTGCAGCAATTTACTATTACACTGCGTTAAATTGAACAAAACGACATGCACTCTCATGTTGCAGAAGAGCAATGCATTTCCATGTGTCATCAGAACTGATACAAAATCAAATGCACACCATGCCTGCCTCTCTTCCCTTCTCCGTCGCCACGTCTGCCTCCACGCTACACCCTTTCATTTTCTTCCTTCCCCTCTTGCTCCCTTCCTCTTCCCCTTGCTTCTCTCCACCCTTACATTAAAGGGGTAATTACTTAATTCCACATGTGATCCTTTTCCCTAGAGGGGTCCAAACATAGGAACACGCACACTGTTACACCCCCCCCCCCCCCTTTCTCCTTTTCAGCTCCCTCCGTCTCCCTTCCCACCACGACTCCTGCCTTAAGAACAAGAACAGGACTAATTACTTCATTCCATTTGTGATCATTTTTTCCTCGTAGAGCCCAAAGATAACATGAATAGGTATACTTTTTTTTTCTTCTTACATCATTCTTTCTTTCCTTTTCTCCGTCATGTTCCGTATAGTTACTCTGCCTGCAGCCCCTCTCCCTTTCTTTTCGTCATCTGCATTGGGCGTATGTTCGTCCTATACATGCATTGTGTTTCTCTCTCTGTCTCTCTCTCTGTCTGTCTCTCTGTCTCTCCGTTCTCTCTCTCTCTCTCTCTCTCTCTCTCTCTCTCTCTCTCTCTCTCTCTCTCTCTTGTCTGTTTGTCCATCCTATAAGATTTAGGAGATAACTACATTTTGTCTCGTACTAAAAATTATCATCAAATAACATTGCTTCTTTCACTGCAAAACGAAAAGAGAATTGTAACTCGCTCTGTAGCTATGTTCATTTTCAAAGCACTAAAACGAAGACAGGAAATGTTATCAGTTAACACACAAATGCCAGAGTACTTTCAGAAAGAATATTTAGTTATGCAAATATTTTCTTTCATAATTTTCCGTATATGCGCTGAGCGCGTGTGTGCATATATATATATGAGATACTGGGTTCTGGCAGTCAACCCTCAATATATATATAAATATATGTTATATATAAAGTAACAAGCAGAAGAAGAAGAAGAAGAAGAAGAAGAAGAAGAAGAAGAAGAACAACAACAACAACAACAACAGCAGCAGCAACAAGAACAAGTACCAGAACAAGGTGCATGGTAGGGGGTGGTTTAAAAAAAAAAATGTATTGTTTGGCTCCAGTAAACTGACGAGATGTGTAGCTGAAAAGAAATGACTGAAAGTGAATTCAATTATCACTTGTTTTCATTTTTCCGCCTTCCTCCCTGCCGTCCTTCTTTCCTTCTTTCTTTCTTTCTTTCTTTCTTTCTTTCTTTCTTTCCTTCTTTCCTTCCTTCCTTCCTCTTTCTACATTGTTATGTCCTCCCTTCCTTCCTTCCTTTCTTCATTTTGTTTCTTCGTTCTGTTCCTTCCTTCCTTCCTTCCTTCCTTCCTTCCTTCCTTCCTTCCTTCCTTCCTTCCTTTCTGTCTGTCTGTCTTTCTTTCCTTCCTTTTTTCTTTCTTTCTTACTTTCTTTCTTTCCTTCTTTCTTTCTTTCATTCATTCTTTCTTTCTTTCTTTCTTTCTTTCTTTCTTTCTTTCTTTCTTCATTTCTGTCTTCCTTCCAATATTGTTCCCTCTTTACAATCTCTCTCTCTCTTTTTCTTGTTGTTGTTGTCGTCTCTTTGCCCATGACAGAGAATACAATCGGAGCATGCGCAGTCAGGAGAAGCCGACACGAACCAGATGTCTCATTAAAACCATTTCAGTTGATGCAGAGGATGGATTAAAAAAAAAGACAAAAAAGACTGCAAATTAGAACATAAGAGTAGAAAGCGAGCTGAAATGGAAATATCTGTACAAGTTAGAAAAAAACAATTGTTTTGTTTTGTTTTGTGTTTGTTTTTGCTTTTTTTTTAAAGGAAGAGAGAAAATCGAGGGTAAAGAAAGGAAAGAAGTGAGAAGAACGAAAGAAACGACAAACAAACAAAACAAGAAAACAACAACAACAACAACAATAACCCCAACAAAACAACAACTGCAACAACAGCAACAACAACAACAACAAAAGCAACAACAACAACAAGAAAACAGCAACAACAACAGCAGCAACAGCAAAACAACAGCAGCAACAGCAAAACAACAGCAGCAACAACAACAGCAGCAACAACAGCAACAACAACAACAGCAACAACAACAACAACAACAACAACAACAACAACAACAACAACAACAACAACAACAACAACAACAACAACAGTATTAACAAACAAACGAAGGATTAAAGTTTGCCTATCCCTATCGTTGGAGCCCACAAGGAAAATTGATCACAGATGGATCGAAGTAATTACATCTGTCTTCCCCATGCCAACCGCATTTATCACCCTGTTTCGTTCATCTATGTATCTTATTTATTTATTTATTTATTTATTTATTTATTGTTCATTTGTTTATATATATACGCGCGCGTGTGTGCGTGTATGCTCTTAGTTATGTCTGGGAGGGTGGATGGGGGTGGGTGGTGGGGTGGTGGGGGGAGGGTGTGTGTGCATTTGGTGGGGTTTGAACTATTAATCACTCTATTTTTCGACCCTGTTGTATTCATTTTAGGCTGTGATTGTCCATTTTGAGCTGTACAAACGGACAGACGTAAGTTTTGACCGTGCTCTCTTCTGTCCTTCTCTTACTGTTTTTCTTCGGCCTCTCCACATTCCCTGGTCTTCTTTAGTCTATGTCATCTTTTCTGAGAAGATATCCTTGATAACGTTATGTTTTACATTTATGCCTAGATTTTATACCTACATCATGTTATTCTTTGCAGCTAGCATCTTCTGCTTTTGTAGCGTATGTATAGAGATAGTGTGAGGTTGGGGGTTGGGGTGAATGTGGAAGGAAGGGAAAGCATATGTTTACGGTCTAGCCATTACATGATGTGGGTGTGCGTAGATACGTGCGCGCGCGTGCGCGCGGGTTTGTTTACGTTTACGTGTGTGTGTGTGTGTGTGTGTGTATGTGTGTGTGTGTGTGTGTGTGTGTGTGTGTGTGTGTGTGTGTGTGTGTGTGTGTGTGTGTGTGTGTGTGTGTGTGTGTGTGTGTGTGTGTGTGTGTGTGTGAGTGAGCGTTCATGTGAGGGGTTGAATGGAAGTTTTAGACATGTTCTTATATGAAGTTCTTATATGAAGTTGTACAGAATAATAATGCTATGTCCTTTTATGCCTTGCAGCTGCCTTGACAAAGCTCGTGTGAGCGAAAATTTGGCAAATATAAAATAAAAGTGGCAAGAGATGAACAACAAAGATTGTATTGACTTTATATATATATATATAAAATCAAGAAGTCGTCCACTCAGTGTCTTCCCTTCTATTATTTCAGCTGTCCTCGGGAAGTGAAACAAGGATGTCTGCTTAGCCCACTTCTGTTCACATTCTTCATAAACGAATTAGCGATAGAGATAACGGGGGAAGGGAAACATGGAATACAAATGTTAACTGGTGCCACTGACTTATTTCTAATGCTTTTTGCTGATGATGTTATCATCCTAGCAGAGACCCCTATTGGTTTGCAAAATCAGTTAGACACACTGAAAAAGGAATCAGACAGCTGCCGAACTCAGTGAATCTGATTTAAAGAATTGTAATGAACTATTTGACGAAACAATGAAAGTACTAAACATTGATTTTAGTGAATTTGGTTTTGAGAATGATGTAAACAATATAATAAAAGATCATAGTGAACTATTTAACGAAGCAATCAAAGTGATGAACATTGACTGTAGTGATTCAGAAAAAGGGTACCCTTCTGCCTGTGGTCAAGAATGTAAGCAGCTGAGGAAAAGTAAATAATACTCCTGATGAAGCCTTGAAAAAGGCGAAAATTTGAAAATAAAAGAAGGGAAGACACTGAGTGGACGACTTCTTGATTTTATATTGATCCAGTAATGGTTTTATCGTCCGGACTCTCGGCTGCTGGGAGCAGTGCCATTTTTAGCGTTGGGTTTTCTTTTTTATTTATTCATTTACTTGTGTATTCATTCATATATTTACTTATCTATTTGTTATTTCATCTGATAAGGAAGAGGGTGGGGTATGGAGAAAATGGGACGACAGATTATAAAGGAGCGGCAGTTGGTGTGTGTGTGTGTGTGTTGTGTGTGTGTGTGTGTGTGTGTGTGTGTGTGTGTGTGTGTGTGTGTGTGTGTGTGTGTGTGTGTGTGTGTATGTGTGTGTGTGTGTGTGTGTGTGTGTGTGTGTGTGTGTGTGTGTGTGTGTGTGTGTGTGTGTGTGTGTGTGTGTGTGTGTTGAAGTCTTATGAATTTATCTGGCTTGAGCATAGCACTGATGCACAGAGAGAGAGAGAGAGAGAGAGAGAGAGAGAGAGAGAGAGAGAGAGAGAGGAGAGAGAGAGATTCGGATGATTTATTCATATATCCTTTGCCCTTTATGAAGGGGTGAGTGAGCATAATATATGAACTGAGATAAATACTCATGATTGTCAAACATTCCAAACATAAATCATTTAGAACATCAAGAAGTAACTGTTTCTCTATATCTAAATGCCTTATACAAAAACAATGAGAAATTTCGAACAACGTCTGGTGAGGTTGACGACATAAGTATAGTCAATTTAGATAGAGAAGGCTGTCTGTAAAATTTTGGCTAAATACATTCGGTTCTAATGTTCTTTAGGGCTGGACAGCAAAGATCAAAATGGATTTCATTTTCTGGAGACTCTTTACAAAGCGGACACAACAAGACATTGTCATCAACAACGGTTTTGTATCTAAACTTGTGAACTGCCAATTCTGATATTCCAAACCTAAATTTGATCATGATATATTTCAAGCGCCTGTCCATTTCTAAAGTTAGATAAGGTTTCAGATCATGAAAGCTGCAAACATTTCTATAGAAATCAAACCTCTCACTATGCTGCACATGGTCTGACCATTTTTGCCAAGTGCAGTCAATCAATCGTTGACGAAAACAATGTAAAAACTGCTTAACATTTCCAACACCTTGACTTAACCACACGAAACCAAAACCATATTCAAAAAGACAAGTACAAACTTTACTAACCCAGTTGTTTTTTCCTCTAGCATCAAGACCATATAACATGTTATAAGCTTTGCGTGGTAATCTGTGGTCCTCCATATGAAGTAAATTCAGCCAATAACGAATGCATTTTACTGCTGAGACTATGTACATTTGGAATCTATTCGTATCACCATAAATCAAGTCGTTAGGCGTGCGCCTGTCCACACCTAAGAACCTTTTCAATGCGAACAGGTGCACACTCTCACAGTATAAAGCAGCGCCATCTAACCCCCAAAGTTCAGACCCATACTGTACAGTTGGTTGAACCTGACTATCAAACAACTTGAGAAATACATTAAAAGACGTATTATTGAGAACACATAAGTTCTTCATAATACAGAGTAAAGCATTTTGGCTCTGCTAGCAAGATCCTTGCACGCACCAACAAAACTTAGACGTGTAGAGAAAAATATACCCAAATACTTATAAGCATTCACAACAGGCATTGAGTCATCATCATAGAACCATCTTTCTCGTGAACTTAAATAACCACCCTTACGAAATACAATGATGTTACTTTTGGACAAATTAACCCTTAGTTGGAGAGAAGCAGCTGCGCGTTGTAAACTATTCAGTTGAGTCTGTAAACCAATAACAGTCTCCGATATCAAAACCACATCATCTGCTAATAAAAGAATAAACAATTCAAAAGCATCCAGTGTCAGCAATGCCCCATGTCTTCCATTGTTGATCACTTCAATGGCTAATTTATTAACAAAGAGCGAAAATAGAACAGGACTGCCAGCATCACCTTGCCTAACCCCAGCTGTACAGTTAATATAATCTGTCAGTTTTGCGCCACAACGAACTCTAGCTCTTACTATCTCATACATGCTCCTGATACATCTGTAGAGTTTACCCCTAATGCCGTTTTTAATCATGACTGGCCAAAGAAGATTTCTATTTATGGAATCAAACGCTTTTTCAAAGTCTATAAGAGCAACGTACAATTTTCGATTGTAGGAAAACTGTTTCTGAACGATAGCCATTAAAGTAAACATGTGGTCAACAGTAGAATAACCTTTTTTGAGAGAGAGGGAGGGGAGAGACAGGGAGAGAGTGAGAGAGAGAGAGAGAGAGAGAGAGAGAGAGAAGAGAGAGAGAGAGAGAGAGAGAGATGGAGGGAGAGAGATAGGGGGAGGAGAGAGAGGGTGGTAACGAGAGAGAGAGAGAGAGAGAGAGAGAGAGAGAGAGGAGAGAGAGAGAGAGAGAGAGAGAGAGAGAGAGAGAGAGAGAGAGAGAGAGAGAGAGAGAGAGAGAGGCGGCTAGATGAGTGGGTGGCGGGTAAGAAATGCGCGTGCTACGTCAGTAGTTTTTACAGAGGCTCTTCATCAATGCAGCAAGAGTAGTCAAAGAGTTAACCTCAAGCCAGTGCAGTTATTAGATAGCTTCCAGCTGACATAGGTGGCATGGGTGATATATTGATAAGGGAAAAATCAAAATGAACCAATAGACAAAGGGAAAAGGAACAATAACAGAAACAGAAATGATGGTTCATTCTTTGTGTTGACTTAACAGAAAATCGAGGTGGTAAAGAAGTGACTGAGTTAATTTCTTCTTCTTCTTTTTCTTCTACTTGTTGTTGTTGTTGTTGTTGTCCTTTTTCTTCTTCTTCTTCTTCTTCTTCTTCTTCTTCTTCTTCTTCTTCTTCTTCTTCTTCTTCTTCTTCTTTCTTCTTCTTCTTCTTCTTCTTCTTCTTCTTCTTCTTCTTCTTCTTCTTCTTTTTTCCTTTCTTCTTCTTCTTCTTCTTCTTTTCTTCTTCTTCTTCTTCTTCTTCTTCTTCTTCTTCTTCTTTTTCCCCTTCTTCTTCTTCTACTTCTTCTTCTTCTTCTTCTTCTTTCTTCTTTCTTCTTCTTCTTTCTTCTTCTTCTTCTTCTTCTTCTTCTTCTTCCTTCTCCTTCTTCTCTCTCAACAAGGATGCATGAGAGCAGATTATCATATAAGGCCTATACTATGTTGTTTGGTTTAGATGAATGTGACAAAAGAAACTGGGTCTCAAATGCTCGTTGTAAACTGTATCTGTTTGGACTTGGTCATGTTTGGTAGAATCAAGGCGTTTAAAGCGATTTCCGATTTTCTCAGAGTCTTTAGCATTAGACTGATTTTGTGCAGGTGGCAGGAATGGAATTTTTATATGGATAGTAGCGAAAGATTTGTCTTCTGCAAGGTCCTTTTGCACCGTGCCAGATGTTAAAACCTGTCTACAACTAAATTTGGACAGGCACATAAAGTATATAACGACTAGATTCAGAATTTAGAAAGAGAGGGTGTTGGTTACCGCCAATGACATTGACAAAGCACAGGACGAGACACGATGCATTTCAACCTCTTGGGTCTTCTTCAGGCAAAAACACACACACACACACACACACACACACACACACACACACACACACACACACACACACACACACACACACACACACACACACACACACACACAAAATCACATTTAACATTTAGGACAGTACAAACAAAGAACGAAGAGTGACTCATCTGTTGTTGTCCATGTGGTAGGGAGAATACCCTGGCGGCTATTCTCCTACCACATAAACAACAACAGATGAGCCACTCTTCGTTCTTTATTTGTACTGTCCTAAATGTTAAATGTTATCTTTTTTGTTTTGCCTGAAAAAGACCCAAGAGGTTGAAATGCATCGTGTCTTGTCATGTGCTTTGTTTGTCAATGTCAATGGCGGTAACTAACACCCTCTCTTTTTAAATTTTGCTTCGTTCTCCGCCGTCAGTCACGCCATTTTGAGACTAGATTCAGGTTTGGCATTTCTAAAACTGCCGAGTATTATTACCGTCATCGTTCTCATAGTGAATCAGTTTTATAACATGTCCACTTTGCAGAACGGATGCAAAACATGGAATGCATTTTATGTTGTGTTGCCTTGTCTTGCACAAATTAAGAGCTCAGTGTATACCGTTCAAGTTTTATAAATTCATAAGTCAGTTTAGACTGGCACCTCTGGCATATACTCATGAGCAAACTGTTCCAAATGTGTCAATTTACAGTATTCAAACATTCAAAGCATTCAAGTTCTGATAATTTATTCTGTCATAAAGTAGCATTCCGAAGAAGTATTAGTCATGTTTCCGTGCAGTTGCTCAGGTGCTAAGATGACTGTAATTAACTGGCAACCTTCTCCACGAGAGGCTTTAGCCTAAAACGTGAAAAAAAATGTCTTGAATCTCTCTCTCTCTCTCTCTCTCTCTCTCTCTCTCTCTCTCTCTCTCTCTCTCTCTCTCTCTCTCTCTCTCTCTCACACACATCTCTCACACACACACACACACACGCACGCACGCACGCACGCACGCACGCACGCACGCACGCGCGCGCGCGCGCGTACGCACGGAAGAGCTTACAGAGAGAGAGAGAGAGAGAAGAGAGAGAAGAGAGAGAGAGAGAGAGAGAGAGAGAGAGAGAGAGAGAGAGGAGAGAGGGGTGAGGGGGGGGGGAGGGGCTGGTAGTTATGTGTTTCTGAACCGAATGTGAGGCTTTGCCTTTGAAGAAAAAAAAGTCACTCGAGATGAAAACACAGAAAAATAGCTTTAAAATGAAACAACATTGGATTTGAAGGTGGAGTGGTTCACTATTGTTCAAAAAGTGCTGCTAAGAGAAATATGATCACTACCATTACTATCACGTTTATTACAAGGCCAAGCAACACCTGAACAATCAAAAATGTTTAACAACTTTTTTTTTTTTGGATTTCTTTCTTTCTTCCTGTCTTTCTTTCTTTGTTTGTTTTGTTTTATTTATTGTATTTATTCATTTATCTATTTGTTTGTTTCTTTGTTTTATTTTATTATTTTTATTTGTATGCTTATTTGTTTTTCATGTGTATTATTTATTTGTTTGTTTGTTTGTTTATTTCGGTTTGTTTGTCTGTACGTTTAATTCATGTAAGAAAGCGAACACAGTCATAACAGATAGTTTGAAAACAAAAATAAGCAAATAAACATGCAAACAAATACATAAACAAAACAAAACAAAACAAAACAAAATATTCTTTTAGACCAATCTACTGGAGGGAAAATGAAGAAGAAACGCAGCAAAAAATTCCTTCTTGTTGGATTTGTATGTCATGAGAAATCTTGTTAGATAGAAAAACGTCGTGTTATTATAAACGCAAGGATTAATCCAAACTTTATACTAAAAATCTTGCGCAAAGCTGAGTAAATGTTTTGCGGGGAGGGCAGTGGGGTCGGAGAATAAGAAATCAAAACAAAATAAATAAATGAAATAAACATCTTTAATTCCTTCCGTAATTTTGCATGACCGATTACGAGCAATTTCTGTCAACATGTACTCTCTCTCTCTCTCTCTCTCTCTCTCTCTCTCTCTCTCTCTCTCTCTCTCTCTCTCTTCTTAAATCACCTCTGTGTCAAATATAACGTCAATGTTTTTACATGTTCCCTAACAGCTTAAGCTTTCAGTATGATCTCATTTGCATTAAACACACACAAAAACATTATCTCTAATTTTTTTCCATCCCAGCATGTTCGGGAAAAATACACATAATTGAGGAATAATTAGAGAAAAGAAACAGCGCTTCTTTCTTTCCATGCTGTAAATACAGCAAGCTGAAATTAGAAATGATGATTTAACAAAACATATCATTTTTTTTTGAAGATATCCAAATTTTGAAGAAAAAAAAAGAGGAAACGATTTAAAATATCCTATACGAAAGAAAGAAAGAAAAGCAAGCAAGCAACCAACCAACAAACAAAATAAGAAAAGAAAAAAGAGGAAAAAAATGAGTGGAGGGAGAGGCTAACCATCGAGAAGCCTCTCCTTAGGAG
>CM031599.1:69025007-69027507 GCA_018398815.1 Conus ventricosus | reverse complement strand
AAAAACCCAGAAATATAGGGATAGGCAGAAAGAAACAGAGGAAAGTAGGGGAGTTTCTAGGATATTAATTAGACTAGGGGGAGTTTAGAGGGGAAGGAGAGAAAGAATGCAGAAATTGTTGGGGGAATTGGGGGGGGGGGGGGAGGGGAGTGTGCTGGGGGGGGGGGGGGGATAATGGATGGGTACGTGGGAGAGGGAGGGGAGAGGTTTGAAGGAGGTTGGTGAGGGTAGGGGATTTAGGGAAATGATGGGGGAGGGAGAAGGGGATGGGGAAGGGGGGGTGTGGGGGGGGGGGGGGGGGGGAGCGGGGAATCGATTGCGACAATGGAGAAATAGAGGGGGCAGAAACGTCGGGTAGGGGGAAAAGAAGGGGGGGGAAAAACGTGCGATTGACTACGTATTCTCTACATGTTTTCCCAACTTCATGTATATCATATTACATACCATCTCTTTCAAACATTACTAAAATGCATATAAATAACCCCAAAATTACATAAGTATAATACACACTTATGCATGCGTCACACATAATGACGCCGCACCACATACAAACCTAGTACAAATACACACACAAAACACACACAATCACACAACAACACCACACACACACACACACACACACACAACACACACACACACACACACAACCGCGCACGCCCCCATGCGCCCCCACACAAACACGTACATGCGCGCGCACGTACGCGCACCCCCCCCCCCCACACACACTCACTCACTCACACACCAAACACACACACCCCACACACACAACACACCAACAAACACACACACACACACATAGAGATCTTCCCGACAGCATAAAATACAATTATATATCTATTTGTATATATTATATATATATATATATTTATATATTTTTTATATTATATTATATATTATATATATATATTTTTCATACATACAAAGATTGATAGATATAGTTTTGTATTTGTGCGCCTCCACTCACCCCTATCTCTCTTGTCTCTGTCTCTGTCTCTCTTCTCTCTTTCTCTCTCTCTCTCTCTCTTTTCCCCTCTCTCTCTCTCTTCCTCTCTTTTCTTATTTTTTGGGTTTTTGTTGTTGTTTCATCCATTTTGTTTCGCACGGAATATGCGGCGGGCAGGAATGGGAAAAAAAACCAAACATGATTCCGTTACTACATTTTTCCGGTCCAGCACAGTCATCGAATGGTGTTTATTCCACTTCCATATACATATTATATGACCAAAAATTGTATATAAATGTTATCAAGTTGAAAAATTTTAAAAGGGATAAATGTTGATGGGGGAGGGGAGAGAGAGAGAGAGAGAGAGAGAGAGGAGGAGAGAGAGAGGGGAGAGAAGGAGGGAGTGGAGAGTGAGAGAGCGAGAGAGGGGAGAGGGGAGAGAGAGAGAGAGATGAATGGGAAATTTATTCGATAGGCCACAGCTCCTTCTGAAGGGGGATTACATTTAAAAAACAACAACATATCGTAGTAGGTATAGAACAGCAACGACGACATTTGTATACAAATGCATTGACTGCAATCGGCTACACTTGTACATGAAATGCAATCTCTGACATGATTTAACTGGATGATTTAAAACCCTTTTGTACCATGAAAAACCCATCACTTTCCTGAATATGTTCATGCCAGTTTTGCCATCTGTTATCAGTTAGTATTTGACAAAATACTTGCAAAAAAAAACAATCCACAATTTCCCCACCCCGGTTCAGCCATTCAAATCCAAAACATTTACAAATATTTCTTACGAACATCTGCGTCCATGTGGATTTTCCACGTGAATCTAACCAAAATTCCATTTTTTAGGCTTTCAAAGGTAACCCGTTATCACTCATCGAGAATTTTGAGCCCAGTATCTAATTACACCACGCTCGCGAATGTAGGGAAATGTAATAACGTCCGGTATTTCCATTTCATTGATTCATTAGGTTTTTTTTAATATGGACTCCTTAAAACTTTGTTAGGGCATTTCAAATGAACTTTTCAATTTTGAACAGCGGCAGCTCCAATCCCACAGTTCGGCCTCATAGAGAGCAATGGGTTGCACCCGAGTATTCAAACATTTTCGATAATTCCTTAAGTGAATTTTATTGAGTATGTACTGCCGTTGCATAAAAATAACAACGCATTTCTTGCCTACTTGCGAGGGGGGGGGGGAAGGGGGGGAGAGAGGAGAGGGGGGGGGGGGGGGGGGGGGGGGGGGGGGAGGGGACGTGCTTCGCACTAGCTGATAAAAGAGAGAAGTTTAAGCGCAAGTTTACGTGACATGACAAAAAAGGCAGAAAAAATTTAACATTGGGTTTTTAACCAGATCTTCTGAGGCTTTAAACGAGATCTATTTGCGGGTAGCCCATCGCTTTTCCTTAATTTTTTTATGAATCACATGGTCGTACTTGGTGAGGAAGCAATTAAATGTGTGTGTGTGTGTGTGTGTGTGGGTGTGTGTGGTGTGGTGTGTGTGTGTGTGTGTGTTTTTTTTTGGGGGTTTTTTTTTGGGGG
>CM031599.1:69008951-69024907 GCA_018398815.1 Conus ventricosus | reverse complement strand
CAAGCCCTTCCTGCTGTCCGAAGAGTGCCAAACGAAGTTCGGTCTGATGGTACAGGACATTTTGCAGTTGCTTCACCCACACCAAAGCGTTGCGCACTGTGCCACAAAAACACTCGGGAAAACCTGCCGCAAATGCAGAGTTGGTGTGCACAACCAGTGCTTCAATGCCTTCCACAGCATCCAGTAGAGTCCGTTTATTTGACAGCCACTGAACTGCCAATTTTTGCAACACTGTGTGGGAGGGTGTCGTTGTTGTTGTTGTTGTTGTTGTTGTTGTTGTTGTTGTTGTTGTTGTTGTTGTTGTGTGCGCGCGCGCGTGTCTGTTGTGTGCATGCGTGCACATGAGAAAAGTAATAGGTTTGCTTGATTGCCTGCTAACAAACGATTATTGTATTGGATTTGTCTGCACTGGGACTGAAGTGCTTATTTTTCATTTTGATTTACCTTACTTGTTTACCAGTGATTTATTGTTAGAAAACAATGACAGAGTGTCAATAAATAAAAGATAGGACGATGTTGAACAAAATCAGTGCTATTTTGTTTACTGACAAATGTTTATCATGCTGGATTTGTCTGCACTGGGACTGAAGTGCTTATTTCATTGATTTACCTTATTTGTTTACCAGTGATTTATTGACAGAAAACAATGACAGGGTGTCAATAAACAAAAAAGAGGACGTTGTTGAACAAAATGAGTGCTATTTTGGGTGTTGAACCTAGACTTGGTATTTCTACGTTCTCTGACAAGTAACACTTCAATAACCAAAAAATAACGATTTTTTTTACAAACAAACATACTGTGTAGGATTATCCGTTTTCAATACTAATTTACTAAATTTTTCAGATTTTAGTTTTTGCTTAATCCTGTGTTTTTCCTGATCATTTTCAATAACATCATTTTCACGCATACATTCATCAAATGCGTCTCTGTCTTTCATGTGAAATAAAACTACAGTCTTTAACTGTTCTCTAAAGTCTTTTAAAACCGAGTTATATTTCTGACATAAAATCCACACACTTATCCCAGCATGTCTTCCACTGAAAGCTAGTTTCGACAAAGCGTTTCTTTTTTTAACTATGTCTCTTTCTGCCGAGCAGTCATCTATAATAAATAGTGTCTGCGTTCCCTCAAACAATCTAAAAAAGGCTTCTAAACACTCACTCAATTTATTGCTGGGATCAACTAAAAAATATGGCATCATCCGTCCATATAAACCTTCTATCATAATATGCTTTGTTCCATTTAAGTGTAGAGAACAGCATTTTACCAATCCTGACTCACTTGCTTCACCACCGAGTTTTTGGGCGAAAGTGGCCTAAAAGCCGCCTTTTCCTGTGGCGGAAGAGAGAGAGAGAGAATCACCGGCAGACAGACAGAGAAGGAGAGAGACAGAGAGAGAGACAGACAGACAGACAGAGAGGCGGGCAGACGCACGCACGCTTATGCACGCACGCACACTCACTCACTCACGCACACACACACACACACACACACACACACACACACACACTATTTAAAAAAATGTGCCCCTAGTTTACAGTAGCATACCCCCCGCCTACGGGGCGGCTCCCTGTTTACATTGCAGGTGTGTATCCAGCCAAAAAATAAATACTGCTGCACTCCCTCCCCACCCCCACTCCTTTCCTGCCCAGCTTGCTTGATCGCACCAATTACATCAGCAAACACTGCCCGCTTGGCGGCGCTGTCACACCCTGGCCCAATCATCGAGTTAAGCGTATGCCCCGGGCGCTCACATGACTAGGTAACCCACACATTCTTTCGCTGACAGTTAGACGGCAGGAAAGGGTTACTGTGCGGTGGGTGTTTTTATTTTAATAAACCGGTTTTACTGAAGAACAGAATTGTGTATCTTAAAGGTTTGTTGGCTTGTTGAAGACAATATTGTTGACAAAGTAACAGCTATTTTAATACGTGTTTGGCTATCGTGAGATTGTTCAAAAGTCGGCCGAAGCAAAACAAACCATCACGCGTTGATTGTTGGGAGCTGGTTTTAAAACAGCAAAAGCCATGTTTAAAAAACATGGCGTTCATTTCTTAAGGCGGGTAAACTTAGTTTGTATCAGACTTGATTGATTGTTAACTACAGTTTTTAGTTGTTCATGTAGCAAGCTGATCTGTGTATTAAGATGTGTATACTTTTCTACTTTTCTAATTCTAACCAGTTTATCTGCCTTTAAGTGTGCCTTATGCAACTGAATGGGCGATTTTCGAATGTTCTGGGCAAAATAAAATAGGGCTAGGCAGACCTTAGTACATCTACTAGTATGGAGAGGAGTAGTGCGTACCCAGCACTATCTTCATTATAAAATGCTTCAAAAATACAATGGCGGGTGTACTAACTACTGGCGATTCCCAAGCCTGGATGAGAAAATTTGGGTATAAACTTTTTTTGTGCAAGAAGGAAAGTATAATGAAACTCTTTGTTGTGGGAGGCAACCTGCGGTGAAGTTAGCCTTGCTGACTGTTTACTAAAAAATAGCCGTTCATGCTGTGAACGCCTTATTTTTTCGTGGCAAGGGACTGCAGTAAAATTAGCTTGCTGACTGCTACTTAAATAACCGTTCATGCGGTGGAACCCCTATTTATAGTAGCAAGAGGGCTGTGGTAAAATCCGTTTTTGCTATAAATAACCGTTAAATGCGGTGAACGCCTATTTATAGTAGCAAGAGGGCTGCGGTAAAATCCTTTGCTAAAAAATAAACCGTTCATGGGTGAACGCCTATTTATATAGCAAGAGGGCTACGGTAAAATCCGCCTTGCTATAAATAGCCGTTCATGCTGTGAACGCCTTATTTTAGCAGCAAGAGGGCTGCGGTAAAATCCGCCTTGCTATAAAATAACCGTTCATGCGGTGAACGCCATTTATAGTAGCAAGGGCTACGGTACTGCCTGTACTTGCTATGTGCGGACACTAAGGGAGGTAACTCCTGCGAAACCCCACCCCACGCACGCACGTCTCCCCCCACCCCACGCACGCCGTCTCCCCACCCCCACCCACGCACCACACTTAAGTCACCTCAAGTCATTCACAAGTTCATCCTCAAGTCATTCACAAGTCATCCTCAAGCCCATTTACAGTTATCCTCAAGTCTTTCACAAGTCACCCTTAAGCATTCACAAGTTCTTACTTAAGCCCATCTCAAAGTCATTAAACAAGTCATCCTCAAGTTATTCACAAGTCATCCTCAAGTCATTTAAAAGTTCTTACTTAAGTCATCTTTAGTCACCCCAAGTCTTTCCTCAAGTTCTTACCCAAGTTAACCTAAGATCATAGCTAAGTCATCCTCAAGTCATTCACAAGTCATCCTTAAGTCTTCACAAGTTCTTCCTTAAGTCATCCTCAAGTCATTCACAAGTCATCCTAAAGTTATTCACAAGTCATCCTCAAGTCATTTACAAGTTCTTACTTAAGTCATCTTAAGTCACCCCAAGTCATCCTCAAGTTCTTACCCAAGTTAACCTAAGATCATAGCTAAGTCATCTCTAAGTACAACCAATTTTCTTTTTTTAAAAGTATCTTATAATTATCAAAAAAATACAAGCTATGTTTTTATCTTAAATAGTAGATGTCTAATATAGAAAACACAAAACGCCTCAAAAAACGTGTCATCGTTGAGGATGTCTTGCTCAGCGTTCTTGCATAGATCTTAAGGAAGGTTTTACATCCGAAGCAACCGCATTGATTACAATTCTGGTCTAGGGAAATGCCTTTTATAGACCTCCATGTCTTTATTTTTTGGGACACCTCATTTTATAATACGCCATGATCTATTTTTTTTAAAAAAAATTTTAAAAATTTAAATTTTAAAAATATTATTCCATTAAAAATGGATCAAAATGAAGCTTTCTTATTGGCGGTTTTGGCGTGCGGGTGTCTTTTTCTGCATTTAGGGGCTCAGATTTTTTTTGATAGCTTTCGTTTCTGTTGCCATTGTGTATATATTTTAAGCCATAATAACAGCCCCCAGCAGCAGCAAGGGCGCCAAAATGGCAACAGTTTTAAGTTCAATATCCCATGAAGACTTTGGTGCCCTTGTATCACATGGAGTTTTTATAGCGGGCATTGAATCAACTTGTTCTGGCGTTGGCGGTGTTATGTTTTCATGATGAGTCATAATTCTGTAACATTAATTTTTTTGCTGTTCCACTCTGCTAATTTTTTTCCTGCTTCAACACGCCAGGTTTTTTTTAATGGCCTTCACCTGATTCAGCGTTTTCTGCTGATTTTCTGGCTTGGTTACTTTCTCCACCTGTATTCAATGTTTCCTGGTTCTGATGATTTTCCAGCTCGTTCATTTTAAAGGGGAAATAAAATCTATATGATTAAAAGTTATTAATCCAGGATTAATGGCGATAACAATGTTCCAAATCTATAGTATAAATCACATCCTAGAGACTCTAATGTCTTTGTTAAAACTGGATCTTGCGTTAAATCATACGTAAGATCTTGTTCAAATCAATGGGAGCAAATCACTGACTAGTTTAGTGTACAAACTAAGAGCCTTTTTGCCCCACACTTTTCACCATTCTAGACCCTAGCTGCGCTTCATACCTGTTATGATACTTTAAAATGTCTTGCGGCGACATCTGTTGAATCTTTCAATGCTGAATTCAGTTCCGGGGAACTGTTTTGTTTTCCCACATGCTGCCAAAGAATACAACCTCTCCTTTTTGGGGCATAATAGCTTGGTCATCAGCTTGGTCATTTATAAGTTCAGGAAGGTTTAGGGTGCCTTGTAGCTGTAGGAGATCATCACTGTTAATGTTTTTAATAATTAAATTATTTTAATTTCTAAAAATGAGCACCGAAAAAAACTGTTGCTAACCTTGTATACCATTCTGCTGTTATTGGTGGTTTAAGTGTAGGATACTCAATGCTTGGTAAAAGCTTGTTAAGAATTAAACCAGCAGATCTTGGCAAACTAGACTTTGAGGATTCAGCAAAGCTAATTGCTATCATTGCAGCTTCGGTTGCTACGAAAGATTTTCTAGTTAAGCAAGGAATAATTCCAGGGCAATATAAAAAATGTAAGAAAAAAATACATTTATAAAAAAAAGGCTTTCACTCGCAATAATGATAGGCGGCGCTGTGGTGAATGCGCTTGCTTTTTGCGAAGTAATTTCGCATTTAGTAAACTGCGGGATGACGGCGAGAGAAAAACATAACAAAGCTATGGAGGAACTAGCAGCTGCACAAGACGCCTATGAAAAGCGGGGGACTTGAGCAGTTAGTTTTTATTAATGGACACATGAAAGAACAGGGGCATGCAGCTTACATATTTAAAGATGTTGATCAAGCAATAAAACAAATTATCTAGTAACAGGCAAACCGTCCAACATTGCCCCCAAACCCAAAAATTTAGTGACTTTTATCAACCATCAGAAAAACAAAAGATGCAAGAAATATTGTTTATTGTCTTTGGTATGACCGCTGTGTATTTTGTTGCGCATAATATTGGGTGAATAAAAATGAACAAATCTATTATTCGCCCAAAGGATAAAGGAAGGCATCACAGCAATTAAAAAGCTAAGCCAAGCAGCGGGAGTCAGTTGAACAAACAGCAAAAGAATGGTTATCTAACAAGCGATTTGGCAAATTTATTTACCTGCGCCCAAACGAAAACAGAGACCACACTTTTTCAATACAACTCCAAACGACACCCATCAAAAGGATCTTTTATTTACCCTCTGATAGGATTAGACGAAAAGATTTAAGTACGCACTCACAGTCATTGACATGGCTTCGAGATACAAAGATGCGGAGCCATAACACAAAAAAAGTGCTTCTGCTGTTGCTGTCGCTATACAACTGATATACCAACGAGGCCCACTAACTTTCCCTCGCATGATTCAAGTCGATGAGGAAAAAAAATTTAAAGGCCAAGTGAATCAATTATTGTTAAAACATAGAGTTACCATTAGAAGAGGCATTCCAGGAGTTTTACAGATCACAGGCTTTAGTTGAAAACTTTAACAAACAGTTATCGGAAAGACTTTTCTCCTACCAGTATCACAGAAGCTTATTGACAATTCTCGCAACACAGAATGGGTTAGAAGATTGCCCTCAGTTTTGCGCGCAATGAATAATGAAGAATTAAAGGGCTAAAACCAGTACAAGCAATCAAAAGAAAAACAATAAATGTTGTTGAAGACTCCAGTACACCCAGCAAATATTCCGTTTGGTTTAAAGTAAGGTACCTTTATTTACCGGGGGAAGCAAGAGGGGACACTCGCATCAGGGCAACAGATCCAGTTTGGAGTGTTGATCCCTATGAAATAAAAGAATTGTAAAAATGAATCCGCCCGTGTATTATGTACGAGAAACTGACACAACAAAACATCCGGCTCCTCAAAGAAACTTTTTTGAAGGAAGAACTGCAGATAATCCCACCAGACACAGTCCGCTTTAATTAATTTACGTAAATATTTGATTTAAATGGAAGCTCAGAAGGAAGCGCAGAACGAAACAAGAATGGTAACGGAAGAGACCCTTTAAAATGATACGGGAATCATTTCAGGCGTGTAATGTATTAGGGAAAAATTTTCGAGGATTAATCAATGCATGCTAAATCCCAGATCACCTACAACTTAAACCTCCAAATTGGGAAAAAAAATATCTTGAAATAAAAAAAAAATTCGAACCATCAAGCAAACATGAGGAAAGATTAAATGAATTGGAAGAAGCTATGATTGATTTATAATAAAAGTTGATGAAAAATATAAACCCCCTGTTTATGCGGTCCTCCAGTGCCCGATTGCTATGGAAAACTTTTGGGTTAACAAACACCCTGTTTGTGTTTGTTCTATCTAATGACTTCTTTGTTTACAACAGTTGTGTTGATCTCATGTAGATTAGATCGCAGTTTTACGTTGTCAGGGTGAAAAGTCTTATTTTAGCCAAACAATGTCTTTGAGTTGTCATGTGATATGTTTGGACTGCACAACGCTGCGAGATATTCCTTTGCTTTTAATGATTTTCTCCTGGCTCGAATTTCTGTACATTTTTACCTTAAAACCCCCCATACTCCTTGATTACCTTTTTCCCGATAATTCATCCTTCATCTTTCCTAAAACCTTCTTGTTAGTTTTAATTTAATGCAAAGGCGAATCTTTAGGGTAATCAGATGTATTTATACCAAACCTGCATGCCCTTTAGCCACTTCGGTTTCCATGTCTTTATAGATGTCTTCAGTAGGGATATCTATAACAAAACTATCTGTATTGTGTATAGTAATCAGGACTCAGGATACGAGGGCTTAAAGTAGTCATAAAGAAGCTCTAACATTCAAATGCTTTTATAATTCTAAAACAGTAAACCCATAATTACAGGTTTTGTCTAATTTGACTTTCTTTTTTTCATCATTTATGGCAAAAGGATGATCATGAAATCTTCTAAAGTCCTGATAATTAGGTTTTGAAGTCAGCTATTGCTTCGTTTCTCTTTGGTGACTAATTCTGACATCTTTGCGCTTGTGCCGGATTCGCACATAGTCTTTCCAAAACAGCTGTTGTTCTACGTATGAAAAAGTTCTTTTTCTGAAGCATCTGTAGATTTTAGTTCTGAGATCAGTGTTCTTTCATGATGTATGGTTTCATGAACTTGTTCTTGGTCGAAAAGCAATAATACGATGATACAGCTGTCATCTTCAAAAACAATGTCTTAAAAAAATTGTAGAAGTCTGTAATGACAGACATAATTTTTTATTGTCTCGATGATTAGGCACATGTTTAGGCGGTTCTCTTGGATCCATCTTTTAGACTTTCTGCTGTAATGGATAGGTTCATTATGCAGGTCGTGGTGTATGAGGATATTCTAAATCAACTTCTAGAATTTGAAGCCGCGCTACTGATCAGGCGGTTTAAACTGTTCAACCAACTTTAATGCCTTTTGAATATTATTGGATCGCCGCCTGTGTACATTTTAAGTTGCGTAACGAAGTGAGTGATTGCGCCATTGCCCAACCAGACAGATTGTTTGCATCTAAATACATAAGATAGTTAGTCCTTTTTACTAGGATCATATTCGTCCAAGTATTTGTTGTTTTGCTTATCAGTTATGATGCGGACGCCATACTAATTCCTCCCGCAACCGTTGTCAATCATCTGATCATTTGGTAAATCAGACAAGAACTCAATTGTGCTCCAGGGAGTAAATTTAGAAGCATCCCAACTATCCCGGGCGCCAGAAATTATAATGCGTTGAGATCCAGGCTAGAATGTTTCATGCAGGGTCTTTCTATAGTTTCAAGGTCATCCGCCAACAAACATATCAGCCATCAAAGTTGGAATATTGATAAGTCTCCCATCGTTTTACACTCTAATTCTGCCACGCATCTTGAGCATGCTGGTATTCGAATCACTGATGTCCTTTCCTCTAAGGCTTAGAAAAGAACGCGCTTTAGGAGGAAGTGTGTCTTAATCAAACCTTTCCCAACTGGTTCATGTGTCATATGGAATAAACGCCTTTCTAACGAGAGTTGGGTCAAAATATTTCCGATTATTGGGCAGGCCTTTAAGGACATAGCCAGTGAATTCTATATGAACCATCATGTGTTGCTTAGAGATCATAAAAAAGGACATGTTATTTAGATTAAAAGCACATGTAACTTTTCTGATGGATGTGCAATGCTGACACTTGAAGGCATCGTCCACTGCTTTCATTATAAGGAGAGAGTCGTAACTCGCAATTTGTGAAAGATACAGGGCAGCTTCCATGTCTTAGGATCAAACTTTAGTTGTAGATTGCATTTGTTATGCCGCCGTCTCCTCTGCCTTCCCCTTAATGTGATCATGGTCTCTACTTTTTATTAGGATTGGTTTTCTTCACTGAGTTCTAAACCACAAATCCAACATATGTGTGGCTGAGTCATACTGTTGTTGGTCTTCAGGTGCCTTTATTGATTTCAGATAAGTTTAGGATTATTAGAACAGTCATTGACGCATTGCTGCATGCGTTCTAAGAAGTATTTTGCAGCAATAGGTCCTCTATAATAATTCTGGTCTGAATGAACGCCATACGACTGACAACATGAAAGCAAATGAACAAATTGATGATTACTCATGAAGACTGTTTTTCGAAGTTTTAGTTTTGTGGTGCTGGCCTTCATAAGGAACAATGAGTGATTCAAAGTTGCGTAAACAACATATGGAGGAATGTTGCAGCCGTTTCCAGTTCTTAAACTAACTTGATCCAGGTGGGGCGTATTTAGTTCTGTATTACAGTAACTGGACAATTCAGGTGTTTTCTTATGTCGCTCGCGGCTTGAACAGATGGCTTTTTGTTAAAACATTTTCTACAGAATTCTTGTTTGTGGCCATCTTTGAAGTATGCTGCATTAGTGTTAACTCATTGTTCGTTATTAAAGTGTAATGCGGTAGCCCGCTGAAAACATCAGTAGTAAGTCAACCTGATTTTTGTCTGGTTCGCCCTATTGTTGGACTGTTCTTGGACACTTTAATTGGCACCAATTTGTTTCCTCATCCCATGTGTATACTTTAACAGTTATTGGTTGTTTTGTTCTTCAAACTGAACAATTTGGTCCTTACACTAACTGGAAAGGACCCCCACTAAAGTTATGTTCATTGATGTAAGGACGATACGCTTAGGACACTCTTCTGCGTTTTTGCGGATAGTTATGCACCTTGCGAGAAACACACAAACAATAAAACATTTGTGTCTGACTTCATTTATGTTAGAACGGCTCTTTTCGCTACCAACTCTCGAGCAGTGGATTGTAATAAGACTTGCCAACAATCGGTGCATATTAGCTGTTTTATTCTGATCTCTAAAAAACTTCGCCCTCTGACCAACCAGAGCCTCTCATTTTGGTTCTTTCAGCAGCAGCGTCAAACTGTGAAGCATTCGTCTGCCCATACCGGGTCGTGTTAAGTCGTTATGAGAAAGAATAGTCTGTTGTCTGTTTAGTTGAGACCCAGACTTCTAGTTTTTCTTCATTTTTTGTTACATAGTCGATTAAAACAGCTAACATTTACTTTAACTGGCGGGTCTATTGTTAGTTTACTTGGAACTTGAGAAATAGCATGATAAACGCTTGCCTGTTTCGTTTGTTGGATCCCCAATGACTTCTGATCAATATATTCAGTGTCTTGATAAACGCTCTCTCTCAAGGCATTCTTCAAACAATTCGCCGGGTCCTTCATATATCTTAGCATGCTGAGTTTCTTTTCTAACTCAAAATATTTATTTAAATTAAAAAAAAATACTTAATAGAACCAAATCAACGGTCTTTTTGCGCTGGGACTCTATAAACTAATGTATCTATAAACACCTTCGGTGTTGATATGTTGAGCTGTTTAGAACTGAGTTTAATGTCTCGTTTACTTTTTTTTATGCATTCCTTTTTATCTGCTCGGCGTTGGCTGTGGAGAAAAGTTGTCCGCGCCCTTTCTTTGAAGATTCAATACTTTTGTCTTTTGTAAGTCATCAAAATCGGCCTAGTAAACGATTGCATTTTCATCGTGATGTTGAGTACAACTAGCGCTTTATTTATTGTCAGTTTGAAACGAGCTAAGTTTAGCTGTTTTTAGTTGAAACCATAGCTGTGTGCTTTTGGAGTGTGTTTTTATTTTTTTGCTAGCAGCACCTACGGCTAATGAAACACAGGCGAGAGCTTAAAGACAAACCTCCTTGGAGGTAAGATGCGGGTGCGCCTTGCCCGTTGCTAAGTGACCCAACCTCTCGTTCTTCTGCTGATAGGGCGCTTATAGTCGATGCTCCAGTATTGACATATGTAAACAGCATTAAAGGCAGCAGAATACCTTCGTTTGGTTTTGCTGTATTTTGAAAGGTCCTGCTCTAGTTTTTGTTGCATTTGGGTTATGTTTGTTAATCTGAAGGTTTTTAATTCAGGGGTTTCTTTAACAGCGAATGCCTGCTATCTCTTCTCTTGGCATTAATCCGGTGCTGTTAGGCACATTTGTGATAAAACCTTAACAGACATGCTTTTTATAAAATGAAAAAATTAATTTAGTATAATACAGAGTCTAATGCTGTTATTTTCAATATTCAGCTGCGCATAATATTTAAAAACAAATGTACATTAAGCGGTTTATCGGCTTCTTCTTCTTTATCAATTTGTTGTTTATTACTTCTCTCACTCCTCTCCGCTTCATACAATCATTATCCTCTGTTGACCTTAGGTCAATCCATAACGTATTTTGTTGTTAAATAATCATCAAGGCCCTAACATTGGAAGATTGTAAATCACTTTAGACACTAGGGTCTGCTGTTGGATTTCTACCCCTCCCCCCCCAATAACAATTTCTTTATTTCGCTCAAAATGATGATAAGGGCTAAGCCGATAGACGTAGTTTTGGTTAGGACTACGTCAATTGTACATTGAACTTTCGTTATTTTAGGATTAAAAACTTTTCCTTGCTCTTTTGAACGGTTCCTTCATCTACACACCAGCAATAAATACCTTTAAGCGATAATGCTGTGGTGCTAAAACCTATAATTCCATATTGTGTCTGCCAGCTTCTGGGATATGTTGAATGATGAATCACTCTGTCGTAATATATTGCCTATCTAGACTTTTATTGGATCCTTATCAGCTTTGTAATTTGGGTTGCTGGTAACAAACGTCAAACTCTAACGAGATGTCAGAAATGGTACTTTGCTTCGGTGTCTGATGACTTGATATCGCGTTTGTATTCATTAAAAGTTAGTTCATATGACAATCGTCTTTTTAATGATCTTGAAAGTATGGTGCATGCGATTTTATCAACTCAAAATCTAAGGGGATGGAAATGCGATTTCATACGCAAAAATTTACAGCTGCATTACTTTTTCCGTCTTTAGTATATGCGGCGCCTATTCTAATGTTTTTAGCGCTTCTTCATTTCGATTCCTTGAAAACTGCAAAGATCAGCCCCTTTCATTCCGGTTAGCCATAGATTCTGATTAGGTTAAAATATGTCTGCTTTGTGTTAGAAGATATTCTTGCCACATCATGTTTTATAGAAATTTTCTTAACAAGTGCCCGCCCCAGATTTTGTACAACTGTCCTGTTTGGGTCTGTTGTTGAAAGCGAGCGCTATTTTGAAAGTAAGACGCGCAGAGCCTGGCACAATCACTTCATCCTCTCTAGTCTGGAAATTTGACAGAAAGAATTTGATCGCATCAATAGTAGATGGATTATTAGGAACAGTAATATTCCGTTTATTTCCCTTCACGCCACCGGGTTCTTTATTCTTCTATAGGGTCATGAATCGAGCCATTGTGCTCGTGCCATTTGTTTTATCACCACCCCCCCCCCCCCCCCCCCCAAACTAAAATTTAATTATTAAAACATCGGCAGGGAATTGAAGATGAAGAAGATTATGATGTTTTTGATCTGGAGCGACATGAGTGAAATGATCCCTTTGACAACAGCATCGCTCAGCGCTCTCAATGCGGCGTGAATTAAATAAAGTGCGGTCGGAGATTTACAAAGTCTTAGGCCAAGAACCTCCCGAATTCTATAGGACCCAATTGATTTTGAATTAAAAGATGGTCATTTGTTTGTAAGGGGCGATCAAGGAGTATCTGTTCGGACTTACAACCTAAACCAGACCCATCAAAGTTTTTAGCCAAGAGTACAATTATACAAAGACTTAGTTGTAAAAGATCAAAAAGTCGCCTTGGTCTTTTTAGACCAAAATTAGATAGGGATTGCAGTTGCTAAACTTCAAAACACACTGCGCGAACTCCCAACTGCCTAACCAAATACAAAAAATGGAATTAAAGAATTAAATCATCGGCAGATGAAATAATAAAATGCAATAGAAGCGGAAAACCAGTTGCGAAGAAACAGCATTAACGATGTACAACGACTCACGCTAACCCATGCCGAGAAATAACGATGACCCTTGATCATGCTTTAATAGCATCAGAGGCGAATTAACAAACAATTTATGCAAAACTAGGTAAACTAGATGAGCTTATAAAAAGAGAAAAAGAAAAACTCGTTGAGGCTGATGACGCCTAACTTAGGGCTGATATTAAAGATAGAATCGCCCCGCATACCAGATCTTGAACAAGAAGATCAGCAAGACGGGAAGTGCTGATATAACCGAGACCCCCCCAATTACCGAACTTCAAGTGAACAGAATAAAGAGAAACTATCGAAAAAATTTTATTTGAAAGAACAACGCTTGCTGAAAGAATACGAACGTGTTAGAGGGCAAGGTGTAACTATTAGCAAGGCGTTTAAAGGCTTTAGGTTTTGCATATAACGTACACTGTATTGGCTATTACAGGCGGCGGTGGTGGGCACAAAGTTCATGCCCCGCCGCATCGCCATCGCCTCCACTGATAAATCATGGGTAAAATAAACAGCTTGATCATCTTGAAGTTTTTAAAAATATTAGCCGGTAAAGCTATAGATCTTTACCAGGTATATTAGGTGTCTTGTTAGCTGGATTTGTCTTACTGCAAGCAAGTAGTTGGCTTTATGGCGAGCACTTATGGACATTAGTTCTCTTATTAGTTGGGTTAATTTTTAGTAAGATTAAAGTACCCAAGTAATCCTATGACAGTTATCCAAGAACAAGCGCTTGTCTTTTCATATTAGGGTCATCGCGACAGTGTCTGCAGAGCTTTGCTGAGTCTTCAATGGGTTTGGGGTTTGGACTTCGGGGATTAGATGACTTAATCTTGGGTGTACTTTATTGTTTGTAAATATTACTGGTCAGAAATTTATTGTCGTTTCTTTCCCACCTTCTGTTCATTGCCTGCTATAAGAATTTTCATTATTTTATAGTTTTTTATTGTACCTTATCTGGAGTCTGGCGGTCAGAATGGCAGATGTATAAAACCAAGTGCAACAGCAAAGTCTACTTTCGATCTTGCATATTGTAAACTTGTTGGTAATTTGAATACTTGAAGGTAATCACTGTAGAATTAATGAGTCCTCTAAATTGCTAAGTATGTTTTTGTGCGTCAAAGCCTGTTAGTAAGGTTCAGTTTGCTCGATCTTGCTGTGCTTGCGACCCTAGCAATCACCAAACGTAAGTACGATAGAGTCGTTTTTTCGTTTATTCCCGCCCTAGTTAGGCCCTTAGGAAGTGTCTAAGATAATATGTTGTCCATGCTGTTTTATGCTCTTGCTGTAGGGACCAGGGCTCAAAGTTTTGCCAAAAAGAAAGATTTGAATGGAGGATGCCAGGTCATAGTTATACTACGTTTCTGTGCGTTCTGCCAAAATAAAGGTCGCCTAGGCCATGTATGATCAACTTTTGTCATCTAAAGCCTGTCTTGTTGTTTATATTGAATTCGTTAAGATCCTTTTAAAAGCCTTCATGTCTATTATGTTGACTGAGTGGATTAAATGGGTTTGTCATTTGGTAATGGCGCTTGCAATTCAGTTCAAAATTAAGTCTGAAGGTGTAAGAGAAAATGAAATCTATACACTGACCTACAAAGGATCATTGTGATTTAAATGATCAGCATACGCCACTCCACACCCAGTTGATGCGCAAAACACAGCAAGTTTAACTGGTTCTGATTAAAACTGCATCGGATGACTAAACCACGCTTTCTTGAGGATGGTCGGTTTCAATTGGGGGTTTAGAATATCTGCTTAATGGAGTACTCACCTTTGTATGAAAAGAGGCAGTCTGGGTCACAGCAATGTCAAGAGTATCAGTTTGCTTATATTTTTAAGATGTAGTGCGGCCCAACATGAATATTTTGCATTCCAGTATATTTGAACGCGCTCATTTTATTTCGTTTCAAAAAATGTATTGTAACAATAACAAACCCCAGACCGTCCTTCGTTTTTTGAAATGCTTTTGATAAACAATTGCGGGGCCAAAAGGTCGCGCTCCATGAAATATTCTACAAGTCGTATGGTTTATATAGCGAAGCCAAGAGAATAATAAGGTTCTAAAAGTTTGACAAAACAGGGACTCAAAAGTTAGCGAGTTACAATAGATGATGGTTGTATACGGGTTTTGCTCACTAAAAAGAATCAATGGAGTAACTTTGACATTATCTCAAAACTTAACCATGCAAATCTAAAAAACAATGTTAAACATTCAAGCCTGAAGAAGAAGGAGGTTACTATTTTGATAAAGAGCTAGCTAAACTGTTAGGCTTTACGGCTAACAATTATAGATTTAGAGTCGTACACCCGACAAAAATACTTATGAGGGGAAAGTCAGCTCGATCTTGCATTACATTCATTATCTATGTTCATTTGGATGAGCTAAGCCACTGATGAAAACCGTATATGATGGAAGGCCCTCAACTGTTTTAAGAGCTCTTCCTTCAGGTAAGCTGATATTGCGCTTATGAAATTTATACTCCATTCCCTAATTTACAGTTTAAAAGATTTGTCTTGGGGAGGGTCGGATCATTTAATATAAAAATATGCATGACAAAACGTGGTAAAATCGTGAATGAATGTGATAACTGAACATTGTTTTGAAATAAAATATTGCGTTACTAAAATATAGGTCGACGTGGGCAGAAGAAACCAGGAGTTAACATTAGCGACTGTAAGGTGTATAACTTTAGAATTATAAAAGACCTTGCAGGACGTTGCGGACTTTGAACTGAACGGTGAAATGAAATAGGCACTTTGTATGGTTTTGAGTACACTAAGATGGTTGATTATAACGCAAAAGAGGTTGGCGACAACAAAAAGTTTCCTAAACTATAGAACAACTGCGCAATTAGAGGCAAATAATGTTGGCCAGTATATATAAAATAGTTCGAAAACCTGACCTCAAATGGCACTTGGAACCATATTTAGAATGGGAAATAAAATTTGAATTCATAAGCCCATTTAACATTTTTTAGCGTCAAAAAAGTTTCAGAAAAGCATTCAACTCTGGCCTTTACTGTAAGTTCTTATGCAGACGGACAATAGTCGGAAGAAGAAATTTTGAAATAAACAACGTATGGAAAAAACAGGTACATCCTCACTGA
>CM031599.1:68976451-68978951 GCA_018398815.1 Conus ventricosus | reverse complement strand
TATGTTTGTAATTTTGTGATCAAAGTATATATATATATATATATATATATATATATATATATATAATATATATATACTGACCAAATAGTAGTGGTGGAAAACAAGTTCAGGTAACCATATATATATATATATATATATATATATATATATAGAGAGAGAGAGAGAGAGAGAGAGAGAGAGAGAGAGAGATACTAAGATAGATAGACAAATATATAGATAAATCGATCGATAGATAAAATGTTATTTGGACTTAAAAGAAAAATGCCCATACTCGCTTTCCTCCCTGTGTGTGTGTGTGTGGTGTGTGTGTGTGTGTGTGTGTGTGTGTGTGTGTGTGTGTGTGTGCATATGTGTGTGTGTGTGTGTGTGTGTGTGTGTGTGTGTGTGTGTATGTGCGTGTGTGTGTGTGTCTGAAGTTATTATTTTAGTACTGTTCCACAAACATTTATAATGAAAAAAATCAGAAGGTAGTCCGTACTTATTGTTTGCTTTCTCTTTTAATTGTCAATTGGCACTAAGTTTATTGCTGTCATTTTATTTTTCTTTCATTGTAATTCTTTCTTTTCTTATTGTTTCAATTTTTTAATTGTTCTCTATGTATTGGTTTTGTTTAAAAATAAAAAGGTAATCAAGTTAAATTCAGACTTTACAATAAAGAACAGTTTTTAAATTTGTTTTTGAAATATGTGTACATTGTTAGGCATGCAGTTTAAAATTTATAATTATATGTGTACAACTGAATGGAATTTAAATATATTTAATTAATTTCAAGTTAATGATGTTTTACTTTCAATAACCATTGACAGAGAGCAGTGCTAATCTGGCACTGGTGACATGCATGCAACAGTGCATCACCCAATATGTTTGGTATTATAAATTGCAGTCACACTGCCTGATGTATTTGCTGCCAGCCAGAATGAAGACACATTCATCAGCCAACAACCATCTGAATCTTCTGTCTTTGAGGTGCAAGTACAGCTACCATCAACTTCAGGTATGTAATAAACATTAATTTGTGTGAGGCTAGTGGCAGAAAAAATATAAGGGAAGGCTTAATCTAAGAACAATTCTGTAACGGCTCTCTACGGAGTATCACTCACAAAATTTCCCATTCAGCATACATCATAAGAAACAATATCCAGCAAACCTGACTGGGACTGCTTTATTGTGTCCCATCTCCTATGTGATAGTTCTAATTCATTTATCTAAATTAAAAATCCAATTATTTTGCCAAGATTTAATTTTCTACGATTTGTATACTTCGATTTCAGTGTTAGTTTTTGTGGTCAAATATATTTGTGAATGCATGCAGGAAGTAATTTATAGGAAGCTGTATGGGTGTGTGGGTGTGCGTGCGTGCGTGCGTGTGTGTGTGCGTGCGTGCGTGCATGTGTTCATTGTTGAACATGCTTAAATATATCTCAATCAACTCAGTTTAATTTGTTATTATGAAATATGTGATTACATGTGTTAGTTATAGTTAGTTTATTTACTGGAAACAACAGTCATCACTATTTTCCTTAATAATGTACAAAATTTTTAAATAAATAACATGGTCAAGTAAATGAGTGTCACATGTTTGAAAGTATGGCATCAGACAGCATTGAATGTGACAAAGCAGCTTCAAATGAATCCAGATTTGTCTACTTGTTCATAGTAATCTATGAGCATGCATTAGTTTTATCCATATATGCAAGTTATAAGAATTTGTTTTATAAAGTCATTTTTCTTTATTTTGCAGATGGATATATATCCTCCACTCCACAGCAGATGCAGGCTTCTGATCCTTCACAATCTGTTGCGTAAGAAATTGTGATCATAAATCATGTTTTCATACTGCAAATTGTTTGGGAAATGTCTTTCTAGAAATAGTAAATTAATTAGGTGACATATATATATATCCATTCTCCAAAACTCTTTAGTCCTTCCATTGGTCTCTGTATTGAATTTGATTTTGTAAAAGCAATCTAAGGTGACTGATTCCAACAGAAGCTTTACAGATGTTACTCAAAACCACAGGTGCAGCACGGTAGTACTGTTATGTTAACCATACTGTTAAACACACTGCTTTATTTAAAGGGAATAAGGACAATTGCATTTGTTCTCAACTGTGTGACAGAAATTCATCAAAGTTGCATATCCTGACCGCTCATGTTGTGTTCACAGTTCTTTTGACTACCAAGCTGCATCCCCAGGGAGTGCTGCAGAACAGTTGGATGAATCCAGATCGACTGCCCAGTCTTTGGATGCTACACCAGGACCACGTGCTACGACTACTCCTGCAAAGTCAAAGTATGTTTCAAAGCCGGACAAGAGAAAGGGAAAAAGACATGCCAGTCCTTTAAGGAAAGCTGCAGTGCCTTCAATCACCGACGTAGAAAGACAGTATTTTGAAACAGCCATCAACTTCTACACCTCAACCAAAGAAAAGTTAGATGAACTTATGCCTGTGGTCAAAAAGTACTTTGAACAAAAAGAAAAGCTTGTGTCTTTGAAAATA
>CM031599.1:68958951-68971451 GCA_018398815.1 Conus ventricosus | reverse complement strand
TTGGGATGTCAAGCATTCGCTTCTCTCCTAACACGACTGAGAACAAGAAATACAGCTTCTACACTCCTTATAATATCACATCGAAAATCCAGATACACAGAAAGGAATAATCAAAGCATAAGAAATCAATACTTCATAATCCTGGATTACATTAAAATGGCTTCTTACCTGGCCAGGTTTACACACACACACACACACACACACACACACACACACACACACACACACACACACACTCTCTCTCTCTCTCTCTCTCTCTCTCTCTCCTCTCTCTCTCTCTCTCTCTCACACACACACACACACACACACACACACACACACACACACACACACACACACCACCACCACCACCACCACCACCACCACAACAACAACAACAACAACAGTTCTGGAACAAGTTTCTTCAAGTTTTCTTCAGCACTGGGTGATGGTGACGCCCTTGGTTGACTGGCACAAGGTTCCAGGACTGGGTCTCCGTGGTCACTAATGGGAATTCGACACAGAATTTTTTCTCTCTTTCACCCACCTCTGTCTTTCTTTCTCAACTTGCCTTTTACAAATTCGACTTGCTGTCACTTCTGTCGCCCAGACTATGTTTCCTTCGACCCTACTCTGTCCTTGTCTCTGTCTGTCTGTCTGTCTGTCTGTCTGTCTGTCTGTCTGTCTCTCTCTCTCTCTCTCTCTCTCTCTCTCTCTCTCTCTCTCCCCTCTCTCTCTCTCTCTCTCTCTCTCGTGGTGTTCTTCTCCTCCCCCCGTTTTCCATTCTGTTCATTATAGGGATAGAAACAAAGGATATCACTTTGTGCAATACCTTAATCTATGTTGCTTCTCTACCACCCTGTTCACACTTACACTGAATTTACCTCTAGCTACATTCTTCCACACATCAGCATTTACACACACCCCTACCAAACTGTTTAGCAAACAACCACTTCGCACCAAATGGACATTGAAAATTCCCGCCGACTTCGGAAGCCACTTTCACATAGTAATTATCCTATAGAAGCTACGACAATGACGTCCATGCGCATTCAACCAGCCTGACAGAGCGTGAACATAGTGTTCTACAGCAATACCATCTGAACAAGCCCAAGACTCCCTGTTCTTCAAGGTCTGTTTACAGAGCAATTTCAGCTGACCGAGTTTTTAGCGCCCACTTGATGCTCCGAGGTCCTAGTGGATAAAGTTTCCTCCCTTTTGCTATTGTGAAGGAGCGAACTCAGGAGGGGTCCTCACTACCTTTTAGTGCCATCTATCACCTGACCACTTCAACCCCTTGACACAGTTCGACCATCTGCGCTAGGTTAGGGCGCGACTGCTAATAGGCCCATTATCTATTTCTCCACTATGCGCGGCGTTCTTGTCGTCTAACGCGCTTCAGGCCCTTGGTGAGAGGTTTCGCTCCTTTGACACAGACAGACAGGCAGACAGACATACAGAGAGATGCACCAACACGCAGACATAAAGACAGACAGAGAGACTTAACAGGTCCTACCATCCCCTGATACCACCATCGCCACCACCACCACCAACACTACCATACCCGCCTCTCTCACCCCATAAAAACGAAGGGAAGGGAAAGAGAGAGGGAACGACCATTAACACTATCACAGAGGCCTAAAATAGTACTTTCACGGATAACAGTGAAAGCGTATGAATGTATTCGGATAAAGACCTTACCTATCGATGCCAGAATGCCATTTCCATTCACCTGGCTGTCAGCTGGCGGAAGGCTGGCAATCTCCGCAAGCAGATTCGTCCTGTGCAGTGGCTCAGCGGAAAATGAAGTCTGCGGTTCCAGTCTCAGGCAGCACATGTCATGGGTTTGTTTTCCTTTTCTTCTTCCTCCACCTCTGGTTCCAGTATCAGGCAGCACATGTCATGGGTTTGTTTTCCTTTTCTTCTTCCTCCACCTCTGGTTCCAGTCTCAGGCAGCACATGTCATGGGTTTGTTTTCCTTTTCTTCTTCCTCCACCTCTGGTTCCAGTCTCAGGCAGCACATGTCATGGGTTTGTTTTCCTTTTCTTCTTCCTCCACCTCTCGTCTCCTTCATCTCCCCCTTTTCTCCTCTCCCTCCTATTTATTTGAGCGTTTTGTGTGTGTTGTGTGTGTGTGTGTGTCTGCGTGCGAGTGGCGTGTGTGTGTGCATGCCTGTGTACATGTGTGCCTGAGTGTGTGCGAAGAGAGAGAGAGAGAGAGAGAGAGAGAGAGAGAGTGCGTGTGTCTATGGTTTCTCCTCCTTTTCCCCAACTGTTTTGTTGTAAGAAGTACAAAACGTCTTTTACAACAAAAGTTTGGGTTCAGCAGTATACCATCAGTATGTAAAAGAAACGTTACAGGAACTTTAACGTGGCGTGGTGTTTGGAGATACAGCAATAACTGACACAAAAGTGTTTCTGCTAACAGAACGAGAACGATTCGAAAACAAAAAAGAAAAAGAAACAAAAAGGAGCAATGAACAGAAATCAGTGCAGTATTACATCGTATGTACTTAACGTCCCACACAACTTTATTAAAACAAATATTCGAAAACTTCTTTACATCTTTGAGCACTGAACTTCCTGGTGACAAAAAATGAATATCTCTGTGCCTGTCTCTCCGTCTGTCTTTATGTGTGTTCAGTTGTGTGTGTGCGCATTAAATTATTCAACATATATTTATGTAGATCTATATATATATATATATATATATAGTGCTGAACAATTAAGTAGTGGGGGAAACCAAGTGCAGGTTAACAATTCTTCAGTCGTTATAGTAATGACTTGGCAAAGATTTGAACGTAAAAAAAAAAAAATTGAAGATGAAGAAAATGGGTGGAATATATATAAATATGAGAAGCCCTTCACTAGCTGCCTGAGGGAATCATCGTAATCGTAATCCCTTTCGAAAGCACATCTATTTGTATTGCCTGCTCCTAGGCCTTTCGTCTGCTGGATCGGACTCATCAGGGAGACACGGCTGATTGTGTCAGTGCTCTTGGTGTCAAATAGAGACACACCACAGTCCATAATTCTGTGGTGTTCTCACCACCAAGGGTTCAAAAAAGAATCCAACAGCACCCTCAAAGC
Organism: Conus ventricosus; assembly: GCA_018398815.1. Lineage (NCBI taxonomy): Eukaryota > Metazoa > Mollusca > Gastropoda > Neogastropoda > Conidae > Conus > Conus ventricosus. Next base: position 68,968,383 of record CM031599.1, on the reverse strand, counting down.
AGCCAGCGAAGGGTAGTAAATGGAACAAAACACAAGTGTTGAGATGAAAAAAGCTGCTGAAAAACTAAAAGCATTATTCAAACAATATAAAATATGGGGGACAATCTTTGAGCCTATGCTTGAGGATCCAATCAAGGATGCAAGGGAGATAAAAAGATATGGTACAGTCTGAGTGGTCAGCTCTGCTGTTCAATAACCCAAGCATTGTGAGTGGCTAAGAATTGTACAGAGCAACCTTTACTTGGATCTCCTAAGAGATGCAATCTCCCACTGATTGACCAAACAATAGAATGCTGAACAATTAAGTAGTGGGGGGAAACAAGTGCAGGTTAACAATTCTTCAGTTGTTATAGTAATGACTTGGCAAAGGTTTGAGCTTAAAATTTTTTTTTTTTAAATTGAAGATGAAGAAAATGGGGGGAATATATTATAAATATGAGAAGCCCTTCACTAGCTGCCTGAGGGAATCATCGTAATCGTAATCCCTCTCGAAAGCACATCTATTTGTATTGCCTGCTCTTAGGCCTTTCGTCCGCTGGATCGGACTCATCAGGGAGACACAGCTGATTGTGTCAGTGCTCTTGGTGTCAAATAGAGACACACCACAGTCCATAATTCTGTGGTGTTCTCACCACCAAGGGTTCAAAAAAGAATCCAACAGCACCCTCAAAGCAGCCAGCGAAGGGTAGTAAATGGAACAAAACACAAGTGTTGAGATGAAAAAAGCTGCTGAAAAACTAAAAGCATTATTCAAACAATATAAAACATAGGGGACAATCTTTGAGCCTATGCTTGAGGATCCATTCAAGGTTTATATATTTTACGGAATTTTTAAAGATGTTTGAAACCACCCTTAAATTGATGAGCATAGTCGTTAGAAATGTAACCTTGTCTGTCATTCGTGCCACCCATGGGGGAAGCTCGATTGAACGAAAATTTTGTAATTTTTAGAGGAATCTTTTTATTTTTTCTACTTTTCACAAAAATGTAGCTGTTTTTGTCTTTCATCATTTTTTTTGCTTCTTAGGGGCCCCTTTGGTTGGTTTTTAAAAAACCAAACAAACAGCTGGGTATTGCACCCCACCCTTTTTCGGGGTTTCATTTTTTTAAAAAACTGAAAAGGAAAGGGGAGCAAATTACCATTTTCCGCGGTCACTGAGGAAAAAACAACCAATTTCGAAATGGGTTTAGACCAGGGTTTTTGTTGTGGGGTTTCCTCCCTTTTGGGGGTTTCCCCCTTGGAGAATAAAGTTTTGCAAAGGGCCATTTTGAAAAGCATTTATTTTATTTTTCCCCCTTCACCCCTTAATTAGAAAATCATCTCCCACTGCGATATGAATGCGATCCCCCCCTTTTTTTTTCAATTAAGACTAAGAGCAAGCTTTTTTATTTTCATATTTCGTGCGTCTTGCAACCCCAAAGGCCTGAAATTTGCGGGAAAACGTCTCTGATTTCCGGGGAATTTTATTAGTTTGTTGTTTTTTAGCCCCCTTGCGGTTTCTTTCCCAAGAAGGGCCCCTCAGCATTGTGTTTAGAGGAATTTCTTTTTATATTTCTATTTTTCAAAAGAAAAGTAGCTTGTTTTGCTCTTTCATTTTTTTCTTTGCTTCTTAGAGGGCCCCTTTTTGGTTGGTTTTTTGAAAACCAACAAACTGCTAGGGTGTTGAAACCCCACCTTTTTTGGGCATGCTTCTTCTTAAAACAAAAAGGGCGAGGAGTAAAATTTCCCCTTTTCCCCGGGCGGCCCCCCCCCACTGGGGAGAAAAAACCCAAAGTTTCAAAATATCGGATATACGGGTTTTATTTTAGGGGTTTTCCCCCCTATGGGGGATGCTCCCCCTTGGAGAATAAAAGCTTGCTAAAGGGTCTTTTTGAGAACTTATTTTTTTTTTCCCCCATTCACCCATTAGGCAAAAATATCTCCGAGAAATAAAAGCGATCTCCCCTTTTTCTTAAATTAGGACATAAGAGCAAGCTTTGTTTATAATTCAATATAATATAATATATATATATATATATATATATCACAGTAAAATTTTTCCCTTTCCCTGCCCCACAACCAAACAATGAAACAGCAGAAAAAGAATAAAAGGTAAAAAAAGTTCGTCATTTTCTCCACAAAAGGGGTAAAATAAACATTAAAACTCAGCTTTCCCCAAACCCGGTTTTCATAGGGAAATTGAAAGTGCCATTTGAAAACAAGAAGAAAAAACAGTTCATGTGGGGTTTGGGGTGCACCAGTTCCTCCTGTTACATATATTCCGGCAAAAAAAAAACAAACTCAAAGCAAAGGAGGGGGGGGTGGGGGGGGAAGGGGGGGTGGGGTTGGTCGGGGAAAAAATGGAAAAATAACAAAGGATGGGGGGGGGGGGGGGGGGGGGGGGGGGGGGGGGGAGGGGGGGGGGGGGGGGGGGGGGGGGGGGGGGGGGGGGGGGGTGTGTGGTCTAGGATTGTAGGGATTGGGGGGAAGGGGGGAGTGGAAGGACGAAAGGGGGGGGAGGGGGGGGGGGGGGAGAAAATTGGGGGAAAAAGAGGGAAAAAGAGGAGGAGAGAGAGAATAGAATGGTAAAAAGAAACACAAGCAAAAACGAAGGAGAGAGAGGAGAGAGAGTCCCAAAGAAGACACAGAAGAAAAGGGGGGAAAAGGGGGGGGGAGAAAGAGAGAAGAGAGAAGAAGAGAGAGGAAAAGGGGGAAAAGAGCGGGAAAGAGAGAAGGAAAAAAGAGAGGGGGGCAGAGAGAGGAGAGAGAGAGAAGAGAGAGAGAGGGAGAGAGAGAGAGGGGAAAAAGAGAGAAACGGACTAGAGAGTGAGGGAAAGAGAAAAAAAAGAAAACGACAAGAAGGCTGTGGGCAAAACTCGAGTTTTAAGTTGATTTTACCCCCTTTTGTGGAGAAAATGAAAACTTGTTTTTACCTTATATATTAATTATATATATATATATATACATATATTTTAAATTTAAAAAATATATATTATATAATATATAATAATTTTGGGGGGGGGATATAAACAGATAGACAAAGGATAAATGCAGATTGGGGGAAAAGGGGGAAGAGAGAGAGAGAGAGGAGGGAGGGAAAAAGAGAGAGAGAGGAAGAGAAGAGAAAAGAGGAGAAGAGAGAGAAGAGGAGAGAGAGGAGAGAGAGGAGAGAGAGAGAGAAGAATATAAATTTTAGATATGTCTTTTTTTGACCCCTGGTAGTCGTACAATAATTTTTTGTTCTATAATTAGAAAATTAACGTCATTGTCGTTTTTTGTTTTTTATTATGGCAAAAAATTTCCCCCCTCAGTCGAATTCTGCAACATGAAGGTTGTTCTTTTTTTATTACTCGACGATTCTTGCGTTTTTCCTTTTCAAAATATTGTTTTGTTGTTACACACCACACACAACAACACCCCAACCCACCACACACAACAACACCACAAAAAACACACACCGTTGGGGGGTGTGGGAAACCAACCAAAACACACACACACACCCAAACCCCCCACACACACACACACCACACCACACGACGCACGCAGCACGCACAAAGCGCCGAGCACGCGCCCCGGGGCGCCCACACACCACACACACCACACCACACGCACGCACGCACGCACCCCGCACCGCACGCCCAAACACAAACACCAAACCCCCACACACACCGCAGCGCCCGCCCCGCGCACGCAGGCCACACCAAGTGCGCGAGGCGCGCGCGCGCGCGCACACACACACAACCAATCGCCCCAGCCTCTTACACCACACAAAACCCCCACCCCACCCCAACCACACACACCACAAACAAAAACACAACACAAAAAACGCGGCGCGCACAAACACACATACACGACAAAAAAGGTTCCGTCAGGCTTGGGCGCACAAAAAGCAAATGCACACAAACATGAAAAAAACCAGATGCAGGCAGAGCACGCGCGCCCCAGAACACCCACACCCACCCCAAAGTTTGCGCGCGTGCCCGTGAAAATGTGGGGGAATTTTTACCTTGGTAAAGGAAATAGCCCTAAAAGAAAGAGTTGGTTTTTTTTTTACGCCCCCTTGATGAACCTGAAACTTTTTGTACTTCATTCTCTACATGTCCTCACTTTTGTGTAAACAATTAATATACAGTGATCTAGTGCTCTTCTCTTGACTTCTTTTTGAACATCATTATTTGTTTCAAGTGAGGTAACTGCATGTGGAATTTGGGAAACACATTTTAAATGTAATTTCAATCAAAGCTGCCCGTTAACGGTGACAAAACATTGCGGGACAAAACATCACGGGAGTTGTCAACTAACGCGCGTAGTACAATTAGCGCGCATGTTTCCTGTATACAAATAGCGCGCATGTCTCGTATACAAATAGCGCGCATGTCTCGTATACAAATAGCGCGCGCAGAGAGAGAGAGAGGGAGAGAGAGATTTTCCCTGCCGTGAACACTTATCAGATTCTTGACTCGACAACTAGCTTACAAACCAGGGGACGGCCTTGCTTCTGTGCGAAGGTTTTCGTTTCAGACTGGACCGTGTGACGAAGTCAACAAAGCTGTGGAGATGTACGAAGCGAGCATGTCAAGCGCGGTGCAAGACACAACTTGATGGCAGTTTCATTTCCTTCACAAACCAGCACAATCATGAAGAAAACTCTTTAAGATCGATAGAGGCGCACAAGCTCAGACAAGGATGCAAAAGGAGAGCCGCTGACGATTTACTTGAGAGACCTTCAAAAATCACCGGCTAGAGTTGCAGACGGAACGGCGGAGGAAGGGGACATGCTTCCCCAAAGACATGATTGGCATCCGTCGGGCTGTCTACCGGGAGCGGAGAAAAAGGACGCCAAAGCTACCCAAGAACAGGGAAGAGACACACCATGTTTGCGTGACTATGTTCTAGAGTCTTCGAGGGGCGAAGCCATGATCCAAGTGAATGACGAAGACTCTGGCATCATCGTCTTCACCACACGAACAAACCTGGAATACTTGTGTAATGAAGACGTGCCTCTTTTTGGCGATGGCACTTTCAATTACTGTCCCAAACTTCAGTTTGCTTCCAAATAAGTCAAAAGACACGTACCTCACCATGTTCAGGCATCTGAAACGAGTCTGTACAAACGTATGGTCTGGATCTGAACGTCGCCAGCATTCATCTGGATTTTGAAGATGCGATGCATCAGGCTGTGAAAGAATCATGGCCAAACGCGATCGTCAAATGCTGCAAGTTTCATCTTGGGCAGGCGTGGCTGCGTAAGATCCAAGCACTAGGACTCTCTGATGAGTACAAGACGCACGAAACGGAGACAAGCGCTTGGCTCAAGTCATTTTTCGGGACTCAGCTTCCTCCCCCCTGCAGATGTCTCAGACGCCTTCGCATTCGACATACTAGCAGATGCACTAGAAGGAAGGAAAGTGGAACAGTTCGCCGATTACGTGCTGCAGACCTACGTGGCACAGAGGCCAAGTTCCGCCGGATATGTGGGCAGACCCGATTTGGAGTCACACCGGACAACAAATGCCTGTGAGGCCTTCCATAGGCATCTGGGTGACACTTTCTATCACCCACATCCACCCATCTATCATTTCATGGAACATTTGAAGCGCTTTCAAGTGCAAATCTACATTAAACTGAATGCGGCCATAACGGACGTGACTGTGCCAGTGCCAAGGCAACGACGCCTCAGACTGCAAGAGATGCATGGAACTCGAGAACGCTTCCAGCGACAGGAGCTCACCACAAAGGAGTACATCAAGCGAAGGGCCTACAAGGTGCTTCCCTACAAGGTGCTTCCCTACAAGGTGCTTCCAAGACTACTCTAAAGAACTTGTACAGAAAGCCTTACTTCCCTGTGCCCCTGTGATTATGACGTCTTCTCCTGCAGTTTATATATTGTTAAGCCTGTTTTTTACAATTAAAAAAAAAAATCCTGCTCGAAATCCTAATTCCACCTCCCCGTGGTGAGCAGGGGGCACTGGCAGACGGAAGGGGTGCTCTCTCTCTCTCTCTCCTCTCTCTCTCTCTCCGCGCTATTTGTTTACGAGACAGGCGCGTTATTTATATACAGGACGTGCGCGCTATTTGTATACGAAAAACGTACGCGCTATTTGTATTTGCGCGCTAATTGATGCCTGCCAACATCACGCATTTCGATAATCCTATCTCTTTCATCCTCTTCAGACAAGATGAATAACATCCGGGACAATGAAAACGCCAAAGTGGTTGCTCGTTTTCTGTTGTCTATCTTGCCTGAAGAAGTTCTAGTAAATGAAATATGCATCATGTCTGATCTTCTAGTAGTTTTATGTTAGAAGTTGCTCGTTTTTCGTTGTCCTGAACGTTGTATATCTTTCCAAAGAAGGTATAGTAGGTCAAACACGCAACACGTTTTGTCTAGGAGGTCAAAGACGCATCATGTGTTGTTTAGCATTTATATTAAATGGTTGCTCGTGTTTGGTTTGCGTTGTTCGGAACCTTGTCTTTCTTACCTGAAAAGATCTGGGACGTCAATTACTCTTTTTGATTTGTCTAGTAGTTTGTTTCTCCCTTTTCGTAGGAGAATTTACTTTAATTACTTTTACAACATGTTTTATAGACGTTCCTTTTTCATGTATCTCCTCTTCCACCCCGTGAAATGTTCGTGTCAAGCATATGTGTGTAAAATAATGGAGAGAGAAAAAAAGTTACTGCAGCCTCTCTATTATTTTATAAACGCTAAACAAGAACCAAAAATCCGGCTCAATAGAAATGAAGATCCGTAAATGATAAATCAATATGATTAGTCACGAAAAATAATTGAACGCTAAAGAGAAATGCCATATCTGAATATATGGAAAAAAGCGACATACAAATGGAAATTCCTTAATTTACTACATATGCGTGACCTTCATTACGAATGTCAATTCCAATGTAACAGTCTTTGAGAACTTTCCGATTTTCGATTTAGAAATGGAATAGACATCAACTCAACTTTGTATTGCTCTCCTGGCGTTGTGAAATAGATATATACTTTACAATTCTGTGGTGTTTTCAGCAACCAAAGGTTAAAAAAAGCAGAATTCAATGGCACTAAATGTCAGTCATTGACCATTGGAAATCCGCATCAAAGAAAGCACTGATAGGAAATAACTTGCTTAAAAGCTGAACTAATTATGAATACAGTGACAAATATAAGCGGGAATGTTTGAATTATTTTTCAGGATCGATTTCAGAATTACAGGGAGGTAAAAACGTGTCAATTGAGTAGTAAACTCTACAACGATATGGGAGTGGGCAAAGTAGCTTAAATCATCAAAAATGACAAAATATTGCGCTGCCCAGATCGCAGGCTATCGATTATCGAGCACTGAAGAGGGTATGAATGGAAGATAATCTCTGTAAACAAGTTCATTAAGGCGAGAGGTAGAGGAAACGTTTCACCTGCCACGAATTAGGTAATATGGGTATATTGTGAATAAGCACACCACACACACACACACCACATGCACACATGCGCGTGCTAGCTCGCACAGAATACGCACTCGCGCGCGGTCGCACACACAACACACACACACACACACACACACACCCACACCCACGCACGCACGCACGCACGCACGCACGCACGCACACACACACACACACGTGCTCGCCCACACCCACACAACACACACACACACACACACACACACACACACACACACACACACACACACACAATCACACACAAAACGCACAGCATGCACGCACACACACCACACACACACCACACACACACACACACCACACACACACACACACACACACACAAGCTATTTGTTGTATGGATTTTACCATTTTAATGACCCAGTCATTAAAAAAAAAGCTCAACGGAACGTCACCATTCTCGGTTGAAAATGAAAAAAAAAAACAATACAACACACACACATACGAACGTAAAGCGAATAAACGGACAGAACACGCGTCCTTTCAAAGGTATCAAACAATAACTAAAATTATAGATTCCGATATTCTACAGAGAGCACCCTGGGATAGGTGAAAGTGGGAGAGGGAGCTTAATCCCTCAATATGACGCAATACTGAGCCAGGAAGCCTGCACTGGGCTGACGAGTATTAAAGAGAACGTGAGTGGAATATAACCTTTGAAATCCTGTTCATTAAGGTGAGTGATACTAATGAAAAGAAAATAACTGGACGATATGGAAGAAACTGTGCTTAGGTATAACATGCATCACGCGTGCACACGCTCCAAACACACACACACCCCACACACACACACACACACACAACCACACAACACAAAACGCGCGCGCGCACGCACACATAAGCACATAACATATGCACGCACATGCCCGCAACACGCGTACGCACGCACGTGCGTCGTGCACAAATGCACGCAACACACACAAACACACAACACACACACACACACACACACACGCGCGCGCGCGCGCGCGCGCGGCAGAAGAGAAGAGAGAGAGAGGAGAGAGAGAGGGAGAGAGAGAGAGAGAGAGAGACTCTTACAAATGCATCGACATGTAGGATAAACCACTCGCCTGACAACAACTTCAGCAGAGACAGAGGGACAGAGCTCATGAAGTTCTACCACCACTCGTGTCCCAGTGTGTAGAGACTCAGTCAGGACAGTGGAGTCTGTTGCTATCAGGTCAGTGTAGTTTATACACAGGGAAGCCAGACATCGTTGCTAACACAGGCAATGCACGTGCGGCCTTTGTCATGCCGAAAAACAGCTGGGGCCTCCGGGGAAATCACCACAGCCTCCCACATGAGCATCTTCCATCCAAAGGTAAAATCGGTTTGGCTGTATGGATTGAGACGTAATGCAGCAGAAGGCTTTAGACATGCATCAACAGCTGTCAGGGCGGAGGAACTTTTTGTTTTCCTGTTCACAGTGTGGTCAGACATAGGCAGCGATGAAGAGTTTGGCGAAGGACAGAATACCTCACTACCCCCAGGGGTGCTAAGCAAGGAGTGATGCTGGACAGAGCACATCTTCTAGAGCACCCGGCTGTTTGGCTCAAACCTTGAACCTGCATAGTCAAGAAAGCTGGGGACGATCCAGGCCCTACTTCACTTAAGAAAGAACGGGGGGCAGTCGATAGATCTCCGTCTCAATAGATCCCCGTCTCGATAGATCCCATGTCGATGGATCCCTGTCTCGATTGATTCCTGTTTCGATGGATCCCCGTTACTGTTTTTGGATCTACAGAGACGGAGATTACCGAGATGGGGATCTACTGAGATGGGGATCTACCGAGACGGGGATCTATCGAGACGGAAAATTCGTCCACATGTAAGGGGGGGGGGGGGGGGGGGGGGTGTCTATCGAGACGGGGACCTACCGAGATGGGGATCTACCGACACGGGGATCTATCGAGATGTGCCCCTTCAGAACAGACGTTGACGTTCAGTTGAAAAGGAGGGGGAAACAACTGGACAAACGGAAAAGAGACTTTTCA
>CM031599.1:68948951-68956451 GCA_018398815.1 Conus ventricosus | reverse complement strand
AAAACCTTCACATTACAGTATTGAAAATGCATGGTCCCACATTAGACCATAACGAAGTCCAGATTGAAGAATTCTACGCTCAGTTCTTAATTGTCATCTACAAAGTAATTCAGCTCTCAGCTATAAATGGTCTTCAACAAAACTGGCAGGAGAAAAACAACATTCTTGTTGTACACGGTAAGTGGAAAGCTGAGGTTGGTAAAGATGCCAAAGAAGTTGGGTAGAATTTCCGTAGTCCCTTCTGTGATGACGCCACTGATGACAGAGTCTAATTCCTGCTGGTCTTTGCCAACACTTCTAATGAGCTTGAAACATCCAATCGATAGTCATGTTACTCTACACATCATCAATTACAGCCAGCTAGATTGTATTTTGACAAGAACCTAAAAGGTCTTTCATCAATATGGCTCAACATCGAAACTTTCAAAATCTGACGTTGGTAGTGATGATGACCTTGTCATGATGAACGTTTAAGCCTTTTTGAAGGACAGCAAAGGGTGGAAGAACAACCAGATTAAATCAATCTCGAGAAACTTGAAATATCCCACTTCATATCACGGAACAAATGGGAGGAAAATTCGGCCAATATTTTACATTAACAAAGTTACAAACAACTTCAAGGAATGTTAACTTTGTATTTTATAAAATATCGGTATTAGACAACACACACACACACCACACACACACAACACACACACACACACACCACACACAACACCACACACACACAAAACACACACACACACAAAACACACACACACACACACACACTCACTCACTCACTCACTCACTCACTCACACCACCACACACACACCACACACACACACACACACACACAACACACACACACACACACACACACAACACACACACACACACACACACACACACACACACACACACACACAACACACACCACACAAAAGAGTGGATGTGGGGGTGAGGAAAGGGAGAAAGAGGAGTGTGTATTTCATTGGATTAAAAGTATACTATGCAGCAGACAGAGCAGAGTGAAAGTGTCAGTACGCCACAGGAATTAGCTCAGACGCTTTCTGTCAAACGCCAAAACACTCAATTCAGCAAGTAAATGTCCATCTGTTAGAAACACACAGAGACAATGCATGGTGGGCATGAGTCAATTTGATAGGGGGGGGGGGGGGGGGGGGGATGACAGTGGGGAAAAAAATAGGAGGATAGAGGTCCTACTGTCCAAAAAAAAACGAACAAAAAAAAAAAGAAAATGAAAAACAAAGTGGAAAAAGACGAAAAGAGAAGAAAAGGTATGACTCAAACAGTAATAGAGACCGAGGAATACGCCGGCGGAAATCGAATGCATGGACCACAAGCAAGGCCTTAAAGATGTGGGACACTACAGTAGCGTATAACCGCTCCAAAAATGTAAATGGGGTGCGAGAGGCGTTAGGATACATAATTTATAAGCAAGAGAGTTAGTTTAAAAACATGAATAATGCAAATGATGACTGGATTGCTAACAGTGTGTGGTCGAGGAGAAGGGGGGGGGGGGGGGGGGGGGGGGGGGGAAGCACAATAAATCAAATACAAAGAAAATTTTTTAAAACTGTAAAAACCTGACCAACATAAAAAGTAACGCCGAAAGACAACAGAAAACCCCATTTAGCAGAGAGAGAGAAGGAGGGAGGAGAGGAGAGTAGAGGAAAAGAGGGGTGAATATTGCTCCAAATCTTCAACTAAAGAAAAAAATTTAAAGAATGACAACAGTAAAACTTTCAACAAATAAGGTATATTTCCAATCCTTTATAAATTAATTTGTAGGACACTAAAATCGCAAAAAAATGGTGTGGTGTGTGTGTTTTTGGGGGGGGGGGGGGGAAAATAAAACCCTCTACAAAATTTCCTGAGAAATTCGGAGAGGCAGTAACGATAACCGAAAATTTTTAAAAATGGCACTGGTGAGAGGATCACGCGTACGTAGGTTATTTGCTTTCGTAACTTTCTTAAGGAACTAGATCACTAACACAAAAAAAAACCGCCCATTGTTTTTATCAAACAAGCCAGCAAAATCATGCTCGAATTTTAATGAACGAGCTGCAAGCCGGGGCTTTATGTTCAAGAAAAACCTGATACCCCAGAACAGACACCAAAGGAACATTTTCGTCTTTTGATTTTTTAATACTACACACACTCACGCGGCGCACGTACCCCATGATCACGACGCACCCCACCATAGCAGCCCCCACACCACACACAACACACACACCCACAACACACACCCACACACACCCCACCACACCCCACACACACACACACACGCGCGCGCGCGCGCAAGGGGGGTTCCACCCAATTTCCCCCAGATTTACAAAGGAGATGGGCGGCCGGCAGAGATGTACGAAAGCACAATAAAGAAAAGGAACAGCACAACAAATTCTAAGATCACCAGACTGTATTTAAAAAGGGCCCCCGGGCATGTCGTCGCCTGGCATTAAAGGTGGTTCCCTTACTCTTTCCGGAGTTGTCAAAAGGCTTTTTTATCCCAATGCTTTCAAAATTTAACCAATGCGTCACGACCAGAACACTGAAGCCATGTTGCACTGTCAGCAGGATTGAAGATCCACCCCGCATCTTTTATGTGTTTATCATATCAACAGCTCGCCAAACTTTTTTTCAATTGATAAAAACATGAGCAAGATATTATGTGGAAATCAGTGCCGGAAAGCGGTGGCCAGTTGATGGACAGCGACATCGCACCATCAATAATGACATAACTGTCCATGCACAGAAGCGACAAACCCCCGAAAATAAACTTCTCTGGGATCAATTATCAGCGGCGAGGGATCCAAAATAGACATCCTCTTAAGGAGAGCAAAAGCATCAGCGCTGTCTAGACTAGAGCATGTATGGAAGCACAATAATATTTCCATGCAACAGAAGATCAGTCTCTTTAATGCACTGGTACATTCCATCTTTCTCTATGTATGTGAAACGTAGACCCCCACAGTGGACCTGAAAAAAGAATCTAGGCCATGGATGAGTTTTTTTTCCACAAGATAACAAAACCAAACCAAACCAACCAACCAACCAACCAACAAGGCAAACAAGCCAACCAACCAACCGACCAACAAATAACGTTCAACAAGTGCTTCATGCAAGCAGCACATAAGACCCTATGACGATTTAGGCACATCAGTCAAGAAAAGAACACGACGCTGGTTTGGCCATGTTAGAAGATCCAATGCCTTGCTAAAACAGTGCTCTGGGGAACTGCTGAAAGAGGCACACGGAGGGGTAGGGGAAAAAAGGATGGAGCGAGAACATAGCAGAATGGACGGGTAGAACATTTGCAGCGACCCAAGCTTTAGTGTACCACCGACACTGCTGGGAAAACCTGGCAAATTGTTTCTCTTTTCTCTTCTTTTCTTTCTTTTTCTTCCTCAATTGCCAGTGTGGTAGCCCAACAACTCTCCATGGAGTTAAGAAGAAGAAGAAGAAGAAGAAGAAGAAGAAGAAGAAGAAGAAGAAGAAGAAGAAGGAAAAAAAAAAGAAGAGAAAGAAGAAGAAGAAGAAGAAGAGAAGAAAGAAGAAGAAGAAGAAGAAGAAGAAGAAGAGAAGAAGAAGAAGAGAAGGAAGGAAGAAGAAGAAAGAAGGAAGAAGAAGAAGAAAGAAGAAGAAGAAGAAGAAGAGAAGAAGAAGAAGTAAGAAGAAGAAGAGAAGAAGAAGAAGAAGAAGAAGAAGAAGAAGAAGAAGAAGAAGAAGAAGAAGAAGCAATACGACCTGCACCAAGGCTTTCCTGTAATGTAATCGTGGTCGTGGTTGAAGTCGTGGTGACATCAGGGTGAGGTGTTGTGGGGGTTGTGTGTGCGCACACATGCTTGCGCACGCGCATGTGTGTGTGTGTGTGTGTGTGTGTGTGTGTGTGTGTGTGTGTGTGTGTGTGTGTGTGTGTGTGGTGTGTGTGTGTGTGTGTGTGTGTGTGTGTGCGTGCGCATGCGCATATGTGTGTGTGTTTTGTGTGTGTGTGCGCGCGCGCGAGTGCGTGCGCGCACGCGTATGGGAATCTGTAATGTAGGGCAAAAAATGACCAAAGATCCTGGCATATCTGATACAACTATTGGACTATCTTAAATTATACCTTTACTGCCATTTATTGCGTTTTCACTCATTGATCAGAAAATAAAGGTGTCTGCTTCAAGCAGGGAAAAGCGATTGCGTTTGACAGTTGTGGCGGTTCCAGAAGTGATTCTATGCACTTGAAGAACGACAAGAAAAGATGCTTAAAATATACAATCTCAGTGGCCCCTTGACAGTGATGTGTTGGAAATACGGACTTTTATACCTTGTGTTTTGTGTTGCTTTCCATACAGATTCACTGTCCATAATCCCCATAGATAAAGCAGCATAAAGGAATAAACATTCCGAGAAAAATGGAAGCATAGGGGTTGGATGTAGGGGAACGGTCATCTAACACAACACTGATTCCAACAGAACGACAACATGTTAAAACGGGCAGCACAGTCGTAACTTTGACTGCGACGTCTTGTTTCCACCACCAAGCCAAACACAGGCCTGTCACCTCTCTTGGAAGGAATGCTGCCAGAGAATTGATCCTTTTCCCTGACTAGTTGTTTCCTAATTTCCCTACCTGTAGAGAGACGTATGTAACGTGTTCTGGAATGGTTTGTTGAAGTAAGGGCAAGGAAGTCTGGTCGCTACGTTAGGTTGTGCTGACTATGAAATTCAAGTTTAAAATTGTGTGACTAATCTGACATACCTATATCACACTTGGACCTACATTTCTTGAACCTACATTATCCATGTGAGCTGAATGAACAAGTTACCATTTTATCAGACATCAATTGCAAAAACGTTATAGAAGATCAATCTAATCCGTTAGAGAGACAGAGAGAAGAGAGAAGGAGAGAGAGAGAGAGAGGGGAGAGAGAGAGAGAAGAGAGAGAGAGAGAGAGAGAGAGTGATATAACGATAACGATAACGATAACGATAAGGAAAATTTATTCAGAAAGGCCACAGCCCCATTTGAAGGGGGTGAGTTATAAAGAACATAATCAAACAAGGTATCTTATCACACAAATTTAAACATTCTCAACATATGCAAATCACCTTGGTCAAATCACTCCTTCTTTTTAAATGATTTGTACAGATATAAAGCAAGGTTTCTTGCAACGTCGTAATTTTTTGACGACAGAAGACAGACTAACTTGAACAGTGCTGGACGTCGATGATATTTTAACGGAATATGTGTTTCTCGTAGATCTGCCAGAACAGTACATAACAATACAAAATGAAATTCATCTTCCCTACCACATTTACATAATGGACACAACAAATCCTTTTCTGTATGGATATTATATCGTTGACGATGTATAGCAATATCCGATACACCAAACCTGAATTTTGTTAGTTCAGACCTGATACATCTATTCAAATTCACAGACAGATAAGCTTCTGCTTCTACTAAATGGTTACTTTTGAGCAGTCTAAATAATGAAAAACGTTCGCTGTTTTGAATATGGCTATCCCAGTCCTGCCATCTGCAATCTATTATTCGTTGCTTGAAACAAGCCAAAAAACTGCTGACACAGCCAACCCCTTGTTCTAACCATACAAACGAAAAACCATAATTGCATATACATTTACGAATGCCTGACGCCCACGTAGTTTTCCCTCTCATATCCAGGTCAAACAATGTTTTATAAGCTTTGGCTGGCAGTCTATGCGGCTGGCAGTCTATACGTAACAGTTTAAGCCAGTATCTTACACATTGTATATATGAATTCAAATAAATAGGGAATCTACCAAGTTATCCAAACGTCAAGTCATTTGGGGTACGCCTATCGACATTCAAAAACCGTTTCATAGCAAATAAGTGCAATTTCTCTATGTCGTGTCCTTTCTCCAAACCCCAAATCTCAGCGCCATACTGGACTATATGCTGGACTTGGTATCAGATATTCTGAAAAATAGTTTTACTGACTCGTTTTCAAACTTATACAAGACGCTTAAAATAGCCATACTAGCGCGCTTCCCTTTACCCACAAGATCTTGGCAGGCAAACGAAAAACAGTTTTGTAGAAAAATATAAACCCAGTTATTTGCGGGCGTTCACAATCGCAATTTTAGAATTTCCATAAAACTATTTTCACGCGACGACAAATATCCACCCTTTCGAAAAACTATAATGTTTGTTTTGTCCATGTTTACTTTGAGATGTAATCTCTGCGCCGCTGAGTACAAATTGTTCAACTGGTTTTGAAGCCCTACAACAGTTTCAGACAGTAAAACGATATCATCTGCAAAAAGTAGAATGAATATTTCAATTAAATCAAATCAAATACCATGTTTTCCCTTCTCGATAATTTCCAAAGCTAATTCGTTAATAAACAAAGAGAATAAAACAGGACTACAAACACTCACCTGCTTAACACCCTGTGTACATCTAATGTACTCACTAAATTTTGCACCACACATTATATTAGCTTTAACATCATCATGCATGCATTTAACACATTTAAATAGTTTGCCTTTTCTACAATGTTTTGC
Organism: Conus ventricosus; assembly: GCA_018398815.1. Lineage (NCBI taxonomy): Eukaryota > Metazoa > Mollusca > Gastropoda > Neogastropoda > Conidae > Conus > Conus ventricosus. The sequence continues at coordinate 68,949,913 of CM031599.1, read as the reverse complement.
CAGTATTGGCCACAGAAGCTTTCCAGAAATAGAATCAAAGGCCTTTTCGAAGTCTATAAATACAACATATAACTTGCGATTATTTGAAAACTGCTTCTGAACAGCAGCCAGTAAAATGAACAAGTGATCGATTGTACTATAACCCTTCTTAAAACTTGCTTGGTATTCTACAGTTACGTTTTTTTAATTCGATCCATTCAGATGATCTCGTGTTTATTATAGATCCATAACGTTTACTAGCAACATTACACAAGGAAATTCCTCTATAATTATTAGGATTATTTGCGTCACCCTTTTTAAAAAGAGGTAAGATGATCGATCTGGTCCAGTTCTCAGGATAAATTCTTTTTTCAAAAAGAACATTAAATAATTTTACAAGAAAATCAATTGCAAAGTCCCCTAAGTTTTTAAAAATTCACCAAGTCCATCAGGCCCTGCTGCTTTACCATTTTTCAGTTTCCTTATTACAAATTGTACTTCATACTTTGTAATTGATCGATCGAAAAATTCAGAATATTCATCAATTGATAATGTTTCATTTTCACCAGTGTCTGTATCAGTGCTGATATCCTTTTCCAACACGTTTTAAAAATGGTAATACCATTGCTCCATTGTGATTCTATTCTGTTTCTGTGTTCGTGTTTCAAACGCCTGCTTGACACTTTTCCAAAAATCCTCTTGGCTGTCCATATTAGTGACAATTTCTTTGCACATTTCATCATTGTGTGACTTCTGCTTCCTATATAATAAATTTTTATACTCTGATCGTGATACACAGTATAAGTGTCGGTCAATTTTGTCTAAGGTTCTCTTCCATACCCCAAGTAACCTCCTGACATCTCTTTTAGCTCGTAAACACTCTAGATCAAACCAGTCATTCTGTCTTTTTGTCCTGTTCACACATACTCGTTTTTCCATACATTTACCAGCTTCTTTGACAGTACTGATAAACAATCAAGAGC
>CM031599.1:68928951-68933951 GCA_018398815.1 Conus ventricosus | reverse complement strand
TAAACAAAAACGAAAGAGTTATTATTAAGTGTATGCAGTTTTTTCATAATACAAATCAGCGCATTTTTTGCCCGACTCGCGAGATCTTTACAAGCAAGAACAAAACTAAGACGGGTGGAAAAAGTATTCCCAAATACTTATACACATTAACAACAGGTATTATACTACCATCATAAAACCATCTTTCTCTCACACTTAAATAACCACCCTTTCGAAATACTATGACATTACTTTTATTCATGTTAACTTTTAACTGAGAGAGAGAGAGAGAGAGAGAGAGAGAGAGAGAGAGGAGAGTGTGTGTGTGTGTTGTGTGTGTGTGTGTGTGTGGTGTGTGTGTGTGTGTGTGTGTGTGTGTGTGTGTGTGTGTGTGTGGTGTGTGTGTTTAGTTGAGCAGATCCATTTCTGTCTGCTCTCATGGAGAGTGAACTCTTCATCATTCTTGAATTTCCACCTTGTATTGCTCTATCAGCGAGCTGTCCATTACGATCATCACAGTGTGTATGTGTGTGTGTGTGTGTGTGTGTGTGTGTGTGTGTGTGTGTGTGTGTGTGTGTGTGTGTGTGTGTGTGTGTGTGTGTGTGTGTGTGTGTGTGTGTGTGTGTGTGTGTGTGTGTGTGTGCTGGGGGAGGGGGAGGCTGGGCATGAGGTGGAGACTCCGGATACTGTGCAGGAAATGCCACCCAACCTCGACATTTCTGACACAGCTATCAAGATACACTCATTGCCAGTTCTTGCTCTTTTCACTCATTGATCCCTGAGTAGTGCCATCCATTTCCAGCAGAGAAGGGCATTATGTTTGTCAGTTCCAAGCAGTCCTTTGCATTTAGAAAACTGTCAGAAACGAATCCGTTTCAGCAGCCTCTGGATTGTGCTATATTAGAAGCCTTGTTTCCTAAACTACGTTTTTATGACCTTGATTTTGGTTTTCCTTTCAGCTTTTCCAGTCAGCAACTGTCATAGATGATGTAGTAGGTGGAAATAGTAATCTCAGCAGAGAAGAGAGAGAGGAGAGAGAGGAGAGAGAGAGAGAGAGAGAGAGAGAGAGAGAGAGAGAGAGAGAGAGAGAGAGAGAGAGAGAGAGATGCTTTCCTCTCTGTAAACTTCAGACGGCAAACTAACAAACAAAGACACGAATTTGTTTGATTGTTTGATCGTTACATTTCTTGTCTTCAAAACGCGGTTGTTGTTTTTTCCCGACGCGTTTTTGTACTCCCAGTTCTTAAAGAACAGGGAGTACTTTAGAATGGGAACGAAGAAATGCTGTCTGTATGTGTGTGTGTGTGTGTGTCTGTCTGTCTGTGTGTCCGTGGTCAAAATGTGTTCCACTCGCTCCAGACAAAACTACTGGGTCGATCTTTCTGAAAATTTGCAGGTATGTTCATTATGGGTCAAGGATGATGCCCGACGTTTTAGTTTACCGTTACAGCCGTTACTAATGGTTGTAACGGCCTGTAACGCTTTCTCTTCTTTATGGAATATCTCAGAAAGTACTTGACCGATCTTTCTGAAAATTTGTAGGTATGTTCATTAAGGGTCACGAATAATGCCCGATGTTTTAGTTTACCGTTATAACCGTTACTAACGGCTGTAACGGCATGTAACGGATTTTCTTCTTTATGGAATATCTCAGAAAGTACTTGGCCGACCTTTATGAAAATTAGCAGGTATGTTCATTATGGGTCACGGATGATGCCTGATGTTTTAGTTTGCCCCGTTATAGCCGTTACTAACGGTTGTAACGGCCTGTAACGGTTTTTGTACTCCCAGTTCTTAAAGAACAGGGAGTACTTTAGAATGGGAACGAAGAAATGCTGTGTGTGTGTGTGTGTGTGTGTGTGTGTGTGTGTGTGTGTGTGTGTGTGTGTGTGTGTGTGTGTGTGTGTGTGTGTGTGTGTGTGTGTGTGTGTGTGTGTGTGTGTGTGTGTGTGTGTGTGTGTGTGTGTGTGTGTGTGTGTGTGTGTCCGTGGTCAAAAATGTGTTCCACTCGCTCCAGACAAAACTACTGGGCCGATCTTTCTGAAAATTTGTAGGTGTGTTCATTATGGATCAAGAATGATGCCCGACGTTTTAGTTTACCGTTACAACCGTTACTAACGGCTGTAACGGCCTGTAACGCTTTTTCTTCTTATGGAATATCTCAGAAAGTACTTGGCCGATCTTTCTGAAAATTTGTAGGTATGTCCATTATGGGTCACAAATAATGCCCAGTATTTTAGTTTACCGTTATAACCGTTACTAACGGCTGTAACGGCCTGTAACGCTTTTTCTTCTTTATGGAATATCTCAGAAAGTACTTGGCCGACCTTTATGAAAATTAGCAGGTATGTTCACTATGGGTCACGGATGATGCCTGATGTTTTAGTTTGCCCCGTTATAGCCGTTACTAACGGTTGTAACGGCTTGTAACGGTTTTTCTTCTTTATGGAATATCTCAGAAAGTACTTGGCCAATTTATAAACGGTTTGGATGATCTTGTGACAAATCGGATCCTCTGTCCATATGTAAGTGATGTAATGCTGAAAATGGATTAAACAACCGTTAAAAACCGTTATTCTGCCGTTATGTCTTATATATAGGTGGATTTTAATGAAATTTGGTATATAGAAGGTTATCACACACAAATGGCACTTCTATATAGTGTTTTAAAATTTGACCGTTAAAAACCGTTATTCTTGACATATTGTCCGATTTGGATGAAATTTGATATGTGCACAGGCTTTAGCCCAGTGAGGACTAAAATACCGGTTTCAAAAGTGCATATCGGTTATATAACCGTTTAAACCGTTATTTTGCCGTTATTTTTTTATATGTTGGTGGGTTTTAATGAAATTTTGTATATAGAAAGGTTATCACACACAAATGGCACTTCCATGTAGTGTTTCAAAATCTGACCGTTAAAAACTGTTATTCTTGACATATTGTCCGATTTGGATGAAATTTGGTATGTACACAGGCTTTAGCCCAGTGAGGACTAAAATACCGGTTTCAAAAGTGTATATCGGTTATATAACCGATAAACCGTTATTTTGCCGTTATTTTTATATATTGGTGGATTTTAATGCAATTTTGTATATAGAAAGGTCATCACACACAAATGGCACTTCCATGTAGTGTTTCAAAATCTGACCGTTAAAAACCGTTATTCTTGACAATTGTCCGATTTGGATGAAATTTGGTATGTACACAGGCTTTAGCCCAGTGAGGACTAAAATACCAGTTTCAAAAGTGTACATCGGTTAAATAACCGTTAAAAACCGTTATTTTGCCTTTATTTCTTATCTCACAAAGCACTTGGCCGATTTAGAAGCGGTTTGGAAGACTGGGAGTACGTTTATATGCTTCGCATCTTGTTTTTTTCTCATATCAGTTGTCATGTGAACGAAAGTCTGTTTTTGTACGCCAGTTCTTATAGAACAGGGAGTACTTTACAATGGGAACAAATAAATGCTCTGTGTGTGTGTGTGTGTGTGTGTGTGTGGTGTGGTGTGTGTGTGTGTGTGTGTGTGTGTGTGTGTGTGTGTGTGTGTGTCCGTCCGTCCGTCCGTCCGTACGTCCGTGGTCAAAATGTGTTCCACTCGCTCCAGACAAAACTACTGGGCCGATCTTTCTGAAAATGTGTAGGTATGTTCATTATGGGTCCCGAATGATGTCTGTGTTATTTTTACCCTTATAGCCGTTACTAACGGCTACAACGGCCCATAACGGTTTTTATTCTTTATAGAATATCTCAGAAAGTACTCTGCCGATCTTTATGAAAATTTGTAGACATATGTTCATCATTGGTCATGGATGATGTCCGATGTGTTAATTTACCGTTATAGCCGTTACTTTTCTTTTTTATGGAATATCTCAGAAAGTACTTGGCCGATCTATCTGAAAATGTGTAGGTATGTTCATTATGTGTAACAGATGATGGCGCTGATGTTTACCAGAATAGCCCGTTACTGACGGCTATGAAGCCCAAAACGGGTTTTCCTCTTTATGGAATATCTCACGCGTATTCAGGATAAACTGTGAGTACGTTTATGTGCTTTGTATCTTGTTAAATACACGACGCACTTCAGCTAGAAGCATTGCCGTGTGCTGTAGAAACGTTCGAAGCATTGCGCACAGAGAAGTTTATTAGCTGTATTTCCAGAAGCACGACTGAGTTATGATCACGGGAGCTTTAACTACTCCAGAGGAGAGAGAGAGAGAGAGAGAGAGAGAGAGAGGGGAGAGAGAGAGGAGAGAGAGAGAGAACGAACGAACGAACGAACGAACGAAATATTTTAATGTGGTAGGCTTTTTGCCCATTCACATGGGGACGATGAGGGGGGGGGGGGGGGGTGGAGATGGGTAACTGAACAATACAAACATGTATAATCAAACTTAGATAAGTTAAGTCATCATGACGTGGAAGCCACATCAAGGAAATTCAACTCATTTCATGATCAATCTGCTAAAGTACAATAACAACTTTGCAGTCAATAGTTTACATGAGCTTTTGTACCAAGATCATAACAAGTTCAAATAATGATAACAAACTTTACAGTCTACATCACATGAAGACCAAGATTTCCTTTTTGACAAGAACTCTGATCACAAGTCTAATAGCTGTATAGTAGTTGGGCCATATCTGAAGCATGATTTCCTTTCCAACCTCACTGATGTCTGCACAGTTTAACAAGGAACTTCGTCATAGTTAGGTTGCTTCTAAACCAAGATTTCCTTTGTAATCAGCACTGGTGTCGCATCTATCTTTTTTCTCTGATCTAAGGGTATTGAGAAGGCTGTCCATTTTCTTTGAGGTATTTAGAAAACAGTTCGTAACTGCGTTGTAAAGATCCGTTACACTCAGTTGTGAGGTGTCAGCTGATTCAGGAACATCCGCTGTGTTGTTGCCTGTGCCATTCTTTGTGTCAGTCTCCTGTGGATGGCAAGTCAGGATTTCGCCGCGCTCCCTCTGTGTAACCCACTGCGTACCGTTTTCTAATGTCATGGTATCCGTGGTGTAT
>CM031599.1:68918951-68923951 GCA_018398815.1 Conus ventricosus | reverse complement strand
AAACGAGTAAATAGACCTAGTTGATAGTATATTTTGGGCACGTTTCCGAAATCCTCCTTGATTTTAAACATACTTCTTTTTGAGCTAAAATGTTTTGTGAAAGCTCTTTTAAGATAAATTTTGAAGTAGAAGCTTTCCCAAGTTCTGCAAGAGGTAAGATTCCTACTTCATTATACGTCCCTAAATTAGATGTATGTGTGGGAACCCAAGGGCAATTTTATAAGCTTTGCAATCAGTACTCTGAGTTTATTTAACAGGTATTGAGGAGCATTAAAGAATACTTCTTGTGCTTAAGTTGTCTTGAGCGAATAATGGCAGTTGCTAAGATGGATAATGATTCGAATCCTGTCCCCAAGGTTGTTTTCTAATTATTTTTAGGAAATTCAAGCTCTTTCTTGCTTTGTTAAAATATATTCCCAAAATGAGCGTTCCAAGATAAATTACTACTTAAGATAACACCCACAAATTTGACACTTTTTGCATAGTTTAAAACAATGCCATCCAACGTGAAAATAGGAAGTTGTCTGGATCGTAACCACATTAAAAAGAATTTATATTTGTTTTTTTTCTGGGGAAAGAGAAAGACCATTTACATTTAAAAAAATCATTGATCTTTTTTAATTCAAGTTGATACTTTTTTTGAATGTAATTTAGTGATCTTGATTGTGTATTTCTTTTCATTTTCACTTTTGTCCAAGGCATATATCATCAGCAAATTTAGCCCTTCTGGTCCCTTTTGAAAAACCTTTTGGGAGGTCAGAGATTAAAAATTAAATAATATTGGGGAAATTACTGAACCTTGGGGTAAAACCCATTTGTAAGGGTCTTGGGGTTGGAATACGTATTTCCTATTTTTGCTTGAATGTGCCTACCTTGTAGAAAATTTTTGAATAAAAATTTTATATGTTCCCACTGATTCCGATATTCTTTATTTTGTACCCTTAGTCGTTTGTGCCACCTTCTTCATAGGCTTTACGAATGTCAAAACAAGTAGCGAGGACGTTCTTACGACGTGCAATTGATGTTTTACGTGTGTTGTAAGTTTTACTAAGTGCTCAATTGTAGATTCTGCTGCTTGGAATGCAGCTTGGTTGATGGAATGTGCAGTTTTTATTGCAATTTATGAATTTTGCCTTTTAACATTATCTTTTCCATCAGTTTACACGTGTTAGACGTTAATGATATTGGCCGATAGCTGTTTATATCACTGAGTGGTTTTTCCTTTTTTATGAATAGGAATTATAATTGAGTGTTTCCAAATTAGGGGCATTTTGCCACTGTCCCCACATTTTTGGAAAAAACAAATGCAGAAATTTTATGACATTTTGCGGGAAATGACTAAATATTTCATTTGAAATGCCATCTAATCCCACTGATGTCTTTTTTATTTAGATTAATAATACACTCATTGACTTCCTGCATTTGCTGACTTATTTGCATACAAACAGTAGCATTAACAGCTTATCCTTGGACAAGAAAAAACACCCGCGAACGTGAAGAAAAGAAAAACATCTATGATAGCCCCAAACCAACAGAAAATCACTATCTAAATTCTGCTATAACATTTCAGGAAGTGTGTGTGTGTGTGTGTGTGTGTGTGTGTGTGTGTGTGTGTGTGTGTGTGTGTGTGTGTGTGTGTGTGTGTGTGGTGTGTGTGTGTGTGTGTGTGTGTGTGTGTGTGTGTGTGTGTGTGCGTGCGTGGTGCGTGCGAGTGTGTGTGTGTATGTGTGTATGTGTGTGTGTGTGTGTGCGTGCGTGCGTGCGTGCGTGGTGTGTGTGTGTGTGTGTGTGTGTGTGTGTGTGTGTGTGTGTGTGTGTGTGTGTGTGTGTGTGTGTGTGTGTGTGTGGTGTGTGTGTGGTGTGTGTGTGTGTGTGTGTGCGTGCGTGTGTGTTTGTGTTTGTGTGTGAGGCTGGGAGGGAGGTAAAGGCTCAGGTTGGAGTGCAGAAAGTGACCTCCCACCACCGTCTCCCAACCTTGGCATATCTAATACGATGTCAGGAGAATTATCTTTATTGCCAGTTTTCGCCTTTTCCACATATTGATCCCTGAGTAACGCGATCCGTTGCCAGCTGAGAAATGCATTATGGCTGTCAGTTCCGGCAGTTCTTTACTCTTGGAAAACTGTTGGAAGACCAGACTAATAGCTGTTTCAATGGCCTCTGTATAGTGAGATGTGGGAAACACTTTTTTTCTCTAAATACTTCTTTTTTATGGTCTTGATTTCTTTTCCATTCGGGTTTACAAGTCTACAACCCGCCACAGGTAAGTAGTTGGTGGATTTAACAATCTCAGCAAAGCAGGACAGAGAGAGAGAGAGAGAGAGAAGAGAGAGAGAGAGAGATGAGAGAGAGAGAGAAGAGGAGAGAGAGAGAGAGGGAGAGAGAGAGAGAGAAGATGAGAGAGGTAGAGAGAGAGAGAAGAGAGAGAGAGAGAGATGATTTCTTTTGATTAAATCTTCAAAACGTACTGAAAAGAAAAGCAATAACACAAATTGTTTGGTTGTCTGATAGTTAGCTTTCTTGTCTTCAAGACGCAGCTTTCCCAACTGTTTCTTATATTAGTTCACAGCAGTTGTCTTGTAGACGAGATAAACAAATTTTCTTTCTAATTGCACAAGGCAACTGTCATGTGCTCCAGAAACGTTTGAATCGTTGTGCACAGCGAAGAACTTTATTAGCTGGACTTCAAGCCACACGACTTATGACCATGGGAGATTTCAGCCTCTTCAGGAGAAGAGAGAGAGAGAGAGAGAGAGAGAGAGAGAGAGAGGAGAGAGAGAGAGAGAAGAGAGAAGAGAGAGGAGAGGATGAGAGAGAGAGAGAGAGAGAACACACACCACACACCAACACACACACACACACACACACACACACACACACACACACACACACACACACACACACACACACACGAGCAAATAAATGCACAGATTCACAACAAGTAGCAGCTTTGTCTAAGCCCCATAATTCAGAGCCGTAAAGTAGAACGGGCTGTACATGGGTATCGAATAACTTGATGAATACCTTAAGGGATGTATTATTTCAAAACTACAACTTTTTCATCAATACACAGTAAAGCATTCTTTGCCCTACTTGCCAGATCTTTACAAGCACCTGTGAAACTCAAACGTGTAGAAAATATTATACCTAAATGCCTATATGCATTAACAACTGGCATATTAACATCACCATAAACCCATCTTTCCCTTGCTCCAAGATAGCCCCCCTTACGAAACACAATGATATTACTTTTTGACATATTAACTTTTAATTGAAGAGTACCAGCTGCACGTCGTAAATTATTCAACTGTGTCTGTAGACCAACAGGCGTTTCTGATATTAAAATAATATCATCAGCTAATAAGAGAATAAACAACTCTAAGGTATCAAGAGACAACAAGGCACCATGTCTACCATTATTAATAACTTCTATAGCTAGTTCATTTATAAACAAGGAAAATAAAACTGGACTACATGCATCTCCCTGCCTGACCCCAGCTGTACAATTATTGAAATCTGTCAGTTTACCTCCACACCGGACTCTAGCTCTAACAACATTATACATGCTTTTAATACACCTATAGAGTTTACCACATATACCATTTTTTTGTAGTATTGGCCAGAGTATATTTCTATTGACTGAATCAAATGCCTTTTGAAAATCTATAAAAGCAACATATAGCTTACGATTACGAGAAAACTGCTTTTGGATTAGTGCCAACAAAGTAAACATGTGATCCACGGTCGAATAACCTTTTTTGAATCCTGCTTGCTCTTCCCCGGTTATATTATTCTCGTCAACCCATTCTTGTATTCTCCTATTAATAATTATTCCAAATAGTTTACTGCTAATGTCACTAAGGGAAATTCCTCTATAATTATTGGGATTGTCAACATCGCCTTTTTGAATATAGGCAAAATAATTGATTCACACCAATTATCAGGGTACATGCCCTCATCAAATAACTTATTAAATAATTTATGAAAAAAGAGCACAGCCTGTTGTGTTGCATGTTTAAATAATTCTCCAATTAGACCATCTGGGCCAGCTGATTTGCCATTTTTCAGTTTTCTAATAGCTAAAGTAACCTCTTCTATGGATATTGGACGATTAAATGAACTATCTACGTCAGCATCCGCCATTTCTTCATTATTAACACTGTCACTGACATTCTGTCCTAACAAATTTTGGAAATGATGAAACCAAGTATCGCTAGTTATCTTATTCTTTGGTTGTTTTCTTTTGAAAGATACTTTCTTAAAAGTCTCCCAGAAGTCTTTTTGGCATTTAACTGAGGAAATCAACTTATCTATTAAGAACTTGTTCTTATACTCTTTCTCCTTTCTTTATTAACAATTTCTGGTTTCCCCCGCCTGCAACACAAAAGCCGCTCTGTCCTTGTGATCCTGAGTACGCACTAATGCTTAAAAATTGTCTCTTTTAGTTTACTGATTCGGCACTCTTTCTCATTACCAATCATCATATCTGTGTCATAGTCTATATTGACACGTAATATGCTTCTTCATACACTAGCAATTTCCTTTACACACTCATTAAACATGTTTCAAAGTTTCATTACGTCGGATTATCGATATCTATGGCATGTCCATTTTTTCAAACAACATCTACCCCTACAGAGAGAGAGGAGAGAGAGAGAGAGAGAGAGAGAGAGAGAGAGAGAGAGAAGGAGAGAGAGAGAGATAGAGTAGAGAGAGGAGAGAGAGAGAGAGAGAGAGAGAATGACAGTGGAAAACAATCACGTTGAAGTAATATTTGTCTTTGGTCGACCGGATGCTAAATCTTACGGAATGAAAACTAGAACAGGGAACGAGAGACAAGGCAAGAAAAGGTGATTGGCACTCAACGGATAGTTGGAGAAGCCCAATGTGAGGGAAAAAAACACGTAGAATTGAACTGTTGAATTGGCAATGCACGCGGTTTGTTCGAACTCCTCGTCCTCGTACGTTAATTTAGTTTTTTCTTCTTTTTATTTTTTTTC
>CM031599.1:68911451-68913951 GCA_018398815.1 Conus ventricosus | reverse complement strand
CTCTGGGTCCAATCATTCAGCGTGCAAAAGGCGAATCCCGAGCCACCCGATATCTCCTGGGGACACGGAGACCTACCATGTGATGAGAGTTTCCACACGCATGCAGCGATAGGCATAGCGGCGTGGACTAAACGGTGAGGTGTCACAGAATACGGGGGTGGGGGTGGGGGTGGGGGTGGGTGATGGGGGGGGGGGGGGGGGGGGGGGGGCTAGGGGAAAACAAATAATGAGGAATCAGAAGGGACTGGTAAATACCTGATGCGTCCATTTGAAAACGAGTACAGTGCAGGTCTTGGATTCCTGTTTGAAATCATAATCCTAAACGCAAAGGATCAGTGATATTTCTCATTAGTTCACACCACACGCACGCACACACACCACACATCACCACACACACACACACACACAACCACACACACACACACACACCACACATACACACGACCCCCCCCACACACACACACACACCACACATATATATCTCAAATATATGTTTAATATATATATAATATAATATATACTATATATATATATATATATATCTATATATATATGATATATACAGTGTGCTGAGTGAGTGACATGTGTGTGTGTGTGTGTGTGTGCGTGGTGGTGGTGTGTGTGTGTGTTGTGTGTGTGTGTGTGTGTGTTGTGTGATGTGTGAGTGTGTGTGTGTGTTGTGTGTGTGTGCGTGCGTGTGGTGTGGTGTGTGTTTGTGTGTGTGTGTGCCGTGTCGTGCTGCGTGCGTGCGTGCGTGCGTGCGTGCGTGCCGTGCGTGTGTGCGTGCCGTGCGTGCGTACGTGTGTGTGTGTGAGTGTGTGTCTGGTGTGCGTTGTGTGGTGTGTGTGTGTGAACGCAGAGAGAGAGAGAGAAGAGAGAGAAGAGAGAGAGAGATAGAGAGAGAGACGGAGAGACGAGAGCGAGAGAGCGAGAGAGAGACCACAGGATGACTTCGAAGTAAGAGACGCCAAGAGTATATCATCATCAACATGCCAATAAGGACCACCAAAAAGATACCGACGAGATATCATCCAATATTACAGCAATCCAGAACAATTACAATAGTAACAACGATTACAAAAACAACAAAACGAACACACAACGAAAACCAACAATGAAAACACAACAACAACAATAACCAGCACCAACAACCACGACAACAACACCTAAGATTCCCCACAATAAAGAATAACGAAAGCGTTGCATCTCCTAAGGAAATACGATAACCATCTTCTCTTCCTTTGTTATATTTTCAGGGAACTTTTAATGTACACGTGCACCCTTTATGTGGAACCCGCCCCCCCCCCCCCCCCCCCCCCACCGTTATTACATTAAGTGCGGTCCTGACGGATCCATAGAATTTCCCAGCTGACGTAAACCACAGACACGTATGAACCCAAGCACTACACGAATAATGGTTATAACACACTCAAAACCATCACAGAAATACGCTCATCCGCACTGGAACAGGCGAGATGAACACTGAATGAAAACCAATGAAAAAATAAATAAATACTAGATAGATAAATAGATTGTAAGAAGACCAATTAACTAATGAAATAAAAAATATATACATACATAAATACGTCCATAAATAATCAATACATACAATATAAAATACATTTACATAAATCATCACTACGTAGATAAATACACAAAAAGAATAGACAGAAAAAGAAGAGCCCTGCCATTACACAGCTTGAGAAACTGCATAGGAAATGAGATTTTGTTTTGGGGAGTGGGACAATCGGAGAAAAGGTAACATAACAAACATAACAAGAATCTCACAAATTATTCGAAACAATGCGCTTCAACACATAACCGTTACGCAGGCTAGAAGAACAATAACATGAAAAATAGAAGCATCATAAACTGGCAGTGTCATGGAGCCGAATGTACTATATGGGAGATGTCATTTATAAATCCAGTGACGACATTGTGATGTTTGTTTAGTTCTTTAACATTTTGACGCTGTAGTTTACCACATGCGGTTGTAAAATCTCTTGTCATCAAAACGTGGCTATCGGTCCAATGTACGGATTTGTGGTGTGTGTGGTGTGTGTTGTGTGTGTGTGGGGTGTGTGAGTGTGTGTGTTGTGTGTGTGTGTGTGTGTGTGGTTGTGTGTGGGTGTGTGGGGTGTGATGGTGTGTTGGTGTGGTGTGGGTGTTTGTGAGTGGTGTGGGGTGGTGTGTGTGTTGTGCGTGTGTGTGGTGCGTGTGTGTGTGCGTGTGTGCGTGCGTGACGTGCGTGCGTGCGTGCGTGCGTGCTCGTGCGTGCGTGTGTTGAGAGTGTTGCTTTTTTATTTTTCTGTGTATCACTCTCACCACCACCCGGCCCCCTTGCCGCGGCGTGGTCCCACGTTTGTTGGCCATACACAGCCACATCCCAGGGCCCGTTATGTTGAAAGCTCAACATGGGTACTCCACTCACAAAACTTTCTTGTTATGCCTGTCCTTAACTGTTTTCAAGATCCGGTATTATTATTATCAGAAGAAGTAG
>CM031599.1:68903951-68906451 GCA_018398815.1 Conus ventricosus | reverse complement strand
GCTACTCCTCTTTCTGTTGACCAACAAGAGATGACAGTCGTGAACATGCACTCAAAAAAACGAAAACACCTAGTTTAAACATAGTACAACTGCAAGAAGATTTTAATGAAGAAAACTAAATATCCTAGCATTTATCCTGCGTTCGTTTTTGAATGCTTGAAATCGGATTTTTTTCTCATAAAAAAGGCACACACAAAAAGAAAAAAAAAGAAAAAAAGGATAATTATTGTGAATGTCCTAAAGAAATATAGATAATTCAAAGGAAAAAAAGGTAGAAAGAAAAACATAAATCGAATACCAAGTCTGACAGTGGGTTTCTTTTTCTTTCTTTTGTTTTTTCGTTTTGCTTTGTTTTATTTGATTTTTGTTTGTGTCTCGTCCTTTCATGGACTGTTTACAATCTACATTATAACGGCCAGAAAATGTCTGCTTGAGCATCTGAATGCGATGCAAGACAACAAAAAATGAAAAATGATCTATACGCATTAACATATAGAAAAACAAACCATTTTTTCTCATTAACGTATAGATAAAGGAACACAAACAACACCGTTTTAAACGCGCGCGCGCGCGCGCGCGTGTGTGTGTGTGTGTGTGTGTGTGTGTGTGTGTGTGTGTGTGTGTGTGTGTGTGTGTGTGTGTGTGGTGTTTGCGTGCGTTTTGCTTGCGTGCGTGCGTGCGTGCGCGCGCGCGCGCGCGGTGTGTGTGTGTGTGTGTGTGTGTGTGTGTGTGTGTGTGTGTGTGTGTGTGTGTTGTGTGGTGCAGCATGAGAGAGAGAGAGAGAGAGAGAGAGAGAGAGAGAGGAGAGAGAGAGAGAGAGAGAGAGAGAGAGAGAGAGAGAGAGGAGGGAGGGAGAGAGCGCGATCCTCTCAAAACTGGAACACTTTTTGTGATTTACCACATACAAAACATAGTTATTGGTTAACACATTCTCCACTCGTTACAAAATAGTACGTCCGAGCCAGGTCACCTTGAGTTCCCGTTATACCGAGACCGCAGAGTGTCCCAGGGGCTCCATGTCTGAAGTGATCAGTGGAGTTTAAAGTTTATTAATCTCCTAACACGGCAGTGTCACGTTGATTAGCTACTTCAATACGGACACCACCATGGCAGTTAATTAATTATTATTATTATATATATATAAATATATATATATATAATATATATATATATATATATATATATATATATATATATATAAGTTGATTTAGTTTCAATAAGACCACTGCGTTAATAAGCTTGTATGTACTGTCAATTATAATATATATATATATATTATTATTTATATTATTTTACGTTTTGATAGCATCAAAGCGTGTCATTCGTGTATACGTAAGCACTTTCTTCATGATAGATTAGGCAAAGGAAACTATAGGGAGAGAGAGAGAGAGAGAGAGAGAGAGGAGAGAGAGAGAGAGGGGGGGGGGGGGGAATGGAGGGACCGGGACACATAAACGGTGTGAAATTGTCCATCACATGTATCTTGGAAGTGAAGGAGAGATGATGGGGCAGCAGAGATAAAGTATCTCATTTTATTTATAAGAATAAGAAGAACAAAAAAGATACCTTTCAATAAACAAACATTGTAAATCTTCAAACACATCTCTCCTCCCTGTGGTGCCTCCTGATTGCATCCTCACCAACTCCCCTCAGCCCGCTCCTCCTCTCCCTCCCACATCCCTGTCTATTTCCAAGCCAGCAAAATAAACGGCAGCCTCCATCAGATAATATATATATTATGCACATCGCTGTCCCTTGGATTTAACTGGATTTTTATGGAGATCATTTAGCGCTGTCGATTTAAGCACAGATGCAGTTCTAGGAGATACCATCAGATATCCCACGATCAATTCATGGCAGCTAATTCTCGTTTCTTCGTGAGCTGTTGTTGTTGTTGTAGCTGTCGCTTTCCTCAAACAGATAAACCGCTTTCAAATCCATCACCACCAGCCAGCATAGGCTAAACAACTATCAGCATCACAGACTAATAAATGGAAACAGCGGTTCGAATCTTGTAAGATGTATATCATTGCGTCTTCTTCTTCTTCTTCTTCTTCTTCTTCTTCTTCTTCTTCTTCTTCTTCTTCTTCTTCTTCTTCTCTTCTCCTCTCCCTCTCCTCCTCCCCCCCCCTCCTCGTCTCCACTTCTTCTTCTCTCTCTTTCTTCTTCTTCTTCTCTTCTTCTTCTTCTTCTTCTTCTTCTTCTTCTTCTTCTTCTTCTATTCTACCCCAAACTTCTTGAAATAGCTTTGTAGGAGATAGCCCCCTGTCATTTGTATCCTCATAGGTAGATTTGGCATAAAAACGTAATTACCCTCTCCCTTGTCGGCCTCCTTCGATTCCACCCCTCTATCAACCATGGTGAGTAAATTTGGATTTTTTATCTCCTCGTATCAGATCCATACCTGGATTCAATTTGCTTCTGCATATTGCACTCTTTCATGTGATATTTTGTGGACGAAAATCGAACCTGTCGGGGTCCATTCCTCTCCAGGTCGGAT
>CM031599.1:68891451-68893951 GCA_018398815.1 Conus ventricosus | reverse complement strand
ATCGTCGTCGTCGTTGTCGTCGTCATTGTCTTTTTCCTCGTTGTCGTCACCTCTTTTCTCACTCCATCAACATGTTTCAATTCATTATTATCATGATAATCGTCATTGTCATTCGTCATCATCATCATCATCATTGTTGCTCTCTTGTCACCACCCTAGGCTTCATCAGCTTCATCACCGCTATCAAGTTCATCGTCAGTCATTGTGCTCATCAACTTCCTTGGTGCTTTGTTTGTTTTTCTGTTTCGTTTGTTTGTTGTCTGTCTGTCTGTCTGTCGTCTGTCTGTCTGTCTTGTTTGTGCTTTGTCTGTGTTTGTGTTTCTTTGATTCCTTTTTGTTTGTTGTTTGTTTGTTTCCTTCACATCTTATCAAGCAGAGCAAGATGAAAGAGCTACAGAGAGATTTCTAGACAAAAGGATGTTTTCAGTGAGTATCAATCACATCTGTTCGTCATCCCCGACACGTGGGATGGGTACTGTACAGGCAAGTCCGTCTGGGATTGTGTTCTTCCATGCGCAGCAATGCCATCTCCTAAGCAGGGCGTTCAGCACTCAGACCACAGCTGTCCCGCAGCGAGTTCAATGGTTTGTGTTGCTGCTCTTCAGCCCTCTTGTGTAAACAATATAACACTTTCTTAGGGACAACGATATAGAACTGACCCTCCCCACCCACGGTCCACGTCTTAATACCTTCTGCATCCATCTCTCTCTCTCTCTCTCTCTCTCTCTCTCTCTCTCTCCTCTCTCTCTCTCTCTCTCTCTCTCTCTCGCTCTCTCGCTCGCTCTCTCTCGCTCTCTCTCACTCTCTCTCGCTCTCTCTCTTTCTATCCTCCCCCAGCCTCTCTCTCTCCTCTCTTCTCTCTCTCTCTCTCTCTCTCTCTCTCTTCTCTCTCTTCTCTCTCTCTTTCTCTCTCTCTGTGTATGCCTGCTTGGTATGCATAACTCTCTCTCTCTCTGTCTCTCTCTCATCTCTCTCCCTCTCTCTCTCCTCTCGCTCTTTCTCTCTTCTCTCTCTCTCTCTCTCTCTCTCTCTCTCTCTCTCTCGCGATAGGTAGATAGATAGACAGACAGACAGACTGACGCACAGATAGACGGACAAACAGACAGACAGACAGATAGATAGATAGATAGATAGATAGATAGATAGATAGACAGACAGACAGACAGACAGAAGACAGATAGATAGATAGATAGACAGATAGAATAGATAGATAGATAGATAGATAGATAGATAGATAGATAGATAGATAGATAGAAAATAGGGAGGTATATAACTGCATGCATATTATATAATTAAAGTCTTCCGGGGAAGTAAAGAAGAAGGCCGAAATATGGAAACAGTTGATGAGTTCTTCTTCTTCTTCTTCTTCTTCTTCTTCTTCTTCTTCTTCTTCTTCTTTTCTTCTTCTTCTTCTTCTTCTTCTTCTTCTTCTTCTTTCTCAAATCATGTACCATGATTAACTCTATACACTGTGTACAATATTTATGGAACAAAATATTGAACAATGGGAGGGTGGTGGTGGTGGAAGAAATGAGCAAAAGCAATTGAAGAAAAAGAAGACGATTTAAAAAAGAAAGAAAAATATCGGACAAAATGGACATATGAACAGAAACTGGAAGAGAAACACATTGCTAAAATATGTGAAGCACAAAAAAAGAAGGAAAAGAAAAAGCAACCTGATGCTTAAATGACAGATATTTAGACAGGTGAACTTTTGTGTGCCTCTTCTTTTTGCAGCACAGAGAGAGAGAGGAGATAGAGGATGATGAGAGAGAGAAAGAGAGAGAGAGAGAGAGAGAGAGAGAGGAGAGAGTGAGATGAGAGAGGGAGAGAGAAGTGAGAGGAGAGAGAGAGGAGAGGCCTGGATTAATCACGAGCTTTTCCAGAAGAGTTGACCTTCCCATTAGTAGCAGGAAGCAACGCAATTTGGATTGATAAACTAATCCAACAAGGATCCTGGACACAATCCCAGCAACATCACCACAACTGCCCTCCCCCCCCCCCCCCCCCCCCCCCCCCCCCCCCCCCCCCCCCCCCCCTCCCGGACTCTCAACCCACGTCCACTCTCCTTTACTCCCCGCTTCATTCTAGGTACGGAAATGTTGGAGAAAAACAGTAAAAGTAAGAGAATCAAAACGAAGAAAAGAAAAAAGAACGAAAAGAAAGGAAAAACACTCAAAAGAACGAACGATCGAAACAAGGAAAAGAAAGTACAAAAAAGAAAAGATAAGAAAAAAAGGCACCAGGAAAGACAGAATGCAAGAAAATAGAAGATTTGTTATTAAAATTGTTTCAAGCACAAAAAGGAAAGAAAGAGAAGGATTTACGATTAAAATTTCTTTCTCTACAGAGTTAATTGTTGTGTGCCTCTAATTAGCGTTTGCAGACAGAGAGAAGAGAGAGAGAGAGAGAGTAGAGAGAGAGAGAGAGAGATGAGGAGAGAGGAGAGAGAATGTTGAGAGAGAGAGAGAGAGAGAGAGAGGGAGAGGGAGAGAGAGAA
>CM031599.1:68871451-68881451 GCA_018398815.1 Conus ventricosus | reverse complement strand
CCGAACTCATGGTCGAATTTCTGATGTAAACCACCTTTTGTGTGAATATAAACCTAAGGTTCTTGTTCTAAATCTGACAAGTGAGTCCCTATGCCATTTATTAGTTATTACACCAAGATATTTTTCAGGATATAATGAATCTTTGAAGGAGTAGTACCAGCTGTATTTATCATTTTCAACCACAGTGGAGTGCCAATTTTGCTTTAAAACAATCAATCAGTCGCTGCTTAAATTTCAAACAAAAACATTTTTCTCACTACCTACCCTTGTGCAATCCAAACAATGCCAAAATCCATTTTCTGTTAAAACCTTTTTAACGTCCGACACCCAATTGTACACTCCTATTTCCATTTGTCTGAAAAGCATTTCATATGCCTGTCTGCATATACGATTTACTGGAAGTCGAGTTAGTTTTAGCCAGAATCTCACACATTTAATATAATTTCTAATAAATAAAGGATATCGGCCTGACTCGCCGTAACACATTTTATTTGATGAGTGTAAAGGTATGTTTAGAAATCTTTTTAATGCAAATGTGTGAATATTCTCCATTTGTTTTTTTTCATTAAGTCCCCAAACTTCAGCACCGTATGATAACATGGGTTCTATTTGTGAATCAAACATTTTCCAGAATAAATTAGAATCAATCGAATTCAATCTTCTCATGGTGCGAAGAATTTCAATAAACCCCTTTTCTACCCCTTCTAGCGACTTCTGTCCAGCCAGACATCAAGCTTAATTTAGTTGTAAAAACGATGCCTAAATATCTATATTTTATTTGTTACCTTTATTCTCCTCATCTCCATACCACCATATTTCCTTTGCAGAGAGATACCCTCCCTTACGGAAAACTATAATATTAGTTTTGTCTAGATTTACAACCAATTGCATTCTATCAGCTTCAGATTTAAGTACATTAATTTGATTTTGCAACCCTATAACAGTGTCTGACAGCAATATCACATCATCGGCAAATAACAACAGAAACATTTCAATTCCTCCAGAGATTAGCTGAATGCCATGTCTTCCACGTTTTGATAACTCCACAGCAAGTTCGTTGATGAAAATGAAAATAGTAGGGGGCTTAGCACACAACCTTGCTTGACACCTCTTGGACAATTGAAATATTGTGATAATAGGCATTTATCACGTGCACAGGCTTGAACGGTATTATAGATTCCTCTCAGCGCATTATATAGTTTACCATCCACACCAGATTTCCTCAGGCACTCCCATAATAGGTTTCTGTTAACTGAGTCAAAGGCCTTCCGGAAGTCAACAAAAGCCACGTATAATTTTGAATTTCTGGAGAGATATTTTTGAACTAAACAATACAAAGTGAAAATATGGTCAATGGTGCTATATCCACTTCTAAAACCCGCCTGCTCTTCAATATTTGTTCTTCTCTTTCCGCCCATTTAGTAAGTCTTGAATTCAAAATACTGGTATAGATCTTGCCTAATACACTGGACAGACTTACGCGAGAGAGAGAGAGAGAGAGAGAGAAGAGAGGAGAGAGGTAGAGAGGAGGGAGAGAGACGAGAGAAGAGAGAGAGAGGAGGGAGAGAGAGGAGAGAGAGAGAGAGAGAGAGAGAGTACGACAACGAAAACGAAAACGGAATTTTAAACAATAATGTTCATAGCCCCATTTGAAGGGGGATGAAGTTAGAAATGGTATACAATAAAGAACAAAGCAAAGCTAAACAAAGTCAAAACGAAGAGCAAATTCCACCATGCTGAAAGCTGTCCCAGGGCTAAGTCTTTTTGCCCAGATGAAAATTGAACCTATTAGTTCTGTCGCCCTTCACCTCCTCCCACATGCATGCCACAGTAATCTGATATCAAATAGTTGGAACAGCTTTGTCTGGCCGTTTTCTGCACGTTCTCTTCAAGATTGCTTCAAAGAAAAACAAGGGGAGTGGGGGGGAAAAAAAAGAGGTAAAAGCACACAAGAAGTTGAACGTACACAGTACAAAGAGACGTCGGTTTTTTTATTTCAATCCCGGGGGAGAAAAAAAAAAAAAAGGGGAAAAAAAAAAAACCGAAACCTAAAGTGGAGAAAGACGAAGCAGCACAAACTAATGGAAAAAAAGACTTGAAAGGATTGCCGGTAAAGGGGAAAAAAAAAAAAGAAAAAAAACAAAAGAAAACAAAACCACAAAAAAATACTATCGGCTACTCTGATTGACATAACGTTTTTTTAAAAAAAACAAATTTTGAAAAAATAACTAAAGAAAAAAGGGGGGAAACGGGGGAATTAAGAAAAACTTGAGTAAAAAAAAAAAAAAAAAAAAGAAAGAAAAAAAAAAAAGGGTGGTTAGGTGGGAAATTCCTTTACACGATTCTGAAAAGAACGGAAGAAAGAAGAAACAAATGCCATGAGGCAAGGATAATTCCTTTACACTTCTGAAAAAGATCGAAAAAGAAGAAACAAATCATGAGGCAAGGAAAATTTCCTTTACCGATTCTGAAAAGATAGGGAAGAAAGAAAAAAAAGCATGAGGAAAGGGTAACCTTTTCCCCTTTTGGGAAAAAAGGAAAGAAAGAAGAAAAAATCAAATGAGGCAAGGTAATTCCTTTCTCTGGGCAAGAAAACGGGGTTTTAAAAGAGCAAAAAAAGGGGAACTTTTTTTTTTCTTTCTTCACGTTTATCTTCAATTTCCATCTCAAAAATCACCCCTAAAATTTTTAAAGCCTGTTTCCCTTGCTCTCTTCTCTCTCTCTCCCTCTCTCTCCTCTCTCTCTCTTCTCCTCTCTCTCTCTCTTTTCCCCCCTCTCTCTCTTTTATCCCCCCCACCCACCCCAGCTCACCCTGTTTTCCCCCTTCTTTTTATTATGTTTTTTCTTTTTTTTTATTTTTTTTTTTTCTTCATTTCTCTTCTTTTTTCTTTGATATTCCATTGTGTTTGCATGCCCGCCTTTTTGTTTGTTGTTTGCTTTCTTGTTTTTTTTGATTTCACTGGATTTTGGTAGTCCCTACCAGGGGGAGGCGGGGGGTAAAAAGCGCGTCAGTGCTTTTTATTATCCTCGTAAATAAAGAAGTTTCTTTATCCTCTCTTCTCTTCTCTTCCCCTTCTCTCCCCCTCTCTCTCTTCTCTCCCCCTCTCTCCTCTCTCCCTTCTCCGTCCTCTCTCCTTTCCCACCCCTTTCCCCCTTATCTCTCTCCCTTCTTCTTTTTCCTCTCATCTTTTCTTTTCCTTCTCTTTTTTTTTCTCTGTTTTTCTTCTAAAATTTTTCTTTATCCAAAACTTTTTGGATTACTTCCTTTTTCTTTTCTTTTTTTTTGGTTTTTCTCCCCTTTCCTTACTTTTTCTTTTCTTTTCCCTTTTTCTTTCTTTTTTTTTTTTTTTTTCTTTTCTTCTTTTTTCTTTTCTTTTTTCTTTTTTTTTTCTCTTTAATTTCTTTTCCTCTTTTTTCCTTTTTTTTTTCCGCCCTTCCCCCCCTTTTTTCCCCCTCCTTTTCGTTACCCTTTTTCCCTTTTTTTTTAACTCTTTTTTTCTACACTTTTTTTTTTTTTCTTTTGGGGGGGGGGGGGGGGGAGGGGGGGGGGGGGGGACGAAAGGGGAAAGCAAAATAAATGGGAAAGACTAAAAACATGACCACAAGAAAATCTTAAAAGGGAAAAGTCGGGGCACAGAGAGAGAGAGGGAGAAAGGGGAGAGAGAAAGAGGGGGGGAGAGAGAGGGAGGAGAGAGAGAGAGAGAGGAAAAGAGGAGAGAGAGAAGAGAGAGAGAGAGAGAGAGAGAGAGAAGGCTAAAAGCATTTCGAGAAACAAAACAAACAAAAAAATCTATGTTTCTGTGTTCTGACTCCGAGTCTAATAAACGTTTATCTTA
The DNA here is from genome assembly GCA_018398815.1 of Conus ventricosus. NCBI lineage: Eukaryota > Metazoa > Mollusca > Gastropoda > Neogastropoda > Conidae > Conus > Conus ventricosus. Next base: position 68,877,615 of record CM031599.1, on the reverse strand, counting down.
GGGAAATGTTCGGCCAGCTACTGCTGGTCTTCATCAGCCCCGACTGACTGGTAGTTGTGGTGGTGACACCAACACCCACCACAACGGTGGTGTGATCACCAACACCCACCACAACTACCAGTCAGTCGGGGCTGATGAAGACCAGCAGAAGCTGGTCGAAAATTTCCTTAAGGTAAACTTTATTAGACTCGGAGTCAAAACACACAAGAAACATGAACAACCCGGAATCGTAAAGTGTCTTTGCTAAAAAAAATAAATAAATAAATAAAAAAAAGAAAATCTAGTTTCCTCTCACGCAGGCTTACACAGTCAGAACCGACTGTACATTGGTGGTCAGTTCACAGCTAGATGTTTGTTACCGTTGTGATTGGAAATGTTCTCTCATGGTAAAGTACTTTCTACATTGATGAAACCAATGGTCCCTTCTCTCGCTCTTTATCTCCTCCAGTCATTTTCATTTGACAGATATTCAGTATAAAGTGATCCCTCCACAGTAGTTTGAAGAGCTTTGTCTGGTCGTCTTTGATCGTTTTATTCATACATGTTTCGATGAAGAAAAATATTGAGTAGGAGTCGGCGTGCATGGCAATAAAATAGGTGTACTAGCCTGCCACCAGAATTCAACGAATGCAGAAGCGAGGTATTTCGCTGAACTTCTGGGAAGAGACATAAACTGAAATAAGAAACGCCTACACAGGCTGAGAAAAAACAAAATCACGGAAAGTACAGTGGAAAGTAAACACGTGGAAGAATAATACCCCCCCCCCCCCCCCACACACACACACACAAAAGGGAAGAGCTCTGTCTGATTCGACATAGAAAACAAAATAAAGCAGCAAAGAAAGAATAACAGAGAAGATGGGGGGGAGGGGGGGGGGGAGGGGGGGGGAGGGGGGGGGGAAAGAACAAGAAAGAAAGCAAACAAAACGAAATGGTTATATCATTAGATCCCTTCACACCATCCTGAAAAAGACACAGAGTAAAGGTGAAACAAATACAAAAGCAAAGGATAATTGCTTTCGTTAAGGCGGGTGAAACCTGCGTAGAAATGATTGGAAAGTACAGTTTGTGAACTATGTTTCTTCTTCTGTTTCCCTTCTGAACACGATCACCTAATACTTCTGATGTCATCAACTCTCCTTAAGAGCTTGGTGTATATTGAACTGAGGAGATTGTACGCCATACAGATTCGAACGTGGAGTGAAACTCTCTCTCTCTCTCTTTTCTCTCTCTCTCTCTCTCTTCTCTCTCTCTCCTCCTCTCTCTCTCTCTCTCTCTCTCTGCCTGTCTCACACACACACACAACACACACACACACACACACACACCACACACAACACACACACCACACACCACCCCACACACACACACACACACACACACACACACACAAAACACACACACACACACACCCCTGACTGACTGAAACCAATTTATTGTCAGATTAACTCAAGGTTGTACTGACATTTAAGAAAACATTATGAACAGAATATGCACGTTTTTCATTCAAAGCAAAGAAGCATAATTAACACCCAAAAAAACGTGCGCACACATACACGTACATACGTACACACACACACACACACACCACACACACACACACACACACACACACACACACACACACACACACACACACACACACACACACCACCCCACACCACACACACACGTACACACATACATACACACACACACACACACACACACGCACAAACACACGCACTTACATAAATACACAAATACACACATCTCAATACAAACACACCCATACCCTCACATATACTCAAACTTACACACTCGCACACACAGACATACACACGCCCACACACACACGCGCACACCCCCCCCCCCCCGCCACCCCCCCCCCCCCCACACACACACACACGCACGCACACACACACACATTCATACTCGAGCACTCGTACACACATGCATTCACTCTCACAAACACACTCTTTCACGCACACATACACGCGCGCACGCACATACACACCCACGCTCACACCACACCACACACACACACACACACACACACACACACACACACACACACACAACACACACAGAAAAAAAAAGAATTCTGCCAATTATATACAATCCTGTACCCCTTTGCACCTCTCCCCCCCACCCTCCCCAGCCAGGAGTGACGGATCAAGAGAGATCGGAGCAGCAGAAACGGACGAAATGAACAGGTTGGAGCTGGTCTCGGTACCACTTGTGTCGCGAATGAACTGGCCGTACCTAACACCGAATTGGATGAACATAGTACAAAACACAGGAGGAACACATCAAGCCGATTCGAGATGATGATAACACGTCGCATATTCAGGATACGCTTCGGTGTTTGCGTTCCGATCTGTAGGAGTGAAACAGCAGGGGCCCAGAAATCCACCCGTCGGACATCGACACAAGTCTGGAGCAAGCTATAGACAAAATTATCGCTGGTTTTTGACACGGGAATGGTTAAGGGTTATGCCGTTACTCTTACAGAGCGACAGGTGCAGAGACGATTCCGAGATCCGCACAGAAATCAAGCTTTTCGGAAGGTCGTGCTCCATCAAACGGATGACGTGGGTGTGCTGCTGTGTGAATCAGACGACGTCATTCTAGAATATTCCTGCGATCGTGTTCGGAAGACGATTGCTTATTCTGTTTTGACAAGCAGGAAAGAAAGACACATGTCATCGGAGGAATGTGTTAAATTGGCCTGCCTTCGGAAAAAGAAGAACACACACACACACACACACACACACAACACACACACACACACACACACACACACACACACACACACAACACACACACACACACACACACACACACACGCGCGTGCGCGCGCGCGCGCGTACTCTGACAAGACATCTTATGCATGCCAAACATTCTACATAGAAATCATTACAATGCGTTGTGCGTAGGGTATGGGAATTGGAGGGCAAGGAGAGGATAAGAAGCTGGACGAGAGATGTGGCTTTGTGGGAACTCTCTCTCCTCTCTCTCTCTCTCTCTCTCTCTCTCTCTCTCCTCTCTCTCTCTCTCTCCTCTCTCTCTTCTCTCTTTGTGGCTACTACTACTACTACTCCAATTTATGCCACACAACAACAACAACAACAACAAAACAACTACTACTACTACTACTGCTGCTGCTGGTGCTGCTGTTGTGCTGCTACTCTTTCTTCTTCTTCTTCTTCTTCTTCTTTTCTTCTCTCTCACCGCCGCGAAACTGCACAAAATGCAAAGACTTAACTGTTTGAGCCAAACGATTGTCTGCATGTTGTTGTGACATTAAATTTTCTCTCAACGCATAACTGTGAAGAACTGACCAGAGGGAAAACAATTTTTTTGTTGAGAGAGAGAGAGAGAGAGATGAGAGAGAGAAAGAGAGAGAAGAGAGGAGAGAGGGAGAGAGAGAGAGAGAGAGAGAGAATTGCTTCATTTTGATGATTTTGTTGGCAGCCCACCATAAGGTGGGAAACCTTTGAAATCTTACCACGTACGTTACTGGGAATTGATCGAAGGATGACTAAATTAGTTGCCGAATAAAGGGTTTTTTAAAAGGGTACGAAAAAAAAAATTCATTTTTTTTCCAATCATCTTTCATTCGTTTTGCCTTGCGATCTAAAGGCATTATCATGCATTGCTTTTAATGGAGTGGATCACTTACACATATTATATTCCCCAACTCAGTTTTTTAAGAAATGTATATGAAAGTGTATAGGTATGTGTGTATGGCTGTTTGCGAACCGAACTTAGAAACGGTTTATGATCACAAACTGAAAGGTAAATGCCTATTTTATTTTTCCATAGTCATTTCCATGGCAATGGCTTGCGATATCTTAACCAAATGTAGCATAAAGATTTGTGATCGTAATGACATTTTACGCCACATATAACGTTTTAATATCAAGGTAAGAGACACAAATGCCTGATCACAACTAAAAAACTACCTTACTACTTAAATCATAGCATTGGTATCAATTATCTACCTGCAATGTTACATTTATGTTTGCCGTTGTACGTGATGTATATGGAATCGTTCAAAGTCAAAGATCAAAAGTTCCGTTCATAGCATTTTAATATATCTAAAAAGGTCTGCTAATGGTTTCACGGGAATGAATTGGATTGTTTGAACCCGCCTTCCTTCCTTCCTTCCTTCCTTCCTCCTTCCTTCCTTCCTTCCTTCCTTCCTTCCTACTCTTGCTTCCTTCCTTCATTCCTTCCTTCCTACCTTTTTTTCTTTTTCGGTTATACGCATTTCTATTCGTTTCTTTGGTTTGCTACTTTCAGTTTGTGGAATTTACTTATTTTCCGTATCTTGTTGCCATGGAGACGGGAACATTTTTTAAATTATTTTGTTTTCCTTTGGATTGCGTGCGGGGGGTTTTGGGGTAAAAAATAAAAGGGGTGAGAGAGAGGAGAGGAGAGAGAGGGGGGAAGGGGGAGTGGGAGGGGAGAGGGAGAGAGGAGAGAAGAGAAGATGGAGAGAGAGAGAGGGAGAGAGAGGGGAGAGGGTGTTTTGGTGGTTGTGTTGTGTGTGGTGTGTGTTGTGTGTGTGGGTTGTGGTTGTGTGTGTCTGTGTCTGTGGGTTGTGTGTGGTGTTGGGGTTTTTGCGCGCGCGCGCGCGCGCCGGCAGCTCGGGTGTGTGTTGTGTGGGTGTGTTTGGGTGTGGTGTGTGTGGGGGGTTGTGGTGTGTGTGTGTGTTGTTTTGTGTTGGTGTGTGTGTGTGGTGGGGGTGTTTCGTTCTTTAATTTTTAAGTCTATCCCTAACAGTGATCTTAGACAAAATGAAAAGGTTTTGGGGTGTTGCATTGGGGTTTGTTTTTGGGTGTATGCATGCGACGGTTGGTGTGTTTTGGGGCCCGTTAAAAGGTAGTATATGCATTTAGGTAGATAAAATAAAAAATATTTTAAAAAAAAACATTACTGAACCCAAATTTGAAAGAAAAGAAACACTAAATGAACTAACACCAGGATGGGGAAAAAAACTAGCTTAAAGTAAATATCAAAGGGGGGCCCTTTCAGTCCATGAACAACTTCAAAATGTTTGGTTCTTTGGGAGGACGTCTTCAAAGGTGACATCGACGGTTCAGTGTTCAAAAACCAAGGGGAAAGTAGGGTTCCTTTTTATGCACAAAAAAAAAATGGGAACGGGGTTGATTTGGGCCCCACAATGCAGTCCATGTTTACAGAATTTTTTTTTTTAAAGGCATCAAGCCTAATAAAAAACAAACTTTTTAAAACCCACTCTTGGTAGAGATTCTTGTACCCGTTTTATTGTTGATTTTTTTAAATAATATCCCCTTTTTGTTTCTGGTGCCTTTTTCGCTTATTTGAAATGGGGTTCCAGGTACGTCTTTTAAAAGACTATAACTCTAGTAGGATAAAGGAAGATATTTTTTAAATCGCTCAGTGTAGAGCTTTTTGGCTTAAATTGGGGCTCCCTTTCATTCGAGTAAACCAAATGTGAGGAAACCCCAAAAAAAATCGACGGAACCGTAAATGCAAAAAAAATAATTAAGTGGAGACTTTTTAAAGAGTTCTGCTCTCACACTTGTTTTTCGAAAAATTTTTGAGTTGTAGGGCTTTTTGAATCAACCAAAGTAGTTTTGAAATGCAGGAAAATTTAAAATCAAGAAGAAGTGTAATGCTAATAAAGGAAAAAAGTTCCCCAGTAAATATGGAAAAAATTTTACCCCGGTGGTACCCTTTTTATTTTTTTGGATGGAAATTTGAAGCTGAACCGACAAATGATTGTCTGTACAAACAACTGTTTTTAAAATTTTATGGTGATTTTTATAAGTTTCTTTATTGTTGGGTTTTGCATACGTTTTGGGGCAAGGGTCCTCCTTTTTTTTAAAAAAATTTTGAGTCTTGTCTAATTTGCTCTACTTGTTCCATTCCGGGTAGTGCAAAAGCACCCGAGGGGGGGTCGTTTTGAGGGGGAGTGCCTGTTTTGTAAATAAGTCGGATGTGTATGAGGCTTCGATTTTAGAGAATCGATTTTTTTGTGCCCGTTTAGGGAAAATTATTTGATTTTAATTCGTTTCAGGGTATTAAAATTTTGTACTTATGATTTAAAATATATTTTTTCACTGAAGTTTCATATTTTTTCAAAAAGGCTTATTCCTCTCCATAAGTTCTTAAAGTTTTGTATGATCCGGGAC
>CM031599.1:68856451-68858951 GCA_018398815.1 Conus ventricosus | reverse complement strand
AGCTACCCGTGTAACCAATTCTTCTGAAACATTAATAGATCATATATATGTTACCAATTCAGAAACAATAGTAGAATCAGTTGCTCCTGTTTATGGCTGCAATGACCATTTTCCAATTTGTTTTACGTGGACCAAAAAGGGTGTCAAAATACCCAAGTTGAATCATAAAAACGATTACATTAAGGAACTTTTCTAAATTTGATCCTGAAAAATTTATCTCAGGTATTTTAAATTCCCTTTAAATGAAGTGTATCAGCATACTGACCCCAATAAAGCTCTGCAAGTATGGTATAACATCTTCCATGACGTATACAATAAGCATGCCCCTCTTCAAACTAAAAGAGTAAAACATCGGATAAAACCACCATGGTTTACAAAAGAAATACAGGACACTATATATCAAAGGGATTATCTGTTAAAAAATGGCTCTCGCGAAGAATTCAAAAAGTACAAAAATAAGGTGACCTCCCTAATACGATCAGAAAAAAGGAAATATTTCTTGGACCTAATTAATAGAAAGAAAGACAGTAAATCTATTTGGAAAGCTATACATTGCTTAACCAAGAACATTTCTGACCCTGTATTAAACTTAACGAAAGACATATCTGCAAGTGAACTGAACGCCATTTTGCAAGTATAGCTAATCAAATCATACGAAACGATGAATCAAAAAGTAACGATCTACAAGAATTACTGAAATACTGCCATCAGAAGAACATCCATTCAGCTTTGGATATTAGTGCCATGGATGTCCACGAAGTTTTCTCTTCTCTTAGACAGTTAAAACAAACAGCAACTCGTGGAATTGATGGAATTGACGGGAAAATTCTTAAGCTATCAGCAACTGTTATAGCAGAAACTCTCACATATATTTATAATCTCTGCATTGATAAGAATTGCTTTCCTGATGCGTTTAAACAAGCTAAAGTCATACCATTGTACAAATCAGGAAATATAGCTGATCCTTCTAACTATCGACCAATCTTATTCTATCAGTTCTTTCAAAACCATTAGAACAACCCATAAAAAGTGTCTTCTTTCTCATGTCAAAAAATTCGATCTACTACATCCTAATCAATCCGGATTTAGAGAGAATCACTCTTGTCAAACAGCTCTTACTAAGATAGTTGATCGATGGCTTTCAAACATAAACAACAAACACTTTTCCGGAGTACTCTTCGTGGATTTTGCCAAAGCCTTTGATGTCATTAATCATGAACTTTTGCTCAGAAAGTTAACTATTTATCGACTAACTTCCGACACTCTAAATCTCATTTCATCCTTCCTTTCCAACAGGCAACAATTAGTATTATTAAATGACTGTTATTCTACTTTGATTCCCAATAACTTTGGTGTACCACAAGGCTCGGTGCTTGGTCCACTGCTGTTCTTATTCTATATTAATGATTTACCATTAACCTTGACTTCGCATTGTGAAATGTTTGCCGATGATACCACTATTGACACTAATAACTCTAATGCCCCGCAAGTCTACCTTGACATTCAGAAAAATATCAACCTTCTCGTTAAATGGACACAACTCAATCACATGTCTCTGCATCCTCAAAAAACGAAATTTATGTTGATTACAACAAGGCAAAAACGTCAAAATGTATCCGCAAACTTGCCAATCCTTTATATTGGTATTGAAAAAATCAAAGAGGTTTCTAATCACAGAGTCTTAGGAATAACAATCGACAACAACCTATCTTGGTCGAAACATTTAGAACTTCTTTCCAAAAATCTTGCCGTAAAACTGTATCAGCTCAGGAAAATAAAATACTTTTTAGATTATCACACCAGAAAATTATTCTTTCAATCTTATATTCAACCAAATATTGACTATGCTTCGACACTCTGGGATTTAGCTAGCAATAAGTTGCTTAAACCATTGACTAGTATATACAAGAGAGCTGTCAAAATAACAATTGATGAACCCTCGCTAGAACACCCTGATTATGAACGAGCAGGTATCCTTCCATTCAAGACCAAACTATTGTACAATAAAGCACTCTTTATGCATTAAAATACTACACGGCAGTGCCCCTTCCTATTTAATGAATATATTTACTTCTAATGATCATCGACATTCGCATAAAATAAATCTCCCTTTCTCATCAATTAATTTATGCAAATCAAGCCTTGCCTATTCTGGGGGCTGGCTGTGGAATAATATCCCAGAAAAACTAAAAAACGAACCAAACCCTAGTAAGTTTAAATCCAATCTTTTTACGTACTTGATGTATCTTTCTGATCTTACACCACTTTACCCAAAGATGTACCAATAACTGCTCTGTGAAAATGTTTCATTTTCCTTATCAGTTCTTCCTTTACTTTCATCCCCCCTCCTGTTATTCTTAATTGTCCCCCATCCCACTCCATCCCACTCCCACCCCACCGTCTCCCACACCTTCTGTCGGTGTTCCCTCTGTACATAGATTTTTGTGTCCTTTTGTATTTTCATATTTCATATTTAAGAGTTATTTAGCATTATTTTATA
>CM031599.1:68848951-68851451 GCA_018398815.1 Conus ventricosus | reverse complement strand
AACTTCACTTAACCGTGTGTAGGAAAAGGTCACAGTGACTTCCACATGCTCTCTCTCTCTCTCTCTCTCTCCTCTCTCTCTCCTCTCTCTCTCTTTTCTCTTCTCTCTCTCTCTCTCTCTCTCCAAAAGCGGATGCGTGTTTACGCAACCATTCAACAAATAGTGTCAACAGGATGCAGATCGCTGGCCAAGGGATGTTCTGTCCTATATAATTTTGTACCGAGTCTTTTAAAGAAAAAAAAAAGGGTGAATATTCTTCATCTGAAATAAAATGCACTTCACACAAATCAAGTTTGAAGGCGTTCTGAAAATGTCTGAAAGAAATTGGCTTGTTTAACCCTTTTAAATGTGCATGAATCGATTGACATGACGTGACAGCCCTGACAGCACGCTCTGCAATCCACTGCAGGGCTATTAGCTACATAACTAGGTGGTGAAAATGGTGATCAATGAAATCCCCCCTCCCTCCGCCCCTGTCCCACTGCCACCACCTCCATCCTACTCCCACACCTTCACCTAAACATAACTCTCATTCTCCAGCAGCAAAATATCCACTGCCACCACCTCCACCCTACTTCCACACCTTCACCTAAACATAACTCTATTCTCAAGCAGCAAAATATCCACTGCCACCACCTCCACCCTACTTCCCTCACTTTCACACAAACATAACTCCATTCTCCAGCAGCAAAAATATTTCATTGACTGCAAGGAGAACTGTATCAAAACGGCAAGAATTTCTGTAGTCTAGGGGCCAAACGATTTCCAAGTTTACCCACACAGAATAAGAGCACGTTGGTAATAATTCTCAGAAAGGACCATATAGAAGGGAGGTGGCGTGGAGGTGTGTGTGGGGTGGGGGATGATCATCAGAGAGGAGCATTCATGATCTAAAGTTCAAATCACGTGAGGGGTAAATGTGTGGAAGTGAAAAGAAGAGAGATAGGTCGCCTTGAACGTCTTCAAAACCTGGACGTTGTCGTCTCAGGGTCGAAACTAACATGTTTGTTCTGAAACCTGTTATTATTATAATGGCACATTTTGCATAAAATGATCATCGCCGTTCAAATTGCTGCTTTAGTTTATAGCTTCTCACCCCCGATTCTGCTGCCGCGTGTAAAGAAAATAGTAATTATAACAGCAAAACATGTCAACCATCACTCATGTGGTGACACACATATGCCTACACTATGCACACACACACACACACACACACACACACACACACACACACACACACACACACACACACACACACACACACACACACACACACACACACAACACACACACACACACACACACACACACACCACACACACACACACACACACCACACACACCACACACACACACACACACACACACACACACACCACACACACACACACACACACACACACACACAACACACACACACACACACACACACACACACTTCAAATAGACTAAATGAGAGACTGAGACAAAGAGGTAAGATGGCGCGCGCGCGCGCGCGCGCGCGCGGGCGCGGCGTGTGTGTGTGTGTGTGTGTGTGTGTGTGTGTGTGTGTGTTGTGTGTGTGTGTGTGTGTGTGTGTGTGTGTTGTGTGTGTGTGTGTGGTGTGTGTGTGTGTTGTGTGCCGTGCGTGCATGCGTGTGGTGTGTGTGTGCACGTGCGTGTATGCGTGTGTGTGTGTATGTATGTGCGTGCGTGCGTGTGTGTATATGTGTGTGTGTGTGCGCGCGCACGCATACGTGCATTGGCGTAGTCGTGCACGCACACGTGCATAATATACAAGCTTTTACAGGTATGGTGGATATGATGTAAAAGGTAGACTGGAATCAGGGATTAAGGCAGAGAAAAGATAACATCTCCACTGCTTCACACCTTTCTACTGTATCACAGACAACCAGAACAGACAGGACCAGGTGTAAGGAATGCCCTCATGGTTCATGGTTCAGCAGCTGCTACTTTCCCTCTGGAATCCTTTATTTTCTAGTCGCCGTGCTGATGCCAGCGCCTTCTGTCTGTTTTCAATTAAATTTGCCATCACGCCCCATGGACTCCAAACGATCCCTGCCAGAAAGTAACCAACCATACAAACAGATGGCGAGTGGAGAGAGAGAGAGAGAGAGAGAGAGAGAGAGAGAGAGAGAGAGAGAGAGAGAGAGAGAGAAGAGAGAGAAGAGAGAGAGAGAGAGTAGAGTAGTGGTAGTAGTAGTAGTAGTAAGCCATAACGATGTGCTTAACACAGTGGCAAAATACCTGGATTGCGTCCGGCACGGAGACAGACGAGGTGACATAGTTTCTACTTCTTTCTTGTTATGTTTTCATCCACTTCTCTTTTTTTTTCCTCTGTCGTAGTAGACCAGTTTTAATGAAACAATGAAAAGATGGAAAGTGGCTAAAGGAATAGAGAGAAGCAGTGAAACAAAGCACACACTTATGGTGTGTGACACAGCTGTCTGCTCACGCACGCACGCACGCACGCACGCACGCACGCACGCACGCACGCACG
>CM031599.1:68831451-68841451 GCA_018398815.1 Conus ventricosus | reverse complement strand
GAGTGTGGAGAACCATAGAGATGTGTTTGTTTGTGTAACGTTGTGAAAGGTCATGCTTTCCCTCCTTGACGAGACATTTGGTGTGGGATACTTTTTTAACCTCTGTGATGGAAGCAATGTTTTCACCCACGTTTTGGTTGTTTTTTGTTGTTTGTTTGCTTTTTTGTTTATCTGTCTGTCTGTCAGCAACAAAAGAAAAGAAAAGGAAAAATAAAGAACTCGATCCTATAATTGTGGGTGTCAGAGACGAGCCCTTCTGTGTGGTGAGAAAACCTGTGTGAAAGAGGTCTTAATTAAAATGGCTTGAAGATAAAGTAAAGAATCTCAGTTAACGTGTAATGGAAGTTAGCAGACTGGCCGACTTCAGAGAAAATGTTGATGGTTTCCCTTGTGAACGTCTACTGTGTACCAAATAATAGAAAAGGAGCAACGCGATTTTCTGTTACAGAGTGTTCACGTAACAAAGTAATAGACACACGTAAGCAACACATATTCAATTCAAACGTCGCCATTCTCGCATTCAATGCTAGTTACTGAGCGTAATGTCTTTCGCATTGACATTAATCACTTTCCTACTTACGTACCACCTCCAGTTGCTTTCAATAGAAGAGTCACCTTTTGGCTAAAAGCAGGACACAATTGCAGCAGGACTTGGGAGAAATCAGGACTGAGGAGAAATTTCCCACGGAATGCACATACTTCGTTGCTGTTAGTGCCTTCTTCCTTTGTTTCAAAAACACAGATTCTCCACAATCCAGTCAAAGCGGAAGCGTTATAGATCAGACTTTAGTTTACAGATACCCTCTGTTGACTGGCGTACCTTTGGTGACACATTGAACAGTAACCGCGTACGTTTTTTGTTGATTTTTTTCTTTATTTTCTGTATTCATTTTTTTTTTGTACGTTTAATTTTGTTGACGTTTGGAAAATGCAGACACCCGCACCTGTGACTTCACAGTTTTGTGTCGGTATCTCTTTCAGGAAAGCTAAAGTGGTTTCTAATTCATTAGATCCATATAGCAAATTTTCAATCAAGCAATTAACCCTTTATAGTTATAACACAGCATGCAGCCCGGCTTTCAACGAGTCGATGCCGGTCTTGAGAGTATATCTTTGAACCACATGGGTGTTAGCAAGGAATTAGGAGTGACAAGCCATCAAAATGCGTTTGAGAATTGCTCATAAAAAAATAGTATGCCCCACATCCTTCGCAGAGACGTGCAGCGTCACATACTCGTCATCTCCGTCATGGAGGTTATGTTTTCACCAGTCGTTTTGTTGTCCGTGTCTCTGTTTGTCCACAAGATATGAACAAAACACAAATCCTGCAAATCATAATGAGAAATCTACTATGTGCCCCCAAAGACAAACGCGTTGATGTAGATTAGGATCTAGATCACAGCACTGATGTGTTGAATACCTCTCTTTCCCCTGCTTATCCCCCTACTTCATCGTTGGCTTAAGGATCGTCAACTTCCAGCAATGTGGATAATAAATTCATCTAGGAAGCCGGCATGGCGCGTGTTGGGTATTCCGAACGACAACACAATTAAATGGGGCAGATTCGCTCTCTGTCTCTGTCCCTGTCTCTGTCTCTCATCTCTCTCTCTCGTCTCTGTGTCACGTCTCTCTCTCTCTCGTCTCTCTCCATCTCTCTCTCTCTCTCTCGCTCTCTCTCACACAACACACACACACACACACACGCACGCACGCACGCACAAGCACGCACGCCACGCACCACGCACGCACACACACACACACACACACAACACACACAGCACACACACACACACACACAACACGTTAGAGGCAATACCATGATCGTCACAGCTGCTTCCAGTAGGGAAGAGGGCAGCTTCGCACAGAGAGGAGGCTGCGACAGGCATGGCAATACTACGCAGGAAGAGATGGAACAACTCCTTTTCGCGAGCCTCCCGAACTTGTAAATCAGGGGTTAATCACCAGGCAGGTAGAGAGAAGCCCAAAGTTAAAGCTTCCCAGAGTTCATGACCTAGTGAAGACATTGAGATTCCTAGAGCAATTTGACAAGGTGCATTCATACCCAAGTGGCCTGAGGAACAAAGGCTAAATGCACCTTTTTTCTGGATTATCTGTGCTGCAAGGGAGTGTGTGCTCACTCTTAAATGAAGGCGCGTCTTATGCAGACAAGCCGTTTGGTCTCTGCGTAAGCGATTCACTTACCCAGAGACGACTGGAGGAAGGTGCAGGTCCATGAAAAAGCACAACGGATGAGACCTTTGTGCAGTTTTGGTGAGATAGGCTGCGCAAAACGCTAGGGTACTTTGGTCAGTTGGCTAAGCTGGAGCTGGAGGATCTGATTCTCATCTCATCGAACAGCTACCAACACTGACGTGACCATCCCCCAGAGTTTGTGAGATCGTATAGGCGAGACGCATCTCAGGATTCGCGCTGCGATTCAAACCGCGAGGTTTTTGCTCTGAGGCTCGTAGAGCCTTATGGCATCGCCAGATACGGGCCAGTAAGCCCTCCACAGACAATTTAGTGGCAATAAGGGCGCCGACAAACGCTAGCGAGGTGAACAAGGTCAGGCAGTTTCATTCGGGGATTTCAGCACGCACCGGTTCTTGTTTTCTTTGTGGTCGCCCTCCCGCCACATTAGGAAAGATTGCCCTAAAGTCGCGGTAGACATGGGCTAGTCCTCTTTTCCAGCATCCCCCCCCCTCCCCTCGCGCCTCGCTAACGTGGGGTCCATCCAGCTTCCTGTGGGACAGAGTGCCCGGCGTTCCTTCTGTTGTTGTTCTTCCTTGGGTGCACACCATCGAGGGATTCGGGACATCAACGATCTTTGTGGATAAGGATTTGGTTTCCCTGAGGCTCAGCGCGGGCGCCAGTATGCTTGTGGCGGGTTGGAGGCTGTTTGATAAACCTCCACCCAGTCCTTCGGTACTCATTTCTATCTCCACCCCCACTTCTGTGGCGAAGTAGTGGCCATCTGCGGTGGAGCGACCTATGTAATTCCCTTCTCATAGGGAATACTGTCCAACCTTTGCATGGACGGACCGCAGCATCCGTGTCTACGGATACTGCCGTACAGGCTGTGGGTAGTTACCACACGCGCCAAAGCTATAAGCAGGAAGCAGGAATTTGGCGTCCCGTTCTACAGCCGATCTCTGACGAGTTCTTCTGGCCAGGGTCCGATCCTGCTACCATGGTCCCGGCGTCAGCAGGACTGGATGTCCAACGCCTGGCGACAACTGGGAGACATCGCCCGCTCAGTCTGCCCGACCGCCAAGGTGAGCTTCAAGCTCCACAAGGGGATCCCTCTTTAGGTGTTCACTCGGCAGATCGTGTGGCCAAGCACTTGATAGTTCCCCAAGCTTGAGGACATCTGTTCTCATCGGCAGGCCACGATTCCCCCATGGTAAGCAGGTCATATGGCTCAAAACGGACTCTCGAGCGGTGAGACTAACTTCTCTGGCACGGAGGAGTGAAATTCCCAGGCTTAAGGGCCAGTACTGTCCGCAGTTGCGATGTCTGCCAACGGACAACGCCATGGGTCGCTTGAAGCGTTTCCGGGGGGGGGGGGGGCCTAGGGCAAGTGCCACGGTTGGGGAGCCATTCCACAAGGTTGGGGTTCGCCTGGTGGGGACCCATTAATCCCAAAACCCAAAATCAATCGCGGTCCAACCGCTACATTTCGGTAGCGGTAGACTATGCGACCCTCGATACCCAGAGCTGCCCCGCTTAGGACTATCGATAACCCCTACTATTGCTGAAGTCTCTCCAGCAGATTTGAAGCGCACGGGCGTGCCCAGAAGAAGCAACGGCCGGAATTTGTACTGGAAGAGCGATCATCATCCTCTCCGTACCTGGACTGAATTCCGCCAGTCATCGTCGACCTCATGAGTTTAGCAGTGGGAAACTGCAAGAGTCATGCCGTCACTTTTCCGTCATATCAAGGGGTCCTGTAATACGGATGCTGACCGATCTTAGCCGAGCTCCGTAGTCAGCACATTGGAAAATCCAGGCAGGGGCCACTTCCCCTCAACAGGTCATATCCCCTTTTGGTCCCTGTATCAGTGTAGTGAACAGTTTGTCACTTCAGTGATGTTAACGTAGTGAATCACCAATGGTTCGGATTGTTACTTTCATGGTGGAAGGTTCGCTTAAGGTTGTTGGTGATAAATGTAGTATTATTATTCTCGTGTGATATCATAGCGTAGAATTTTGTATTGGATTTATCGTCTACATCTGTACGATCACTGCGAGAGTTTGAGGTTCTTCGTCCATTGTTTTTGAATTTGCACAGGCGTCAAGTTCAAAAGGAGCACTGATCGTCAAGAAACAGATGCCTTTTTAGAAAGGGGGGTTTGTCACGGGTTTGTCACGAGGCCTAGCACGTTTTGAGACCCAACTGGGTGGCGGTATATTCAGTTGTTTATTGTCGTCGTTGAGAGTTGCGATAGATGTCCCTTAATGTGGCTTGTGGTGTGGTTGCATGCAACCTTTGGTGTGGTTAGTTCAGGTTAGGTTTACTTCTCTCTCTCTCTCTCTTAATTCAACTGCGCCCGTTCATTCTCCTGCTAGTTCTCACGGGTGGTGGGTAGCTTTTCTACTTGTACTGGCTGTCTATCGCCTCTCGCTTGTCGTTTTTACCTGTCGCATCACGTGCTTTTCATTTCTTTATAGTTTTGGAGTAGGCGCACTCTGTGACGGTAGCGTGGCATGTTTGGCCGCCATCGCTGAGGGAGGTTACTCTTCACTCGAGCGAAATGTCTTCTGGGAGCGCCTGCTCGTCTGTTTCTTCACCGATTCGTCGAAGGTACAGTCGGTATCTTCATCCTACATCGCTGTAGGAGAGGGACATCACTCTTCTTTTTGCCGCAGCTGCCTGCGCTCTCTGTCCTCTCGACTGGCCAGAGGGCAGAGAGAGTCGTTTGACCCGCCTCTTTTCGGGGGTCCCCCACGGGTAGCTGGAAGCACAGTTTCGTGGTTTGTTTGTTTTGGTTGTGTTGTTGTTAGCCGGCTTATTCTTCCTTTGGCGCAATTTTCTTTTGGTTCAAAATTGTAAGCAGCAAATAATTGTTGTTTGAGACCTTTTTCTCTGGTTAATTCAGTCGTTAACCTGCCATCCTAAATTAATATCCAACAATTCTTCTCCTGTTTATGCATCTCGTGATGCGGTAGGTCGGTGGGGATGGGAGAGGAACCTGGTTGATCAGGGTTGGGTACTTGCTTGGTCTCGCTCGTTTACGCCCCTGTCACATTCACCGGACTCTTATCCTTTCGCCACTGTCTGTTTGTGTGTGCAAGAACGATTTTATGTTGCGAGCGTGCGTACAGCAGATTTGTCGTTCATGCGTGGTGGAGATGTGTGTTATTTTGAAAAGTGCTATAAAATGTGATAAATTATGCCATTGAATTATTATTTGAAATGTGGTGGCAGTTATAAAGCGATGGTTTCGTGTTGGTTTATTTCCTAAGAAATGGAAAATGTTAAGCAGATTGAAGAAGGGTGAAGATAATTCCATATTGGTTTTATACCTGTTGATTTAATGCAGTCTTTTACCTGCCTTCGTGTGAAAAGACTTTAACGAACATTCTGATTTGATTGGTTTACTGTGATATGCTCAGGTCGTGTTGAGCTGGGATTGTTGGTGTATTTAGTAGACCTCCTCCTCGCCTCATTCATGCGAGTGGCTGTTAAGATTTTTTAAACAGCATGTGGGTCAGATTGTTACTGACGGCGGGGTTCCGTGCCCTTCTTCCTTCCCCCTCTTTCATCTCTCCTCCCCAGCTACCTTCCCCCCCCCCCCCCCCCCCCTCCCGGGGCTTCACCGAGTCCTGGACTGGTGGGGCCACGCTCTGGTTGGGGGCCACGCTCTGGTTGGGACCTGCGACTGGTTGGTGCCTACTGCTGGTTGAGGCCACGGCTCTGGTTGGGACCGCGGACTGGTTGGTGCCACGCGCTGGTGAGGCCACGCTCTGGTCGGACCGCGGACGGTAGAAAAGCCCGCCTGCTTGACTCGGCCGCCCTGATCCCCGTCCAGGACCTCCAGCAACAAACCCCAACGTTTCGTTCCCCCCAGAGATAGCCCCCCCCCCCTCCCCCCAGGACCGCTCTTCACTGTCTGCTTGTGTGGTCGAGGGTGTCGGCGCGTTGAAAACGACGCTTTTCAAGAACCGACCCGGTTCGGAGCACCTAGTGCGACAGGGTGCTCCCAGTAGACTGGGAGAGGCAGGGGAGTGGAGGCACGCCATGGTGTGAAAGGGATGCATGCGGAAATGTTTATTTATAATTGTGTATATGTTATATTGTTGAAATGTTGTGATTGTGATTGTGTACGTCGTAAGGTGAAATGTTTATTTATAATTGTGCATGCTGTGTGTGTTGGAATGCTTAATTGTGTGTAAGTCGGTGTTGAAATGCTTGATTGATTTGGTGCATGTTGTGTGTGTTGGAATGCTTTATTTATGACTATGTAATGTTGGTGTAATAAATGGGGTTTTGTATCGTAATCTTTATTGTGCGGTCTCTTGCGGGCGTGTGAGGTCAGTCTCACCTTTCACTCCACCTAGACCGATCCTGTCAGGGCAGACCCCAGGGTCGTCGTGACACACGCACACACACACACACACACAGCACACACACACACACACACACCACACACACACACACACACACACACACACACGCAACGGAGACACCACAGAGAGAGAAAAGAGGAGAGAGAGAGAGAGAGAGAGAGAGAGAGAGAGAGAGAGAGAGAGAGAGAGAAGAGGAGAGAGAAGACAGACAGACAGACCAGACAGACACACAACACACTGACACACAGACACACAGACAGACAAACAACCGTACAGACAGACAAGACAGACAAGCATATAACACAGAGCAGGCAAGACAGAGAAAATGGAAATAAATCAAGAAGTTGTATATAGTGTGGAGAAGAAAAAAGATGGAGACAGCAGAATAAAGGCGATTGATCTGACAATTAGGGTTGTGTGGGCGAAGCCGCTCCGCCACCACTTCTCCTGTCAGTGTCTGACTCGTGAATAACTACTAACATCAGGAGGTCGACCTTTCGAGCTGCGATGTTGGATGAACAATTCAGGGTCTGCCGCAGGTAAACACCAACAAGGTTCCTGATATGGCTGTGTATACTTACAAGAAAAAAAGAAGAAGGAAGAATTCAGAACCAGTTTGGACATCTCCTGGATATGAAACATGACTGAGCTATCAGGGAGGATTTGCCAAGCGTCCAATACTTATGCACACACTGCGCCGTGCGCGCGCTCACACACACACACACACACACACACATCACACAACACACACACACACACACACAGAGAAGAGAGAGAGAGAAGAGAGAAGAGAGAGAGAGAAGAGAGAGAGAGAGAGCGAGAAGAGAGAGGAGAGAGATTTTCAAATAGCCACCTATGATATATTGCATTATTTGGATATTTCCTTTTTTGATGTTTATATGAAGTAGACGTATTCTATTTTTTTTTTTTTTTAGTTTACTAAGTCTGCTTTAATTTCTTTTTTTCCCCCTTTTTTCTCTTTTTCTCTTCATATAACAAAATATTTTTTTTATTATTATTTATTTATTTATTTTTTGTGTCCCAACTTCAGTGCCAAGTCCAGGAGCAGTGCACCCACGCAGCTCATTTGACTCCCCGTCCACAAACACAGTCCGGCCAGGCCCACCGCAGCCCCGGCACCGGCAATCCACAGGAGCATCAACGTCAAGTCGTCAAGGGCAACCCCCGGGAGAAGACACTGAAACGCTGCCGAGTCACTTCGGTGGTGTTCAGGGGCTCCTGTTCTGATCCAAAATACGCAGAACTCTACCTACTAAGCCCCAACAACAACAAAAATTGCTTAGTTGCGATGCCGGCGTGAGTGGCTCTCCCTCCGGAGGGCGCCACCATGTCTACTTTGCTTGGTATACATGATAGGATTTATTATGTGTTACTTGCATTTTGACTTAAACTGCAACAAATTACAACATGGACAACAACAGCAGGTAAAAAAAGCCACACCAATTTTAATAATTAGACAAGACAAACAGAGAAAACTACAAGTAAAATAATAATTGCCGCTGCTACAATTACAACACAAGCCACAACAACAGATATCATGATTAAAGCAGCAAAGCGTTTACAAATGAAGACATCCTTGAAGCAAATGTCAAATGAGTGGTTGAATCCAGACATGGTCTGATCTTGTTGATGCCCCTTTGGGCATCTTTTTGACACGAAATGGGACGCCATAATTGTACTGCTGCTGCCAACCTCTCGCGCCGCGACGCAACATTCCCCTCCCAAGCAGTCCGCTGGTAGAACTTGCCAACACGGTTGGCCATAAAATCAAACTTGACAAATCAATGAATCTTTTTGTGCCGATGTCTTGTTGAAGGGTTCACGAGGTACTGACTTTTTCTTTTTTTTTTTTCTGTTTTTTTTTTCTTCTAAAGGGAAGGATCAATGTTTCAAAGATACAGACAGACTGATGGCGATTTACCTCTTATATTGTATGATAATTAAAGTCAAATCTGCTGAGTATGATGTTTTATTCTCTCTCTCTCTCTCTCCCCCTCTCTCCTCTCTCTCTCTCTCTCTCTCCCCTCCCCTCTCTCTCTCTCTCTCCTCTCTCTTCCCCTCTCCCCCTCTCTCTGTGCGCGCGCGCGCGCAAGCGTGTGTGGGGTGTGTGTGTGTGTGTGTGTTGTGTGTGTGTGTGTGTGTGTGTGTGTGTGTGTGTTGTGGTGTGTGTGTGGTGTGTGTGTCCGAGCGTGCGTGTGTGCGTGTGTGTGCGTGCGTGCGTGCGTGCGTGCATGCGTGCGTGCGTGCGTGTGTTTTGTGTGTGTGTTGTGTGTGTGTGTGTGTGTGGTGTGTGTGTGTGTGTGTGTGTGTGGGTTTTTGTGTGTGTGTGTGTATGTTGAATGACTCATCTTCAAGTAGATTGACCGGATGCATGTTTAATAATCATTGTTTATTTCATCAGAGCATTCACTCATCCAGCTATAATTCTTGGTCACAAAGACACGATCAGCCCAAAGCCTGTGCTCTTTCGAGTTTGTTCATGAAATCAGCCAGGCTGTGTGAACAGAAGAAGGTAGCAGGGTGAGACTGATCTACAATTCAGACTCAAAACAGGTTTCAAGGTTGAAAAATGACATAAGTTTAATGCACCAATGACGACGTCATGTAGCGAAAAACAAAAACAAAAAAACAAAAAAAAAACAGAATCTGTGACAGATATTTTGTACAGTGTGTTGTTGTGTTGTTGTTGTTGCTGCTGCTGCTATCGTCGTCGTCGTCGTTTTTGTTGAAGATATTGTTGTTTTTGTTCTTTAGACGATGTTGCACAACCATCAGTTATGCCAGGTTCGTTGTCGGCTATGGCAGTTGAAATGTTGGCAGTGGTTGCCTTCTGTTTCGTTCCCCTCTTTCTCCCTACACCTCCCCACCCAACTCCTGTCCCCATTGTTCAGTCGGCATGACATATTCTATCGTTTGTTTAGTTTCAGTCTGCGTGTGCCTTTGTATTTGGTATTGTTGTGAGGTTTCATAAACGTGGCTGTTCATTGGTGTGAATCCTGTCTCATGCATGGATGTGTAGCATTATAGTGGATGGCAGCTTGTGTTTCATTATGATTCCAGGCAGCTATTCCAGAATAACTGTGTGTGCGTGTAAGAGAGAGAGAGAGAGAGAGAGAGAGAGAAGAGAGAGAGAGAGAGAGAGAGAGAGAGAGAGAGAGAGAGAGAGAGAGAGAGAGAGACTCCCTTCCACCATTCCTTTGCTATACATGCGCACACACTTACTAGCCCAAACTCTCTCTCTTTCTCTCTCTCTCTCTCTCCCTCCCTCCCTCTCTCTCTCTCTCTCTCTCTCTCTCTCTTCTCTCTCTCTCTCTCTCTCTCTCTCTCTCTCTGTGGAATAGCTGGATAGAATCGTAATGGTTGGCTGGTTAAATTTTTTCCCTTTTCTTCCCCGTTATCATCATCATCA
>CM031599.1:68816451-68826451 GCA_018398815.1 Conus ventricosus | reverse complement strand
AGCGGGCATATGGCAGACTGTGACAGTACTACTGAACGCAGCCGACTTCATTCTACCAAAATGGCGGGGAGTGAGCTCACAAAACGGATGCACGAGTCCGATGATGAAATTCTGGATTCAGAAGATTCCAATACAGCTAAAACATATTGTGAAGAAGGCCAAGACTGCATCACAGACGTTTCTGTCGCACAATCGGGAACAATGTTCATTCCTCACAGCATCAAGAAAAAGAGAAATATTTCGCGAACTGCATTCAGCACAAACACGATTTTTCTGTCCGGGCAGTGGCATTTTTGACTGCTAGCCCATGCTCAGAGTGTGTAACATAAACAGTTCGATGAGAGATTTGGAAAGTAAAGCAAACTGAGTACGTTTGTGACAACCAGCAAGAGCGCTGGTGAAGATAAGAAAAAACAACAACAAACAAACAAACAAACAAAAAACACCCCTGAGCGTTCAGTTATGAGAGCAGACGCAATGGTTTGCCAGATAATTGCCGATCCAAATTTACCCATCGCAACATCGAATACCTTGCCAACAGCCATGAAATCTGTGTTTCCTGACTCCAACATTGGCCAAAGACTCCAGGCAACAACAGTCATTAAGGATATGACAGCTAAAACCTCAAGCAATCTCCTAAACAGAATGAAGTCGGGGCCATACACAGTCCTCTCTCTCTCTCTCTGTCACCCCCCCCCCCCCCACACACACACACACACACACACACACAAGTGGGTGCGAGCCTGCACACACACACACACACACACACACACACACAACACACACACACACACACACAACACACACACAAGCGCGCGCGCGCGCGCGCGCAGCGCGCGTGTACACACACAACATGAACAGACACGCACACTATTTATATTCATATGCACGCACACTGGCATTGGCACACCTCTTCCATGCACACAACACCTACACAACACAAGCGCACACACACACACACACATACACACACACACACACACCACACACACACACACACACACACACACACACACACACACACACACACACACACACACACACACACACACACACAACATAAGCAAAGTACATGAATGTGAAATGTCGATGTGATTAAAAAAAATCGCTGTGTAAACTACTCATTTTGCTGCAAAACTACACATTTTGTCCTGGAAACTATTCATTCAGAGTTCACGGGGTAGGCAGGTCTGCAGTGCACCCACCCATGTGCATCTATACAAAATTCGCTTTTCCATTCCATGCTCTGCATGCCCTGGATCTGGATCTGGATCTGGATTTGTACGTCGCTGACATTCATTTACTGGCATAGGCGCGACGGTGGGGGTGCGCAGCGTGATGAAATCATCGGCTTCTGGCATTTGCCAGAGCCGACTTGAAGCTGTCGACTGACCTTTGTTGGACGATGTTATCGTCGAGGTGGTTCCACTCAGTTATTGTCTTTGGGAAGTATGAGTTTCGGCACTGATCGGTGTGTGTTTCTGGGATGCAGTAGCACCTATCATTATTTCGTATGTAGTTCTCCACTGGGTTTTGTGTCAGGTACGTTCTGTTGTCTCTGGTGGAGCGGATACGTCGTCCTGGTTTTTGAGATGTGATGAAGTCACTCGGGGTGATCGCTGGCACCAGACCCTCAACCACCCTGTAAAAGAATCCCAGCCGTAGTTGAAGCCGCCGTTCTTGGAGTGTAGTGAGCTCATGTTTTCTTAGCAGACCCGTTATGAAGCCTGGCGTGGTGGAGCCCTCCCTGTTCCCCTTCCACCACCGCAGTTCGTCAAGCCTTGTCACGCTCTGCATCCGCGCCCCCTCTCTTCCCCCATCACGCCCAACCGTGTCACGCCCTGAACCCTTCCCCTGACCCTGTTTCAGGCACCGAAGTCTGCACCTACCTCCACCCCCCCCCCCCCACCACACCACACCTATACCCAACGCATACCATGATGTCAAATATGTGCCCCCCTACCCCAACCCCCATCGATAACAAGCGCTGAAATTCATGTTCCCTGCACTCCCACCCATGTCCCATCCAGCCGCTGTACCCACTGTACCCCCAAGCGTGTGTGACATCCTGCATCCGCGACCGCCGGACTCCCCCCTCCCCCCCCCCCCCCTCCCCCCCCCCACCATGTCATGCACTTTATCTGCGTTTTCCATTCGATTCCCGAAACAATGTAGTAAGCGGCATCCGTGACCCCTTGTACCCCCTGAACATGTCACACCCTTCATCCACGGCACCATACCTATGGGCATACCCTGCATCCACGTCTCCCATACCCCCCGAACGTCATACCTTATATTCGTTCCTCCCCACGCCTCCTAAGCAAGCCCAACCTGCATCAGCCCTTTTCTATCCCCACCTCCGTCCCTCCCATAATTTGCCAATCCATGTCACGCTCTATTTACATGCTTCCCCCCCCCCCCCCCCTCACCTCCTTACGTGTTCAATCCATCACACACACACACCCTACCCCCCTCTCCCCCTCCCTTTTCAGTTGGCCAACCCACGCCACGCTCTTCATTCGCGTCGGGTCTCTCTCAATAAAACACTTACGTCACGCCCTTCATCCGCGCCGCGTCTCTCTCAATAAAACACTTACGTCACGCCCTTCACCCGCGCCGCGTCTCTCTCAATAAAACACTTACGTCACGCCCTTCACCCGCGCCGCGTTTCTCTCAATAAAACACTTACGTCACGCCCTTCACCCGCACCGCGTCTCTCTCAATAAAACACTTACGTCACTCCCTTCATCCGCGTCGCGTCTCTCTCAATAAAACACTTACGTCACGCCCTTCACCCGCGCCGCTGTCTCCCTCACCCTTAAAACCTTACGTCACTCCTTCCCGCGCTCCCCCTCTGTCCCAGTCCCGCCCCCCAAAGTATGCCGTTCTTCCACCCCCACATCTTCCTCCCAACCCCCTTTTACCCCCACCCCCTTCCCCCCCACAACCTTTCTTTCCCCCCCCCATGGGGCCCCGATACACCCCCAAAATCACGCCCCCTTCACCGCGCCCCACGGCCCCGAAAAACCCACCACATCACGCCCTTCTTCCCCCCCCATCGGCCCCAATACTCCCCCAAAACAGGGCCCTTTCTTTCCCGCCCCATCGGCCCCCAATACCCCCCACCACATCACGCCCTTCATTCCCCCCCCCAAAGGGGGCCCCAATACACCCACCACTTCTGGGCCCTTTCTTTCCCGCCCATCGCCCCAATTTAAACCCACCAAACCCCGGGCCCTTTCACCCGCCCCTATAGCCCCAAATAAACCCACCCCCATAAACCCCCCTTCATCAGCCCCAAACCCAAAAACACCCCCACATCACGCCTTCTTTCCCCCCCCACCCCAAAACCCCCAAACCAATCCCCCCTTCTTTCCGCCCCCGGCCCCCCAAATTAAAAAAAAAGGTTAAAATTTTTGAAAAAAAAAAGGGAAAACCCCCACCACATAAAGCCCTTCTCCGCGCCCCATCATTTCCCGTTACCCCACCAAATCACCCCCTTCATCCGCGCCCTATCCCCCCCCAATAAAACCCCCCCCACTTAACCCCCCCTTTATTCAGTCCCATGGGCCCTAATAACACCCAACTTTAAAATCACCCCCTTCCCCCGCGCCCTTTTCACCCCCCAAACACCCCCACTTTCCTCCCCTTCATCCGCCCCCCCCACCCACCCCAAATTTACACCCCCCACATAACACCCTGTGTGTGTGTGTGTGTTTTGGGGCGCCCCGCGCGCGCGCTTTGTGTGTGGGGGTTGTGGGGGTGTGGGTGTTTTTGTGTGTTTTTGGTGGGTATTTTCAGGAGAGAGAGAGAGAGAGGGGGAAGGGGATTAAGGGGGAGGAAGAGGGGAAAAGAGGGGGAAAAGAAAGAGGGGGAAGAGAGAGAGAGGGGGAGAGAGAAAAAAAAGACAGGGGGGGAATTAAAAACAAAAGGGACGGGAAAGGAAAAAAATTATCCCTTTTTGGGAAATTCTTTCCCTTCCCCTTTAAAAGCCCGTCTGCGGGAAACCCCAGAGGCACGGGGAAAATTGTGCAAAGGTATGATGCGGGGAAAAAGGCACCAAAATCCAATGCCCTTGCATAAAAATTTGTGGCCCTGCGGGGGAAAAAAAAAAAAAAGTTTTTTGTCGGGTTTCTCCCGTCAAAAAAACTTAGGGAGCAAAACCCCCTGTTGTTTGTAGCAATTTAAGGAAAAAAGGGGAAAGAGAAAATAAAAAAATGGGGGAGAGAGAGAGGGGAGAGGGGGAAGAGAAAAGGAGGGGGGCGGAGGGGAGAGAAAAAGAGGGGGAGAAGAGAAAAGTGGGGGAGAGAGAAGAAAAAACGGGAACAGACAGACAGACAGACACCCTGGGAGAAAACAAAACAGACAGATCCAACAAAAACCCAGACAAAACAGAGAGAGAGAGAAAAGAAGAGGGGGGAAAAAGAGAGAAGAGGGGGGGGCGGGGGAAGAGGGGGGGGGGGAGGGGGGAAAAGGGGGGAGGGGAAGAAAAAAAACAGACAAAAACAACAGACAACAGACAGAAAAACCTTGCGAAATTTTTTCCCCTTTTGTTTTTTAAACAATTTACACCCAGCAGTCTCGTCCCATCTTCTCACCCCAACCCCTTTCCAACATTTTCTTTTTAACGCCCTAAAGCCATCGGGACGGCCCTCCATCCCCCAAGCGCTTTGGCACATCACCAGAGTCACTTGCCCGTCCCTGCGCGTTTTGGGGCACAGAACCAAGGGTTCCACTAAGGATTTCCCTCACGGTCAGGGGCCCCCCGATGGGTCTCGGGGGTCAAATGGAGGAGTACAGCCTGTAACTGTCGAAAAGAAAAAGAAAGGGGAAGGAGGGGAAAAAAAAAGAAAAGAAAAAAAAAAAAGAAAGAAAGAAAAAACAAACCAAAATAAACGAGGGGCCCCTTTTTGGGGTTTTGTTTTTTTTTTCTCATTTTTTTAAAAGGGGGCCCTATTTTTGTTGATTTTTTTTTTTTCTTTATTTTTTTTTTTTATTTTGTGTGGGGAATTGCTTCTGTGTCTTTTACGATTGGTCAGTTTTTTGGGCGGGATTGGATTTGGGACGGGTTTCTGTCTCCCTGCTTACCCATACTACAAAACCCCCCCCCCCCCCCCCCAAAACCCCCCCACCCCCCCCCCCCTCCCCACCCTTTCGTTTTTTTTTCCCTTCCCTCCTTTTTTCCCTTTTTCGCCCCTTTTGCCCCTCCCTTTTCCCCCTCTCTCTCTTCTCCCTTTTCCTTTCTTCTTTTTCCTTTTGGGTTGTTGGGTGTGGGTGGGTTTGTTTTTTCTTTTTTTGGGTTGTTGTTGCTGTTTTTTTGTTTTGTCTTTTTCCCTTTTTTAAACCCCCCCTTTTTTCCCCTCCCCCCCTTTCGGGGGGGAGGAGGGGGGGAAAAAGGGGTTTTTGATAAAAATTTAAGGGAGAAGGGGGTTTGACGTAGTTTGGGTGTTGTTTGGAAAAGGAGAGAGAGAAAAGGAGGAGGGGTGGGGAAGGGAGAAAAGAGAAGGAGAGGAGAGAGGGAGAGAAGAGAGATGGGAGAGAAGGGGAGGGGAAAAGGGAGGGAATTGGGGAGAAAATTTGAGAGAGGAGGGGGGTTAGGAGGGGAGAGAGAGGAGAGAGGGGCAGAAGACAGAACAGAGACAGAGGGAGAAGAAAAGAGAGGGGGGAGGGGGCATCTTTCCCCGTGGGATGTATTCCTCCTATTGGGGCCCCCGGGCTAAACCCGGGCCCCGTGGTACATGCCCGTGTTCGTGATGGCAGTGGGGGAATTGTCAAAAATACGGCGAAAAAATTTTAAAAAGCCACCGGATTTGGGGTTTTTAAATTAGAAAACATGTGGTGTTTTCCCGGAAAAGAGAAGTTTCACATGTGCAACACCACATCCTAAAGACGGGAAAGAAGGGGGCCCCTGGAGATCAAAAAGGGCCCCCTCTTACCCTCCCGGGGTTTTTCCCCATTTTTTTTTGGAAGCAGGGGTTTCGAAAAAGGACAATTCAACAACAGCAATAAAAAAGCAAAATTATTTCTTTTATTTGTGTTATTGGTTTTCCCTTTGGGGAGAGCTGAAGATGAAATCAAAAGAAGACGGGAAATAAAATTTTTTTTTGGGTTTCTAGTTTTGATTTGTTTACCTCTTTTCCCAACTTACCCAATCCTGAAAATTTCATTTTGACGGGATTGCCTTCAGTACATTTGTGCATCTATATTTTAAACGGGTTTTCCCTTTCAGTACAGGTGAAATCTTGGCCCTCAGTCAGCAAATTTTTCTTGCAATAAATGCTTTGGAACCCCATAAAACTGAAAAACCTCTCTTTTTCCCCTCTCTCTCCTCCTCTCCTCTCTCTCTTCTTCTCTCATCTCCCTTTTCTTTTCTCCTTTTCCCCTTCCCCTTTCTCTCCCCTCTTCCTCTCTCTCTCTCTCTAAATAAAATTTTTATTTTTATTTTTTATATTGGTGGGTGTGTTTTGGTGTGTGTTGTGTTGTGTGTGTCGGGTGTGTGTGTTGCTTTTGGGGGTTTTTGTGGTTTTTTTAAATACCCCGAAATCTCTCTCTTTTCCCCCCCCTTCTCTCCCCTCTCTCTCTCCTCTCTCTCCCCTCTCTCCTCTCTCTCTCCCTCTCTCTCTTTCCTCCCCCCCCCTCTCCCCTGCCTCTTTTCTAAAACCCCCAATTACTCAACCCACACCCAACTCTCTCTCTTTTCTTCTCCCCCCCCCCCCCCCCCCCCCCCAAGGGTCTTACGGAAAGCCTAAAAACCACCGACTTTTCCAGCCCTTGCCCAGTACCCCCTTTCCTTATCACCAAGTCACTCGGGGCATCCCTGCAGCGGGTTTTAAAACCATAGACTAACCCCAAAAAGGGGTTTCTAATGTCAGATAGACTAAAAGGGGTCCCATTGGTCAAATCGGAGCTCCCCGTTTGTGTGTCGAAAAAGGAAAAAAATGGAAGGAAAAAAAAGCCTAAAAAAAGAAGAAAAAAAAGGGGAAAATAAAGTTTTTTATTTGAAATTCATTATTTTCTATTTTCTGAAGAGTCTTATTCACGTTTTGATTATTTTTTTTTATTAGACTTTGTTGAGTGTGTTTTTATGATAATTGTTGTTTTTTTCATTTTCTGAAGATTTCCCATATTTATGTTGACCCTTTTTTTTCTATTTCCATTTTCTAAAGAGTGCCCTTTTTTATTTTAATTTTTTCCCTTTTTAA
This sequence comes from Conus ventricosus, assembly GCA_018398815.1. Lineage (NCBI taxonomy): Eukaryota > Metazoa > Mollusca > Gastropoda > Neogastropoda > Conidae > Conus > Conus ventricosus. The sequence continues at coordinate 68,819,249 of CM031599.1, read as the reverse complement.
CTTTCTGAAGGTGACTTAAGTGCAAATGTCTTTTTCATTTTTTCCCCTTTGTTACGATTTGTCTTTTTCATTGGATCTTTTTTTTTCCACTTTCTGTTTCGAAAAAGTGTCTTTTTCGTTTTTTATTTTTCTAAAATAGTGCCTTTTTCCTTTTGGGTTTCATTTTTGTTTCCCACTTTCGGGAAGGTGTCTTTTTCGTTTTTATTTTCTGAATGGGTCCCCTTATTCAATTTTGGTATTTTTGTTTCACTTTCTAAAAGAGTGTCTTATTCGTGTACTTTTAAATTTTGCCTTTTTCCCTTTGGTCTTTTTTGGGTTTCACTTTCTGAAGGTTTTCTTTTTCTTTGTATTTTTCTGAATAGGCCCTTTTTTCCATGTTGGCCCCATTTTTGTTTCACTTTTTTGAAGGTGTCTTTTTTCTTTGTACTTTCTAAATTAGTGCCTATTAATGTTGGCATTTGTTTTTTTTCATTTTTGGGAAGAGTGTCTTTTCGTTACTTTCTGAAAATGCCTTTTCATGGGGAAATTTTTTTTTTCATTTTTCTGAAGAGTGTTTTATTCGTTTTCTTTCTGAATAGTGCCTTTTTCTGTTGGTCTTTGTGTTTCACTTTCTGAAGTGTGCCCTTATTCGAGTTTCCTGAAAAAGTCCCTTTAATTCATTTGGGTTTCTTTTTTTGGTTTCCCCTTTCCGAAGGGGAAAAGGGGTCATTTTTCGAAATTAATCTTTTTTTTCACTTTCTAAAAGAGTGTCTTGTTCAGGGGTGTTCATTTTTTTCAGTTTTTGTTTTGTTTCGTTTTTTTTGGGTTTTTGTTTTTTTAAACTCCCCCTTCTAGACTGTTCTTATTCTGTCCCGTTTGTTTGGGCCCAATTTTTTTTTGGTAGGCAAATGTTTTTTTGGTGTACCTCCTCCCTTTTCCCAAATTTCCCCTTTCATTTTTTTCCGGTTAGAAAACCTTTTGCATGTGTTGGGGTGTGGGTGGTTTTGGGTGTTGTGTGTGCGTGGGGGTTGGTGCGTGCGTTGGGGCGTGCGTGCGGTGCGTGCAATGGTGCGTTTCGTTTGGGGTGCCTGGTGCGTGGTGCCCTGTGTGTGTGTGTGTGTGTGGTGTGTGTGTGTGTGTGTGTGTTGGGGTGTGTGTTTTTGTGTTGTGTGTGGTTTTGTTTGTGTGTGGGGTGTGTGTGTGTTTTGTGTGTTTGTTTTGGTTGTGGTGTGGGTGTTTTGTCTTTTGTTTTTTGTGGGGGGTATTAATTCTCTGTGTGTGGGGGTGGGGGGATGGATGTATAGTGGGTGTTTATTTGTGTTTATGATTTGTTTTAATATTTAACCCTGCACTTTTTTTTTATTTCCACTTTTTTAAATTTTTCTTTGGAGACCAAAAAAGTGTTTGCTGGGGGTTTACCGCTTTATAACCCCTCGAAATTATGTTTGGGTTCCCTTTCACCGCTTTGTTTCGTTGTGGTTTTTAAATGTCCCATCCCCTTTTCCCCCTCTCCAAGTATCTCCTCTCCCGTCTCTCTCTGTTTTTTATCTCTGAATCGTCTTTTGTCTCTCTCTGTCTCTGGGCTGTCCCCCACACTCTTTTTCCCCTTTCAATCTCTTGCTATCTCTGTATCTCACTCTATCTCTGTCCCCCCTCTCTCTCTCCTCCCTCTTTTCTCTCTCTCTCCCCCTTCCCCTCTCTTCTCTCTCTCTCTCTCTCTCTCTCCTCTTTGTTTCTTGTAGCTCTGTCCCCTCTCTATCCCCCTCTTCCCCCCTCCCCTCTCTCTTTCCCCTTTTCCTCCCTCTTACTCCTCTTTTTGTCTCTCTGTCTATCTCTGCCCACTCTGTCTCTGTTTTGTCTGTTTTTCTGTCTGTTTGTCTGTCTGTCTGTTTTTGGGCTGTCTGTCTGTCTGTCTGTCTGTCTCTTTTTCCGTTTTGTCTCTGCCTTTTCTCCCCCTCTCTCTTCTCTCTCTCTCTTTTCCCCTCTCTCTCTCTTTCTCTCTGTCTGTCTCTGTCCCGTCTGTCCCGTCTGTCTGTCTGTCCCGTCCGTTTCCTTTTGTCTGTCTGTCTCACTCGTTTTCATTGAGCTCTATTTCCTTTTGACTACCCCTAAAAACCCTTTTTAATGCTCCTGCCCCATTTTTTTTCATGGCAGTTACCCGTGTTTCCCAAATTGTACTAGCTCTTTCAACGTAAAAACCTAAAAATCAATAAAGTATGTTTTTTTAACCCCTTCTCTCTCTCTCTCTTCCAATCTCTCTCTCTCTTTTCTCTTTTCTCTCTCTCTCCTCCTCACACACACACCACACCACACACCACCACATCCCCACCAACACACAAACACACACACCACACACACACACACACACACAAAACAAAATCCCCATCAACACCACACCCAACACACACACACACACACCCCACACACACACACCACACAACACACAAACCCCACACAAAACACAAAACCACACACACACACAACACGCACGCAAACACACACACACAACACCACACACCCCACCCCACACAACCCCCACCACAAATACACACACACACGGGGGCGCCGCCAAAACCCCAACCACACACACACACAAGACGCACGCACACAAACCCCAAACCCCAAAAAAACCCCACACAACACACACCCACCACACACACCACACCACACACACACCACACACAAAACACCCAAAAACCCCACACCCCACACACACAACACGCACGCACGCACGCACGCACCCACCACACACACACACACATCCCCCACCCCAAAAACACACACACACATACCATCAAAAACCCCCCCCGTAAACACCA
>CM031599.1:68798951-68803951 GCA_018398815.1 Conus ventricosus | reverse complement strand
GGAAATGGATGGCTAGTCATTTTTTTTCTAGCCACGGTTGACAGTTGAATTCCCCCCCTCTCTCTCTCTCTCTCTCTCTCTCTCTCTCTCTCTCTCTCTCTCTCTCTCTCCTCTCTCTCTCTCTCTCTCTCTCTCTCTCTCTCTCTCTCTCTCTCTCTCTCTCTTTCTCTCTCTGGGGACAGGATGGTGTTAGTGTTGATAGGTGGGTCGGGGTAGGAAGTAGGATCCAAGAAATAAGTGGCAAATAAAGGATAGTATCCCGACCATTTCTCTCTCTCTCTCTCTCTCTCTCTCTCTCTCTCTCTCTCCTCTCTCTCTCTCTCTCTCTCTCTCTCTCTCTCTCAAGCATATTATCCCGACCATTCTCTCTCTCTCTCTCTCTCTCTCTCTCTCTCTCTCTCTCTCTCTCTCTCTCTCTCTCTCTCTCTCTCTGTTTGTGTGACTGTTTCTCTCTTTATCTTTATACAATATCAGCTTTACGAAACTAATTGTTTTGTTTTCTGTGTATTTTTTGTAGTGTATGTATGTTTTGCCAGAGGCTTGTTTCCTTATATCTCTCTATTTTTGGAGAGGCTTAGATGTAAAACTATCCCAAACCTGATTATCTCCCACCTTCCAACATGACGATGTTATCTTATATAGTATTTGTTTCTTTTACTCTCTTGAAATCGTGTACATGTATGTGAAAATCAATAAACGACCGTTGCAAAGCTTTCCTTCCTCAATAGAAAACAAAGCATGAGAGCTATATGAGTGTTCTGCTTCGGGATCAGAGACAATGATTGTGCTAATGGACTGGTTAACGCGGTTATTTTCAGTAAACAAGTGGGGTAACGTTTGCTCCCATAAGAAAACCTAACACAGAGTAACTTTTATTCAAGACTGGCACAGCCTTTTAAACCTGAATAAAGTCAGACAAATACATAGACGAACAATCTAATAGTGGGCGAAATAAGCAAGCGCAGGCCAACAACTCAACTGTCTTCACAGCAATGACTTGGCAAAGATTTGGACTTAAGGAGAGGGGGGGGGGGGTATGAAGATGGAGAAACTGGGAACATGAAATAAGAAAATATATTACAGATATGAAAATCCTTCACTAGCTGTATAAGGGAACCATCGCAATCCCTCCCGAAGGCAGATATATTTGCATTGCCTGCAGGGAATTGCGATGGTTCCCTTATGCAGCTAGTGAAGAGTTTTCATATCTGTAATATATTTTCTTAATTTCATGTTCCCAGTTTCTCCATCTTCAAACCCCCCACCCCCACCCCACCCCACCCCTCCTCCTTAAGTCCAAATCTTTGCCAAGTCATTGTTGTGAAGACACTTCAGTTGTTGGCCTGCGCTTTTTTTCCCCCACTATTAGATTGTTCGTCTATGTATTTGTCTGACTTTATTCAAGTTTAAAAGGCTGTGCCAGTCTTGAATAAAAGTTACTCTCTGTTACGTTTTCTTATGGGAGCAAACGTTACCCCACTTGTTTACTGTTTATTGTTTACTGTTCCCTGCCTCATTTCATTTCCAATACGGTTATGTTTGTCCTGATGAAATATTAATTTGGCCCTACTGTTGAAAGATGCAGTAACGCGGACCTCCTAGCGTGTGAATTCTCATTACATCGCTATACTTCTTCCCTCCACCTACTGATACCAGCTAAAGACCGTAGCCTTGTTTTCTTGTTCCATGTTTGACAGTGCTGGCCAAGTAAAGCATGCAGAATGACATTGTCATTTCAGATTTGATCGTATAATTGTTTATAGTGAAGGTGGTTTTCTGTGTTATGCGATCAGTGTGTGTGTGTGTGTGTGTGTGTTGTGTGTGTGTGTGTGTGTGTGTGTTGTGTGTGTGTGTGTGTGTGTGTGTGTGTGTGTGTGTGTGTGTGTGGTGTGTGTGTGTGGTGACATGACCTCACAATAATAGCACGATGCGTTTTCAGCTGTTGTTGGATTTTTAAACTTTAGTTGTTTATGAACACGAAAATATCATATAAGTAGGTGTCGAAAACATGTTATACCTTTATTTAAAGATCTAAGAAAATGATTGGTTTGCCTAAGATTAAGATAGACCGAGTCAAAACGTTAACAGGCACCTTAATGATAGAGTCTTCCCTTCAGACCGGCTGAAATCCATGGTTAATTCTGTTTACGAAATTAGAGACCCAAAGTAAGTCCAATGATAGTGGTAGAATATCTTGACAAGTATCTGACACAAACTGGTTTGCTCCTCTCTCTTCTCTCATCTCTTTCTACGTCATCCCTGGACAAAATTACTGCTTATACGAACATGCTTTCATAATCATAATAGCCAGAATTATCTCTCGTGGAATAAAATGACCCTTCTTGTTCGTTATTTACCATTTACTGTTCCCTGACTCATTTGCAAGTTTCTTGCACATTGGATTTTGCCATTTTTATTAGAAGCGTTCATACGTTTCACTCTTTGTAATTAATAATAACATAAAAATGCTTTAGAAAAAAAAAATTGTGCACAACCTTCGTTGACTTTAGAAAGGCCTTCGATCCACCAAATGAAAACATGCTGTGAATCGCTGTATGTATGGTGGAGTAGACAGCACAGTGTTCAAAGCTCTTCGTGGTGAAGACGATTCAGTTTCAGCATCAGTTAGTGAAAGTTGTGTGTGCTCAGATGTACTTGACTGACTGTCCATAAGGAGTGAAGCAAGGATTTTTATTAACCACCTTAGTGCTTTTGCTAGTAGTAGTAGTGGTAGTAGTGGTAGTAGTAGTAGTAGTAGTAGTAGTAGTAGTAGTAGTTAGTAGTAGTAGTAGTAGTAGTAGTAGTAGTAATAGCAGCAGCAGCAGCATCAGTAGTTGTAGTTGTCGTAGTTTCATGATGATGATGACGATAATGATGATGATGATGATGATGATGATGATGATGATGATGATGATATGATGATGATGATGATGATGATGATGATGATGTTGATGATGATGATGATGATGATGATGATGATGATGATGATGATGATGTTGATGGTCATATATTGATGACGATTATAATTGTCATTATCATTATCATTATCATTATTATTATTATTATTATTATTATTATTAGACCAGCCGACGTGGCGACGTGGTTAGCGTCGCGGACTCCGGCTGGGAGGTCGTGGGTTTGAATCCCATCAGAGTCATGTGGGTGTTTCTGCTCCGACCGGCTCCTACCCAGAGTTGAGTTTGCTGCGGACTCAGTTGGGAGGACTGGGACCACACAGTTGACTTTCATCCACTTCATGGATGCATTTCTCAGAATGTTGCTCAAACTGCCTGACCAACACTGCAGGTGCCTGTATCTCTCGGGCCTGGTTGAGCCGGGATACATTATGTTCTGATCTAACATACGCAGGACACCACCTACTAAGCCCCCTACTGACGACAATAATTGCTTAGTCGCGGAGCCGGCGTGAGTGAGCTCTCCTTCCGGAGGGCGCCACCACGTCCGTCCAACGACAGCCCCCATGGACTCGATACCGGTGACTCCGACGGAACCAAACCAAGGCCACAGACGTGGAGAGGACATCGAAACTGAGGTCACCATGAGAGCAGGGCATGAAGGGCCACAGAATTTGAGACTTTATTTTTTTAATGCTGATAGATGAGGATGAGGATGATTAAGATGATGCTACGGAATTCCATTTCGGTCTGAGACTACATGACAGGGCTGTACTCTACGCTTCTTTTCATAATATATCCCGGCGTCAACCAGGCCCGAGAGATACATGCACCGCCATCTTAATTATGTTAACACCAATGATGCTGGCCGTAACAAGACTCTATATAAACGATCACGATAACCTCTTAAAACAAACAAGAGAGGGCGAAGGAAAATTGGCCATATTCTGTGATGAAGATTGCAACCATGCATGGATGATGGATCGCGTGGCTGTGTCAGTGTGTACTGGATATGAGGAAAGATTTATTGGGAGACTTGCAAAAATGCATCACAGTTTTTGTAGAACAAAACAAGCGTTTTGATATCGAAAGTGTCAAGAAATACAGTTTTGTTGTTTGGGTTGTTGTTGTTGTTGTTGTTGTTGTATGTTGTTGTTGTTGTTGTTGTTGTTGTTGTTGTTGTTGTTGTTGTTGTTTTTTCTTCTATAGCTATTAAAGTGTAATTGTAGAGCAGATGAGTACGGCAGTCGAAAACGTGAAGACAGATACACAATGAAAACAAATTGAAAGTTAATCTAAATAACAATGTTATGTAATTGCATGTAAACTATACCATTACAGTACTTAACACATGAAGAAGCAAATTAACTCTATCTTTCGAAGCTAAAAGGAAAACACATCCTAAATCAAACACTGAGGTACATTTCCTTCTGTCTATGAATTATTATCAGTTCTTTTTGATATGAACGCTTTTGGATGTGCATGATCAATTTCTTTGGATTCAAAACATTCCATAATGTTCTTTTCGTACGGATTTATGTTGCTTTTCTTACAATTGTTTTCCTGTTGCATTCCTATATCACTAGACTTATGAAGACAACTGCAGTAAAAATGCCCAGTGTGTAGGCCTACTCTCTCTCTCTCTCTCTCTCTCTCTCTCTCTCTCTCTCTCCTCCTCTTCTCTCTCTCTCTCTCTCTCTCTCTCTCTCTCTCTCTCTCTCTCTCTCTCTCTCCCCCGTCCGTTTGTTTGCAAATCGATGATTTGTCTAAATCCTGCCACCAAAAATAACAAGATTTCTTTTTTTTTTTTTTTTTTTTTTTTTTTGCTGTCCCAACCTCTGCGCTACCTCAGAGGCAGTGCACCCACGCCGCTCATTCCGACACCTCGTCCACAGCCATAGCCCGCTGGCCCCGCCGCAGCCCCGGCACCAACAATCCACAGGGAGCAGTCAATGTCAAGTTGTCAAGAGGCAACCCACCGGAGGAGACACTGCACTGCTGCCGAGTCACTTCGGTGGTGTTCAGTGGCGCCTGTTCTGATCTGACATACGCAGGACACCACCTACTAAGCCCCCAACTGACGAC
>CM031599.1:68778951-68786451 GCA_018398815.1 Conus ventricosus | reverse complement strand
TGACCAGATCCAGCTTGAACACCTCTCGGGCCGCTTCTGCCATTGCTTTCAGGGCTCGGGTTTTTTTCCTTCCTGCAACTGAGAGATGTTTCATGAGGCTGTATGCAGACGTTCCTACAATCCCCTAGCCCCAATTCTCCCAGTGAGGACTTTGACCTGATAGCCTTCTCTCCTCAGGCTGTTTGCCAGATCAGCATATTTTTTCAGTCTTGTAGATTTGAGCTGCCTCCATTTGTTCTCATATGGCACCGTGACCTCGATCATGATCAGCTGTTGGTTGACTTAGAGTGGATACTATGTCTGATCTCAAGCCACTCTTGCTGATGATCTCTGGGTGACTCTTCCATTCTGGGAGGTCTGCAGTGCACCCAGTCATCTGCCCCATCCAGCAGACTCTGCCTGCATGTTTCGAGTGGCACTGTTGTTCTTGGCCATGATTGCTCCCTCCTGCCGTGAAGAATGTTGCGGGTGCTTTTGGAGTCCTGATTCTCCCTTTGTGTGTTGGTACTAGCCCAGACTACTTGTACAATTTCTTTGAGCACTTGGTTGTGCCTCCATGTGTACCTTCCTTGAGCCAGGGCTACTTTACATGAGCTTAGAACATGCTCCACTGTTTGTTTTTCAGGGCAGAAGGGGGCATGCAGGATCGTCTGTTTTCCCCACTTTACCAGGTTTGCATTTGAGGGCAGAAGGTCATATGCAGATCTGAGAATGAAGCTGATCTGAGAGGGGCCATGTGCCAAATGTCTTTCCCAAGTTAGACTTCTTGGAGTGCATTCCCCCACGTTGTCCATTGCCCTTGCTGGCTCTGCTGGACTGTTTTTGGAGTTTTTTTTGGTCTTCTTCTTTTCTCATCTCCTGAATCAGCATGTCTCTTTTGCTTTTCCTTTGGCCTTTGACCACCATTCAGTTTTGGTCACCCCCAGCCCCTTGTCTGTTGGTCTGTGTGTGGCCTGTTATTTCTCTGATCTTGGGATTTTCTTTGCGAATCCATCGCCTCTTGAACTTTCATTTTCTGCTGTCTTCAGCTGGGGCTTGATTGCTTCAAACCACCTTGTCTCCTGAGTCCTCCAGCATGCTTTGAAGTCTGATTTTCCCCTGCTTTGTATTCCTCCAGGATGGATTCAGTGGTAGTTTGAGCTTGCTTGGCGACAGTACAGCGCGATGTCAGTCAGACAGGGGAGGACACCAAGCCCTTTCCTTGTGAACTTGTTGATTTTGGCTTCCATTGCCTCCACTGTGGCTGGTGCAGATGTCGTATATCATCAGAGGCCATAGGAGCTTTGGTATCAGCATGAACTGCAGACACCAGACCTTGTATTTGCCAGGGAGCCCACACTGGTCAATGGTCTCCAAGCCTTCTTCCCCCATCTGCTTCGTTTCCTTTTGCTCTTTGTGTGTTTTTTCAGCGTATCATCATACCATCTTCCAAGGCTCTTGACTGGTTCTTCTGTGACTGTTGGAATGGCCTGGTTGGCAACACTGAAGACCACAGATTCGGCCACTTTTCCCCTTTTCCCCAGTGAGAGACCGTGATTTCTTTGGCTTAACTTCATTCTGGATGAGGCAACTATGTCGTCCAGCTCTCCAGCACATGACGTGTCTCGTCTTCTCTGGATGAAATCACTGTAGTGTCACCATGAAGGCCTTGAGAGGAGGCTCTTGTATCCCTCGCCAAGGTCTGTTGTCTCGCGTTGTTTGTTGATGCTTCCAAGATAGTTCCATTGCCAGCACGAACAGTATCGGGGAAATTGCACAGCCCATTGCAATGCCCACTTCCAAATTGATCCAATCAGTTGTATACTCCTTGGTAGAGAACCGCATTGAGAAGCCATTGAAGTACTTTGAGATGTCGCGGATGTTCTTTGGCACATGGTACATTCAAGAGCCAACTGTATCACTCATGGGGCACGAACCATATGCGTTTGCCAGATCAAGCCACACTACGTCCAGGGCTCTCTTTTCTGTTTTTGCTTTTTGGATTGCGTCCCAGATCATTGTGGCGTGTTCTACACAGCCAGCCACGCCTGGGATGCCACCTTTTTGGCTGACACATCCAAGTACTTGTTTTCCATCAGGTACTTGGTTCCGCCTTGCTGCCAAAGACAGAGAAGAAGATTTTCCCTTCGACGTTCAGTAGTGATATTGGCCTGAATGGCTGAGTCACTTGAGTTTTGCTCTTTGGGATGTCACACCATCTGCCGTCATCCAATGGCCGCTGATCTTCTGGTTTCTCCAAGCCGATCGCAGCAGCCTGTGGAGCCACTCCAGCACCCTTTGGGGCATTTTTTGTAAAGCTGGTAAAGGGATTCCGTTGGCCCTGGTGATGATTTTGGTCTGGCTTTTTCGACCACCTTCTGATTTCCGCAACGTTGGAGGCTTGCCATTGAACTGTTCCTCAGGTTGGTTGGCCATACCAGACCTTGAATGTCGAGTGGTGTTTTTTCTCTGTGAGTCAGAGTATTTTTCCTCAGATGCTGCTCAAGAACTCCTTTGTCCACACTTAGGGTCCCCGATTTTGGCTGCTCAAACAGTGTTCTGGCAAACTGGAAGGGGTCTCTGAAGAAGCGCTCTTGTGTCTTCTTCTTTTTGCTCTTCCTCTTCCTCGCAGATTCCGCTTTGCTGAGGGCGCTGTGTTTTTCTTTCAGGTCTTCCACAGTTTTTCCAAGCCTTGTTTTTCAGCTGGCAGTGCGGTCTTCATTTGCTTCTTGAGGTTGTTCTTTTGGACTCTGATCTTGTCCATCTTTTCTTGGCGTCTGGATTTCTTTGGAGGTGTTTTCTCTTTGGGTAGTTTTACTCCATAGGCGTCTCTACATGTGGCATACACAATGTCCCCATATGTGGCTAGTTTGTGTTCCAGGGTGCTTTTCCCTATCAGTGCATCGAGTCTTTGGACGATTTTTTGCATCCAGTTTCTCCCAATCTTCAGTTTCGTTTGCTCGTGGCAGGTTGAGTTTCAGGCGCCTGGCATCGAGGGCCTGTGCAAATTCCTCATCCGAACCAACAGCGTGGATGTCCTTGGCACTGTGGTTTAAATCCTGGCCTTGGTCTTCCGACGTCTTATCTGCTGATGCAGTGCGCTGCTGCTCATTCAGATGAGTCTTCACACATCCCATCTTTGTTCTGTGGATCTTCATGCCACGGGTGGTAGCGAAACGCTTTCCACAGACACATGGATATTCCATTTGGTCCATGTTCATAGTGCAAATACAGCACTAGCAAGTCCCATTCTGGGGAATTCCTCACGTGCCTGAAACCCCTGCACTGTCACAAATATCAGCAAGAAAGAGAGAAAGTCCAATGTCACCGCAGCCAGCTGTAAGATGAAACGCCATCGTCATAATTATATAAGCCCTGCATCGACAATGCACTCACCAAGCTAACAAACTGATCCCCACCACCAAAGGACAGGAGAACCGTGAGTGGGGCCACTGGCTGCATGTGCCATCAAGCTTGAAGCAAACTTGCCTTGCCTTGCCTTGCCTTGCCTAGGTGCTATTCCTGTGGTCCAGATGTTGGCTTGGCATGACTCTCCAAACTTTTCGGTCTCACGCCATATGTCGGCGTCTGTTAGATTCCAGATTTCCCCCTGTCCCATCTTTGATATCATCTGTCCAAAGTCTTCCCTGACGTTCTCTTGCTCTCTTGCTTTCCACGGTCCCACTTAAAAATGTTCTTTGGAAGTGAGTTGTGCCTCATCATATATCCAGAATATGCCAGCTGTGATGATCTTATTTGCTGCATTATTTCCTTTGGATACCTAGTCTTTCCAGCATCTGTTCATTGGTTATTTTTGTCTTTCCAGCTTATTCTGTCCAAACGTCCGAATATCCACAGGTCGAATGTTTCAATTTTCTTTTCGTGTCTTTGTACGTAGTTCACGTCTTTGCTCCATACGATATGACCCAAACTACATTCACTAGAAGATATGACCAGATTTTGCAGGGTGAGTAACTCTGCTTCAACATTCTTGGTTTTTACATGTGAAAGTGTCCCTGTGTTTATGTAACCTTGGTTTATCTTGCGCTCCCCTTCCTTTTGATAACCTGGATAACACCTCGAAGAGACGAAAATTCGGTCGATAATATAAACAGTGTACGAGTGTGAACGGCGAGTGCGGTGTTTTATGTTCTATAATATATAAAGCTTATTTTCAGACAGACTTTGGTGGTCTCCGTATGGTCCCCATATGCTGCTAAAAAGGATTCCCAAACAATGTGATAAACTGCTCCGTCTACGTGTATAAAGCATTTAACGCCAGACTATATTGCTTTGGGAACAGCATGTAGCATGTGTGTCTCGAATTTTATGCTTCAGTAAGCTGTGAAGTTGAAAGCATAGATGGTTATGTTATGACGGAAGGATGTCAGGAATTGATTCATTTGACTGATTGATTGATTGATTCATCATTCATTCATCTGTTTGATTACTGCACATGTGTGCTTTAATTTCGTTTTCTCATATTATCAATATCCTTATTTGTTAACCGTGCACCTCCTCACCCTTCCGATTTCAGAAAATGCTGGTGGTCTATACTGAACAAATGTCACAGCTCTCTCTCCCTCTCTCTCTCACCTCTTCTCCTCTCCTCTCTCTCGTCTCCATTCTCTCTCTCTCTCATCTCCATCTCTTCATCTCTTCTCTCTCGTGTTATTTTGTAGTTGTTTTTTGTTATTGTTGTTGCTGCTAGCTGTTGTTGCAGCGTTGGGGTGTGTTCCTGTTCTTGTTCCTGTTCTTGTTCTCGCTACGATATGCAATTACTACTAACAACATCATCCGAAAGATCGTTTTTAACACACACAACACGCACGCACGCACGCACGCACGCCACGCACTCACGCAACGCACGCACGCACGCACGCCACGCACGCACGCACCAACACACACATTACACAACACACACACACACACACCCACAAACTCCTCTGCAGGCATTTCCTTTCTGTTGCTGTGCAGCGATTCCACTGTGTGTGGCTAGATGCCCTTCTCGCCAAGTCATTCCTGGTTAAAACATGATCGCCACCAGCACATAGAGGAACCTATTCTTAAAAGTAACATGCGTTGAATGGGAGAAATATTGAAATGGTTTCCCTGTTTGTCTTTTAGCTTCTTGGAGACCAATTCCATTCGTTCATGTCGGAGACAACGGCGATTTCCATACTGAATGTAGCTCAATAGATCTACCATTCAACCATAGTTTTTTATTTCTATCCCTAAATGTATTTGAATATACGTCATGCTAAACGAGGTAACATACCATGGACGTTTCACTATTGGTATAGCAAGAAGGATCCGCGCCTGTCGCACCGTACCCCAAACAATAGTCCCATTAGATCAGCATTCGATGAAAAAGCCCTGGTATGAAATATCACAGCCGTTCAAGATCCCACAGACTTAAACAATTTCTAAACGTCCCCTCCCATTTCATCCATCCATTGTCATTTTAATGCGGTCCAATCAGCTACGTCACTCCTGAGGTTGCATCTCTCTCTCTCTCTCTCTTCTCTCTCAGTCATCTCTCTTTCTCTCTCTCTCGTCTCTCTCTCTCTCTCTCTCTCTCTCTCTCACATACCACACACCACCACACACGCACACACACTCTCTCTCTTTCCTCTCTCTCTTTCACACACACACACACACACACACACACACACACACACAACACACACACACACACACATCACACACACACACACACACTCACACACGCGGCACACACACATGAAAAAGCATTGACCTATATATCATAACACGATAGAGAGGATTTTCTGACAGCACACAAGAGTCAAAGATTGAAAGGGGATGGGGGGGGGGGGGGGGGGGGGGGGGGGGGGGGGGGGGGGGGGGGGGGGGGTGGGGGGGGGGGGGGAGGGGGGGGTCGAGAAGAAAGGGGATAGTGAGAAACATTTCGGCAATACAGGCAAGCTACGCCTGGACATAGAAAAGTTGTGCCGTGTACAAAATCCTATAAAGTGGGCAGTTTTTAGCGGCAAGCACTGGCTTTAAAACCGAAGGGACAGGTGTTTCCCATGCAGTAAGCGCTGATCGTGTCCAGGTCCGCTGTCCAAACGCATCGACCTGCTGCCCATTGGTCCCAGGCAGCTGGATGAGGCAAGCTGTTGGGTGTTATTCAGATGGAGTTCAGCTGGGAGAGCGAGTTGTGAAATAGGTGAAGGAGGGTAGAGTGCATCTGTCCCTGAAGAGGATCTGCCAATTCTGAAGGGGAAAAAAAAGAAGAAAGGAAAGTGGGAGGTGGAAGGTAGTGGAAGGGTGTGTGTGTGTGTGTGTGGGTGTGTGTGTGTTGTGTGAGTGTGTGTGTTGTGTGTGTGTGTGTGTGCGTGTGTGTGTGTGTGTGTGTGTGTGTATGTATGGTGTTGTGGTGTGTGTGTGTGTGTGTGTGGTGTGTGTGTGTGCGTGTGTGTGTGGGTTGTGGTGTGTGTGTATGAATGTGTTGTGTGTGTGTGTGTTGTGTGTGTGTGTGTGTGTGTTGTTGTGTGTGGGTGTGTGTGTGTATTATGTGTGTGTGGTGTGTGTGGTGTACGTGCGTGTGTGTGTGTGTGGGTGTGTGCGTGCGTGCGAGCGTGCGTTGAGTGGTTTGTGTGTGTGGTTGTGTGTGTGTGTGTGTGTGTTTGTGTGTGTGGTGTTTGTGTGTGTGTGTGTGTTTGTGGTGTTTGTGTGTGGAGGAGGGGGGATTACTGCACAGTATAAAAGAATAAAAATCAAACATTCGTGTTCATTCTAACCATTCCTCCCTAGCTTTTTTTATTCCATGGACCACAGCTTTCACACACAAACACACACACACACACACACACACACACACACACACACCACACACACACACACACACACACACACACACACACACACACACACACAGACACACAGTACCACACACACACACACATACACCACACAACAACCCCACACACACAACACACACACACACACACACACACACACCACACACCCACTCACACACATACACACAACATAATTACACACACACACACACCACACACACACGACACACACACACACACACACCCAACACACCAAACATACATATGACAAGGAAGAGAGAGAAGAGGAGAGGAGAGAGAGAAGAGAGAGAGAGAGAGACAGACAGACAGACAGACCAGACAGACAGACAGACAAATAGTCAGAGAGGGCTATGAGAGAGAGTGTGTGGGGAGGATGGGGATAGAAGGAGAAGGGAGGGAAGTGGTGGAGAGGAGAGAGAGGAGAGAAGGGGAGAGACAGACAGATAGAAGAACGACAGACAGACAGACAGACAGACAGACAGAAGCAGAGACCGACAGGCAGACAGACAGATAAAACAAACAACTTGAGAGACAGACAGACAGTCCAGGTCGACAGACAACAGACAGACAGACAGACAGACAGACAGACAAAACATACAAGGACGAGAGACAGAGATAGCAAAACCTCCGCAGGTGAAGAACACGAAAATGAATGATGCCAGTCATAAAGCCAACT
>CM031599.1:68761451-68766451 GCA_018398815.1 Conus ventricosus | reverse complement strand
GCATCCATCCCTTCCCACACCATGGAGTGCCTCCACACCTCTGCCTCTCCAAAGTCTACTAGGAGCACCCTGTCGCACTAGGTGCTCCAACCGGGTCGGTTCTTGAAAAGAGTCGTTCAAGGCCGACACCCTTGACACGCACAAGCAGACAGTGAAGAGCGCGTCCTGGGGGGGGGGGGGGGGGGGGGGAACGTGGCGTTGTTACTGGAGGTCCTGGACGGGATCAGGGCCGGCCAGTCAAGCCGGGGCTTTTCTACCCGTCCGCGGTCCCGACCAGAGCGTGGCCTCAACCAGAGCGTGGCACCAACCAGTCCGCGGTCCCAACCAGAGCGTGGCCTCAACCAGCACGTGGCACCAACCAGTCCGCGGTCCCAACCAGAGCGGCCTCAACCAGCACGTGGCACCAACCAGTCCGCGGTCCCAACCAGAGCGTGCCACCAACCAGTCCAGACTCCGGTGAAGCCCCCGGGAGGGGGGGAAAACGTAGCTGGGAGGAGAGGAAGAAAGGGAGGGGAGGGAAGGAGGGAAGGAAGAGAGGGAAGGAAGAAGGAGGGAAGGAAGAAGGAGGGAAGGAAGAAGGAGGGAAGGAAGAAGGAGGGAAGGAAGAAGGGTACTGGAACCCCGCCGTCAGTACAGTCTGACCATTGCTGTTAATCCTAACGGCCACTCGCATGATGGGCGAGGGGAGGTCTACTAAACACACCATCAACGCCAGCTCAACACAGACCTGAGCGTAACACAGCACACCAACCAAATCAGGAATGTCATTAAAGTCTTCTCACACGAAGCAGGTAAAAGACTGCATTAAATCAACAGGCTATAAAACCAATATGAATTATCTTCACCTTCTCTCACTCACGTTTAACAATTTCCTTTCTTAGGAAATAAACCAACACAGCGACCATCGCTTTATAAACTGCCACCACATTTGCAATAATAATTCATGGCATAATTGTCACACTTTATAGCCACATTCAAAATAACACAAATCTCCAACCACGCATCCGAACGACAAATCATGCGTACGCACGCTCGCAACATAAAACTCGTTCTCCTTGCACACACAAACAGACGGTGGCCAAAGGATAAGAGTCCGGTGAATGTGACAGGGGCGACGAGCGAGACCAAGCAAGTACCAACCCTGAATCACCAGGTTCTCTCCCATCCCCACCGACTACCGCATCACGAGATGCATAAACAGGAGAAAGAATTTTGGATATAATTTAGGATGGCCAGGTTAAAGACTGAATTAACCAGAAAAAGTGGTCTCAAACAATATTTCTTTTATAATTTTGAAAACCAAAACCAAATTGCGCAAAGAGAAGAATTAGCCGGCTAGCATAAAAAAAAACACAACCACAAACTAACCACGAAACTGATGCTTACCAGCTACCCGTGGGTGACCCGAATGGTGGGTCAAACGACTCTCTCTGCCCTCTGTCCAGTCGAGAGGACAGCAGCGCAGATGCGGAAAAGAGAAGTGATGTCCCTCTCTACAGGCCGACTGTAGGAATTGAAGATACCGACTGTACCTTCGACGATACGGTGAAGAACCAAGACCGGAGCAGGCGCTCCCAGAGACTCTTTCCCTCGAGTGCAAGAGCTAACCTCCCTCAGCGATGGCGGCCAAACATGCCACGCTACGTCACAGAGTGCAGCCTACTTCAAAACTAAAAGAAATGAAGCACGTGCGACAGGTAAAAAGACAGGCGAGAGGCCGATAGACGCCAGTACAAGAAAAAGATACCCACCACCGTGAACCTGCAGGATGAATGCACGGGCAGTGGAATTAGAGAGAGAGAGAGAGAAAGTAAACCTAAACCTGAACTAAACACACACCAAAGGTGCAACCAAAACCACAAGCCACATTAAGGGACAGATATACGACAACAACGACGACAATAAACAAATGAATAATTCCGCCACCCCAGTTGGGTCAAACGTCGTAGGCCTCGTGACAAACTCGTGACACCGATATTTCTGAAATTTGTAGGTATGTTCATTATAGGTCACAGACGATGGCCGATGTTAACCAGAATAACCATTACTAACGGTTACACCAGTCCAAGAGGTTTTTCCTCTTTATGGAATATCTCACGCGTATTCAGGATAAACTGGGAGTACGTTTATATGCTTTGCATCTTGTTTCTTTATAACAGTGTCGGCTTTCCCCTTAGTTTGTACATTTAAAAGTATTGTTTCTTTACCTACCCCTTCATGAGGGGCACGGCCTAGACATGAATAAACCATTGTTATTGTTTGTCTCTGTCTGTCTCTGTCTCTGTCTCTGTCTCTCTCTCCTCTCTCTCTCTTCTCTCTCTCCCCTCTCTCTCTCTCTCTCTCTCTCTCTCTCTCTTTCTCTCTCTCTGTCTTCGATTCCATACTCCTTGCTTTTCTTCTTCCTTGTAAACTTCGGACCAACCCTGAATGAGATGAAGTAAACAATAAAGAAATAACAGTAGCATATGAGATGAAAGAAAGAAAGAAAAGAAAGAAACAAACAAAACTCACCTGCCAGTGATTAAACTAGTTCCGAATAAATTAAGTTGTCACATCACCCTTCTCTCTTAACCGACAAGCTGCAACATAAAAGAGAGAGAGAGAGAGAGAGAGGAGAGAGAGAGAGGAGAGAGAGAGAGAGAGAGAGAGAGAGAGAGAGAGAGAGAGAGGAGAGAGAGAGAGTGCGAATGCGTAATGCGAATGCGAACTTTAATGCTATAGGCCATAGACACCTTGTACAATGGTAGTGGGGAAGATTGGGGACGTGACGGGAAAACAACAGCAAGAACATACAAAATCACACTTCTGATATACACATATACTTTCAAAGTAAATAAACTTAGCTCAGATATTGATCTCATTCATTCAATATAACTCTCCTGATCAACAAGCTCATCATAAATCCGGATATACGCGTTCTGACTTGAAAGAAGAAAATACACCACACTTCTGCAGCTCATTTTTTTTAAGAAACTATATCTAACTGAAGACCATTATGCATTTCAAAGGCAGTTAACTGTTTTTGTCTACGCTAAAGTGAATGAAATGTGTATTTGCCACTGCACGAGATAATTGTTTATCTACACCATCAAAAGAATTTCTTACGGAACATTAAGATAGAGACCATGAAACATGTTCTTAAATCGGTGTACAAAGGACATACATATATAAGGTCTTTTCATCCTCATCCGCATTCATACAATATGGGCAAACTCTTGCGACGGGATTTTCACAATATCTCTCAGCATTGTTTCTTATAGGGAGTACCCAAGTCTTGTCTGTGTCAAAGCCACTCTAAGGCAAAAGATGTCCAGAAACTCAAAAGTAATGACTAATTCCGAAACCACACTATAAAGATCTGTACAAGGCATATCTGTTTTTATCCCTAATTGTGCCGACCATTATTGACATACATGTCAACAAGCCTCTGTTTTGAAAATTAGTACAAACGCTCTTACGTCATCCACACATAACTAAGTCCGGTGATGCTTAGAATTTCCTGTTACCCAGCACCTCACGCCCTGATCATCAAGCTTTACTTGCATAAGATATGTCTGTTTAGGTAATGTATTCAGGCCCATGTCTGATACTTTTAGCCTGCTTTCATGTATGAATTCATGTATAAGGACTGCCTCCTTTATTCTCAATACAAAAGACAAGTTTATGAGGTGTTTTAAGTGGAATGCCAAGGTATCTTTTGCAGGCTAATAAGTGTACTTTTTCAATGTGCTCTAAACGTTGCAGACCCCGTGTTTCCGCTGAGTACAATGAAATTGGCTGGATTTTGAAATCAAAGATTTTAAAGAAGACTTCCCAAGGCATTTCTCTGCAATTGTTAAACGCACGACAAAGAACATAAAGTGCTTTCTTTGCCTTTGTTAGAGAGAGAGAGAGAGAGAGAGAGAGAGAGAAGAGAGAGAGAGAGAGAGAGAGAGAGAGAGAGAGAGAGAGAGGAAGAAGAAGAAGAAGAAGAAGAAGAAGGAGAGAGAGAGAGAGAGAGAGAGAGAGAGAGAGAGAGAGAGAGAGAGAGAGAGAGAGAGAGAGAGAGAGACAGACAGACAGACAGACAGACAGACAGAGACAGACGACAGACAGACAGACAGAGACAGAGAGAGACAGAGAGAAAGAGACACACACACACACACGCACGCACGCACGCACGCACACGCACGCACGCACGCACGCGCGCGCGGTGCACGCGCGCGTGCAGGCAGGCAAATTGACAGGCACGTGTGTGTGCGTGCACGTTCACACACACACACACAAACACACACACACACACACACACACACACACACACACACAACACACACACACACACACACACACACACCACACACATGTAAACACGTGAAGAAGAAGAAGACGAAGAGGAAGGAAGTAGTGCTCACAAACTCTTCTTTTCAATCATTCGTATACCTGTTTCTCTCGCCTGACGAAAAAAGTATCCTTTGCCTACATAGTTGTCTGTCCTTTTATCTGTCTTTTCAGGATTGTGTGAAGGGATTTAGTAAAATAACCACTTCGCTTTGTTTGTTCTTTCGCTTTATTTTTCTTTTCTGCCATCCTTTCATCATCATCATCATCATCATCATCATCATCATCATCATCATCATCATCAGCTTCGTCTTCTTCTTCTTCTTCTTCTACTTCGTTTATATTTTCCCCTGTCGAATCGGAAGAAGCGCCACCCCCCCCCCCCCCTCTCTCTCTCTCTCTCTCTCTCTCTCTCTCTCTCTCTCTCTCTCTCTCTCTCTCTCGTGTTATTCTTCCAGCATTCATTTACCATAGTACCTGCACTGCTTCTTTCTCTTGCTAGTTATTTTATTTATTTCTGTTTTTTTTTTTTTTTTAAAGAACGTTAGAGTTAAAAAATGTTTTGCGTCTGGTTTGTGATGTTTTCGTTGAATTCCGCTGACAGTGCAGTGTACACCTTTTAGCACCCAGCCTCATCCTTTCCTTTAGTTTGTTGTTGTTGCTGTGGTTGTTGTTGTTGTTGT
>CM031599.1:68740972-68761351 GCA_018398815.1 Conus ventricosus | reverse complement strand
TGTAGATAAACATGAGCAAAACATGCAAAGACGACCTGGCAAAGCTTTTGGAACAAACTGACGAGTGGATCACTTGTTACTGAATTACTGTAAAGTGTCCAGGGTGTCTAGGGCAGGAGGAGTTCAATTGCGAAAGGAGAGACGGGGAATTCATCTTCATCAGGGCAAAAAGAACGTAACCACCAGAACGCTTCCAACCTCAAAGGTAACAAGAGCTACCTGTGGTCTAACCATCAATACACGCTCGGTTCTGACTAGGTAAACCTGCATATGAGGAAACTAGTTTGTTTGTTTGTTTGTTTGTTTATTTGTTTATCTATTCATTTATCTATTCTTCTATTTTTTTTATTTGTTAGCTAATGCTGTTACTCCTCCCTCCCTCCCTCCCTCCCTCCCTCCCTCTCTCTCTCTCTCTCTCTCTCTCTCTCTCCTCTCTCTCTCTCTCTCTCTCTCTCTCTCTCTCTCTCTCTCTCTCTCTCTCTAATCGGTTTGGATACTTCCTCTTGTTTTTTTTTTACTTATTCCTTACTCACTCCTGACCCCAGCTGAACAACATGAAGTGAGCAAACAGAAGAAACCAAACAATGATAGGATAAAAAGAAAAAGGTGGTATGAAGACATAAGGAAATTCATTTTCAAAATAAAGGATAGAAAGAAAGAAAGAAAGAAAGAAAGAAAGGAAGAAAAGGAAGGAAGGAAGGAAGGAAGGAAGGAAGGAAGAAATGAAGGAAGAAAGGAAGGAAGGAAGGAAGGAAGGAAGGAGGAAGGAAGAAAGGAAGGAAGGAAGAAAGGAAGGAAGGAAGGAAGGAAGGAAGAAAGGAAGGAAGGAAGGAAGGAAGGAAGAAAGGAAGGAAGGAAGGAAGAAATGAAGGAAGGAAGGAAGGAAGGAAGGAAGGAAGGAAGGAACGAAGGAAGAAGGAAGGAAGGAAGAAAGGAAGGAAGGAAGAAAGGAAGGAAGGAAGGAAGGAAGGAAGAAAGGAAGGAAGGAAGGAAGGAAGGAAGGAAGGAAGGAAGAAAGGAAGGAAGAAAGGAAGGAAGGAAGGAGGAAGGAAGGAAGGAAGAAAGGAAGGAAGGAAGGAAGGAAGAAATGAAGGAAGGAAGGAAGGAAGGAAGGAAGAAAGGAAGGAAGGAAGGAAGGAAGGAAGGAAGGAAGGAAGGAAGGAAAGAAGGAAGGAAGGAAGGAAGAAAGGAAGGAAGGAAGAAAGGAAGGAAGGAAGGAAGGAAGGAAGGAAGGAAGGAAGGAAGAAAGGAAGGAAGGAAGGAAGGAAGGAAGAAATGAAGGAAGGAAGGAAGGAAGGAAGGAAGAAGGAAGGAAGGAAGGAAGGAAGGAAGGAAGGAAAGAAAGGAAGGAAGGAAGGAAGGAAGGAAGGAAGGAAGGACGAATGAGGAAGGAAGGAAGGAAGAAATGAAGGAAGGAAGAAAGGAAGGAAGGAAGGAAGAAGGAAGGAAGAAAGGAAGGAAGGAAGGAAGGAAGGAAGGAAGGAAAGAAGGAAGGAAGGAAGGAAGAAAGGAAGGAAGGAAGGAAGGAAGGAAGGAAGGAAGGAAGGAAGGAAGGAAGGA
Source organism: Conus ventricosus (assembly GCA_018398815.1). NCBI lineage: Eukaryota > Metazoa > Mollusca > Gastropoda > Neogastropoda > Conidae > Conus > Conus ventricosus. The sequence continues at coordinate 68,759,791 of CM031599.1, read as the reverse complement.
GGAAGGAGGAAGGAAGGAAGGAAGGACGAATGAAGGAAGGAAGGAAGGAAGAAATGAAGGAAGGAAGGAAGGAAGGGGGAAAAAGGAAAATAAGGAACAAGAAAAAAAATGCATGCCCCAGTAATTAAAGCCATTCAATGTTCAAAAAAATTCAGTTTGTCTCACCGCGCGCGTGCGCCACCCCCCGCGCGCACACACCCACCCACAAACACACACACACACAACCACACACACACAAGAAAGAGAGAGAGAGAGAGAGAGGGGGAGGGGGAGAGAGGGGAGAGGAGGGGAGAGAGAGGGGGAGAAAAAGGGGAGAGAGAGAGGAAGGACGGACGAGGGCCCCATCCAATCTCAGCCACAGAGAGAGAGAGAGAGAGAAAAGAGAGAGGAAGAGAGAGGAGAGAGAGAGGAATGAGAGGAGAGAGGGAGAGAGGGAAGTACGGACAAATGGCCTTTTAAAGTCAGCACCAAAAGAGGAGAAGGGGAGAAAGAGCGGCGAAGAGGAGGAAAAACGAGAGCAGGACAGAGAGAAGACGACAGACAGACAGAAAACGGGGACACAGACAGACAGGGACCACGTCCAATTAGCTGGGTAAAAGCTTCCTGGTTTTTTTTTTAGCTCTTTCGGGAGAGGTTTGATGACTTTTAGAAATGTTTAGATGATCAAAGAAGAGAAAAAAAAAGTTGCAAGCTGCTTTACGGTTTCTTTTTACCACAGTTTTTACTGCCCTGAAAAGCAATTATTTTTTGTTTCCCGTATTTTTTTTCCCCTTTTTTCGGGATCTTTTAAAAGATCGTGTGAAAAAAAGGATTCAATAATGTTGTTTTCTTACTTTTTTTTTTTAAAATTTTTTAACTCCGCCCTTTTCCTTTTTTTTTTTTTTCCTTTTTTTTCCCATGTTTTTTTTGAATTTCGTGTTTTTGGGATAAAATGTTGTTGTTGATAGCTTTTGTTTTTTTTTTTTGTTGTTGTTTTTTCGCCCTCCGTGCTATTTTTTCAAGTTTTTTTTTTTTGTTTTTGGTCCCCAAAATTGTTTTCTCTCGCTTTTGGGGTCCCCAGTTCTCTCTCTCTCTTCTCTTCTCTCTCTCTCTCCCCTTCTCTCTCTCTCTCTCTTTCTCTCTCTTCTCTCTCCTCTCTCTCTCTTTCTTTTTTTCTTTTTTTTCCCCCTATGAGACTGGAATAGAAAAACCCATGATCGTCTTTTTTTGGGTAAAATTTTTTTTCCCAAAGTACTTGTAGGCTAGTACCCCCGTTTTCCCCTCCCCCCCCCCCCCCCCTTTTTTTTTTCTTTTTAACTTTAAAACAATTTTGAACAAAACTTTGCACAAACCCCAAAGGGGTTTTTCCAACTATTTTTATGGAAATTACGGAAAAAGTGCATGTGAAAAGGACGCGGAAAAAAAGAAAAAAATTGCGGGAAAAATTTTTCCCACCGGGGGAAAAATGAAGTAATTTTGGGGAAACAGTTTTCTTTTGGGGATGCCAAAAGGGGTTTTGGCTATGATCTGAACGTCAGTGTATGTCCGCGGGGGACTGTGTGGTTTTGAATGGGGGGAATACAGTCTCTGAAATTTTTTCTCTTCTCTTTCTCTCTCTCTTTCCCCTTTTCTCTCTTCTCTTTTCTCTCTTCTCTCTCTTTTGGGGGTTTTGGAATTAAATTTTGTAGGGTTGGTCGAGTAGCGGGCCCATTTTTTTTTTCCCCAACTTACCCTTTCAAATCATTGTTTCTCAATACTTGTCCAATTCATCTGTCTCGCGCAGTTTTGGTGGGGGTTTTTTTTCTAAATTTAATTTTTTCTTTTTTATTTATTTTTACCGGGGATTTTGGGGGGAAAAATTAAAAAACAAATGTCTTTTATTTAAGGGTCAATCTCCCTTCAGGCTTGTGCGCCTTTTATCCCCCCTTTCTCCTTTTCGTTTTAAAAGCAGTCTTTTTTTGCAAAAACCCGGTGCGGGAAAGGGCCCCGGCCGCCGGGTTTTGAAACTTTTTTTAAATCGGGGTTACTAAAGGTCCCTGGGAACGGGGAGTAAAAGGCGACAGAGAAAAGGGGAGTCTTTTTGGGGGGCAAAAAAAGGGACTTCACCTGGGACCCCTTTCCCCGTCTGGTTTGCTAACAAGGGTCTGGCTGTGATTGGCCATTAGTGAAAGTCCGTTGTGACTTTGTTGGTTTTAAATTTGAGGGGAAAATGCAGTCTCGGGTTATTACTTCCCTCTCTCTCTCTCTCTCTTTTCCCCTTCTCTCTCTCTCCTCTCTCTCTCTCTCTTCTCTCTCGGGCCCAACCCCAAATTAGGCAGAGGGAAGATTAAAACCTGTCAGAGAAATAGATCATCTAGGACTTTCACTTCCATTGTTCTGTTTGGGGTTCCCGTGAATATCTTAACCCATACTTTGTTTGTTTGCTTGTTTTTTTCCCTGTCTGTTTTTGGGTTTCCCTTTCTTTCTTTTTTTTTTTCTTTCTTCCTTCCTTCCTTCCTTCCTTCCTTCCTTCCTTTTTTTCCCTTCCTTTTTCCTTCCTTCCCTTTCCCTTTTCCTTCCTTTTCTTTCTTTGCTTTGGGTTTATTCATTTTTTTGGGGTTTTTTTTTTTTTTTTAGTTTTTTTTCTCATTGTATCCCCCGCCTTTTTTTTTTTTAAAACATTGTCCTTTTTATAGAATAGGGAGGAGTGGGGGGGGAAAAGGGAGCTGGGGGTTTAAAAGTCCAGGGGGCGGTAGTGTCGGGAAACCTTTAAATTGGATTGTTGAATCAATGCCAAAATTTGGCTTTTGTTTCCCTGCCAGTGGGGGAAAGGGTTCAACGACTTCTGGAAAAGGCTCTTCTCTCTCTTCTCCTCTCTCTCTCTCTCTCTTCTCTCGCTTTTCTCTTTTCTCTCTCCCTCCCCTCTCTCTCTCTCTCTCTTCTCTTTTCTCTGTGTTGCTTTAGGAGGCACCAAAAGTTCACTCTGTTTTGAAAAAAAAATCTATCATTTATGGCAAAGCTTTTCTTTTCATGGGTGCTCTGCTTTAAAATTAACTATGCATAGTCTCTTGGTTTTTTCTTTCTCTCGTTCTTAATTCTTTTTGGATATATATTTTTCTTTGTTCCTCTTCGTCTTTTTCTTTTCTCCCTTAGGTCTTCTCTCTCTCTCTCTCTCCTCTCTCTCTCTCTGTCCTTCTCGGGTCTCTGTCTCCGTCTCTGTCCAGTCTCTCTTTCTCTGTCGGTCTGTCGCCTCTCTCTTCTCTCTCTCTTCTCTCTCTCCCCTCTCCCCTCTGTGTGTGTGTGTGTGTTGTGTGTGTGTGTGTTTTGTGTTTTGGTGTGTGTGTGTGTGTGTGTGTGTTTTTGTGCGTGCGTGCGTGCGTGCGGGTGCGTGCGTGCGTGCGTGCGTGCGTGCGTGCGTCCCGGGGTTTGCGTGCCGGCGGCGTGGTGTGTTGTGTTGTGGTGTGTGTGTGTGTGGGGGTTTTGTGTGGGTGGGGGGGCATTTTTTAAATTTCCAAAAAACCCGAGGTCAGCACTGCACATTTTTAAATCGGGTCCCATGGGTTTAGACAGAAAAAGAAAAAGGGAAGAAGAAAAAGAAGAAGAAGAAAAAGAAGAAAAAGAAGAAAAGGAAAGCAGAAAACGTAAAAACTTTTTCCCTAATTAAAAATTTTCGGCGCAGTGTAAGGGCCATCGTTTATTTATTTTTTAATCTTTTATCTTCTATCTTTCAAATTTTCTATCGTCGATCGATCGTTTCGATCGATCGATCTTTTCTATCTATTATTATCTATCTATCTTTGGTTGTCTGTTTTTTCTGTCTGTTTTTTGGTCCGACCTCCATCTTTTATGTCAAACCCCTATATATTATAAAACCATCTTCTATTTGTTGTTGTTACCATCTCTATAAATATGATCTTTTGCGGAGAGAGAGGAGAGAGATGGAGGAGAGAGACAGACGAGACAGACAGACAAAAAGGGGCAGACAGACAGACGACAGCAGATGAGGGGGGTGGGTGTGGAAAAACTGTGGCCCTGGGGGTGGAGGGGGTTTCCCCTGGGTACGCGGGATCAAGCCCAAAACTGGAGAGAAAAGAGAGAGAGGGGAGGAGATGAGAGAGAGAGAGAGAGGAGGAGGAGAACCGACAGCCCGAAGACAGACGGGCAGACAAACAGACAGGAAGACAGAAGATGAGGAGGGTGGGTGGGGAAAAAAATGTGGTCGGGGGGTGGAGGTGGTCCCTAGAACGCTGATAAAGGGCCCAAACTGGAGGGAAGGGAGAGGACGAGAGAGAAGAGGAAAAGAGAGAGGGGAGAGGAGAGGGAGAGAGGGGGAGAGAGAGAGAGAGAGAGAATAAATAAATAAAAGAATTTTTTAAATCAAAAGGGCCATTGGCCCATTTGAGGGGGCCCCTCAATAAAAAAGTTAAAAAGATAATCACAAGTTTTTTAATACGGGTTACAAGTAAAATTTGAAAAATCTAATCTATTTAAATGATGAAGCACGCCCTTGAAAAGGGGCTTTATAAAAGTCAATGACAAGTTTGCATCGTTAAAATTTTTGGCGATGAAAGTAAAAGCCCCCAAACCTGCCCCATACAGGGAAATTAAATTTGTAGTTTTTTTTGGGAATAAATTTCTTTTCTTAAATCACTGAAAAGCTGGACCCCAAAAAGGGCAAAGAGAGAGAGGGGAAAGAGGAGGAGAAAAGGGGAGAAAAGAGAGGAGAGAGAGAGAGAGAGAAAAATTTTTTATATATATATTTTTTTAAAATATTTATATATATATATAATTATATTTATTTTTTTTTATGTGTGGGTGTGTGGGTGTGGTGTGGTGTGTGTGTGTGTGTGTGGTGTGGGGTGTGTGTGTGGGGGTGTGTGTGTGTGTGTGTGTGTTGTTGTGGTGTGTGTTGGGGAGAGAGAGAACACTGAAAACTGAAACACTAAAAATTTTTAATGATCGGGCCCTTTGGCCCATATAAAGGAGTGTCAACATGCCCCTGCGGTAATCGGGTTTAAAGAAAAAGTATATCCCAAAATTTTTAAACCCCAAATTCCCAATTAAATTTAAAGGGATTTTAATTCGCTATAAAAATGAGTGGGGATATCCCAGCAGTAAAAAACCCAACCAAAAATTGAAAAATTGTGTAATAAAGAAAAAGGAAAAGAAGGAGAAGAAAAGAAAAAAGACGACAAAGAAATTTATCTCACCCCCCATTGTCTTTTATCAAATCCCCAATCATCGTCATCATCATATCATCACAAAATTAAAAACTACTGCTAGTACTACCACTACTACCACCCCCCCCCCCCCTCCCCCCCCAAAATAATGCTCCCACAATGCATTACTACTATTACAACCAGTCCCTTTATTGCCAAGTACTACTGCGATAAAACTTTTAATTTTTGGGTGAAAACTCTACTGTAAGAAGCTTTTATAGCCCTTTTAACCCACCATAAAAAAAGGGTTACAGTAAGTCAATTTAATCTGGTATTTTGAATGCTTTTTAAAGGGTTTACATAGACACCCTTGTATTTAGGAAATTTTTTAAAGAGGGAAAGGAGCATCGAAAGTTTGAAAAAAGGATGGCTGGACTAAAATTTTTTAAAAAAGGAATTACGTTCCCTTTAAAGTCGTTATAAAAAGGGCATTGTAAAACTAAAGTGCATTCATTTTCAGTTTAAGGTCGATCTTTAAAGGGCCCAAGACGGGGTTCATCTTCATTAAAATTTTCTTGGGAAAACAAAAACTTGTGTACTTTTAGTGGAGATACTCCCAAAATTTTTTAATCAAATTTCAAACTTTTCTGGCCCTTAAGTGTTTTACTTTAAATTTGATCAAAAGATAGTGCTAGTTCTTTTAAACGTTTAAAAAATTTAAAAACCCGTTCACTTTGAAATTGTGTCTTTTTGGCCATTTCTGTTTAAATTGGGTTGTTTAATGGTATTTTTTGGGAAAACAGTTTAAATATTTTTTATTTTTTCCACCCCTTTTTTTTTTCCCCCATACCCCCCCAAAAACCCCCTGTTTTAAAGGGAAAAAAAAACTTATTGTAGAAGCCCATGTGTTTTTATTATTTTATGATAATGTAGAAACATTTGATAACCCCCTTTGTATGGTAAACGTTTGACGGGGATTTCCCGGGAATTTTAAACCCCGTTTTTAATGGGTCCGGGTTTTGGAAAATTTGGACTTGCAATGGGTAAGGCCCAGCTCCCAAAAAACCCATCAATTTTGGTGTTCTTCGCTAACTTTTTGGGAAAATTTTTTCCCAATGCAAAGAGATGAATCTTTTCAAAAATTTTAACATTGCTCGTTACCCCCAAAACCCCTCGCACCATAATTTAAGAAAGGGGTTGGATCTGGGCATCAAACAGCTTGAAAAATAAAAACCGGGGGATTTTTTACACCTAGGGGACCAAAAACCCTGAATTTTGTTTTCCACTTTGCGTTTAGCCTTGCTACCCAAATATCATTAAAACTGTGCTTAAAGGACATCCTTTAAAAGAAAAATTTCCCTAGGTATCTGTATATTCAACACAGTCTTTTGGGAATTTCCCCATACAACCATTGCTCTTTATCTGAAAAATTTCCCACCTTTTTAAATACCACTACATTTAAATTTATTTTAGATTGACATTTAAAACCCAAGCTTTTTTGCGTATCGTGTAAAGTTTTTAAACTGATTTTTGAACCCCCACAACGAGTCGGAGAAAAAAATTATGTATCTGCAAACATAAAAATAAAAAGGGTTTAAAAAATTGGGTAAGAGCTGGACCCCTTTTCTTTTCCCCTTTTTCTAATTTTTTTCTTCTGCTAACTCTTTTAATGAATATGGAGAACAAAAATTGGACGAAAAAATTTCCCCTTGCTTTCCCCCAAAATTGGAAAACAAAATGCTTAAACCCAAATTTCTTTTTAAAAATTTTACTCTTGTTTTGACTACATTATACATGCAAATTAAAGCTGGATCCTTTTTTTCCCCACCCAATTCCTTTTTTTTTTCCCAAACCCAGACCAAAAAAATTTTTACTTAAAACCCGAGTCAAAAGCTTTTTTAAAGTCAAAAAATGCAACATAAAATTTTCTTATCAAAAATTTAATTTTTTTTTGAATAAAACGAAAAAATAATGTAAATATATGGTAAAATTGTACTATTTTTTTCCCCAAAAGCCAGCTTGGAAAAATCATTGAAAACCGTTATTTTCCTAAATTCCCTTTTTTAAACCCTAGCGTTTGTTAGGGCTGTAAATTTTGTGCGGGTGTTAAATAGGGAAATTCCCTATAGTTGTCGGGGAAACTATTTGTAAACCTTTTTTAAAGAGTGGTTGTATTATTGCTTCTGTCCTGTAAAGGATACTTCCCCGAAGCAAAAAAGGGACATTGAAAAAACAAAAATAAAAAGGGGAAAGCAATAGTAAGATGTTTTTTTAAATATTTTCCCCAAAAAATTTCCCGGGGCCCCCCTGGGCCCTTTTCCATTCTTAAAGGAAAGCGGACAGCTGGTACCCCTCAGATTCGGGGTTTCGAAAATCAAAGTCCTGTGTTGAAGTGTTTTAAAAGCTTTCACTCTGCTGGGGATTTGTTTTCATTTTTTCGTTTCCTACTTGTCTTTATTTACTTTAAGACTGAAATACGTCCCCAAAAAGGGTTTTTTGTTCCAGTTTCTCCAAAAAATTGCTGTGTAGCGGTTTCTTTTTCCAACAGGACTTAATTTTTTTTCCCAAAACCAAAAGAGTTGTTAATTTTTTTCCATTGAGAGATTCTAAAATTTTTTCCCCGATTTTTGTTTTCTTTTTAATATTTTTTAAAACCTTTTGTAATCTCTACGTTTTTGGTTGTAATTTCCCCTTGACCTTTTTTTGTTTTAAAACCATTTTCAATATTGTCTTTTGCCCTTGATACCCTTATTTTTTCGAACCCAATAAAACTGTCCCCCAGACCCGGTCTGAGCCCTTTCTGTCCCTGCCGACTTTTCTTGTAAAACCCATAATTTGTTTTTTTTTCCCCCAATAAAATAGTTTTTTTCCCTACATTGATTTTGCAAAAAGAACCCCTTTTTAAAATTTTAAAACGGTTTGTTTACGTCATCGTGAACAGAAAGAGTAGCTTTTTCCCAAATTTAAAACTTGAAATCGTCTGATTCAATTTTTCTCTAAACCTTAAATTTTTTACTTCCACCCCAAATTAATTTTTCAAATGCGTACGATTTTTCTGGAAAAGTATCATTGTGGAGTGCAAAATTTGGACTTCAATATGACTTCTAAAAGGCATTTGTTTTGACTTATTCTTGGTCTGACATGCAAAGATACACAATGACAAATTTAAAAACTTTTTGGGAATTATGGCATAGTCAACAATTTTTCTCCAGTGGGGAAAAAAATGTATGTAAAGGGTTCCCAAGTCAATTTTCCCCTTTAACGCCCCCATTCAAAAGGGGATAACCCCCAAAAACAATAAACAGAATTCAACAAATAATCCCAAATTCTTTTAAAAACAGTGTTTTTAGACGTTCGAAAAGACCCCTAAATCGTCCCCCCTTTCCAAAGCCCCGCGTCTTTCCCCTTTTTCATCCCTCTCAAAAAATGTTCTGTCCCCAGTTCTTCGTTAAAAATCCCCCAGAAGAAAAAGTGGTACTTTTCCCAAAACGTTTCCTTTGATCAAAAATTCCGGTTTAAGGGGCCACCCTTTGGGGTTTTTTCAGTGTCTGTTTAATACTGAGAATTCATGGGGGAAATTTACTTTCCCGAAAAAAATTTTATAGGTAAATTCTGTGTTTAAAAAATTTTTTTTTGCCATTTTTCATAACTATTATTGTCATATTCAACAAAAAAACTTGTTCCAATAGGCTGTTTAATTTTTTTTGACAAGGAGAGTCAAACCCGCAATCTGGCTTTTAACGTCTGATAGTTTTAACACCAGGAATTATGAAAGATTTAAAATGGGAAAATTTAAATGGTCGGAAAGTAAAGTAGAAAAAAGTTTCTCCCAAGAACCCCAAAAATCAAAGCATTTAAAAATAAGATCAAAGTGGGAAATTAAAAAAACTTTGTGACAGCCCTTCAATGTTGTAAGTCACAAAAATTTAAACGTTTTCGCGTTATGGGGGGGCCCGAATCCTATGAAGTTTCAGGTTTAAAGGGTTTTAAAGAGTCTTTTTTGGGTCCTTCATAGAATTGTGGCTTGGGTTTATTCCCACACTGGAACACGAGGCACTTCTTGGTTTTTTGTCGGGGTCCTCGTTGGAGTGTTGGTGGGGGTTTTGGGCGCCTACCATTTGTGTTTGTTTTTTGGGTCGTTTTTTTGCCTTTTCGGTCATTGCACTGTTTTTTGTTGGTTTTCCCGGGTTTCTGTTTGTTTTTTAGGTTTGTACTCCCTTGTTCTGTTCTGAGTTGGGTTTCTGGGGGTTTATTTCAGAATCTTTGTTTGGGGTCTTTGTCGTCCCTGTTTTTGGGCTTGCTTTGGGGAAAATTCGACTTTTTTCTATCTTTCAAGTTTAGGTATGCGGCTGTTTTGTTCTGGCGTCAAACCACGTCCCGTGGCGGCAGCTATGTCCGATTTTGTATTTCTTTAAATCTGAACATGTTTGTCGATGTCCAACAATTTTTCTCAAAATCACTCTCTCGTTTGGGATGTCAGTTTTTTCCCCTGTCATTTCCGTCAGGTTCTGTTCGTCAACTTTTGTGAAATTTTTTTGTTCTGGGGCATTTTTGTTCATTAATTTGGGTCATGCACACTGGTTATTTTATGGGTTTTCGCACACACAATCACAAACCCCCGTCACGCTGCTACAAAAATCCCGGGGCGTACCATTTTTGCTGTTTTGCAAAGTATTTTAAAAAAAGTGGGGAGAAAGGGGGCCCTGATTCTAAATGATATTGCTCTCACTCACAATGTTACATGCTTTTTGGGGCATACTTTTCGGGGACGGGTTAAAAAAACGTTTTCCCTCTCTTTTTTAAGGGGAAATTTGTTTGATGACAAATGGTTGTAGGGGTGTGGATGGGAATTTGTAGTTCCAGCTGCCCACTGGAAAACGTACCGAAAACCTTCCTTCTATAAATCACAGTTTTTTGTCGCAAAATTCGTCCCCCACTGTATCCCTCTGTGTCGACACTGCGCCCACACACGTCCCCCACCCCCCTCTTTGGCCCGGGGTTGCCCCCTGCCTGGTGCTTTGTCGTGGTTTTTACTTGTTTCACATTGAAAGGGGCCCCCTCCTAAAAGTAGGGCCCGTTCCCCCAGTAGTCCGGGTTCCGGTTTTTGGTAGGCCCGTCTGATCGATTGGCCCCTTCCCCCTCGGCGACAAGACCCCCTCTTCCGGGTGGTAAGCTCCCTTTGTCGTGCCGGTAGGGCCCCCTCTCCTCGGGAAAGGCCCCCTCTCACCCGGTTTGGCCCCGTTCACGCCGGTAGGGCCCCCTCCTTTACGTCCCGGGAGGCCCCCCCCCCTAGTAGGCCCAGTCCTCCCGTTGGTGGGCCCCGTCTCCTCGGGAGGGTCCCCTTTTCCTAGGGGCCCCGTCCTGGCGCGGAAAAAAGGGCCCCTCTCCTCGGTAAGGGGCCCCCTTTCCCCGCGTCGGTTTGGCCCTTCCTCCGTCCCGGGGGACCCCGGGCCTCGCGTTGGTAGGCCCCCCTCCTCGGTATGCTGTCGGTAGGCCCCGTCTCCTCCCATAGGGCCCCCTCCTCATGGGAAAACCCGGCCTGCGCCCGTTTCGAAAGGTTTTTGGGTGTTTTCGGTGTGTCTCCCTCTGTTTCCCCCACCCCCAGTTTGTTCCTCGGGAAAAAGCGTTTCAAGCCTTTTGGGGGCGGTATACTGCACGGTTCTCTGCCCGTCCGTTAGGTCTCCAGGGCCCCCATTTTTTTCTTTTTTTCCTTAGGGCTTTCTACCCCTTTCGTCAGCACTGCCATTTTTATCAGACCAACGGGCCCAATTTTACAAAGATTTGGGTGGGGTCGACCTCCCCCGTTTATACTGTCCGAGGCGATGCGCCCCCAACTATCATCACGACACCCCCTGTTTTTCTTTTACTGTTCCTTCCAAAACATGAACACTGTCTGAACCATTCTTTAAAGGATTCCGGGAAATTTTTGAGCCCGGGGGCGTTGTATTGAATAACATTGTTCTTCGGAGAAATTTCCAGCTTTTTCCAACTTTTCAGCTAGGTTTTCAGTGATTTGTGACAGCCTTTTGGTCAAATTTGGAAAATAGAGTGTTTCAGTTCCTTTCTTTCGAAGTGGCCCATGTAAAAACTTGTTCGAGGGGCTGATTTTGCTGTGAAGTCGTTTAAAAATTTTCCAAAACGGCCCAATCACGCCCTTGCTGTAAACCGCTGTTCCCAAAAAAATTTCGTTTTTTCAGTTTTTGCCCGGGTGTCTAAAAACCCCGTGCATACATCTTTGAACTCTTGGGTTTGAATTTTCAAAAAGGGCTTTTAAATTTAAAAGTTTTTCCTATTGCTTTGACAACGCGGTTTTAAAAAGTAATTTTTAAAAAAAGGAAAGGAAAAAAAAGAAGGGAAAAAAAAAATTTTAAATCAAAACGGGGGTATGGGGCTAGTAAGAAAAAGTTCCTGGAGCGCAACAAAAAAAGTCCCCTACCCCCGAAAGCCAAGCTGGCATCCCTGTGTTTAGAGAGAGGAGGGGAGAGAGAGGGAAGAAAAGGAGGGGGGGAGAGAGAGAGAAGAGGGGGAGAGGAAAGAGATAAAGGGAAAACACCAGGGCACACAGAAAAACCGGCGTTCAGTCAGAGAGAGAGGGGGGAGGAGAGAGAGTGAGAGAGAGAGAGAGAGAGAGGGGGAGGGGAGAGGAGAAAAGAGAGAGGGGGGGGGGGATGGAAAGACAAGCCAGACAAAAGGGCAGAGACCAAGACAGGATAGTTTTAAAAATCCCTCTTTTCTTTTCTCCCCTCTCTCTTCTTCTCTCTCTCTCTTTTCTCCTCTCTCTTCTCTCTCTCTCCTCTCTTCTCTCTCATTCTCCCCCTTTTCCCCGTTTTTTTTTCCCTATTTCCCATCCCGTACAAGGCCACGATCTTCGTTACTTTAAAATTTTACATGCGAATTGTCCTATTTTTCCCCCCATAGTGAAAGGGGAAAAGGGGAGTGGGGGAGGGGGGGGGAAGAGGGTGGGGGGGGGTTGGGGGGCCCCGGGGGGAGGGGGCGGTTGAGGGGGTGTCCGGGGGAAATCCCGCTGCATTAGCTGTTTAAGACCCGGGTGTTTTTTTGGGCCATTGCCAGCTGTGGGAAAAAGGGGCAACCCAAATCCCCAGAAAATCGTGCATGATATTGGGCCCCCCCTGATCTCTCTCTCTCTCTCTCTCTTCTTCTCTCTTTTTCTCCCCTCTCTCCTCTTCTCTCCTCTCTAAAGTTGTCTGCGGTTTGGATCGTCTGTCCCCTCTCTGTCTGGGCTCTCTTATCTCTTTTAGTGTCTGTCTGTCTGTTGGGTGTCTGGGTGTCTGTCTGTCTGCTGTCTCTCTCTTGTATTTTCTTCTCCCGGCTCTTTTCTCTGCCCCTGTTTTATCGGGTTTTTCTTTTTGTCTGTCTCTCCGCCCCTGTCTCTATTGTCTGTGTCTCTCTCTCTGTCGGGTTCTCTGTTGTGTCTCTCTCTTCTCTCTCTCCTCTCTCTTTTCTCTCTCTCTCTCTCTTTTTCTCTCTCTCTCTCTCTCTGTTTGGTTTTGTGTGTGTGTGTTTTGTGTGGGTGTGTGGGGTGGGGTGTGGTGTGGGTGTGTGTGTGTGTTTTGTGTGTTGTGTGTGTGTGTGTGTGTGTGGGGTTTTGGAACAGAGAGAGAGGAGAGAGAGAGGAGAGAGAGGAGACAGAGAAGGAGAAGGGGAGAGAGATAAAAAGATTAAAAAACAGACACACAGACACAAAAGATACACAGAAAAAAACAGGGCATTCAGTTAGGAGAGGGAGAGAGAGAGAAAGGGGGTGAGAGGTGGGGGGTGAGTGAAAACCCAGACAGGGCAGAGGGCAGGGGATTGTAAAAAAAAAAAAGTGTTCTTCCCTTTTCTTTTCTCTCTTTTCTTTTCTCTCCCCTTCTCTCTCTCTCTCCCCCCCCCCCCCCCCCCCCCCCCCCCCCCCCCCCCCCCCCCCCCCCCCCCCCCCCTTTTCCACATCCTGTTCAAGGGGCCCCGATCTTTGTTTCTTTTAAAGTTGTACATAAACGAATTGTCCTTTTTTTTTTTCCACTAGTTTAAAGAAAAAAGGGGGTGGGGGTGGGGGTGGGGGAAGGAGGGGGAGGGGGGGGTTTTGGGGGGGGGGGGGGGGGGGGGCGAGGTGGGGGAAAACGGTTGGGAAGTTGGGGTCGGGGGAAAATCAGTGCATTAGCTGATCAAGCCCCACTGGTGCGGGGCCCCTTTCCCGCTGTGGGGGGGAAAAGGGGCAACCAAAATCCAGGGCATCGTGCTTGTATTTGGGCCAAACCCGATCTCTTCTCTCTCTCTCTCTTTTCTCTCTTCTTCTCTCTCTCTCTCTCTCCCCTCTCTCCTCTCTCTTTCTGGGATGTCTGTCTGTTTTTTTCTCTCTGTTTCTCTTTACTCTCTGAAGTGTCTGCTGTCTGTTTGTCTGCTGTCTGTCTGTCTCTCTGTATGTCTCTCTCTCTCTTTCTCTCTCTCTCTCTTTTCTCTTCTTTTCTCTCTTTTCTCTCTCTCTGCCCTTTTTATCTGTTTGTCTGTCTGGCTGTCGGGCTCTCAGTCTTGTCTCCTCTGTTCTCTGTTTTCTCTCTCTCTCTCTCTGTCTTTCTCTCTCTGTCTCTCCCCCCTCTTTTTGTCGTCTCTCTGTTTTTCTGTTCTGTGTGTGTGCCTCTCTTGGCTCTGTCTGTCTGTCTGTCTGTCTGTCTGTCTGTCTGGGCTGTCTGGGCTCTTCTCTCTCTCTCTCTCTTTTCTTTCTCTCTCTCTTCTTTCTCTCGCATTAGCGGGCTACGAATCTAATTTGCGGCACGAGGGTTTTTTCTTGGTCAGGGAAAAGCCCATCATTTAGGAAACTGCTCTTCCTTTTTTTTTTCTTTCTTTTTTTCTCCTCCTTTTCTTTTTTCTTTTTTTTCCTTTCATGTCCTTATTTGTTCTTCCCTTTTTTTCTTTCTTTCTTTTTTCCCTTTTCCCTTTTAATTTTTTTTCTTTCTCCAAATTTTTTCCATTGTCCTTATCTCTTTTGTTCTTTTTTTTTCCCCTCCCTTTTTTTTTTTTTGTTTTTCGTTTTTTATGTTTCAATTTTTTTCCCAAATTTAATTTGCAAGATATTTTTAGAGACAGAAGAAAAAAAAAACACCGAAGGTGCTGGGGAAAGGGGCCCCGAGAAGCCTTTTCTTCACCCGCCTTTAGGCAGTCCCCGTACCACCCTTTGGGGGCCTGCGTGTTTTTGACGATTTTGGGGAAAAGGCACGCACAGGACACTCCAAATTTAAAAAATTTAAAGGGAATACCTCTTCCCGGAAAAGAGGTAAAATTTGACTACAGGATGCCCGTCATAACAGCCCTTTAAAATAAAGGTTCCCCCTGGGTGTACCCGCCCCCTATTTCTTTACTGGGAGAGCCCACCGGCGGAAAAAAAAAACCCCCCTCCCCGCTGCGAGCACACCCCACAGACCCCCAAACCCCCCCTGCCCACGGACAGATGGAGGGCGTGCCCCCTCCAGACACAGCCCAAACTTTTTGCCAACCCGGGGGTTTATGGCCCCCAAGAGAGAATCCAAAAATTTTAGTCTTTCCCCCTGTCAACGGACTTTCCCCGTGGGGCAGTGGGTCTTCCTCCCCCGCACTGGGGCCCTTTTTCCAGGGTCAGCCTAGTTAAAGGAAAGAAGAAAAAAACACCCAAGGTACTGGGGAGGACCCCGAGAAGCACTGTTTCACCCGCCTTTAGAGCAGTCCTGTCACCCTTTGGGGGCCTGCGCTGTGTTTACGTTTGGGTTTCAGGCACGCCAGGGGCCCCCCTAAAGATATCAAGGGGGCATACCTGCTCTGAACAGAGGTAAAAAAGACTACAGGATGCAGCTATAACAGCCTTAAAGTAGATCCCCCTGGGGTACCCCCCTTTTTTCATGACTGCAGGGGCCCACCCGGCCCAAAAAAACCACCCTCCGCTGCCGAGCCCACCCAACAGACCCAACCCCCCCGCCCAAAGGACAGAAAAAGGGGAGACAGTGCCAAATCCCCGAAACAGCCCAAACTTTTTGCCCATACGGTTTATGTGCCCCCAAGAGAGAATCCCAAAATTGATTCTTTTCCCCTGTCAAAAAAGGATTTCCCCGTGGTCAGTGGGTCTTTAAAGTCACTCGACCTTTTTCCAGGGTCAGCCCAGTTTTAAGGGAAAGAAGAAAAAGAAACACCCCAAGGTGCTGGGGGGACCCGAGGAAAACAAATGTTTCACCCGGGCCCTTTTGAGGTCCTTTTACCCCCTGGAGGCCCGCGTGTGTTTACGTTTGGGGACAGGCACAAGGGGCACTCCATTAAAAATATCAAGGGAATACTGGTCCTGAAAAGAGGTAAATTAGAAACAGGTTCAAATAAAAAAGCCCTTAAAAAGGGTTTTTCCCTGGGTGTACCCCGCCCCTTTAATTTTATGACTGCCCGAGCCCACCGGCCCAAAAAAAACCCCCCCTCCCGTTCGAGCAAAACCCCAGACCCAAACCCCCTGCCCCGGACAGATGGAGACAGTGCCACTCCCGGGCACAGCCAAGCTTTGCCTTTCGGTCTTATGTGCCCCCAAAAGGGATAATATTTTGGGGCCCTGAAAAACCCCCCTTTTCCCGGGCCCTACATTTTTAAAATGCTGTTGAATAGTTTTTTGTTTGTTTGTTTTTTTTTTTCGAGGGGTGAGGGTGTGGGGCTTTTGTTTTTTTGTGAATAGTGGGGAGTTTGAAAAAATGTATTCCCCGGCCCCGGGGGGGGAAGCACGATAGAATTTAAAATGCATGGAGTCAAAGGGCTTTTTTTTAATCCTAATTCCCCTTTCCCAAAACACGGCATTTGGGAAAACTCCGCGCTTGTGGGGTGGGTGTGGGTGTGTGTGGGGGTGTGTGTGTGTGGTGCGTGCGTGCGTGCGTGCGTGCGGGCGTGCGTTTCGTGCGTGGTTTCGTGCGCGCGCGCGGGGGGCGCTCGGGGGCGGGGAATTGTGTTTGTGTGGGGTGTGTGGTGTGGTGTGTGTGTGTGGAGGTAGGGGTTTAGACAATATCTGAAAGGTACTCGGTCAAAAAGGGGGACCCTGGGGAAAGGAAAAAAAGTCTTATTTCAATATCACTTTGTAATCGGTTGGGGCCCTTTGCCCTTTCCCCTTTTGTTTCTGTCTCTGTCCCCTGTCCTGGAATCTGTTTTGTTGTCTGTCTTTTCTCGTCGTCTGTCTGTCTGTCTGTTGTTGGGGCTGTTTGTCTGTCTGCCTTTTTTTTCTCTTTTCTCTGTCGGTTTCTCTCTCTCCTCTTTCTCCCCTCTCTTCTCTCTCTCTCTCTCTTCTCTCTCTTTTCTCTCTTCCCCTTCTCTCCTCTCTCCTCTCTGTTCTCTCTGTCTCTGTCTCTTCTCTCTCTCTTTTCTTTTCCCCTCTCTCTCCTCTCTCTTCTCTTTTTTCTCTTTCCCTTTTCTTTGAAAATATATTTTATAAATTTCTCTTGTTTTCCTAGTCGGGAAAGGGCAGAGCGAAAAGGCGAATGGAGGAAAGGAAAAAAAAACTTTTAGTCAAAGGGAGAGAGAGAAAAGAGAGAGAGAGAGAGAGAAGAGGGGAGAGAGAGAGAGGAGCGGAGAGAGAGACAGAGACAAAAGACAGGAAGGAGACAGGCAAGAGAAGGGGGGGGGGTAAGAAGGGAAAGCCTGAAAGAGGGAGGGAGGGGAGTTAGTAGGGAGGGGAGGGATTGGTGTGGTGGTGGTGTTGTTTCTGCTGCTTTCTGTGTCTGTAGTGTGTGTGTGTATGGTGTGTGTGTGGGGTGTGTGGGTGTGGGTGTGTGTGTGTGTGTGTGTGTGTGTGTGTGTGTGTGTGTGTGTGGTGTGTTGTGTGTGTGTGTGTGCGTGTGTGTGTGTGTGTGTGTTTTGTGTGTGTGTGTGTGTGTGTGTTGGGGCGGGGCGCGCGCGCGCGTTTGTGTGTGGGGTGTGTGTGTGTGGTGTGTGTGTGTGTGTGTGTGTGTGTGGGGTTTGTGCGTGCGCGCGTGTGTGTGTATTTGTGTGTGTGTGTGTGTGTGTGTGTGTGTTTTGGGGTGGGGGTGTGCGTGTGTTTTGTGGTGTGTGTGTGTGTGTGTGTGTTTGTTGGGGTGTGTGTGTGTGGGGTGTGTGTGTTGTGTGTGTGTGTGTGTGTGTGTTTTGGGTGTGGTGCGTGTGTGTGTATTTGGGGTGGGGTGGAGGTGAGGGCATTATTAAAACTTTCATGTAACGTTGTCGTGGTTCGTTTTCCCCCCCTTTTTCTCCTCTTTAAAAGACCTCTTCCCCCTCCCCCCCAAAAATAAGACCACCCTTTCCCTGTGCATGTTCCCCGGAGCAAGTGTGTGCATTCGTCCAAAAAAGTGCCCGGGGTGTGTAGTGCCCGGTGGGCGCGTAAAGCGCGCGCTCGCGGCCGCGCGCGCGGTGTGTGTGTGTGTGTGTGTGTGTGTGTGGTTTTGTGTGTGTGTGTGTGTGTGTTTGTGTGTTTGTGTGTGGGGTGTGTGGTGTGGGCGTGCGTGCGTGCGTGCGTGTGTGCGTGCGTGGTTTGGGGCCGTGGTGCGTGCGGGTGTTTTGTGTGTGTGCGCGCGGCGCGACGAGGTGTGTGTTTGGGAACCAATGAATTGCCCTTTTTTTTGGACAAGATGGGGGCGGGTGCTTCCCGGCTGCTGTATGGAAATTTTTTCACCCTGTCAGAAGGGTTCAACGTCTCTTTGGCCCGTCAAAAACACCTTCTTCTCTCTCTCTCTTTTCTCTCTCTCTCTTCTCTTCTCTCTCTCTCTTTTCTCTTTTCTCTCCTCTCTTCCTTTCACACACAACACACACACACACACACAAAAGGGAAAAAAGCACGCCCCAATACATTCCCCAACATGCACGCGCGGGGCACAAAACACACCACACACACCCACACAAACACACAAAACACACACACACACACACACCAAAACCCCACACACACCACACACACACACACACACACACACACAAACACAACACACAAAACCACACACAAAACACACAAAACACCACACTCACTCACACACACACACAAAACACACACAAACCCCCACCCACAACACTCACAAACAAGCGCGCGCGCGCGGCCCATACACACGCATCCCTACGCGCGCGCACCACACAACAAAACCCCCACCAAAACCCCCACACACACACACACACAACACAACACACCCACCACGCACACGCACGCACGCACTAAAAACACAAAGCATGGGACGCACGCACACACTGACGCAGCCGCACGCACAAACGCACGGACCACACCCCCCCTATGCCAAAAGACCACAGGGCACACAGGGAAAACCCCAAAAACAAACACACACACACACACACACACACACACACAGAAAAACACACACCCCACACACACCACACACACCACACAACACAAAACACAAAACACACACACACACAAACAAACACACACACAACACCACACACACAAGCACACGGACACACCACACACCCCCCCGGCCAACCTTAAATTTTGGGATATCATAACTCAAGAAAAGGGAAAAATCTTAATTTCTTAAAGTTTTGAATTTTCAGAGGTGGGGACAGGATACGTGCCTTTAAAATTCATTTAAAACAAAACTTGGCGGACAAGGATTTCATTTGACAGGAAGGGATTTTTTTCAGCTCCCAAGTATCTTCTAAAAAAGCTACAAAGTACAGATTGCAAGGCATACAGAATAGCCCTAGGAGTTCCCCTTTACGCTTCCATTATAGGGAC
>CM031599.1:68716991-68732472 GCA_018398815.1 Conus ventricosus | reverse complement strand
CGTCAGCACGGCGATTGGAAATAAAGACTACCAGATGGAAAATGATAGCGTTGAACCAGACACATGAAGCCATTTATGACAACGGTTCCTGTCTGTTCTGTTTTGATGGCGAAGAAGTGGAAAGGTGTGAAGTCACTGTCTTGCCTCTGAAGTTGCGTGTAAGTGTGTGTGTGTGTGTGTGTGTGTGTGTGTGTGTGTGTGTGTGGTGTGTGTGTGTGTGTGTGTGTGTCTGTGCGCGAGCGCGCGCGTGTGTGTGTGTGTGTGTGTGTGTGTGTGTGTGTGTGTGTGTGTGTGTGTGTGTGTGTGTGTGTGTGTGCGCGCGCGCGCGTGTGGTGTGTGTGGTGTGTGTGTGTTTATGTGTGCGTGTGTGTGTGTGTGTGTGTGTGTGTGTGTGTGTGTGTGTGTGTGTGTGTGTGTGTGTGTGTGTGTGTGTGTGTGAGAGAGAGAGAGAGAGAGAGGAGAGAGAGAGAGAGAGAGAGAGAGAGAGAGAGAGGAGAGAGAGAGAGAGAGAGAGACTGACAGACAGACAGAAACAGATCGACAGAGAAACACACACACACACACACACACACACACACACAACACACACACACACACACACACACACACACACACACACACACACACGCACACGCACACACACACTCACATAGTGAGAGAAAGACAGAGAGAGAGAGACAGAGACGAAGAGAATAATTTGCCACTACAGAACCCAAAAAACATAACAAAAACACTGAAGTCTTCTTCTACAGTAAACAGAATATTTATAGCAAAGAACGGTGGAGACACATAGCGTCCATCACGGAGGTTAAAAAAAGTATGTTAATAGGTCTCGTGAAGTATGGAGGGTATCTCTCTCTCTCTCTCTCTCTCTCTCTCTCCCCTCTCTCTCTCTCTCTCTCTCTCTCTCTCTCTCTCCTCGTCGGTGAAGATTTTACGAACAGGGTCCGTGACATTAGACGTAAACTCACTCTCATCTGAAAAATGCGAGGAACAGTGGCAAGAGAGCCGCGATGGTCTTTGACCATCTCCTTGTTGATGGCAAGAGGTTCGGGCTTGATGTCTCTGGTCAGCTAAAAGAAGTTGCGCTTTGAGTTGATTCCAGCTAATATTACAAACACCTTCTCTATTCAAAATGTCCATGTTGCTAGCCTGTTCTATTAAGACTACTATTACGAGTGTTGGTGATTTCATTTATAGAGCAATGGCTGTTAGGAACGGAGTACTTAATGCTGCAGTTGCTTCATGAATGTTTTCTTTGTTAACTTTGAACACAATTCAGCTGCTTGAGAGTGGCTTGTACCGATTTATTTTGACCTTGTTCACTCACTTTGATATGGGCCTGTGGCCTGTCAAATAAAATGTTCTGAGTTCTGAGTTCTCTCTCTCTCTCTCTCTCTCTCTCTCTCTCTCTCTCTCTTCTCTCGTCGGTGAAGATTTTACGACAGGGTCCGTGACATTAGACGTAAACTCACTCCTCATCTGAAAAATGCGAGGAACAGTGGCAAGAGAGCCGCGATGGTCTTTGACCATCTTCCTTGTTGATGGCAAGAGGTTCGGGCTTGATGTCTCTGGTCAGCTAAAAGAGTTAAAATAGGGTTTGGCCGGTCCTCTTGCGATGATAGAGATGATTAATTTAAGAGGGAGAAGAAATACCTTGACACCGGTGGAAAGACTGGCCGCGCCGGATCCTGTCACGCGTGGCAGTAGCCGTTTTGCACGTGCTTTTGACGACAGTGTTGTGAATGGTGTGAGCGATGGCACTGGAAAACGCTTGAATTCATATGACAGTTTCAATGATAGCGTTTTGAATGATGATTTTTTAATCTGATGATGATGTAGATAGCAATATAATGTATGAATGGAAAATGGTGCACTTCATAATGGTGATACGTACATTGACAATCGGGGTCTGGACGCGCCTGTATGTAATAATAAAGTGTTCAAGCTTCTTTTTTGGAATGTAAATGGTTTACTCTCAAAGGTTTTTGACAATGCATTTATTTCCTATGCCTGTGGTTTTGATTTTATATGTTTTGGGAGAGACTTTCCTTGAAATATTTGACATGAACATGTTGTTGGGTATAAAGCCTCTATTAAACCTGCTGTAAAACTCTGTCGTCAGGGGAGACGATCTGGAGGACTCGTTTGTTTGATAAAACAAGAATTTGTTCCCTTCGTATCATATGTAGAAGTTGATTATTCTAACGTATGTGTCCTTTTAATCGAAAAATCGCTTTTTGGTACACTGAAAAATATTGCTTTGGTTTGTACGTATATTCAGCCTGAAGGTTCTCCTTTCTATAATTCTTTTAATGTTGATAATGGTATTTCCATGTTGGAGGAATGTTTGGCTGATGCTTGTGCTCACTTGGTGACATTGATATAGTAGTGTGTGGCGATCTGAACTGCAGGACGGCAATTTTTCTCCTGACTTGTCTACTGATGTTTTTGATTCCTGTATGCAAACAAAAAGCCAGCCACCTTGCATAGATCGATGTTCTCATGATAATGTTCTGAATAACTACGGTAAGTTATTGTTAAATCTTTGCGTTGCTTTTGATTTGTACATTATGAATGGAGTATGTCAGGGCGACCGCCATGGTTGCTATACATGCATTTCAGACAGTGGGAGCAGCGTTAATGATTATTTCCTCGTATCTAAAGATTTTTTCTCCACTTTTTGTGATTCATGTTATTTGTTTGTTTCGGAACGTATTGAATCCGATCATTTACCTGTTGAATTTCATATTGACTTAACAACGAAAACATAGTGATAAGTCAACCGGAGAATGTTGAGGCGACTGTAATTGAAAAGTTTGTATGGAGTGATGATTATGTGTCGACTTACAGAGCCAATTTGTGTAATGCAGAAATGTGCTCAAAATTAAATGAGGCTGTAGATTGATCAATGTTGATGTAAATAAAGCTTTAGATTTGTTTAATGAATGTATTAAAAACAGTGCTGAATGTATGAAAAACGTGTGGTAGTAAGAAACGGCGCTAAAAGGAAGATTGGTTTGACAGTGACTGTTTGGTAATGAAAAAAAAACCGCTAAAATTGTTGAGAATATGGCTTCGTACTTTGGACGATAGCGATAGAAGTGAGTATGTCATTGCAAGAAGAGAATATAAAATCTTCAAAGCAGAAGAAAAAGATGTTAAAAAAAAACTTGTTAGATCACTTGATCAGATCTTTCCTTCACAAACAGGAGTTTTGGAAAACATTAAAAAGAGCTTCATTTAAAAGAAAATATACTAAGAATAATATCTCCCTGGATACATGGTATGAGCACTTTAAACATTTGCTAGATAAAGATTTATTATTTTAAGTGATGAAGAGCTTTCTGAAGTTATCGATGAGTGAGAAGACGAGTATTTCAATCGCCCCATTTCTAAAGAAGAAATTATATTTGCCATGCGGAAAATTAAAACTAACAAATCGGCAGGACCCGATTCTATTACTGGTGAATTGTTGAAGTATGCTGGACCTCAAGTCGTTGATTTTTTTACTAGCTCTTTTTAATCGAATTTTTGATGATGGTATCTTCCCAGAAGACTGGACAGAGTCTGTAACTTTGCCCTTATTCAAGAAGGGCGACGTAGATAACCCTAATAATTACAGAGGTATCCCTTTGGTTGACGTTAGCTGTAAAGTGTATAGTACTGTTATTAACAACAGATTGCAGGAATGGATTGATCATAATAACATCCCGGGAGAGCATCAGGCTGGGTCAAAAAGGGTTACTCTACTGTCGACATATGTTTACTCTTCTTGCGTTTGTTCAGAAACAATTTCATAAATCGTAAATTTTATGTTGCATTTATTGACTTTGAAAAGGCCTTTGATCCATCAATAGGAAGCTCTTGTGTTCTATGTTATTAAAAAATGGTGTCAGAGGGAAATTATTTGGCTGCATTAGAGCCATATACAAAGTTGTTAAGACTAGGGTAAGAAGTGGCTCCAATCTGACAGATTATATTAATTGTTCTGCTGGGTTAGGCAAGGTGATGTTTGTAGTCCTGCGCTGTTTTCTGTATTCATTAATGAGCTTGCCATTGAGGTTATCATAATGGCCTTCATGGTGGACGATTTCAGAAGATGTGTTAGAATATTTATCTACTATTAGCAGATGATGTTGTTTTGGTTTCAGAAACGATAGTTGGCTTGCAACGTCAGTTAAATAACCTGAGCAGGGCTGCTCTTCATTAGAGTTGAAAGTGAACATGAATAAAGCAACTCGTGGTGTTTAGAAAGGGAGGTTATTTGGCGGCAAGGGAAAGATGGATGTATGACAGACTTACTATACCTGTACTGATGTATATAAATATTAGGGATCTATTTTTCTACACGCCTAAGGTTTACCTTTGCCTGTAAAGATCTTGCTTGTAGAGCAAAGAATGCTTTGATATGTGTATGAAAAGATTAATTGCTTTGAATAACAATTCGCTTGAGTTTATTTCTTAAAATCTTTGTTCCAAATACAGCCTGTTCTGATGTATGGGGCCGAAATTTGGGGGTTGGATAATGCCGTTGTTCATTGTGAGGCAGTGCATTTATTGCTTTGAAGAGGTTTTTTAGGTTTTGACAGGCGCATTTCTAATGATTTGGTATATGGGGAGACTATAGACATCCATTGTTTATTTGTGCAGCCATTAGATGTATGCGGTATTGGTTAAAGCTTTTACAGATGGAGCATTATAGATTGCCTCGTAGGTCTTATGAAATGTTGTTCGATTGGATGTAAAGGGAAAAACAAACTGGGTTTTAAATGTACGTCTGTGTCTGTGTAAGCATGGATTTGGGGATGTCTGGCTGTCTCAGGGTGTTGGAAATCAAAGCAGTTTATTTCGTGTTTTCCGACAAAGGTTGACTGACTGCAGATGGCAAATGTGGGACGATCATATCCAAGTAGTGGACGTTATGATTTGTACAGAAATTACTCTAGCTTTCATTGTACTCAGCCTTATTTGAAATTTGATTTGGATATGCATCTGAAAGATCAATTACTAAATTCAGAGTTGGTGTTTCGGACATAAGGACTAATTACTTAAGATACAGACAGCATAGACAAAATGACTTGGTATGTCCACTGTGTATGCAAGATAGGGAAAATGAAATACACTTCATGTTCCTTTGTCCAGCTTTAGAAGACATTCGTCAGAAATTTATCCCACAGAAATATTATAGGCGCCCATATATGTTTCGTTTACAGTTGCTACTTAGCTCTAACAGTTATAAGGTTATTAGGAATTTAGTATGTTTCTGTTTAAGGCGTTTAAAATTAAAGAAATAATGACGTCTTAGAAGGAGTTGTGTTCTGTTGTTTTTTGTTTCCTGATAAATCATTTTGTTTCTTACATTTAATGTGAATGATTATGCTCATTCCCCTTCAAATGGCCAATGGCCTTTCTGAAAAAAAATCTTAAGTCTGAAGTCTGAAGTCTAAGTTCTCTCTCTCTCTCTCTCTCTCTCTCTACTCTCTCTCTCTCTCTCTATATATATATATATATATATATTATATATATATATATATATATATATACACTGCTGAACAATTAAACAGTGGGGGAAAACAAGTGCAAGTTAACAATTCTTCAGTCATTACAGCAATGACTTGACAAAGATTTGAATTAAAAAAAAAATAAAAAAAGAAGAAAATGGGGGTAATATATTATAAATATGAGAAACCCTTCACTAGCTGCCTGAGGGAACCATCGTACTCTCTTCAAGACAGATCTATTTGTATTGCCTGCTCATAGGCCTTTCGTCCGCTGGATCGGACTCATCAGGGATATATATATATATATATATATATATATATATATATTTATATATATATATATTATATATATATATATATATATATATATATATATAACACTCGTGACTCGTGACTCGTGACTTTAATGTGAGGCCATCAGCCTATTTTCAATGAGTACGCAACAAGGAAAAAAAATCAATTTTATATAGTTAGAACAAAATTTACCATGACTGTAACAAAACATTCTTTCATGACAGTATGTACATGCAGAGTTCTATCTTAATTATACATGAATATTTCTTAGTACGTTTTTCCTTATGAACATAATATAAGTATATATATTAGTTATTTTAAAACTCATTGAAATGAATACTGTTGATAGTAGCTGCAGAACACATGTTATCTATTTTCATTTCCCTCGTCGTATTTTCATGTATAAAGTGGAAACCTTACTACACCTGCGTCATATAATTCTCCGGAAAGCCGTACTATTTTAAGCATCTTTGTTTATTACGTTTACGCATGCGCCAAATTATCACCCCCTACCGTGCAAAAGAAAGGAAAACCCCAAATCTTGGGTCTGAATAACGATAGCTGCTATGTTAACCTTTGACACTCAGTGTGTGTTCTGTGGTCGTTGTTCGTGTGGTGCTGAACTTGTGTTATTTATATTCATTGGATTAAACAGCCCCAAGGATAAATTACTAAAACCTTGCCGCTTTCCTGTATCAGGTTAGTACATATAGTACTTTCCGTCGGAAAATAAACAAAATGCATATAATAGCTAACATTAATCAAAAAGTTCAAAACCATACTCATATAATATGATATATGGGCAGCCATTTACTTAGCAGACGATCCAGCTTCCGCCCGTCCCTGTCGCCCCGTCCGCCTCACGCTCCACTCCCCCCCCCCCCCCCCACCCCCACTGTAAGCGGAGAGCGAGAGAGAACGAAGGAATGCACTAGCTCCCGAGACGGACTGTGTGTGTGTTTACAGTGTGTCACTCGGCTACATGCTGATTTGCATGATGACCTACTGAACTAAGTTCTTGACCTAGTTACCATTTCCTAGTGTATCTTATTTGTATACTTTATCACTTCATGGTCAATTGTTTATCTATGTTTCCCTTTGTATTAATTTCGTAGTTTTGCATGTGTATGTATATACTTATTCTAACCTTCCTCTCCAACATGTTTCCTTATACAGTTGATTTTTGAAAATATTATATGCACATTTCCATGCTCATTTAAGTTAAACCATTCATATTCCTAGACTATACCCCCCCCCCCCCCCCCCCCGCCACGGTGGCCATGATTATTCCCATATGGTGTTAACCGGTCACCACAGTTGCTTCTCCATGACCCTCCTTCCGCGCCTCTTAATTGATCAAACATTCTTAATTCATATCTGTTAAGATTATAATTACACTTATTCCTGTTATTTACCTTAATTGTCTATAATCTCTTGCATAATTACATATTATTAGTTTTTCAATCAGTTTTATCTACACCTCTTGATCCAATCAGACTCAATCCCTCTCAGCCCCTCACTAATCAAATACACCCACACTATATATACACACACATACATGTGCACACATACATACACACAAATACATATATATGTGTACATTTTACAACCTTGTACATGTTCATATAAGTATTCCTACTCCATCATCCATTTATAATAGCCTCATTCTCTCTTATTTCCATTCATTTTTGTACAATTCCAATCATATTCATTCATTACACATATTTTCCTCAAAACATATTCATTTCCATAATTGCATTCCTTCATAATATGTTGCATTCACGTTCCCACTTTTATATAATTAATTTTCCATCATGCATATATGTACATGATCCTTTTCCTGTTTCACACCTGAGTATACATTTGCATATAATCTTATTGGGTTCATATAACATCTCTTTCATAAATCTGTTCATATCATCACACAGTCACAATTTCATACTCATTCAGGTATACATATTACTTTCCATATCAGAAACAACTTCCGAGTTAAATCCATGATTCAACCATCACTATGTTATGTTATCACCCACACGTCCATGTTTGTTTATTATACATAGCTTCTCATGTTCATATGTTTTATACACAAACATTCACATTGTAATATATGCTATATATATATATATACACACGCACACACACACACACACATACATACATACATACACACACACATATACACATATATTATACACACACATACATATACATATATATATATATATATTTATATATACATACATATGTATATACATACACATACACATACATACACACACAGGGTACATGCACACATACACATGTATACACATACACACATGTACATACATATACACATACATACACACTACATACACACACACACACACACACACACACACACACACACACACACACCACACCTGTATATATACATACATATACACACATACACATGCACACACATGTATGCATACATATATATATATAAACCTACACATGCTCATATATCACACACACACACACATATAGATCTGTACATATAGACATAGTTTAAATTCAGCTGTACATCCACAGAAGCAAACCAAGCCTCTTTTCTTTGTTTTATAATTGTGTTTCTCTGTATTTTAATGCATAAAAGGTAAACATTGCTAGGTCACGTGTCATTTCCATATTTTCATTTTGTAATAGGTTCCTTAGTGTAATTGAATCCTTATTTCTATAATGTTTATAAATATATTTCTCCTTAATTGTCTATAACATGGGCATATCTTAAAAAAGTGTAATTCAGTTTCTTACTGCTGCACAAAAAGGACTTGTGTAATTGCATCCTTGTCTGTGAACTTTTTATTTATGTGTAATTCATTTACCCCTAAACGTAGTCTGTGTTAATGCTTTTCTGAATTTCACTATTGTGATGTCGTGAAGATATTTTTCAGTTTGGTGTACCAATTTGAAAGAGCGGTAGGTATTAAAGCGTTCACTATTTACTAATTATCATGCCAATTCTGCTTGTGACAATCTATCATCTTTGTTTTAATACTGAAATAAATCTGTCTCATCTCCTACCCCTTCATTTAACCATACTTCTGAAAAGCCGTGCATGTCTAAACAGCGTTTTAATTCTAATGCCCAATTATGAGTTTTGTTTATTTCGGTCTTTTCTCTTTCATATGCTTGTTTAGGGAGTCTGTTTGGTTCCATTTTTATAATTTTAAAACAATACCTAATCGCCCTTATTGTGCTGTCTATGCAGATAGGGTATCTACCCAACTCTCCCATAAATTAGATTATGTGGGGTTTTCTTGCCCACACCCAAATATTTTTTACAGGCGAACAAGTGTATATTTTCTATAGCTTTATACTAGTTAGGCCCCATGCTTCTGCTGCGTATAAAGTAAGGGTTTTAACTTGAGTGTCAAACAGTTTAAAATAGATAGCTATATCTATTATGTCCTAAACTATACATAGTTTTCATTATTCCATAATTTTTGCCTTTCGCTCTACCTGCATATTCAGAAAGTGAAATGTCTACTGAGAGTTTAGTTGTCAAGGTGAAACCTAAGTACTTATAACTGTTTACTACTTCTAGTTCTTGGTCTTTTGTAGTACCATTCTCCTTCTTGCCCAAATAGCCCCCTTTCCTAAAAACCATTATTTTTGTTTTTTTGTAGGTTTACTGTTAATCCTATAGAATCCGAGGCTTGTTGTAGATTCTTTAATTGATTTTGTAAGCCCGCTGGTGTTAATGATATCAGGGCTATGTCATCTGCAAATAGCAATGTGTAAATCTCTTCCGCACCTGGTAGAAATTGATAACCATGTCTGCCTTTACTTGTGACATTGTCCGCCACTTCTGTAATTAATAGAGAAAAGATCAAGGGGGACAACAAACAACCTTGTTTCACTCCTGCCGGGCATTCGAAAAATTCTGTTAGTTCAGTTCCGTATTTAACACAAGCTTGTACTTTTTTTGTATATACCTTTTAACATGTTAGCATTTTTGTAGATACTTTATGTTTCTCTAGTATCTTCCATAATTTGTCTCTATTTACAGTATCAAATGCTTTCTGGTAATCTATGAATGCTACATAAAATTTAGTTCTACGTCTGCCATAGAGGCATTTGTTATCATAGTTGTTAATGTGAAATGTGGTCTATTGTCGATATCCCCTTCAAAATCCTGCTTGTTCCTTACTAATTTTATTTTCATCCTCTGCCCAGTTATAAAGTCTTTTGTTGATTATTGCTGTAAAAATTTTTACTTATAATGCATAGAAGTGAAATCCCTCTATAATTTCCTGGGTTTTGCTTATCACCTTTCTTGTATAGCGGTACAATAACTGCTCGTGACCATTCTAAGGGGAAATACTTTCTGGAACAGTTTATTAAATAACTTAGTTAGATACGGTATTATTTTGCTGTCTATTGTTTTTAGAAGTTCCGGGGGGATTTCGTCTATTCCTGGGGATTTTCCTGTTTTCAGTTTGTTTATTGCTGATCCTATTTCCTGTTCAGTGATGTCTTCATCTAGCTCTTGTACCAGAATCTCATCAGAATACACTTGCTGTTCACTTACAATAGCTCCTTGCCTTACTGTTATTTGAGGGTTCAATATGCTTTCAAAATGTTCTTTCCATTGTTCAGATGTAATAACTGGTAATTTATTTTTCTTTATTCTAATGTTTTTATTATACCCCAGAATTTCTGGCTATCCTTCTGATTTTGCATAAGTGTATCATATATCTGCTTCCTGTATTGTTTTTTCTTTCCTCTAATCAATTTTTGATAAGAAGCTCGGTTGTTTATTATATATTTCCTTCCTTTCTACATATTTAATAGGGTTTTTAATTTTATCTATTAAATTAAGTCTGCATAGTGCTTGTCTTGCTTCTTTCTTTTTCGCCTTGCATACTTTATCATACCACCCATTTGTAGGTTTTATAGTCCCCTCCTGAACTAGTTGTTTTGCATCATACATTCTCCAGCATTTTTTAGTAATTGATTAAATTTATCAATACTTGTATCTATATCTTGATCAATTTCCTCCTTAATTTTGTTCTAATATTGCTTGTGCTCTTTCAGATTCCATGTAATTTATGTAGACTTGTGCTTTGGCTGGGTCCCATTTGATTTTCTTTGTAATGTTCTCTTATGTTTGTCTGTCTGTATATCCTGTACTGTGCTCAGGAGCTCCATTCTAATTGGCATGTGGTGGGACTCAATTCTTTCATCCACTAAACAGCTGTCAACATTTCGATTAATTCTATGGAGCATACATAAAAATCTATAGCACTATTTCCCCTTTCCGAAAAGAATGTGAATGCACTGTCAAAGTTTTTCATATTTAAACCATTCAGGGGAGTTAAATTAAAACTTGCGCAAAGTTCGATAAGCCTTTTTCCGAATCCATTGATGATGTTATCCTTTGACTTACGTGCACACACATTCTGTTCTCTGTCGAATATATCATTTTCATCCTCGATATTTAATCCCATTCCCCAATACGAGCGTTCAAGTCTCCTCCTATAATATATGAATATTCATTCCCTTGTTCAATTTGTGTACAAATGTATTGTTCTATCATTTCTATGGTACAATCATAATCCTGGTCTGCATAAAAACGACTGTCTAACCGGAATGTACATACACACCAAGAAATAATACATCTTTATCACTTTGTAAAAGGTTTTTTTGTAACTTCACACACAATACATTTTCTATATTAGTATTAATCAACTGAACATATCCAGATAATTCCTTCTTAATCAGCATTATCAATCCACCAGAGGGTCTGCCCATTCTGGTATATTTTCTGGCTGGGCAGTAAAGATGTAAAAATTCCTGGAACTTTGTCTCAAAATCAAAATGTTCTAGAGTGAATGTCTCAGATAAACTACAGATGTCAAAAGCAGTAATAAATTCAAAAAAATCAGGATCTGACAATTTCTCCAGCAGACCTTCAACATTCCAACACATGAATGAAATCTTATTCTTACCTTCTGCTTCATTAATACCTTTTATAAAAATTTGTGAATGGCCTTGGCCTTCCCTTCATTTTTTGTCTTTTTTGCCCTTCCTGTGTGTGTTAGCTTGGGTGTTCTGTACTTGTTTATTGCCCAACTTTGCATTGCTTGCGATAGTATTGGTGTGTGCTTGCTTGCTGTGCGTGTATCATTTTGTCTTTGTCACCCTCTTTTGGCTATCATCCTGTTTTTCGTTCTTCTGTTCATCACTCGTAATCTGCCACCCTTTCTTTGTCTAAACTGCTCTCTCTTTCATCACCACTGACCGCCTCTCTTCCTTCCATTCTTCTGTTCATCACTGGTATCTGCCACCCTTTCTTTGTCTAAACTGCTCTCTCTTTCATCCCCACTGACCGCCTCTCTTCCTTCCATTCTTCTGTTCATCACTGGTATCTGCCACCCTTTCTTTGTCTAAACTGCTCTCTCTTTCATCCCCACTGACCGCCTCTCTTCCTTCCATTCTTCTGTTCATCACTGGTATCTGCACCCTTTCTGTGTCTAACCTGCTCTCTCTTTCATCCCCACTGACCGCCTCTCTTCCTTCCATTCTTCTGTTCATCACTGGTATCTGCCACCTTTCGTGTCTAACCTGCTCTCTCTTTCAATCCCCACTGACCGCCTCTCTTCCTTCCATTCTTCTGTTCATCACTGGTATCTGCCACCCTTTCTGTGTCTAAACTGCTCTCTCTTTCATCCCCACTGACCGCCTCTCTTCCTTCCATTCTTCTGTTCATCACTGGTATCTGCCACCCTTTCTGTGTCTAACCTGCTCTCTCTTTCATCCCCACTGACCGCCTCTCTTCCTTCCATTCTTCTGTTCATCACTGGTATCTGCACCCTTTCTGTGTCTAACCTGCTCTCTCTTTCATCCCCACTGACCGCCTCTCTTCCTTCCATTCTTCTGTTCATCACTGGTATCTGCCACCTTTCTTTGTCTAACCTGCTCTCTCTTTCATCCCCACTGACCGCCTCTCTTCCTCCATTCTTCTGTTCATCACTGGTATCTGCCACCCTTTCTGTGTCTAACCTGCTTCTCTTTCATCCCCACTGACCGCCTCTCTTCCTTCCATTCTTCTGTTCATCACTGGTATCTGCCACCCTTCTGTGTCTAACCTGCTCTCTCTTTCATCCCCACTGACCGCCTCTCTTCCTTCCATTCTTCTGTTCATCACTGGTATCTGCCACCCTTTCTGTGTCCTAAACTGCTCTCTCTTTCATCCCCACTGACCGCCTCTCTTCCTTCCATTCTTCCTTCACCTCTTTTCTCATCTGAGTTTCTTCTTCCATCTCCTGCTCCTCATCTGAAAGACACCCCCCCAAATCCGTAACAATTTCATTCCATACCAGCTGCATGTCAGGCTCACTTCCGCTTTCACTTTCACCTCCAGAGTTTCTTCTTTCTCTTCCAGCCTTCATACTAACAAATTTTTTCATTCTCGCCATTCATTCTCTTATGGTTCCGCTCTCTCTCGCTCTCTCTTTGCTGTCTTTCTCTTTCCATTCTTCCTCCATCTCTTTTGCTCTGTTACTTTCACTCTGTTTCTCTCTCACACCTAATCTTTCCTTCTCACTCTCCACCTCTTTCCCTACGCCGTCCCTCTCTCATCCTCTCTCTCTCCCTTCTCCACTCATTGTCCAAGTCCTGAACTCATTTCCTTCGAATCCTCCCCCATCGGCCTGTCTCTCTGTCTGGGTTCCACGTTGTCCTCGTTCCTCCTTCCATCCTTAGTTGATTCCTGGAAGTATACTCTCCCTCCTGTCTTCCCTGCTGTAGTCTGGAAGCTCCGCTGGGTACAAACGATGTTCTGGGTTGTCCTTTGACGTGCACCTTTCCCCTGTAAATGTACCCTGTTTTGCCTTCTTCTCTTAGACTTTTCAAGGCAGCTGCTGCCTCTTGTTCTATCTTGGGCCACCCTGATTCCATTTTCCCTCATCCTCTCTCTTGCTTCGGTGTTCTGCATTATCCGGATCGTATCTTTCCACCTCAACAGTTTTACTATTAGGGGTCGCGGATTGTGGCTTGCAGTATTGGGTCTTCCCAGTCTATGGGCCCTCTCTACAACATTCTTCAGCCCACTCCTCGTCCGGCATATATGTTTGCAGTAGCTCTTTCACTATTTTTTC
Source organism: Conus ventricosus (assembly GCA_018398815.1). NCBI lineage: Eukaryota > Metazoa > Mollusca > Gastropoda > Neogastropoda > Conidae > Conus > Conus ventricosus. Next base: position 68,718,545 of record CM031599.1, on the reverse strand, counting down.
ACAGTCCTCGCCTATGGTTTCCTTAATTCAAACAGCTTCACATTATTCCTCCTGGAAAAACTTTCCAGCCTATCCAGTTCATCTTCGATGCTATCCAGTTTGTCCCACGTGTATTCCAGTTTTCTTCCTAACTGCTCTACTGCTGCCATATTTCTCTGTGTGTTCCTTTTAGTTTCTGCCAGTTCTTTGTGTAGTTGCATAAGCGTATCTGCCATTTGTGTTTGTGTTTTGATCCATTCTGTTAATCGTGACTGTCTGGGTGCTGAGTGAATCGGAGAGCGCTCTCTGAGTGTCTGTGAGGTTTCTTATGTATGTGAGTATCTGTGCCATTTGTGATTCCATATTTATGAATTTAGGTTCTAGGATACGTTGTAACTTCTGAGCCTCTTCTTCTGACCTCTCATTGATGTTGCTGCTGCTTGGGCTAGGATTCGGTCCGGGATTCCGTTCCACATCGTTGCTCAGCAGTAATCTTTTCCGTAGGTATGAGAGGTTCACCGTCCACAGGATGGTCCCCAAAGCACACATAATCGCACTTGGCTGCCCGTTTCATATACTTGTGTTTGATGTTAACCAGCGTAGCAACGTGTTGTCTACGTCAATCCATGACGTCATCATATCGTGTGTGTTTACGTTTCGAACACCGTACGAAGTACCAGAGGGAACTGTTTTCTGATAGTCGAAGCTGACTGTGTGCCGGCCAAACGCGACAGTAGTCATCTCCGTGCGCATCTAATCATCAGCACGAAGTAACACAGTCCGATGCAACCCAACAGATGCTCCCTCATCCCCAACACTTCGATCGGTCGCCATTTTCTCTGTTTATTTTCAATTTTGTTGACCCACCAAGAGGCCTTCCTGGCTCTCCACTCGGCCAGTTCCACCATACTTGTCCTTCCTCACTTATACTAATATTTGCTGTCTACTTCATGTACTAGAAAGACTGCTTGGACACTTCAACAAGTAGAAACACTAATTTCATTCAAGAGCTCACACCACACCTTACTTCCTTTCCGCCATCTTGCTGCGCACCCCCCATATATATATTATATATTTCAAAGACAGATCTATTTGTATTGCCTGCTCATTGGCCTTTCGTCCCGATGGATCGGACTCATCAGGGATATATATATATATATATATATATATATATATAGAGAGAGAGAGAGAGAGGAGAGAGAGTAGAGAGAGAGAGGAGAGAGAGAGAGAGAGTGAGAGAGAGGATTTTTTCTAGAATATCTCATGGCTTACAACACTTGCATCCCTTCTAAACTGAGAGTGCGTTTTAACAATAAATATACTTTCGAGCCTGGAAAGAATTGCTAGAAAACTGGTCTACACGTTGTGGCAATATGATACGGAGCTCAAGGTGTGGGATTGTTACCGTATATATCTAATGCCTAAAAATCTGCTTTCATTTACATATTCATAATCAGCGACATGGACAAAAAAAAGTGAAGTTACACGTAACGGAGTTTACCATTCTTTTAATGTAAAAAAAAAAAAAAAAAAAAGAATAAAAGAAGAAAAAAAAAGGTAACTAATTTCTGTTTA
>CM031599.1:68695594-68698094 GCA_018398815.1 Conus ventricosus | reverse complement strand
GAGCGAAAATGGAATAGAATGGAGGAAAGAGATGAGAAGAGAGAGAGAGCCAGAGAGAGAGGAGAAGAGTGAAGTGAGAGAGAGAGAGAGAGATAGGAGAGAGAGAACACTGAACCACTGAACCATGTTTAATGTCATTAGCTATACAGCCCTTAGTGACATGGGGGGTAAAGCACGAAATAATCATATCGAAAACGAAAGTAACAGCATAAAAGAAACACCCATCAATTGGAAGCTTGAAATACAAGCAGAATCGGCTAGGTATCACGACCATTCAGATTAATATTATTCATAAAAGTAAATATGTAAATACGATACCCAAAATATTTTACTACTTCCTGTACATTCATTTTTCCAATTGAACATCGTAAGTTCTAATTGATGATAACTTCTGCGCGTGTCTTCAATGGCCTCTGCAATGTATCTGGCAAGTGATTTCATCGAATATATCATAATTCAGTTTCAGAATTCCATATGTGTCCTGATTATGGCAATATCTTTGAAAAAACTACACACTTATCTCGTACAGCACTGTAATTTCTACAATGAAAAACAACAATGAAAATGAGTTAGCTTTCCACATTGTCCGATCAAATTAAAACAATATCAATTTCCGTCAAATTTTGATAAATCTGAAGCATTTGCTGACTTATTTGCATACAACAGTAGCATAACAGCTTACCTTGGACAAGAAAAAACACGCGAACGTGAAGAAAAGAAAAACATCTATGATAGCCCCAAACCACAGAAAATCACTATCGAAATTCTGCTATAACATTGCAGAGTCAATGAGTGTATTATTAATTCTAAATAAAAGACATCAGTGGGATTAGATGGCATTTCAAATGAAATATTAAGTCATTTCCCACAAAATGTCATAACATTTCTACATTTGTTTTTCCAAAAATGTTGGACAGTGGCAAAATGCCCAATTTGGAAACACTCAATTATAATTCCTATTCATAAAAAGGAAACCATTCAGTGATAAACAGCTATCGGCCAAATCATTAACGTCTAACACATGTAAACTGATGGAAAAGATAGTGTTTAAAAAGGCTAATTCATCATTGCAATAAAAACTGCATCATGCCTATCAACCCAAGCTGCATTTCCAGCAGGACAGATCTACAATTGAACACTTAGTAAAATCTTTACAACACACGTAAAACATCAATTTGCACGTCGTAAGAAACGTCCTCGCTACTTTTTTGACATTGTAAAGCCTATGAACTAGTGTTGGCACAAGACTAATGTACAAAATAAAGAATATCGGAATCAGTGGGAACATATACAATTATATCAAGATTTTCTACAAGGTAAACATTCAAACAAAAATAGGAAATCCGTATTCCAACCAAAACCCTTACAATCGGTTTACCAAGGTTCAGTAATTCCCCAATATTATTTAATATTTTAATCTCTGACTCTCCCTAAAGGTCTTTCTAAAGATACTGAAGTGGCTCAATTTGCTGATGATTAATGCCTATGGACAAAGTGACAATGAAAAGAAATACAACCATCAAGATCATTAAATTACATCAAATAAAGTATCAACTTGAATTAAATAAGATCAATGATTTTTAAAATGTAAATGGTCTTTATCTTTCCCCGAAAAAAACTTAATATGATTCTTTTTAATGCTGGTTACGATCCAGGACAACTTCCTACTTTTCACGTTGGATGGCATTGTTTTAAACTATGCAAAAAGTGTCAAATTTTTGGTGTATCTTAAGTAGTAAGTTATCTTGGAACGCTCATATTGATTTATTTTAAACAAGCAAGAAAGAGCTTTGAATTTCCTAAAAATAATTAGCAAACAACTTGGGACAGGATTCGAATCATTATCCTTCTTAGCAACTGCTCCTTACACGCTCAAGACTAACTATATGCACAGGAAGTATTCTTTAATGTCCTCAATACCTGTAAATAAACTTCAGAGTACTGATTGCATAGCTTATAAAATTGCCCTTGGGGTTCCCACACATACATCTAACTTAGGACGTATAATGAAGTAGGAATCTTACCTCTTGCAGAACTTCGGAAAGCTTCCCACTTCAAATGTATCTTAAAGAGCTTTTCCACAAAACAATGTTAGCTCAGAAGAAGTAGTTTAAAATCAGAGGAGGAATTTCGGAAAATGTGCCCAAAATATACTATCAACTAGATCTATTTACCTTTCCCTCGATCTTCTAAAGGATACTAAAATAGATAAAAACAACATTGCCCAAAAGCCCACATATCACCTATTCCAAAAATGGGAACAAAGTAAAGCCTCCTTTGATATAGATATAACAGATGTATCAAAAAAGATTGCCCACATACTTTAAGAACATCTGTTTACGCTCATTTAGAAAGTAACTACAATCACCATTTGAAAATTTTTACAGATGGCTCAGTGCTAGATAATGATAACACAGGGGCAGCCTAAATAATCCCTAGTTTCAAAATAGAAAAGCTCTTCTATTTGGTAGACAGTTATCGATATTAAGTGCCGAATTAA
>CM031599.1:68678067-68680567 GCA_018398815.1 Conus ventricosus | reverse complement strand
ACGATGAGGCTACGGTTCTCACACTGACGTCCAACACTCACGACAAGCAGTCGCATTCGTGGAACTCAAATAATGATCGCCCCTGGACAGTTGACATGAACACATCTTCACCACTTCTAACTCACAAAGGACAGGACAACGTGAACTCCTACAGACCTAAACAAAATAAGACCGACAGCATGAAAAAGGCATAACCATTCCTCGTTTTGTAGATAGCATAACCACAGAGAATGTGTAGTAGAATCGTTTACACTTCAGGCAGGTGGTCTTCAAAAACTGCAGCACGTTGGACGGCGCAGAAACAATTTTGTAATTAACAACTGGGGGCAAAACTGATGCTCACATTGGACTACCTGGATGTGAAGCATGGTCCTAACTCCTGTGCTGGAAGTGTCGCTGATGGTCCAACCACGGCACCTGGATCGTTGTTAAGACCTCATTAGAACTCGAGACAGTCTGTCAGCCGGGCTGTGACGCCATACCAGTTTGCATCACACATACAGCATACCTCATGGACAGCAAACTTTGGTATACCATGCAGCAACACTCCTTTCCCTCATTATGCTCCCAGTTTTCCTGCACTTTGGGGCAAACACCGGGCAGACGTTGGCAAACCAACTGCCCATGGCCTAGAGCTAGAGAAATGGAGAGCCTATCCCCAGTGACCTATATGATGAAAACAGCAGAACGTTCTTGGTGCTGCCCTACACAGCTTTTCCAGAATGTCAGAACTCATTAACACCATGGCAGACTGATAGCCAACAGAGCCGAATTCAGACTACTGTATGTCAGTGAGTGTTTCTCCACGTGTTGGGGCTGGTTCAACGTGGGCTGATGGAAAAGACAAACATTAAATACCTAGGGACACAACCCTGCCTGTGTCATTGAGTCTGGCGTTTGTTTCAGTTCCAGCAGTCACACATCCAAATGGCCAGTCTGTCTCTTATCTAGGATTAACATAAAAGGACGGGCTGTTTATGCGTCTGATATCAAAACACTTTTGTTGGGGTATGTCTGTTTTTTTTCTGTCAGTAACTTTTGCTGTTGATCTCCATGTACGCGTTTTCCGTTCCTTTGGTGTTATCACTTTATCTAGTCTGAAAGGTTCAGGTGGTGCATCACCACGTCTTTCTGGACGTACTGCAATAGTGGCCAATACGACATTTTCTAATCTACCTAAATGCTTTGAGTAGAATACGATTATATCATTCTGAGTGTGTGTGTGTGTGTGTGTGTGTGTGTGTGTGTGTGTGTGTGTGTGTGTGTGTGTGTGTGTGTGTGTGTGTGTGTGTGTGTGTGTGTGTGTGTGTGGTGTGTGTGTGTGTGTTTGTGTGTGTGCGTGCGTGCGTGCGTGCGTGCGTGCGTGCGTGCGTACTCTCTCTCTCTCTCTCTCTCTCTCTCTCTCTCTCTCTCTCTCTCTCTCTCTCTCTCTCTCTCTCTCTCTCTCTCTTCTCTCTCTCTCTCTCTCTCTCTCTCTCTCTCTCTTCTCTCTCTCTCTCTCTCTCTCTCTCTCTCTCTCTCTCTCTCAGTGCATGCTCTTAAAACGTTCCGCTCAAACATTGATTTTCGATCCCATGTTTCTTCAAAAGTTCTTCATGAACATGTTCAAAAATGTGCATTTCAATGGTTAATGTTCAACCACTTTCGAAATGTGTCTTACTAACAATGCAAGAACGGAAACAAACCCAATCGGAATATCTTTAAAAGTTGTTCTTCTCAGGAAGCGAACTTCTGTTTGGATATTAATTTCTGGACCAATGAAACAAGACAACATGTTTCCGTAAGAGCTCAACATAATGCAACATAAGAATAGCACATTCGTTCCTTAATATTCTGATGCACTGGCCTTTCCGACCAGCTCACAATTTTGTTAGCTGCGCTAAACATTCTGGAGTAGCTGCCTGGCAACCCTTTACGGCTTAGGTGTTCCTAGAACTTGTAAAAAACAACAACAAAAGTTTACAGAGTCCAGTTTTCTACATAACAGCGACGTTGATGAGAAGAGCGGCAGGAACGGGTCGGCATTCTTCAGCTTGGTAGTCTCTATTTAATGTCTGCTTTGCTTAACTTAGTCACTGGTCTATCGTGTCCCTATTGGAGAACTCATTTTTTCCCTGGGCTGAGTCAAAGAAGGCCTACTTAAATTTAAAAACAACAACAACAACAAACAAAAAACCAACAAAAAAGAACACACTCTGTCGACTCTCTCTCTCTCTCTCTCTCTCTCTCTCTCTCTCTCTCTCTCTCTCTCTCTCTCTCTCTCTCTCTCTCTCTCTCTCTCTCTCTCTCAGAGCATGCATTTTAGTGAGTCTTTACGTTTAGATCTGTCTGTTCTCTTCCAGGGGGTGGGGAGGGGGGGGGGGTTGTTTACCTTTACTTCATTATGTTTGTATCCTCCTCGAGACAGGGGTTCAGGCTTTAATGTAAACAATCGTGAATCCGTAAAATCTTTCTGTCTTCTTTTCCACATTTTTATTTTATTTTTATTTTCATGGGCTGT
>CM031599.1:68673067-68675567 GCA_018398815.1 Conus ventricosus | reverse complement strand
CCAAAAAGTAGTGTAGCTACAGAATCAATTTTTGCCGTCCAAGCAACGGACAACAGATGAGATATAACGAGCAAATGGTGTCGAACGAGTAAACAGAAGCCACAATCACCCCTGTCCACTTGCAGCTCGTGTTTCCTGTGGGCGCGATAAATTTACATTCTCAGAGACCAAGACTGCAGAGAGCAGATGGCGAGTGCACTCAGAATATGTTCCGTTTCAGACCTGAATTATCTGCACCCCAGAAAGTCGAGGAGGAGAGATACGCCGGCAGATGGCTCTGTTTCTGGAATGGCCTCATACATTACAATAGCAAGGACCAACGACAGTTCGTTTGTTAAAGTGACTGGTAAAGACATTTCACCGATACTGATGTTTATGAAGGTAGACAGATTCCAAACTGAAAGTTGAGCCATGTCAATGAAGTGTATTCTACAAAAATCTAAAAAAAGAATAATTACTGGTTCCGCTGGACAAACTAGACAAAGAGATTACAGGACAAAGCACGATACATTCGACCTCTCAGGTCTTCTTCAGGAAAGACAAACAATACTTAGGGCAATGAAAACGAAAAACGAAGAACGAGGTGACTGAAGGCAGTACGTTTTCGTTCTTCGTTTTCATTGTCCTAAATGGTGTTTGTTTTACCTGAACAAGACCTAAGAGGTCGAAATGCATCGTGTTTTGTCCTGCAATTGATTGTGTAGTTTGTTCAGCGAACCAGTAACTTTTCTTTTCTAAAATGTGCTTCAATTTCCGCCTGCAATCACCTCACTTTGAACCTAATTTTAGACAAGGCAATCAGCATGATATGGAGTAAAATCTGACATACTCACATGTCTCACCCTGACGACAGCAGGTAAACTCCTGGAACTCAGTGATGATCTTCTCTGGACAGCAGGCCTAAATGCATCTCCATCACTTCCAAATCTCCTGCCATTGGACATCAGGGACTCCTACAGACATTAGAAAGGAAAATGGCCGACAGCATGAAGAAAAATAAAAGCATTACTGCACCACGTTTCATGGATTACGTAACCACGGGGGAAGAAGGTACCAAAGAATCGATTACGTTTCTCACCATTGATCTTCTAAAGCCAAAGCGCGCTCAACAGCCCAGAGGCAAGCTGGTGATGAACCACTGCGGCGCATAAGTGGTGTCCACACAGGACTAAATGGATGTAGAACATAGTCCCAGCACCTGTGCTGGGAGCGTTGCTAATGGTCCAACCACGGCACCTGAATCGCTGCTCAAACCTCAAAAGGACCCAGGATGGTCTACTAACAGACTTGTGACGCCATAGCAGATGGCAATACACATAGTTCATCTTCCATGGACAAGTAGAAACCAGAAGTGTGTGGATACTATGTCGCAACACCCCCTCCCCGCATGATGCTCCCTACTTTCTTGCACTACATGTGTACCCTGACAACCTGAAATATTCTGTGCTAACCAGACAGAGCGCCCTCCACAACCTGAAATATTCTGTGCTAACCAGACAGAGCGCCCTCCACAACCTGAAATATTCTGTGCTAACCAGACAGAGCGCCCTCCACAACCTGAAATATTCTGTGCTAACCAGACAGAGCGCCCTCCACAACCTGAAATATTCTGTGCTAACCAGACAGAGCGCCCTCCACAACCTGAAATATTCTGTGCTAACCAGACAGAGCCCCCTCCACAACCTGAAATATTCTGTGCTAACCAGACAGAGCCCCTCTCCACAACCTGAAGTATTCTGTGCTAACCAGACAGAGCGCCCTCCACAACCTGAAATATTCTGTGCTAACCAGACAGAGCCCCCTCTCCACAACCTGAAGTATTCTGTGCTAACCAGACAGAGCCCCCTCCACAACCTGAAGTATTCTGTGCTAACCAGACAGTGGAGAGGGCCCTCTCCACAACCATCCCCAGCCACTTCGTCCATTGCAGAAGCCAAGACAAACCGCGGTCAGACATCGATGCAACAGCTGGCTGACCCATGGTCTGGCGCTGATGAAATGGAGAGTCCGTCCCCTGTGTAATCCATATGCAAACACCAAAACAGGGCATTCTTGGTGCAGTCTGACACACTATTTCCATAACATCAGACCTCATAAGTATCATGGCAGACTGAGAGCCAACAGAGCCGAATTCAGAAAACGGTTTGCCAGTGAGTGTTTTTCCACGTGTTGGGGCTGGTTCACAGACAGACCTGAATGGACAATCCTTAAATACCCACAGACTCAGCCCTGCCTGTGTCATGGAGTCTGGCGTCTGTTCCAGCTCCACCGTAGTCACACATCCAAATGGTCAGTCTGTCTCTTATCCAGGAATAACACAGAAGAACGAGCTGTTTATGGATCTGCTATCGAAACACTTTTGTTTGGGTGTGATGTCGTTATTTTCTGTCAGCAATGTTTTAATTGATTTCCATGTACACCATCTTCTTTGCTTTGATAATATCATTTTTTCTGGTCTGAGAGGTTCACATAGTGCCACATCATGTCTGTATATTAGTCT
>CM031599.1:68665567-68668067 GCA_018398815.1 Conus ventricosus | reverse complement strand
GTGTGTGTATGTGTGTGTGTGTTTGTGTGTGTGTGTGTGTGTGTGTGTGTGTGTGTGTGTGTGTGTGTGTGTGTGTGTGTGTGTGTGTGTGTGTGTGTGTGTGTGTGTGTGTGTGTGTGTGTGTGTTGTGTGTGTGTGTGTGTGTGTGTGTGTGTGTGTGTGTGTGTGTGTGTGTGTGTGTGTGTGTGTGTGTGTGTGTTGTGTGTGTGTGTGTGTGTGTGTGTGTTTGCGCGCGCGCGCGCACGTGTGTGTGCGCGTGTGCGTGCATGACATGGTGCAGCAATTTGTATTTTTTCCACATATTTGAAATTCTAAAAGAGACAAATGTCCAGCCAGTCGAAAAAAATGTGCAGTTACAGAATCGATCCAACCAATGGTAAGCAGATGACATAGAAGGAGCAAACGATGTTGGTCGAGTAGATAGAAGCCTCAATCACGCCCATCCAATTCTTGCTCGAATTCCCTGTGGACATGATGGACGTACATACTCAGAGAACGACACTGCTACGAGCAGATTGTGAATGCACTAAAACAAAATTGTACAGCTCAAGACCTGACCGAGCTTCACAGCAGAGAGTCAGATAGGAGAGAGATGCTGACAATAAGCCTGCAAGTGGAATGGCAGGTATGTGGAATGTCCACATGTTTCTGAACAGAAAGAACCACCAACACTACCTTGGTCAAAGTGACTGGCCAAACTGTGCCACCAGTGCAGCTATTAATGAAAGGTCCTACAACCATGCTGGCTCTTGCACGTCAGGTTATTTCTAAACGAATCAAGTGGCATGAGGCAGCTCAAGATCACACACACACACACACACACACACACACACACACACACACACACACACACACACACACACACACACACACACACACACACACACACACACACACACACACAGAGAGACGTCCCAGACTCACGACAGCAATCAGCTTAATGGAACTCAGATGATCAACTCCCAGACACACACACACACACACACACACACACACACACACACACACACACACACACACACACACACACACACACACACACACACACACACACACACACACATACATACACATACACACACACATGCACACACACACGCACGCACGCACGCACACACACACACACACACACACACACACACACACACACACACACACACACACACACACACACACACACACACACACAGAGAGAGAGAGAGAGAGAGAGAGAGAGAGAGAGAGAGAGAGAGAGAGAGAGAAGAGAGGAGAGAGAGAGAGGAGAGAGAGAGAGAGAGAGAGAGAGAGAGAGAGGAAAGAGAGAGAGAGAGAGAGAGAGACTTAAACGCATCTCAGCCACTTCCCGATCTTCGAACTCAAGACATAATGTACTCCTACGGATATCAGATCGAAAAATGGCCGACAGTATGAACAAACAGAGTATTACTATTTTACGTTCTAGGGTCCATAGAGGGATGTGTTAAAGAATGGTCTGCGTTTCCGACAGGTGACCTTTTAAAGTCACAGCTGATTCAACAGCTCAAGTGCAAGTTAGTACTCAGCCTCTGGGGCACATGGACAACGTGGATGTACAGCATGGGCCTAAGTCCTGCGCTGAGAATGTTGCAGACTGTCCATCCACGGCACATAAATCGATGTTCAATCCTTAACAGGACACTGGGACAGTCTACCAGCCGGATCGTAACGCCATAGCAGTTCGCAACACATATAGTGCATTCTCAATGAACAAGTCGAAAGCAGCAGTCTGTGGCACACTCTAGCAATTTGTCCCCTCATGATGGTGCCTATGTTTCTGCATAACAGGCTTTCCTAACCAGACAGAACCCTCTCCACCTCCGCCTCCAGTCACCTCGTCCTTTGCAGAAGCCAGAGACCAACAGCAGGCAGACAGTGATGAAACAGCTGGCTGACCCATGGCCTGGTGCTGATGAAATGGAGAGTCCGTCACCAGTGAACCCTGCATGAGGAAAACAGTCAAACCGAGTATTGCTGGTACAGCCCAATACAATGTTACCATAACATCAGACCTCATACGTACCATGGCTGACTGATGGCCAACAGAGCTGAATTCAGAAGACGGTCTGTCAGGGAGTGTTTTTCCACGTGCTGGGCATTGGTTCAATACTGGCGGATGTAAATGGACCATCCTTAAATACTTAGGGATACGGCCTTGCCTGTGTCATTGATTCTGGCGTCTATACCAGTTCCAGCGGAGTTACACATCTACATGGACAGTATGTCTCTGTTCTAAGTATAACACAGAAGGACGGGCTGTTTATTGGTCTGGTAACAACACACTTTTGCTTGGGTTTGATGAATTTTTTTGTCAGGAACTGTTACAGTTATTTCCCCATACAACGTTTCTTTTCCTTTGATATTGTCGTCTCATCTGATCTGAAAGGTTCAGACTGCAACCCTAAGTCTGTCTGTTAAATGTTCCTTACCGGTCAATACAACATGTTCCAATCGATCTAAACGAGACGAAAAAGAATATGAAAAT
>CM031599.1:68658067-68660567 GCA_018398815.1 Conus ventricosus | reverse complement strand
AGTTGGGGTGGGGTAGATAGATGTAAGGGCTGCGTGGGAAGGGGGTGTAGCATGGAGCTGGGGAGCGCCTGTTCATGTCGTCTGACTGAACTCATGGCCAACCGAGTGGTAGGATTATTTGGCGGATGGCATAGACTTGTCGAAAGGAAACGGGGCTCTCGCTAGACTGACTTTTAAACATGAGGTAAAATCCAGACAAGCACTGCGTTTGATTACTTTTCTATCGCAGACACGGACGTGTTTTTGGGTCTGTGAAGCCTTGCATAACCTTGTTAGACGTAAACGTGTTTTCCTGTCCATCTGTCCATCTGTCTGTCTGTCTGTCTGCGTGCACTTCAAATCAAATGTTTTTTCTCGCTAGTAAACTACGAAAGGTTACAGAGAAAGCCTTTGACCCGATGACTTTGCATGCCACATATTTTATTTTAGTTCGGGACAAAGAATGTTACATCAAGCATTCTGTGGTCTTATAAGAAAACAAAGAAATATTTCAATTTGAGGAATGTATTTACTGCCTCAATATGATGTATAAAGACAAATAAACAGAAAATGTTTGCCATATATTATTCATCATGAAAATTGATAATATATTATAATTTATGTCTGACTTCTTCTTGTGTCGACCGTTTGAGGACTGATTTGAATTTATGTGCTCAGTTTCAAGAACTTTCATATGCAAGAAATAATCATCTATAAAAATGCATTTTTGTACACGACTAAAACAAAACCAAAAAAAAAAAATAGTTAAAACAAGTTCGCAATGGGTTCAGCACTTAAAAAATTGTTTTAGGCATTTTAAATATACTGATCTATATATATATATATATATATATATATATATATTATATATATATATATAATATATATATATATATATATTTATATATATATATATATTTATATATTATATATATATATATATATATATATATGTTAGTAAGTTTCCCTCCCTATTGGAGGATGTCTCCCCCTTGGAGAATATAAGCTTGCTGAAGGCTCATTTTGAGAGGCATTTATTTTATTTTTCCCATTCACCCACTCAGGCACATACTGTTAGTTAGGCAGAATCATCTACCACTGCAGATATGAATGCGTATCTCCCCTATTTCTTCAATCTAAGACATAAGAGCAAGCTTTGTTTATAATTCAATATTTCTTGCAGTCATTGCAAACACCAAGCTGCTCTGTAAGTTGCTGGAACGGTGCTCGGTACTTTTCCTTGGAATTTATTAGTTTGTTATATATATATATATTTATATATATGTATATATATATGTGGTATATATATATGTGTGTATATTTATTATATATTATTATATATATATATTATATATTATATATATATATATATGTAGATGAATATAATTAAAAAAGCCTAAAATGACTTTAAAGTGCTCAAACCCCTTGGGGAGCAACATTTGTTGATGATATTAAAAAGGAATGTTAAAATTCTACAAATTTGTTTCGAGCGTGTTGCGCTGTCATCAGGATGTCCTTGGCCTGCCCACCGCCGGTGTTATATAGCGTGTGGGCTCCCGTTTGCGGTTGTTTGCACGTGCGGGTTGGCTGCACGTGTTTTTGGGGGGCTTTCATGTTTTGCTTTGGGTGTGTTCACTAACAACGATTTCCATTTATGCCTGCAGTTGTTTACTATTTCTGTTTTGGTGTTTAAAGTTGCTAAGTGTGGTTTGCATAGTATTAATTCAGTTAAACATAGGTTGCACCTTTTTGAAACATTGCTGTATGGTGATGCTCTTTTTATGATTTTCCAGGATATATTGTAGCTTGTTTTTGCGTCTTTAAGTTTCCAGATATATTTGCTCAGTTCTGTTTGGTTTTTATATTTTTCTTTATTAAATGACTGTTTGTGGTTTGCATATCTGGTTTTGAAGTGGTTTTCAGTGATCCCTATGTATGTTTCTTTTTCATTTTCTGATGTTACAGTAGCCTGGTATACAATGTTGTTGTGAAGACATTCATTGTTTAGTGGGCACTGCTCCTTTCTGGTGCAATTGCAAGATTTCCTTTCTTCACCCTTCTTTGCTGTGTTGATTTTCATTTTGTTGGATGCGTCAATCAGGTTTTTGAGGTTGGGCATACATGAGTACGATAGTTTTGACAGTGTTTTTGTTAAATATTTTGGACAGTTTGTGTTCTTTTGGAAATGAAGTTGTTAGGATTTTGAAGAATTCTTTCCCTATGTTTGTTTTGAGTTTCCCGTCGTATGGGGGGTTATACCATATGATTTTTCTTTTCCTATTTTTCTTGCTTTTATTTGTGTTGTTGTCCGGGTTGTATTGTAATTTGTAATTGTATCCACTTGTCTGTAGTGCCTCCTGGTATTCTACTGCTGCATTGTTGAACACTCTCTCATTGCATGACAGGTTTGATAGTCTCTTGTTTATGCCATGGGGTATGGTCTTTAATACAGATGGTGGATGGTTACTTTTGGTGTGTACATAAAGAGGTGTATCGTTAGGTTTCTTGTATGGTTTATATA
>CM031599.1:68643067-68648067 GCA_018398815.1 Conus ventricosus | reverse complement strand
CCACGGGGAAAAGGGTCCTGTTGACAGGGGGAAAAGGGGATTTACAATTTTGGGTTCTCTCTTGGGGGGCACATAAGACCGTAGGGGCGAAGCGTGGTTTGTGTCGGGAAGTGGCATGTCTTCTTCTGTCCGGGGGCAGGGGGGGTTTGGGGTCTGTGGGGTGTGCCGGCAGCTGGAGGGTGGGGGGTTTTTCCCCGGTGGGCTCGGCAGTCATAAAATACGGGCGGGTTTACACCCTGGGGTTGCTACTTTAAGGTGATCAGGAATAGAGTTTTAAAAATTCCCCCCAAGGGGCTTTGGGACAAACAAAGCAAAAAGACAAGACACGATGCTTTTTAACCACTTTGGTCTTATCAGGCGAAAAAAAAAAATCACTTTTTTAACTTTGTGGGACGTAAAAAAACTACGAAAAAAAAAAAAAGGGAAATTAAAAAAAATGACTTATCCGTAATTCTCCAGGAAGGGGGAAAAAGGAAATAAAGGGCCGGGGGGGAAAATTATGGGAGAGGAAAAAGAGGGGGGGGGGGGGGGGGGGGGGGGGGGTTTGGGCGTAAAGGGGGGTGTGTGTGTGGATATGTAGGGTTGGTGTCTAGTTTTTTAAAGTTGGTTTGTTTTTTTTGTGTTTGGTTTGGGGTTAATGGGGATAGATTAATGATAAAAAAAAAAAAAAAAGGGGAAGAAAGGTGTTTTGTGTGGGGGGGGGGGGGGGGTTTTAGGGGAAGGATCAAAAAAAAATTAAGATTAGATAGTTTGGAAAGGGTTGCTGAAACTATGTACGAAGTGGTGAAGGGGGATGTGGGGGTGGTGTTTTTTAAGTGTGGGGTGTTTTGTGTGGGGTGTTGGTAGGGGATTTTGCCCAACTGATGGGGTTGAGGGGGGTTTGTGTGTTTGGGTTTTTGTTGGTTATTGATCCCTTTGGGGGGGGTGTAGGTGCCATTTTGGGAAATGAGAGGGGAAATTCTTGAGTTGTGCTTTTAAAAAGCGGGCACTCTGGGGACCCCAGGGCCCTAAATTTTTGCAGGGTCGATGTTGTGTTTGGGTTTTGTGGTTGAAGTTTTGGGCGACGGGGTTTGGGTCGGGGGTTTGGCGGATTTTCAGCCAGATGTTCAGCGTTGCGTGTTTAAAGTGTGCGGACGTTTCCCCTATGTAGATCTTGCCACACGGGGCCATGGAGGGCATAAAAAAATGTTTCCCGGCTCGGGCATAAAAATGTGCTTTTTGGACTTTTGAAGGGGGTTTTTGGGGGCCCTGTAAGTTTGGGTGTTGGTTTGGGGGGGGGCCCGATTTTGCGGGGGGGGTTTTGGGAAAAGCGGGGGTGGTACCTGGGGGTGTAGTTTGTGGTTCTGTTCAAACGGGGATGGGCACGGGAGGTCTTTGGGGTTTTTTGTCACTTTTTAAATTTGTGATCAGGGGTTTTGGGTTTATGGAAGGCGGGTTTGTGGTTATGTATAATGTCCCAATTGGATTTGGGTTTTTCCTACAGATGGGGATGGTGTCGGGGGGGTAGAGGAGGTAGGCTGTGGGTTTTGTCTTTTCTTGGTTGGAGCTGGGGTCCAGAGAGATGTTTGGATACAGCTAGGGTTTGCGGCGGAGTGCCCCATTGATGAGAGAAAAGGGGAGAAAAGAGGGGAGGGGAAGGGAGGGGGAGAAAAGAGGAGAGAGAGGAGAGAGGGGGGGGGGAGGAAAAGAGAGAGAGATGGGGAAAAGGAGAAAAGGAGGGAGGAGGAGGAGGGGAAAGGGAGATTTAAAAAATCAATTTACATCGGTTTGGATCATTCCATTTGCTACAGTTTGTCGAAAGAGGGGGAGGGACTGACGAGAGTGGAATGGCGAGGGAGTGGGACAGGGGTTGGGAAGTTTTGAAGAATTTTCGTCTTAAAAGCAGTGTGAGACCCGGCTTGCAGCCACTGATAAGTTTGGGTCAAAAATGTTCCCCATCTTTAAATTTAATCCCCCCTCCCCTCCCCACAGTTTCACTTTTTTTTCCCTTCCCCCCTCTCTTTTTTCTTTTTTATCTTTTTTCATTCTTTTTTTTTTTCTTTGTCTTTTTTTTTTTTGTTTTCTATAAGACCACAAATTTATGGGGCTCGGCATAACTAATGTGTTTTGGGTTTGTTGCAGCGTAATCGAGGATCCCCTTTTTTCACACACACACACACACACACACACACACACACACACACACACACCCCCCACACGCAGCACGCACCCCCAAACCCCACGCACGCACGCACGCCCCGCACGCACCGGGCCCACGCACGCACGACGCCGCAAAGCCGCACAACCACACACAAAACCCCACGCAACAAACCACACACCGCAAATACCACACGCCCCGCATGCACGCACGCATGCAGCACACACATGTGGCGTTTGTTTAAAAAAAGGGTCCAAAAAATTTTTCCCCACAGAGTCCATGAAAATCCCGTTCAGGGGGTGTCCCGCCCGACGTGTTTTTTGGGTTTTTTTGGGAGATTAAAATTTTCATCCCATTTAAGATTTTTCGGAAAGACAAATTTTTTTCGGGAATTTTTTGTTTCGTTTTTTAGAAGAGGGATTTTTGGTGAAAAGGGGTTTTTTTGTTGTTGTTGTTGTTGTTGTTGTTTGGTTTTTGTTGGTTTTTTTTTTTTTTTTTGACTTTGTGAGTTGATTTTAACGGGGGTGACGCCCTGATGTGGCCCTTTGCGGGGCGGGTGGGTTAAAACAACTTTTTCTTATCTTACCCTCCTTTCCCCACCCCGTGGTTTTGAGTTAGGCACCCATTACTCCCTTCGCAATATTTGTTTTCCCCAAATTCCCCCCCCCCCCCCCCACCATTTTTCTCCATGCTGCTTTTTCTCACCCTTTCCGCATTACCTCTTTCTCCTTTCCTTTTTAACCCTTTATGTAAGAAAAAGGGCTATTATTCTATCATCATTTTCTATTATCTATTATCTTTTATCTATCTATCTTTCTATCTATTATCTAAACTCTCTGTAATACTACCCACCTACCTTTCCTTCCTATCTCCCCCCCTCCCCCCCCCTACCTATTCCTACCTCCCCCCTAACCCACCTACCTACCTACCTACCTACCTACCTACCTACCCACTTATCGTCTACCCAAACCCGGTTTCTGAGAGAAGGGGAGAGGGAAGAGGAAGGAGGGGAGAGAGAGAGAGGAGAGGGAGAGAGAGAGAAAGAGTGAGGGGGGGTGAAAGGGGGAGAGGGGGGGGTTTAAAGGGGAAAAGGAGAGACAGAGGGAGAGAGAGAAGAAGGGGGAAAAGAGAGAGAGAAAAAAGAAGAGGGGAGAGAGAGAGAGAGAAGAGAAGGGGAGTGGGAGAGGAGAGAGAAGAGAGGGGAGAGGGGGGAAAAGAGGGGGAGGGGGGAGAGAGAAATATTTTAGTTTGGGCAACGGGTGGATTGGAGGGAGCGGGAATATCATGTGCATCGCCATCAGCATCACTCAGGTCACACTGGACTATTCTCAGGCATCGGGGTGGGTTTGGAAAGGGGCAGCTGGTGACCCCCAAAGGGCAGGTAAAACCGTCGGAAAAAGGAAAAAAACAACGACTACACAATACAGTTTCCTCCAGCTCACACACACCCCACCCACCCACCCACCCACCCCATTCCACTACATCCCACTCCACCCCATCTCCCTGGGAGGGGCAAACGACTGGATAGTTTTCAGAACTTTCCAGCTGCCTGATGTCGATAGCCATGGGTATTGGTCTGAAATGGGGAGACAGGGACAGAGTGAGAGTGTGGGATGAGATGGATAGGTTCAGTCGTGTTACCATGTGCGTTGGACACAGCCGACCCTGTGTGAAAACACACAAACAGTGGGGTTACATCTCCTTCAACATTAGATGCGTTGGCTCATTTGTGTAAGTCAAGCTCTTTTAACAACAGTTGGGTGTGCGGGATAAGGGGTTGGGGAGTGGAGGAACACCATATATATATATATATATATATATATATATATATATATATTATATATATATATATTATATATATATATAACAGTTTCAAAATAGGATTTAAAAATGGATTAAAAACTACCCGACAAACTTGTTTCGAGCAAGTGCTCTCCTCAGGGTATGTCGCTCCCTATTTGGTTGAGCATTTTTAGACTTCTGAGTGGTCTTTTGACTCTAATTATATATATATCTAATATATAAATGGCAAATTCTGTGTGTGTGTGTGTGTGTGTGCGCGCGCTATTGACTCAAAAACGGCTCAACCGATTGTCATGAAATTTGGCAGGTACGTCTGTTGTGACCCGAGGATGGTTTGGGGCTAATCTTTAAAAAATAAAACCGTTAAAAACCGTTATTATATAAATGTAGACCGTTCTTGATGAAATTCGGTATACAGATGCAGTTTTATACGCTGAACAATGATATACAACTTACACGAACGGAAACTTAAAAATTGACCGTTAAAAAACCGTTACTATATAAATTTAGACCGTTCTTGATGAAATTCGGTATACAGATGCAGTTTTACACGCTGAACAATGATATACAACTTACACGAACGGAAACTTAAAAATTGACCGTTAAAAAACCGTTATTATATATATTTAGACCGTTCCTGTTGAAATTCGGTATACAGATGCAGTTTTACACGCTGAACAATGATATACAACTTACACGAACGGAAACTTAAAATTGAGCGTTAAAAACCGTTAAGATCCGTTATTTTCAAAATTTAGACCTTTCTTGATGAAATTTGGTATACAGGTGAAGGTTTACACGCTGATTAATGATAGACAACTAATATGAACAGAAACTTAAAATTGACCGTTAAAAGCCTTTAATTTCTAAATTTATAGATGGTAGTCTGCAGAGGATTTTAGAAATACGCCGAAGTTATGATGCTTTTCAATACCCTCTGATTTTTGTCTGTCAACAAGAGCCATGGTCAGACATTTTCATCCCGTGGGGCAGACCTGACCGTTCCGTGTTTTACACATGGAATGTTCTACGTTGCAGTATCACGACTGGAAGCGCAGAA
>CM031599.1:68611033-68642967 GCA_018398815.1 Conus ventricosus | reverse complement strand
TAATATATAAATGGCAAATTCTGTGTGTGTGTGTGTGTGTGTGTGTACGCTATAGACTCAAAACGGCTCAACCGATTGTAATGACATTTGCCCGGAAACGTCTGTTGTGACCTGAGGATGGTTTTGGGCTAATCTCTTAAAAAATAAAAACCGTTAAAAACCGTTAAAAAACTGTTATAACGGTTTCAAAGACATCTTTTTCCTCTGCTTTTCTTCAAATAGCCGTTGTGACATTGTACATGTACAGGACTACTTCTCTAAAATGAGAACCGTTATTTGGCAGTTACAAAAACCGTTATTTATAACAGTTAAAAACCGTTAAAAACACCTAACCCTATAAAGAAACTGTTTAAAAAACCCCATCTTCTTGAAATTTAGCAGGTACGTCTGTTGTGACCCCAGGATGGTTTTGGCTAATCCCCTAAAAAAATAAAACCGTTAAAAACCGTTAAAAAACCGGTTATAACGGTTTCAAAGACATCTTTTTCCTCTGCTTTTCATCAAATGGCCGTTGTGACTTTGCACAGGTACTCAAACCCCTAGGGGGACCCCCCCCGAGAAAACTTGGGTCTTGGACAGTTTCTACACGTTTTTATGACCGTTAATTAAAAAAACCCTTAAAAAACACCCCCCCCTTAAAACGTCAAAAAACAATCTTTCTGATTTTGGGCAGCAAAAGGAGGTCGGATCGCCCCAAAAATTTGGCTGGTTGGGGAAAATACTGGGGATACATTGGGTCATTCGATAGTTTTTTGCCCGTTATTTATCACTTTTAAAAAAGCGTTTTTTTCAAAATTTAACCCTTTTTTGATAAAATTTGGTATATGGGTAGTTTTAAATGCTGAACAAGATGTAAAAACTTACCCAAACCCAAAACTTAAAATTGAGCGTTAAAAAAACCGTTTTTAATAAATTTAGCCATTTAGATGAAATTCGGTATAAAGGCTTTTAACCGCTGAAAAAGATATAAAAAACTTCTAAATGAAACTTAAAATTGACCTTTAAAAAACCCGTTATTTTTTAAAAATTTAGACCTTTCCTGATGAATCGGTTACAATGCTTTTTTCAGCGAACTTTTGATATACAACTTATACAAACGGAAATTTAAAATTGACCTTTTAAAACCCGTTATTATAAATTTAGACCATTCTGATGAAATTCGGATACAGAGCGTTTTTCAGCTGAAAATTATATCCCCTTACACAACGGAAACTTAAAATTGAGCGTTAAAAACCGTTAAGATCCGTATTTTCTAAATTTAGACCTTTCTTGATGAAATTTGTATACAGGTCAGTTTTACACGCTGATCAATGATAGGCAACTAATATGAACATAAACTTAAAAATTGACCGTTAAAAACCGTTATTATATAAATTTAGACCGTTTCCTAATGAAATTCGGTATACAGATTCAGTTTACACGCTGAGCAATGATATACATCTTACACGAACGGAAACTTAAAATTGAGCGTTAAAACCGTTAAGATCCGTTATTTTTCTAAATTTAGACCTTTCTTGATGAAATTTGGTATACAGGTGCAGTTTTTACACGCTGATCAATGATAGACAACTAATATGAACAGAAACTTAAAACTGACCGTTAAAATCCGTTAATTTCTCAATTTAGAGATGGTATAGTCTGCAGAGGATTTCAGAAATACACCGAAGTTATGATGCTCTGCAATACCCTCTTATTTTTGTCTATCAACAAGAGCCATGGTCAGACATTTTCATCCCGTGGGGCAGATCTGACCGTTCCGTGTTTTACACATAGAATGTTCTACGTTGCAGAATCACGAACTGGAAGCACAGAAACACTAACTATACTTGCGCCAAACAGGGAGACCAGAAATGTTGTCAACCCAGAGGCCCTCCAATAGACATAATAGATCGTGAAAATGCAATCTTTTCACAGAGTTGTCATGTTTGAGTTGGGTTTAACGTCTGTGCCAAAATCAAGGATATGCAGACGGGTGGTCCCTCACATTAGCCTGACACCTGCAGGGCCAGGTGGATATCGGGGTGAACTATCGTTATTTTAGCTGAAAAGACTCCACATGTAAATTTCCAAGACCAAACCGGATTCGAAACCACGACCTTTGGATCATGAGTCCAGCGCCTTATCCACTAGGTTATGGCGGACCCTACACAGTTGTCTTTTTGGAGCACTTCAATCGAGGAATTGAGAATGCATCGGTAAATTCATTAAGAACAGGCATTCCTCTATCGACTGTGTATCGTATTACGAAAACAAAATTGTGAAGTAAAATTGATTGAGAGGCAAGAAGGGTCATAGAGCAGGGTGAGGACAGCTACCCCAAGTGCAGGAGATGCGAGGAGTCTGCTGGAGGACAGACATACTGGACTGTGAAGCTTGGGCAGAGAGAAATCATCGTCACCAACCAGTGGGTTGTCCCCTACAACCCTTACCTCCTACATTAGTTCAACTGCCACATCAATGTGGAAATATGCAGTTTTACACTACTGGTGTAGTTTTAAATGCTCAACAATGATGTACAACTTACACGAACCGAAACTTAAAATTGACCGTTAAAAACCGTTATTATATCAATTTAGACCCTTCTTGATGAAATTCGGTATACAGATGCAGTTTAACACGCTGAACAATGATATACAACTTACACGAACCGAAACTTAAAATTGACCGTTAAAAACCGTTATTATATAAATTTAGACCGTTCCTGATGAAATTCGGGTTTTAAACAGTTTCTTTCATAGGGTTAGGTGTTTTTAAAACGGTTTTTAACGGTTTTATTTTTTAAGAGATTAGCTCCAAACCATCGAATGACCCAATGTTATCCACAGTATGTCCCTCTAGACGCATGTAGTTTTAAATGCTGAACAATGATGTACAACTTACACGAACCGAAACTTAATTAAAAACCGTTAACAACACGTACCCCCCTAAAAACGATCAAAAATACAAACTTTTCTGATGTTAGCGGCAAAAGGAGTCGTCGGATCGCCACCGTTAAAAACCGTTAAAAAATCGGTTATAACGGTTTCAAAGACATCTTTTTCCTCTGCTTTTCATCAAATGGCCGTTGTGACATTGCACAGGTACATCGAACCTAGAGGGACATCTCCCGAGTAACATAGGGTCATTGGACAGTTTCTACGACAGTTACTTATGACCGTTAATTAAAAACCGTTAACAACACTTACCCCCCTAAAAAAAGATCAAAAATACAATCTTTTCTGATGTTGGCGGCAAAAGGAGTCGTCGGATCGCCACCAAACTTGGCATGAGTCTAGAGGGACACACTGTGGATAACATTGGGTCATTCGATAGTTTTTATAGACCGTTATTTATCACCGTTAAAAAGCGTTATTTTCTAAATTTAGACCTTTCTTGATGAAATTTGGTATACTGGTGTAGTTTTAAATGCTGAACAATGATGTACAACTTACACGAACCGAAACTTAAAATTGACCGTTAAAAACCGTTATTATATAAATTTAGACCATTCTTGATGAAATTCGGTATACAGATGCAGTTTAACACGCTGAACAATGATATACAACTTACACGAACCGAAACTTAAAATTGACCATTAAAAACCGTTATTATATAAATTTAGACCGTTCCTGATGCAATTCGGTATACAGATGCAGTTTTACACGCTGAACAACCATATACAACTTATACGAACGGAAACTTAAAAATTGACCGTTAAAAACCGTTATTATATAAATTTAGACTGTTCCTGATGAAATTCGGTATACAGATGCAGTTTTACACGCTGAACAATGATATACAACTTACACGAACGGAAACTTAAAATTGAGCGTTAAAAACCGTTAAGATCCGTTATTTTCTAAATTTAGACCTTTCTTGATGAAATTTGGTATACAGGTGCAGTTTTACACGCTGATCAATGATAGACAATTAATATGAACAGAAACTTAAATTGACCGTTAAAATCCGTTAATTTCTCAATTTAGAGATGGTAGTCTGCAGAGGATTTCAGAAATACACCGAAGTTATGATGCTCTGCAATACCCTCTTAATTTTGTCTGTCAACAAGAGCCATGGTCAGACATTTTCATCCCGTGGGGCAGATCTGACCGTTCCGTGATTTACACATAGAATGTTCTACGTTGCAGCATCACGAACTGGAAGCGCAGAAACACTGACTATACTTGCGCCAAACAGGGAGACCAGAAATGTTGTCAACCCAGAGGCCCTCCAATAGACATAATAGATCGTGAAAATGCAATCTTTTCACAGAGTTGTCATGTTTGAGTTGGGTTTAACGTCCGTGGCAAAATCAAGGATATGCAGACGGGTGGTCCCTCACATTAGCCTGACACCTGCAGGGCCAGGGTGGATATCGGGGTGAACTATGGTTATTTTAGCTGAAAAAAACTCCACGTGTAAATTTCCAAGACCAAACAGGGATTCGAAACCACGACCTTTGGATCATGAGTCCAGCGCCTTATCCACTAGGTTATGGCGGACCCTACACAGTTGTCATTTTGGAGCACTTCAATCGAGGAATTGAGAATGCATCGGTAAGTTCATTAAGAACAGGGATCCCTCTATCGACTGTGTATCGTATTACGAAAACAAAATTGTGAAGTAAAATTGATTGAGAGGCAAGAAGGGTCATAGAGCAGGGTGAGGACAGCTACCCCAAGTACAGGAGATGCTAGGAGTCTGATGGAGGACATACTGGGACTGTGAAGCTTGGGCAGAGAGAAATCATCGTCACCAACCAGTGGGTTGTCCCCAACAACCCTTACCTCCTACATTAGTTCAACTGCCACATCAATGTGGAAATATGCAGTAGCATAAAATCCATCAAGTACGTCCTGAAGTATGTCAACAAGGGCACAGACCAAGCCATCTTCCAACTCCAAGCCACTCAGGCAGGTGAAGGAGCAGCTCAACAACCTCCAGTCGTTGATGAGATCCAAATGTACCAGAATGCCCGCTAAGTTGGCAGCATCGAGGCGACCTGGACACTCCTGGGATTTGACCTGCATGAGCGCCACCCCATGGTGCAGAGACCCGCTGTCCATTTGGAGAATGGACAATGGGTCTACTTCAATCCACACAAGGCAGTGCAAAGAGCACAAGGCTCTCCCCCAGAAGCAACCCTTACCCAGAAGAATCTTTAGCCTATGCTCTCAAGACCCTACAGCACGAGAGCTGAAGTACGTGGAAGTCCCTGAGCACTTCACATGGATGTCCACTCAGAATATGTGGAAGAAACGACAAAGGGGCACTGCAATCCGGCGATTGTACAGCATCAGTCCTCGCCAGGGAGAGTGCTACTTCTTGAGGCTTCTACTCAACGTTATGAAAGGACCCCGTTCGTACGAGGAGCTGAAGATTGTCAACGGCTATGTCCACAACATTTTTCGAGATGCTTGCAATGCTCTTGGACTCCTAGAAGATGACAGTCATCTACAACTTGCCCTGGAGGAAGCCTCCATCTCTCAGAGACCCCGACTGCTGCGTGACTTCTGTATTATCCTGGTGGCTTGCAACCCCAGTAACCCAGGCAACCTGTGGAACCTCTTCAGAGACCATCTTGCTGAAGATGTCCTCTTCCAAGTCCGAAGAGATGTCTATTATAAAGCACAGTACACAGATGCCATCTGCAACCAAGTTCTTACTGTGATTCAGCACAAACTCTTCCTTCTTGGGTGAAAGTCTACAGAGGAGTATGGGATGCCAACAGTCACACAACAACAAACTGTGCCTCGGGAATACTACCGCGAGACCAATTACGACACTGCTGCACTCAGGGCAGCAGCTGATGACCAGCTGAAGAAGCTGACAGCTGACCAGAGAAACGTGTGCGACAGCTTTATGACCATGGTTGAGCAGAGGCAGGATCCCACAGCAAGCAGCAACATAATGTTCCTTGATGCTCCATGAGGACAGGAAAGACCTTCATCCTGAATCTTATCCTGAACAGGATCCGCTCCATGGGCAAAATAGTGCTAGCCACTGCTTCCAGTGGCAATGCCGCTACTCTTTTGCCGGGTGGGCGGAAAGTACATAGCACTTTCAAGGTCCCTTTGGATGCCGACAAGCAAGAAACGCCAACCTGCTCTGTCAAGCGTGGGTCAACGTTGGCCAAAGTCATCAAAGAGGCTGCAACCGTCATAATTGATGAAGCTCTCATGACCCACAAAGCTGTCTACGAGGCCATGGACTCTACGCTGCAGGACATCACCCAAGTGCACAGGCCAGTGGGAGGCATCTCAACGCTGTTCTGTGGGGACTTCAGGCAGATCCTCCCTGTCGTCCTCAATGGCACCAGATCCAACATTGTCAACACCTGTCTGAAGAAGTGGCGGAGCATGATTGTTAAACGTCTAACCACCAATATGAGAGCCCACCTGTCTGGAAACCCCCAGACAGCCAGCTTCGCCAAACTTCTGCTTGACATTGGCAATGGTGCCATTGCGTCATGTTTCCAGATACTATATTGGTCCCACCAGCACTATGCCAGTTTTATGATAGCCAGGAGGATCTGATAGAAGCAGTCTACCCGGATCTTCATGCTCACTGTGCAGACTCAGACTGGTTAGCGGAAAGGGCCATAATCCCGATCCTCCCTGAACGAGACTGTCAACAGGCTGAACAGAAAAAATCGTAGCTGACTGTCCCTGTACAGATCTGTTGACACGGCCAAGAATGATGATGAGGGAGTCCTTTATCCACAAGAACTCCTGAACTCCATTGAGATTTCTGGACTTCCACCACATGAACTGTTGCTGAAATCTGGAGTCCCCATTATCATTCTCCGCTGACTGGACCCGCCAAAGGTGATCAATGGCACCCGATGTGTCTTCACCAGACTGCACAGGAACGTTGTAGAAGCGAAAATATCATGTGGCCCCCACAAAGGTGAACCGTGCTGCTCCCCAGAATTCCTCTGGAACCCATGAACTCACCCCTGCCATTCCAGTTCTGACGGCTTCAGTTTCCCATGAAACCAGCTTTCGCTCTGACAATCATCAAGAGCCAGGGTCAGACATTTTCATCCTTGGGTAGACCTGACCGTTCCGTGTTTTACACATGGAATATTCTACGTTGCAGAATCACGAACTGGAAGCGCAGAAACACTGACTATACTTGCGCCAAACAGGGAGACCAGAAATGTTGTCTACCCAGAGGCCCTCCAATAGACATGATACATCGTGAAAATGCAATCTTTTCACAGTTGTCATGTTTGAGTTGGATTTAACGTCCGTGCCCAAATCAAGGATATGCATATGGCTGGTCCGCCACATTAGCCTGACACCTGCGGGGCCAGGGTGGACATCGGGTGAACTACGGTCATTTTAGCTGGAAACATTCCACGTGAAAATTTCCAAGACCAAGCCGGGATTCGAAACCACGACCTTTGAATCATGAGTCCAGCACCTTATCCACTAGGTTATGGCGGCCCCTACAGAGTTGTCATTTTGGAGCACTTCAATCAAGGAATTGAGAATGCATCGGTAAGTTCACAAAGTACAGGCATCCCTCTATGGACTGTGTATCGCTTTACGAAAAAAATTCGTGAGGGAAAACAGATTAAGAGGCAAGAAGGGAGTGGGCGTCCGAAGAAATTGGGTTAAGTAGATAGGAGGAGGCTGGGGCAATTGGTTCAGCATGGGAAAAACGAAACAAACCCAAGCTGAATTTTATTGTATTGTCTTTTAAGTGGTGAGAGAGAGGGGTGGCCAGGAAATACAGATATACCCGAGCGAAGCCGGGTACACCGGCTAGTATATATATATATATATATATATATATATATATATATATATATATATATATATATATATAATGTGATGTTGCGTGCGGGGCACATGAGTGTCTCTATGTGCATGCGAGTGTGTATATTGGGACCGTCATGTGGCAATGTGGAATAATGTAGGATACATTTTATTTAAGGAACCAGCTCTATCTAATATTTTGGTTCACAGAACACATCTCTGAAAGAAACAAGTCTACAAAATGTAGAATAATGTTAAAAAAAATAACGCCTTGTAGACAGCCATGTCGGTATAAACTTTAATGCCGTGTTCATGTCACAATTGCTTCCATCGCCTGCTGAAAGAAGCACTGGCCTCACAAGTCACAACTTCCTTATCTGTGCTGCAAGTAGGTGAAGCTGTCTACGTTGTTGGGCTGTGTTCTCTCAAATTCAGTGATACAGTCTGGAAAGGCCACAGTTGGTGCATTGTGAAGCACGACCTGTCTTCTGCAGGGGTATGGTCATTGCACAGATGTTGGGTGCTGACAACAAGCATTCGGCCAGTTCCTGCAAGGCTGCCTCGTTCATTGCTGCAAGGGCACAGTCGTCTGTGACCAGGAAGTCTCTCACCAAGGCCTCAATGACTGCGTTTTACCTTCAAATAAAAAGGTCGACCATACTATCTGTGGTGGACAGCGATTCCTGCATCAGTGGAGGACAGAGTAGCAAACAGCATGGTAGGAAACATGATGCTGGAGAGTATGGAGACCACGAAATCCTTGTTGTACGCTATTGGAGACTGGAAAGGGTCAGATACAGAGCAGCTGTCCACAATCCATCATGGAATGATCTGATGAACAGTCAAGCTTGGACAGGGTGGCCATGAGTAATGACTTGGCAAAGATTTGGACCTAAGGATTGAAGGGGGGGGGGGGGGTACACCACAGTATTATGAACTGTGGTGTGTCTTTATTCGACGCCAGGAGCGCAGACACAACCAGCCGTGTCTCCCTGATGAGTTCCGATTCAGCGAACAAGACCCAGCAAGCTCCAATAGAAATAGAAATCAGAAAACGGAAGTGGGGATGGATTGGCCACACCCTCAGAAAGTCTCCATCCAACATCACAAGACAAGCCCTTGAATGGAACCCTCAGGGCAAAAGAAGAGTGGGAAGGCCAAGACAGACATGGCGAAGGAGTACTGACGCGGAAGTGAAGGCCGCCGGAATGACGTGGGCCAAGCTGAAGAAGATCTCCCAAAACCGTGTCCGCTGGAAGAGTGTGGTTGCGGCCCTATGTTCCCCAGGGAATTCAGAGGACTAAGTCAAGTAAGTCAAAGATTTGGACCTAAGGATTGAAGGGGGGGGGTACACCACAGTATTATGAACTGTGGTGTGTCTTTATTCGACGCCAGGAGCGCAGACACAACCAGCCGTGTCTCCCTGATGAGTTCCGATTCAGCGAACGAAAGGCCTCGGAGCAGGCAATACAAATATATATGCATTCAAAAAGGATTGCAATGGTTCCCTTATGCAGCTAGTGAAGAGTTTTCATATCTGTAATATATTTTCTTAATTTCATGTTCCCAGTTTCTCCATCTTCAATCCCCCCCCCCCCCCTCCTTAGGTCCAAATCTTTGCCAAGTCATTACTGTGAAGACAGTTCAGTTGTTGGCCTGCGCATGTGTCCCCCCCCCCCACACACACACTATTAGATTGTTCGTCCATGTATTTGTCTGACTTTATTCAAGTTTAAAAGGCTGTGCCAGTCTTGAATAAAAGTCACTCTCTGTTAGGTTTTCTTATGGGAGCAAACGCCACCCCCCACTTGTTTACTGTTTACTGTTCCCTGCCTCATTTCATTTCATTTTCAATTTTGTTTTGATTAAATTGAGGTTACTTGTATTTGTTTCTGTCCTTCTGTGTGTTTGTTTTTTGATCTCCCTTGCATCTTTGGGTGGATCCTCAAGCGTAGGCTCAAAGACTGTCCCCTACATTTTATACTATTTGCATAATGTCTTTAGTTTTTCAGCAACTTTCTTCCTCCCCACACTTTCGTTTGGTTTTATTTACTACCCTTCACTGGCTGCTTTGGGGGTGCTATTGGATTCTTTTTTGCACCCTTGGTGGTGAGAATACCACAGTATTATGAACTGTGGTATGTCTCTATTTGACGCCAGGAGCGCAGACACAACCAGCCGTGTCTCCCTGATGAGTTCCGACCCAGGCCTCGGAGCATGCAATACAAATATATCTGCTTTCAGGGATTACGGTGGTTCCCTTGTGCAGCTAGTGAAGAGTTGTCATATCTGTAACATATTTTCTTAATTTCATGTTCCCAGTTTCTCTAAAAACACTAAAAAAAAACAAATAAAACAAGTACAAAATGACAAAAAAAAAATTTGTGAAGGCTGATAAAACTAGCAATTACTACAAAATGGAACCAAAAGAATACTCTCAACTCCTTGACAAAAACATCCAGAAAAACTACAAAAAAGCCGACAAAAATATACATGACAGTATCCGCACTAAAGAAAAAGAACTTGCAGAGCGCATAGACCTAAGTGACAGGATAGAAGTGACAGCAACAAAAGAAGCTTTCATAACACTCAAAGACCACAAGCCCAATTTTCATAACAATCCAACATGTAGACTAATAAACCCATCCAAATCTGAATTAGGCAAAATAAGCAAGAAAATTCTGGAAAAACAATAATAAAGAACGTAAAATCAAACTCTGAATACAACCTCTGGAAGAACACATACGAAGTTATCCAATGGTTCAAAAAACTCAATAAACAAAGTAATACAGTATTCATCACATTTGACATAGTAGACTTTTACCCATCTATAGATGAGGAACTACTCACCAAAGCCCTGAAGTTTGCCAGTAACCACACAGACATAACAGGGTCAGAAATGGAAATCATTCTCCACACCAAGAAAACATTACTACACAGCAAAAATGAAACCTGGATCAGGAAAACCAACAGAAACTCAACATTCGACGTAACCATGGGATCATACGATGGTGCAGAAACATGTGAACTGGTCAGACTATTCATGCTGTCCAACATCAAGAAAAAACTCGGAAAACAAGTCGGACTATACAGAGACGATGGCCTTGCTGCACTAACCAACAATCCAAGAACCATCGAAAACAAGAAGAAAGAACTATGCAAAATCTTCTAAAACCACAACTTAAAGATTACCATTGAAGCAAACAAAAAGATAGTGAACTACTTAGACATAACACTGGATCTCAACAATCACATATATAAACCATACAAGAAACCCAACGATACACCTCTTTATGTACACACCAAAAGTAACCATCCACCATCTGTATTAAAGACCATACTCCATGGCATAAACAAGAGACTATCAAACCTGTCATGCAGTGAGAGAGTGTTCAACAATGCAGCAGTAGAATACCAGGAGGCACTACAAACAAGTGGATACAATTACAAATTACAATACAACCCAGACAACAACACAAATAAAAGCAAGAAAAATAGGAAAAGAAAAATCACATGGTATAACCCTCCATATGACGGGAAACTCAAAACAAACATAGAGAAAGAATTCTTCAAAATCCTAACAACTTCATTTCCAAAAGAACACAAACTGTCCAAAATATTCAACAAAAACACTGTCAAACTATTCGACCCGCTAGCAGTCGTCGGCGCCTTATTGCCACTAAATCCTGCGAGGGTCTTCCTGTCAGTATCTGGGCGATGCCCATAAGCTCTACGGGCTTCAGCAAACACCTCAGCGGTATGAATCGCAGCCGCGAAATCCTGTGGTGCTGTCTCGCCTATACGGATCCTCAACTCTGGGACACGGTGTTGGTAAGCTGTTCGATGAGAATCAGATCCTCAAGCTCCAGCTTAGCCAACTGACGCCAGTACCCTAGCGTTTTGCGCAGCCTATCTCCAAACTGCACGAAGGTCTCGTCGTTATTCTTTTTCATGGACCTAAACTTCCTCCTGTACGTCTCTGGGGTAAGGTGGAAACGTTTACGTAGAGCCAATTGCATGTCTGCATAAGACGCGCCTTCATTTAGAGTGAGCACACACTCCCTTGCAGTACCTGATAATCCAGAAAAAAGGTGCATGGCCTTTTGTTCCTCAGACAATTGGTACGAACTTGCTACCTTGTCAAAATGCTCTAAGAACATATCAATGTCCTCACTAGGTCTGAACTCTGGAAGCTTTAATTTTGGGCCTCTAACTCTATCACTTGCCTGTTGATTAACCCCCTGATTTACAGATGCGGGAGTTCGCGAAAGAAGTTGTTCCATCTCTTCCCTACGCAGAGCTTCCTGTCTGGCAGCCTCCTCTCTGCGCAGAGCTGTCTCTTCCCTACGCTGATCTAACTCTTCCCGACAGAGGGCCTCCTGTCTGGCAGCCCCTCTCTGCGCAGAGCCTCCATCCTACTAGCTCTTCCCGACGGAGGGCTTCCTGTCTGACAGCCTCTTCCCTACGGAGGGCTTCATCCTCTCGTCGCTGTCGCTCCAAAAACATCAGGACAGAGGCGATATCCTGAGCAGGATTCGCCACTCCCGACACGAGAGGATGACCCGTTTGGCCCGTCCCTTGGGTCTCGACTTCCCATGAGGAAAGTCTCCCGGGGCATACTCCTTATGAGGGGAAGCATGGAGAAGAGAGGGTTTCGGTTTCTGCGACTCAACAGAAGCCCACAGTTGCTTCGCTATACTCTGACGCTTCCGAGCGGAAGTGCCAGTCGGGGTCTCAGCAGGAAGATCCCCAAGCGAAGAAGTAGTGATAGTACTCTCGCTGGACCATCGCTACAGCACTGGAATAAGTAGAAGTCACTGTAGTCGAAGTACTGGTACTAATAGTAGGGACTACATTTGAAGACCAGAGAACAGGAAAACCTTCATTCTGGGCCACCTTCGCCCTCAACCAGTTTTCGGGCGAAAGTGGCCCAGAATAAAGGTTTTCCTGTCTCTGCCAAGTAAGACTTCAATACCCAAAAAATAACGATTATTTACAAACAAACATACTGAGCAGGGTTATTCGTTTTTAATACTAATTTACTAAACTTTTTAGATTTCAGTTTTTGTTTAATCCTATGTTTTTCCTGGTCATTTTCAATAACATCATTTTCACGCAAACATTCTTCAAATGAGTCTCTGTCTTTCATGTGAAATAAAACTACAGTTTTAACTGTTCTCTAAAGTCTTTTAAAACCGAGTTATATTTTTGACATAAAATCCACACACTTATCCCAGCATGCCTTCCACTGAAAGCTAGTTTTGACAAAGTGTTTCTCTTTTAACTATGTCATCTTTCTTGCCGAACAGTCATCTATAATAAATAGTGTCTGCGTTCCTTCAAACAGTCTATAAAACTGTTCTAGACACTCACTCAGTTTATTGCTAGGATTAACTAAAAATATGTTATCATCATCCATATAAACCTTCTATTATGATATGCTTTGTTCCATTTAAGTGTTGGACAGAAAACCACATATGATTAAAATTATAACGATAAACTGTTGTAATAGGTCGAGGACAAATATTGTTTTTCCACAACCAGTCTGTCCACAATCAATGAACAATGAGGGGTTTTTTGTCATAAAGTTTAACTGCTCCATAGTTTTATACTAGAATTTAATCTAATCCAGTTATTGTTTTTATCATGCTCTCTGTCAAAACTTGTTCAGTATAATAAAATCCTATAAGGCCTAAAGTGTAAGATTAATCCAATTCAGTGCTGTAAGATTGTTTCTATTTAGACTAAATATTGATTTTGTTGCTTGTTGTTATGACCTTAATATCCTCACCATTGTGAAGAATGACAACAGTAACTTTAAGACTGTCAAACGCCTAAGTTTTGCCAGCTAATTAGAATTCCTTTAAAAGGACGTCACTAACGCCCACAACCCCATCCCTCTCCTTATCTTTTAAGACAGAAATTTCAATATTATTGTGAACGCGTCCCCTAATTTCATTTGCGGCATGAACTGTAATTTTGTAGAAGCATCTTTTAAAAACCGCTTCTCTTCTGTGGAGGATGTACTGTTTTTTTCCCATACGGCTTTATTTCAATCTCTTTCCGACTATTGTCATCTGGCATAAGACTTACATGTAAAGGCCAAGTTGAATGCTTTTCTGAAACTTTTTTGACGGCTAAAATATGTAAATGGGCTTATGAATTCAAATTTTAATGTCCCATTCTAAATATGGTTCTAAGTGCCATTTGAGGTCAGGCTTTCGAACTATTTTATATCATACTGGCCAACATTATTTGCTTCTAGATTGCGCAGCTGTTCTAGTTTAGGAAACTTTTTGCTGTCGCCAACCTCTTTGCGTTTATAATCACCATCTTAAGTGTACTCAAACCCATACAAAGCGCCTATTTCGCCATTTTGTTCAAAGTCCGCAACGTCTGCAAGGTCTTTTAATTCTAAAGTTATACACCTCACGGGCGCTAATGTAACTCCTGGTTCTTCGGGCCCCACCGACATTATTTTTTAGAAAACGTATTATTTTATTTCCAAAACAAGTGAGGTTATCACATTTTACAACTTTCCTGTTTTGTCTTTGATTTTTATATTAAATGTCCGACCCTCCCACAAACAAATTTTTTAAACTAAAAAGGGGGAATTGTATAATTTCTATCGCAATATGCAGCTTTCCCTGATGGAAGACTCTTAAAACAGTTGAGGGCCTTCCATCAAAATTTTATCATGTTTAGCTCATCCAAATGAACATAGAGAATGAATGTAATGCAAGATCGAGGGGACTTTCCCCTCATAAGTATTTTTTGGGGTTGTAAACTCAAAATCAAAATTGTACCGAAACCCTAACATTTTAGCTAGTCTTTATCAAAAAGTAACCCCCTTCTTCTTCAGGCTTGAATTTTAACATTGTTTTAGTTTTGCATTGTTTAAGTTTGAGAGTAATTCAAAGTTACTCATTGCTTCTTTTAGGGAGAAAAACCCGAAATAACCACGGTAGTTAAGGCAACTTTGGCCCTGTTTTGTAAATTTTTAGAACCTTATTATTCCCTTGGCTTCGCTTTTTTAAAACCTACAACTTTAAAAAATATTTCATGGACGCGACCTTTTGGGCCCCGCAATCGTTATCAATGCATTTCTAAAAACGAAGGACGGTCTTGGGGTTTTTATTTTTACAAACATTTTTAAAACAAATTAAAAATGAGCGCGTTCAAAAAAAACCGTGCAAAAAAATTTTTGTTGGGGCCGCACTACAATCTTAAAAATATAGCAACTGTTTCTCTTGACATTGCTGTGACCCCGACTGCCCCTTTTTTTAAAAAGGGGTACTCCCCTTTAAGAGCTTCTTAACCCCCCATTGAAAACGACCGATCAAAAAAGCGTGGGTTTTGTCATCCCTGCGTTTTAACAAACCAGTTAAACTTTTTCGTTTTTGCGCTCAAATGGGTGTGGGAAAGGGGCGTATGGATCATTTTAAACCCAATCCTTTGGTGAGGTCAGTGTACAGATTTCATTTCTATTACCCCTTCAGACGTATTTTGACTGAATTGCAAGCCCAAATTTGCCAAAGAAAAACCCATTTAACCCCACTCAGCAACAAAATAGACATGAAGGCTTTTAAAAGGATCTGAACAAATTTTAAATAAAACATCAGCAGGCTTTAGACAAACGCGGATCAAATCAGGCTGGGCGACTTTTTTATTTCGGGAAAAGCACAGAAAGTAAACTAGACGGGCATCCTCCTTTAAAAACTTCTTTTCAGGCAAAACTTTTCACTGGGTCCCACAGCAAGAGCATAAAAACCAGCGGAAACATTTTTTGACACTTCTAAGGGCCTAACTAGGGCGGAAAAGCGAATAAACGCTCTATTCTATTTTACTTTTGGTGTTTGCTAGGGGCGCAAGCACGGGCAAATCACATAACTGATTTACTGGTTTTTGACGCACAAAAACAATATTTAAAAAATTTAGGGGACCATTTTTTTCCAGTTTTTTCCTTCAGTTTCAAAGGGACCCCCCAATGTTTTACAATAGCAAAGATCGAAAATAGCTTTTCGTTGGGGACTGGTTTTTAAAATGCTGCCTTCTGACCTCAGACTCCAGGTAGGAAAAAAATAAACTATAAAAATGAAAAATTTTTAACAGGGAAAGAACAGAAGGGTTGGAAAACGACCATAAATTCTGACCGTAATTTCAAAAATAAAAAACGCCCAAAATTAAGTCAATTTAAATTCCCCAAGTCCAAACCCCCCAAAACCATTGAAACTCAGCAAAACTTGCGGGCCTGTTCGCGTGACCATGAATAAAAAGACAGCGTTGTTCTTATTAAATGCATAGGGGTTACTTTGGGCTTTTCTTACTAAAAAGTAACCCAACATTACAAGAAAATAATGTCCATAAGTGCCGGGCCCTAAAGCCAACTCTTCTTGCAGTAGACAAAACCGCTAACAATACCCCCCTAAAACTGGAAAGGTCTTTCTTTACTGGTAATTTTTTTAATAAACTCGCAAAAATCAAGTTGTTTTTTTTTCCCAGATTTATTAGGGGGGGAGATGGGAGGCGATGGCGGCGGAGGAAACGAACTTTGTCCCCCAACCCCCGCCTTAATAGCCACACCAGTAAACTTATTGCAAATTTCACAAAGGGGCATTTTATAACGCTTGCTAAGGGAAAATTTCCATGCTCTCAAAACAGCGTTCGAATTCGTTCTGCTATTTGGTCTTCATAAAAAATTTTTTCGTTTAAGGTTCTTTTTTCAAATTAAACTTGATTTTCGAAATTTTGGGCTCGGTTATTTATTTTTACACCATTTTTGCTAAATTTTTTCTTGTTTCAAGATCTTTTGGGTCTTTGGGGTTTTCCTTTCTTTAAAAACGGGCCCCCTAATTTGGGCGCATCACCTAAACCGAGTTTTTTTTTTTTCCCCTCTTTTTAAAAATCTCATCTATTTCACCTATTTTTGCAAAATTTGTTTTTTAATTCGCCTCTAAGGGTTTTCTTAAAGCATGATCAAGGGCCTTTTAATTTCTCGCAGGGGGTACGGTGAGTCGTGTATATTTTTAAACGCTGTTTTTTTTCGAAAAACTTTTCTTTTCCCTTTTAACCTTTATTAATTTCGCCTCCGATTGATTTAATTCTTTAAGTTCCATGTTTTGCATTTTTTAAAATCTTTTTGGAGTCTTGCAGTGTGTTTTAAAGTTTAAAAACTGCCCCGCCCTTTTTTTTTGGTCCTAAAAAGGGCCCAAGGCGATTTTGTTTCTTTCACACGGGGAGCCCATTTCTAATTAAACCCCCCGGGGCCAAAAAACTTTGATGGGCCCTTTTTTAGTTGAAGCTGAACAATTTGGGTCCTTGGCGCTCCCCAAACAAATAAACATCTTTTAATTAAAAAATCTTTTGGGTCAAAAATTTTCGGGGGTTTTTTGGCCTAAATTTTGGGGTTACAATGATTTAACCTTACTTTCTTTTAAATTTTCAGCCGCATTGAGTGCATTGGCGATGCGGGGCCCAAAGGGAAATTTCAATTTCACTCATGGGGTCTCCGGGGCCCAAAAAACTTTCATAACCCTTCTTCACTTAAATTTCCCGGGCCCATTTTTTTAAAAAATTTTAATTTTTATTTTGGGTTTATAAAAAATGGAAAACCAAGGGTTTCGATTTTTTAACCCGAAAAGAAGACTAAAAGAACCCTAGGGCGTAAGGGAAAAAAGGGGAAAAATATTACTGTTCCAAAAAACCTCTACTATTAAAGCGGATAAAATTTCCTTACTGCCCAAAAATTTTCCAGACCTAGGGGGGGAAAGAATGATTGTGCCGGGCTCTGCCCGTCTTATTTTCAAAATAGAACCCGCTTAAAACAACAGACCCAAACGGGAAACTTTTGACGAATCGGGGGGGGCAATCTTTAAGAAAATTTCAAAAAAAATTTAAAAAGGGGCCCAAAGAAATATTTTCTTTACAAAATGCAACATTTTTTTTAACCTATTCTGTCAGGGCAAACCGGGAATAAAAGGGGCTATTTTTGGGTTTTTAAAAGGGAAACAAAAATGAAGAACACTAAAACATAAAATTTGGGCGCCGCAGATTTTAAAGACTCAAAAAGTAGGGAAAAAAAAGGGGTAAATTTTTCGTAGGAAAACCCTTTTTCCCACCCCCCTTAGTTTTTGGGGGTTGGGAAAAAGCGCCCCCATTAGGCCCAATTCGGAAATTAAAAGACATTTTTGCCAATGAACTAATTTTTAATGAAACAAACGTTTTTTTATCAAATAAAACCGACACCGAAGCAAAGTAAAAGCATTTCTGCCACCCTTGTTATTTTTTTGAGGGTTTGTTAGAAACCCCCAAAATTACAAAGCGGATTGGATCAATAGGGGCCCCCAACTAAAATATAAAATTACGAAAGAGTATTCATCAAAAACATATCCTAAAAGCGGGGCAAAACACTATATGGAATTTTTTTTTAGTTTGCATCACATTCCTTAAAAGGTTTTTTAAATTGCTGGGTGAAGAGAAAAACCGTTTAAAAAGGCAATTAAAAATTTTTTTAAATCCAAAAAAAAAAAAAATCAAAGGAATGTAAAATTGACGGTATTTTCCAAACCCCAAACTACGCAAGGGGGCTTGGGACCTTATCTTCATTTTGACGAAAAAAAAATTGTTTGGGGGTGGGGGGTAGAAATCCAACACCCAACCTAAGTGTCTAAAGTTTTAACATTTTCCCAAAAATGTTAGGCTTGAGGGAATTTTTAAAACAAACAAAAAAACGGATTATGGATTGCCCTTTAAGGGTCAACAGAGGAAAAAGATTTTTTTGGAAAAGGGGGGAAAAAAGGGGAAGACGTAATAAACTTTTCAAATTGTTTAAAAAAGAAGAAGCCGTTTAAACCTCTTAATGTACATTTGTTTTTTTTTAAAATTTTAAAACGCAGCTGGGAAAATTTAACAATACAGATTAAAAAATGTATAAAACTAAATTATTTTTTTCATTTTTTAAAAACAATGTCTGTTAAGGTTTATCCCAAAAGTGCCCACACACCGGAGATGCCAAGCGAAGAGATAGCAGGGCCAAAAATTTTGGCGTTATAGAAACCCCCGACAAAAAAAACCTTCAGATTAAAACCTTTTCACAAAAAGGGAACAAAAACTAGAAACAAGACCTTTCAAAATACAAACAAAAAAAAAACGAAGGGATTCGCTGCCTTTAATGCTGTTTCAAAAGTTAATACTGGAGCCGGGCTATAAGCCCGCATCAGCAGAACGAAGGGTTTGGGCCTTGCAACGGGCATAGGTCACCCCCAGCTTACCGCTAGGAGGTTTTTTTCCTTTAAACTCTTTGGCCTGTGTTCCCTTTGCTGTAAGTGCGGCTGGCCCCAAAAAAATTAAAAAAAAAATAAACTCCAAAAAGCACACAGGGAAAAGGTTTTAACTAATTTAAAGGCTTAAAATTAGTTCGTTTAAACGGGCAATAAAAAAAAGCGCTTGTTTACTCAAACATCACGGGGTGAAGAATTTAAAACGTTTACAGGTCGAAATTTTTAGACAAAAAAAACAAAAGTTTTTATCTACAAAAAAAGGCAGGGGAAAATTTTTCTCAAAAAGCCGACCGGGCCCAGCAATAAAAAAGGAAGCTTAAAAAAAATTTAAAAAACAAAAACCTTTTCAAAACCCGCTCACTTTAAAAAGCCAAAAGGGGTTTTTTACTTTTTTTTATGAAATCCAAAAAGCAAAAAGACCGTTGATATTGGGGTTTTGGGTTTAATAAATTTTTTTTTAAATTTTAAATTTAAAAAAATTAAAAGGCTTAGAAAAAAAAGAAAAGCATTGGGTAAGATATATAAGGACAAGACGAATTCTTTGAAGGGAAAGCTTTAGGGGGAGCGTTTAAACAAGAACAACTGAAAAGATATTGATTTAAAATTTTTGACCCAAAAAACGTACAGGCAACGTTGTTCATGCAATTTTTCCCGTTTCCCGGGAAATAACCCAAAGACCCCCAGTAAAGTAATGTTAGCTGTTTTAAAAGAAACCAGAACAATAAATTTAAGAAAAATTTGAAGTCCCGGGTCCGTAAACAACAGAACTATTCTTTCCTCAAAAGACTTAAATTCCCCCCCGGGTTTGGGCCCCCAAACTGCTTACACATTTTTACGCTGCCCGCTGGGAAAAGCAAAATTTAGAGCTCGGGGTTGGGGCAAGGGGGCAAGTCTTAGAGAAGGGTTAAAAAAACTAATATGGACCGATTGTAAGGCCCAAATCTTTCATTCCCTTTCCTCGGGGTTTGGTTTTTTAAAAAAGCATTCAAAAAATAAAGAAAAAAAGGGCGACAAATGTTTTTTGTTTGGGGTTTTCTCGCAAAGGGGGCATCATGTCCCCCGCCCAAACCGAGAGAGTGACTAACATCGGGAATACACCAAAATCTTAAATTCAAAGGAATATCCTTTCCTGTTAGTTAGACCAAAATTTATCAGTTTTGGGAAAACAAAAAAAACCCCAAAAACTGTTTAAAAAATACACAATTGGGGTGGGAAAACCAAAATTTTGGGGGCCCCAAAAAAAAATGTCCAAAAACAGTCCAAAATAGGCGAACCCGCCAAAGTCATTTTGGACTTAAAACCCCAAGTTTTCGCCAAAAAGGGCTTTCCGCATTTAAAAACATTTTATACGAACAAAGAGAAAACTAATGCAGGGGATACTTTTAAAAGATCAAGGGAAACAAGGGAAATTTTGTAGAAAATTTTTAACAAGAAAGCCTCTTTCAAAGCTGGGGAGTGAACAAAAAAAACATTGTAAAAGGTCTGGTAGACTTTTAAAACAGAAATAAAATAACCCCCCGCCCGGATCTAAAGTTAGTTTTTAAAAAACGGGAAAAAGGCTTTCAAAAAGGTCCATACGTAGTTTTTCGCAGACTTTTTGAGCGCTTAAATTTTTTTCCAATGAAGGGCCACACCCCACAAAAACTTCGAAAAAAAAAGTCCTTTAAAAAAATAAAAACATCAATTTGTTTCATTTGCCTTCCCTTGTTTCAGGTCGATGGCGTTTTTCAACCAGAAAAATATAGGGGCCCAAAAACGGCCTTTGAAATTTAAAAAGCGCAAGCAGCAAGTGCTTTAAAGACTGTTTTTAAAAATCTGAATTTATCTGAAATCCCTGGGAAGAAAGCCCCGAAGACCACAAACAGTATGCCTCAAAACCCCTCACTGTTGGAGGGGGGGGGGGGTTAAAAGCTAAAGCCCAAAAGTGAAAAACCCCCCAGTAAGAGACCATGATCACATTAAATGGAAAGTTCAAAAGGGGCAGCACAAAAGTAAATGCAAACTTCAACAAAGTTTGATCCAAAAAACAAGGAAGCCGCCCAACTTCTTTCATAACTTGCAGGGTTCCACTCCAACTTAAATGAAAGCATAGACACGCCCCTTTTTGGGTTCATTTTCAAAGCCCATCAAAAAACGTACATGTGTTCACTTTAAATAAATGGCTTTTTTATGACTCTATCCGCACAAGATGGGTTTTATTAGAGTCACTACCCATGTCCCCTTAAAAATCCGCCCAATCGGGGAATATTTGACCCCAAACCCTTTTTAGAAAGGGGGTTTAAACCGCCCCTTTTGAGTACATGAACAGTTTTGGGGAAAGGTTTTATGAAAACACACTTCCCCCTAAAGGGGCGTTCTTTTCTTGTCCCCTTTGAGGGAAAAGGGCATCATGATTCGATTACCAAACATTTCCAAGAGCTTGGCAAAATTAGATTGTAAAAAAAGGGGGGAGACAAACAGGGCTCCCCATTTTAAAGGCAGATGAAAGTTTGTTAGCGGGCGTCTTGAAAATTACAGAAAAAACCTGCATGAAAAAATTCAGTTTTGGAAACCTGCGCATTATATTTTTTGCACCCGGGGTAGCTGGGCCCTTTCTTAAAGTTTACTTGGAATTTAAAATTGATTTTTTTGTCTGACCTAAACCCCTGAATTTAAAGAATTTAAAACGGACTGCGTGGAGGGAATTTGTATGGGGTCGCAAACCCAAAATGTAAAGCAAACAACAAATACTTGGGCGACAAGATTCCCATAAAAGGTCCCAACTAACTCATGTTTTAGATTTCAAACAATCTGTAAGGAGGGGAAAAAACGCCCAAACACTTCCAAATTTCGTAACTTTTAAAAAGTACAAAAGGGACAAATAATATTCAAAAAGCATTAAAGTGGGGTTTAGCCTTTTTTAAAGCCTAACCCGCAGCATGGGTTTTATTTTTAGAAGTTAACTTAGAAATCCCCCATGAACTCCCGAAACCCCATAAATGACTACCATTAGGGGCCCAAAAAACAAAGATGGGTTTCCCCCAAAAGCCGCCAAACTTGTTTCCTAATCTTTGGGGCAAAAAAAATTATGCGGGCAAAACAGACTTCTACAATTTTAATTTTAAACATGGGCTGAAGTTGACAAACAGTTTTAAAAACATATTTTCTTTTGATCAAGAAAAGTTCATTAAACCATACATCAAGAAGAACACTGATCTTAAATAATCCACAGATCTTCAGAAAAAACTTTTTTTTAAGGGGATAACAACAGCTTTTTTGGGAAAAACAAAAAAGAATCCGCACAAGCGCAAAGATTCAGATTAGCACCCCAGAGAGAACGAAGCCCTTTTAAAAGGGGGCTTCAAAAAACCCAATTAAACAGGAAATTCAGAAGATTCCCTGATCAGCTTTTGGGGATAATGAAAAAAAAAAGAAATTTAAATTGGACAAACCCTTTTTATGGGTTTTTCTGTTTTTTGAATTAACAAACTTTTGATGTTAGAATTTTTTTTATGACTACTTTAAAAACCCCCGAATCCCGAGTCCAGAGTACTGAAAACAGATACAATAGTTTTGTTAAAGATTTTTCCCACTGAAGACATTATAAAGACCCGGAAATGGAAAGCAAAAACAAGCAGGATGGAAAGATACATCCATTAAACCCCAAAAACTTCCCCCTTTACCTTCAATTTAAATAACAAGAAAGGGTTTTTAAAGGGAAAAATGAAGGAAAGAATTACGGAAAGGGGGATCAAAGGGGTTTTAATTGGTTTAAAAGGGCAAAAATGTACATATTTTGAGCCAGGGGAAAAACAAATTAAGAAAGCAAAGGGGGTATCTCCAGCGTTTTGCCCGCCCAAAAATAAACACAAGGGCAATTACCAAAAAAGCATTTTGGCAAAAACTTTTTCATCAAGACAACGTAAAACTACGTTTTAATTTTCCCTGAGGGCAAAACAACTTTTTAACAAAGAATCTTATTTAAAAGAACAAACACAAAACGGGTGTTTGTTTTAAACCGGAGTTTTTATAGGCAACGGGCACTGGGGGGACCGCAAAACAGGGGGGTTTTAAAAATTTTTTATCAACTTTTTTTATAAAATCAATCCCTAACTTCATCCATTCATTAAAACTTTCTCAAGTTTGCTTGACGAGTTTCGAATTTTTTTTATAAATTTAAGATATTCTTTTTTTCCCCAAAAAGGGGGTTTGGATTTTTTTGGTTTATCTATGATTTGCATGCATTGATTAATCCTCGAAAATGTTTCTTTTAAAAGAATTAAAAAACGCATGAAATGATTCCCTTTTCAATTTTTATGGTCTCTTTCCCTTTTCCCTTCTTTTTTTCGTTTTTGCGCTTCCTTTTGGCCTTTCCATTTAAACCAAATAAGGCGTAAATTTAAATTTTAAAACGGAAAAGGTGCCCGGCGGGATTACGCGTTCTTTTCCCTTTACAAAAAATCTTTTGGGGGAGCTGGTTTTTGTTGTTCAGTTTCTCGTAAATAAAACACGGGCGGATTCAAATTTACAATTCTTTTTATTTCATTGGGTCCAAAACTCCAAACTGGATCGGTTTTTCCCCGTGCGAGTGGGCCCCTTCTGCTTCTCCCGGTTTAAAAAAAGGGACCTTACTTTCAACCAAAAAGGTTTTTTTTTAATATTTTCTGGTTTTTTGGAGTCCCTTTAGCAACATTTTTTGTTTTTTCTTTTTGAATGCTTTTTACGGGTTTTTCCCCCTTTAAAAACTTCATTATTTTAAATTTCGCGCCAAAAATTTAGGGCAGTCTTCAAAACCCCTTCCCGTGTTGCGAGAGTTGTCCCAAAAAGCTCTCCGTAAAACTGGTAGGAGAAAAGTCTTTTGGCTAAAAGTTTGTTTAAAAATTTCAACTAAAAACCTGTGATCTGTGAACTCCCGGAATGCCTCTTCCCAAAAGTAACTCTGTTTTTAACAAAATTTTATTCACTTGGCCTTTAAATTCTTTTCCATCAACGACTTGAATCATGCGAGGGGAAATTTTGGGCCCCGTTGGAAAAACAGTTTTTATAGCAAAAGCAACACCAAAGCCCTTTTGCGTTTAAAGGGGTCTGGGATCGGGGGATCGAACCATGTCAATGACTGTGAGTGCGTACTTAATCTTTTTCGTCTAATCCTAACAGAGGGGAAATATAAAGATCCATTTGATGGGGGTCGTTTGGGGGTTGTGTTCACAAAGGCGGTCTCTGTATTCGTTTGGGGGGCGGGAAATAAAATTTTTCCCCAAAACGCTTGTTTTTGATAAAACCCTTCTTTTTGCTGTTTGTTTTACTGACTCCCCTTCTTTGGGTTTGCTTTTTTTATTGCTGTATAAACCCCTTTCCCAAAATCCTTTGGGGAATAAAAAATTTTGTTTTATTTTTTTTTCCGCCAATATTAGTGCAACAAAATAAAACGACCCTCATACCAACGACATAAAAAACCCCAATTTTTTTTGCATCTTTTGTTTTTTTGATGGGTTTAAAAAGTCACGAATTTTGGGGGGGGCAATGTCGGAAATGGTTTTCCTGTTTCAAAATAATTTTCTTTTATTGTTGGTTTAAATCTTTAAATATTTAAGGCCCGCTGCCCCCGTTTTTTTCATGTGTCATTTAAAAAAACTAACTGCCAAGTCTCTGCCTTTTATAGCTCTTGTTTCACTGCTAGTTGCTTTCCCCCGCTTTTTTATTTCTTTTTTTCTCGCTGCAACCCCCAGTTTAAATAAAAAAAAATTACTTGGGCCCCTAAAAGCAAACGCATTCCCCCACACGCCGCCTATCATTATTGCGAGTGAAGCCATTTTTATAAATTTTATTTTTTTTTTTACATAAAATTTTTAAAATTTTCTTAAATTCCTTTCCAGCTTAACTAGAAAATCTTTTCGGGCAACCGAAGCTGCAATGATTCCCCTCAGCTTTTCGGAATCCCAAAGTCTAGTTTGGCCCAAAATCCCCGCTGGTTAATTTTTAACAAGCTTTACCCAAACATTGAGTATCCAACCCCTTTAGGGGCCCCAAAAACAAACAAAATGGGATAACAAGGTTAGCAACAGTTTTTTTTGGTGCTCATTTTTTAAAAAAAAAATAATTTTAAAAAAAAATTTAAAAAACATGAACAGTGATTAACTCCTACAGGGTACAAGGCGGCCAAAAACCCTTCCCCAACTTTTGAATGACCAAGTTGATGGCCAAGCGATTTAAACCCCAAAAGGAGAGGGTTTTATTCTTTTGGGACGTGGGAAAACAAAAAATTCCCGAACTGAAATTTTTCATTGAAAAGATTCAACAGTGTCGCCCCCCAAACATTAAAAAATAAACATAAAAAGGTAAAAAAACCGCAGCTGGGGTCTAGAATGGTGAAAAGTGTGGGGCAAACGGTTCTTAGTTTGTACACTAAACTAGTCAGTAGATTTGCTCCCATTGATTCTGAACAAGATCTTACGTATGATTTAACGCAAGATCCAGTTTTAACAAAGACATTAGAGTCTCTAGGGTGTGATTTATACTACAGATTTGGAACATTGTTATCGCCATTAATCATGGGATTAATAACTTTTAATCATATAGATTTTATTTCCCTTCAAATGAACGATCTGGAAAATCAGCAGAACCAGAAAACACTGAATCAGGTGGAGAAAGTAACCAACCCAAAAAAAATCAGCAGAAACGCTGAATCAGGCGGAGACCATTAAAAATCCTGGGCGTGTTGAAGCAGGAAGAAAATTAGCAGAGTGGAACAGACAAAAAAAATTAATGTTACAGCATCATGAAAACATAACACCGCCAACGCCAGAACAAGTTGATTCAATGCCAGCTATAAAAACTCCATGTGATACAAGGGCACCAAAGTCTTCATGGAATATTGA
Organism: Conus ventricosus; assembly: GCA_018398815.1. NCBI lineage: Eukaryota > Metazoa > Mollusca > Gastropoda > Neogastropoda > Conidae > Conus > Conus ventricosus. Next base: position 68,617,086 of record CM031599.1, on the reverse strand, counting down.
ACTTAAAACTGTTGCCATTTTTGGCGCCCTTGCTGCTGCTGGGGGCGGTTATTACTGTTATAAAACATATAAAGAATGGCAACAGAAACGAAAGCTATCAAAAAAAATCTGAACCGTTAAATACAGAAAGAGACAACTGCACGCCCCAAAAACCCCCAATAACAAAGCATCATTTTGATCCATTTCAAATGGAATAATATTTTAAGAACTTAATTTTAAATTTTTTTATAAAAATAGATCATGGCGTATTATAAAATGATGAAGTCAATAAATAAAGACCTAGAGTCTATAAAAGACATTTCCATAGACCCGAATTGTAATCAATGCGGGTTTCTTCGTATGTAAAACCTTCATTAAGATCTATGCAGAGAACGCTGAGCAAGACTTCTCAACAATGACGCGTTTTTGAGGCGTGTGGTACTATCTTAGACATCTACTATTTAAGAAAAAACATAGATCTTAGGTTCTTAGATCTTAGGTTAACTTGAGAACAACTTGATTAAAAACTTGCCTAAGAACTTGCCTAAGAACTTGTGAATGACTTGAGGATGACTTGTAAATGACTTGAGAATAACTTAAGTAAGAACTTGTGAATGACTTGAGAATGACTTAAGTAAGAACTTGTGAATGACTTGAGGATGACTTGTGAATGACTTGAGGATGACTTGTAAATGACTTGAGAATGACTTAAGTAAGAACTTGTGGATGACTTGTGTGTGCATGCGTGGGTGGGGTGGGGGTGGGGGGACGTGGTGGCGGTGCGTGGTGGGGGGCGTCATGCTGGGGGGCAGGGACAAACACAAACAACAAACACAATCCCACAATAGCCTCCAGGGTGGGGTGGGGGGACGTGCGTGCGTGGGCAAGGACAAAACACACAACCACCAACAAACACACAAGAAGTAAAGAACACCGGGCTGTGTCCCCTTCCCGCGCGCAACCACAATCAACTCCCAAGTGATTCACACAGGGTTCGTTTGGCCTAGTTTGCCGCTGAGCTTTGCTGGTGCTTGCCGCGCTTGTAGTCCAGCGATCACATAGGTCGTTTCGGCCTAGTTGCCACCGAAGCTTTGCAGTGCTGACGTCATTGGCACAAGCGATCACATAGGGATTGTTTTGGCCTAGTTTTCTCTGCCTCCCACTTTTCTCATCCAGCTGCCAACAGGCATGCCAGAGTTACAAGCAATTGAACGCTGTGCCGAGCTTTATGCGGCTCTAATCGCCAGTATAGTACAATCCTCATTGTATATTTGGAGCATTTATTATGAAGATAGTGCTGGCCAAACACTACTCCTCCTCCATACTGTAATGTACTAAGGGTCTGGCCTACCCTATCTAGTTTTGCAGAAACCCCCGAAAAATTGGTCATCCAGGTTGCAATATTTAATAATGGTTTGTGGGCGTTTGCTACAACAGTTCATTTATACTGATTCCTAGCTTGTGGAATTAGATAGTTATAAAAACACACAGAAAGTTGAATGATTTCCTAGCATAACGAAATCGGAGACATGTTCACCTGCGTCTTTAAGAAATGGAACGCCATGTTGGATGCTATTTTTGTTTTTAAACATGACTGGGCCTGTCTCAAGCCAACGCCCACAATCAAACGCGTGATGGATTGTTTTGCTTTGGCAGGCTTTCCACAATGCAGCGCCATTATTAAATAAGGAACCATCTCATCGATAGACTTAACACGCATTGATAATGGCTATATTTTGATCAGCAATAGTGCCTTCTCGTTTTCATTTCCTGAACCAACAAACCTTTACGATAGTCCGTCCATATTCCAAAGCATCGGTGCACTTTTTTCATTTCGTTCCTTCTAGGAAAGCAAATACTTCTTTTCGGTTTCGGACGCAACACAAAAAATGCGTCACCTCGTTCTTTTCAACAAATCCCTGACATGAACTCGCTCAAGTATGGTACAACTTGTGGTGATCAATTGGCAGAGCCTGCATCTTAAGTGTAACGGGTAGCCATTTTTATTAGAATACAACACCAGAGCACAGAGAACACCGCGCAATAAAAAAACGTCTACTCTCCGGTAGATCAGTATAAGAATGAGGAAATCCGTGTTGTAAACTGATCATGTGAGCGCTTTAACAGCGCCCCACACGGCGGAGAAGATTCGAAATGCTGAATCATATGGCGCGGATGCCAGGCCCAGCGTGAGGGAGTGGGGTGAGGGGAGTAAGCAGGGCGGCAGTATGGAGGTTTTTAGCCATCTCAGTGGTCGTCAGGTGTTGAGGCGCGCGCGCGCGCGAGTGTATGAGTGTCTGTCTCTGCTGTCTGTCGTCTGCCTGTCCTGTCCGTCTGTGTGTGGTGAGTGTGTGTGTGTGTGTGTGGTGTGTGTGTGTTGTGATGGGGGGTGGAGGGGGGCGAGTGAGTGGTTAAGGAGGGGTTAGGGGGGGTGCCATGGTGGAGCAGAGAGGAGGGAGGTCAGACAGCATCAGACGGTGACACAGAAAAGTATGCGAAGAAGTGAGTGTGTTTTGTGCGGTGTGAGTGTGTGTGTTGTGTGTTGTGTGTGTGTTTAGTCTACAGGTGTCTGTGTGGTCTGCGTGTGGTTGTCTGTGTGTGTGTGTGTGGTGTGTGTTGCGTGTGTAAGTGTGTGTAGTTTTGTGTTAGTGAGTGAGTGCGCGCGCGACGCTATTTTGTGAAACGCAGTAACTCGTATTCTATGTCTCCGAGTCTACATGAAACTATCACAGCAACCTCGCCACAACACTGCAGGTACGCCAGCCCTATCCTTAAATGAACCCTTATGGCGCATAATAACAGTCATAGGATCCGTCCAAGGTACTGCCTGCCCACAAACCCAAGCCCTTAAATATTTTTAGTTTGGTTGACTTAGGACTGCGCAAAAATGATAGTATTGAAAATGACTGGATGCGCAAAAATGATTAGGAAAAATAGTTGAAGTCTTCGTGTCAGAGAACATAAAACCTTTATCTGGGCCACTTTCGGCCCGAAAACTGGTTTGAGGGCGAAGAGGTGGCCCCAATAAAGTGAAGTTTTACTGTTCTCTACCTTTCTTCTTCGCCGCATGAGTCGCTATAACCACCAGCACACAGAACCGATGCCATGACAACATATCCTACGAGTTCTCAAATACAGGGATAAAGACATTCACTTGAAAGAAACAAATCCGCTCGATATGTCACGTCTCTGGTGACTGACTGAGAAACCAGCAAATAAAAAAAAATTTAAAAAAATGTCAACATACAAAGTCCGGCTTGCTCCCATCTGCAACGACCGGGGCGCTCCACAACACGAGCAACATGCGGTTGGGGCTCTCCGAAAAAAAAAAAAAAAATATGTCCAGTGGCAGCTCCCACATCTGGCAACACGCGCTCCACAACACACAAAAAAAAAAAAATGACAGACGGAATCCGGAACAAAAATAAAGTGACACTACGTCCGCTAGCACCCACCTGTTCTCAACACGCCGGTAAAAAAAACTGGTTAACCACAAAACAGGAACGGACAGACTGAGTGGCAACAGAAAGACAAGTCTTAGGGGGCGTATCTGCGGAGCACCCTGGCGGAAAGAGGTCTGACGCGGTCCGATTCCCCCTCAACTCCAACGCGACTCCCAGTCACACCGATGTTCTGACAGGCCACAAAAGTCTCCTACAAACGCTAGAGTCACCCAGCCAAACCACCCACAAACAAACACGACAAACTGACTAAACATATACAAAACAACAGAACTGACAGGCACCCATGGAAACGAGAGAGACAGTCAGAACCCTTCACATCCCGACGAGCCCCCACAATGTCCGCAGCGGACCGACCTTCAGGATGTCTGCCCTGACCGGATCGTTAGAAAAAATGGGATGAGGGAGTGACTGACCTCGCACGCCTCACAAAGGGACCACACAAGAAAGATTACGGATCAATACACCATTTATTCACACCAACAACACACATAGTCACAAATAAGCATTTTATAACACACACAACATGCACAATCACAATTAATCTTTCAACACACACAACATATACACAAGTCACAAACAAGCATTTCAAACGCACTCAACATAACCATAATCCAAATTGATCATTTCCGACACGCATTCCTTTCCGGCTTCATGTTGGTTCCCCCACACCTCGGTCTCATCTCCAAAGTCCTCTGAGAGAACCGTGTCGACTCAGTGCCTCAAACCGTGTCTGTTCCCGTACAGAGTCTTTCAATGCCGTACACCCCCGACACCCACAACAGCACCCAAATGAGCACGACACAGAGCAAACCACACTGGTGACATGGCTGTAGGAAGTCCGAGGACAGTGGAGACGCGTCCCGTGGGACGAGGCGTTTGTCGCTGAAGGTCCCCGGACAGGGGTTAACCATGCAAGCGAATCCACGCACTTCCTCACAACTGCGCGGCCCCATACAGCGCAAGCTTTCGGTGAAAACCCCCGGGAGAGGAACATCGGAAGGAACTGGAAGGAAAGAAGAAAGGGGTACAGCTACCCGTGGGTGACCCAAAAGTGGCGGGTCTCAAGTCGACTCTCTGCCCTCTTCCTTCGAGAGGACAGCAGAGCCGATCGGACAAGAGTATGGACGGATGTGATTCCCCGACCCTACAGCCGACTGTAGGAATAAGGTACCGACCGTACCTTTCGACAAAGTGGTTGAGAACCATAACCGAGCAGGCACTGCACCAGGGACATCTTCCTTCCGCTCGAGTGAAGAGAAAACCTGCCTAAGCGATGGCAGCCAACATGCCACGCTACGTCACAGTGAGAATACCTCAAGCCTATGAGGAATGATGCACGTGCGGCAGGTAAAAAGACAGGTGAGAGGCCGATAGAGACAGCCAGTTCAAGCGAAAGGTACCAGCCACCCGTGAACCTGCAGGATGAATTGCACGGGCAGTGGAATTAGAGAGAGAGAGAGAGAAAGTAAACCTAACCTGAGCTGAACGACATTAAGGTGCAAACGCACCACAAGCCACATTGAGGGACGGATACATAACAACAACAACGACAATAAATAAATGAATAATTCCACCACCCTAGATGGGTCAATCGTCATAGGCCTCGTGACAAACTCGTGACAACATGCATTGTATTTATTGCACTGGGTACAAAATCCACCACGGAGTGATGCTATTTAGAAATGAATTAGTATTACTGAATGGAAGACAGGAATGCATGGGGGAGGATAAATGAATGCTTACCATGGTATCGTCTGCTTTGCGCGCATTCAACAGAGAACTGGGTCAGTGCCTCTGTCTGCCCTGTCCCTGGTCAGCGCGCTCGTGCTCGCGCACACGAGAGAAACACAGAGAGGAGAGAGAGAGAGAGAGAAGAGGAGAGAGAGAGAGAGAGGAGAGAGAGAGAGAGAGAGAAGAAGAGAGAGAGAGAGAGAGAAGTGAGAGAGAGAGAGAGAGAGAGAATGAATACCGGTGGATGCAGTAAGCAGCATCTTCCCAGGTGTGGTAAATTTGCTGAAGGCCCGCACACACTGGAACTGGTGTGACAGACAACACGTGCTATGCACAGCTATGGGAAACAACACGTGCCATGCACAGCTATGGGAAACAACACGTGCCATGCACAGCTATGGGAAACAACACGTGCCATGCACAGCTATGGGAAACAACACGTGCCATGCACAGCTATGGAAACAACACGTGCCATGCACAGCTATGGGAAACAACACGTGCCATGCACAGCTATGGGAAACAACACGTGCCATGCACAGCTATGGGAAACAACACGTGCCATGCACAGCTATGGGAAACAACACGTGCCATGCACAGCTTCATTCTGCATGCGATATTCACAGACGTGGTTACTGTGTCTTCTGTCAACTACTAAGATGAATCAACTCACTTTGTCCTCTGATCTCCTGCCTCACGTGATCACTTTTTGGTCCCTCAGAGCGAAGACAAAGAGAACAGACAGAATAGGAGGAGATCATGTCTGTCCTGGAAATCCAGTTAAGTCATGACTTCGTACACTCGCACACCCAGACGCGCATGCACGCACGAACACACACACACACACACACACACACGCAACGCACACGCACGCACGCACGC
>CM031599.1:68594981-68596482 GCA_018398815.1 Conus ventricosus | reverse complement strand
GGCTGCCCTGGTCAACGTGTAGGTCAGGGATCGGTTAATGTGGATACATAAAGCTTCCTCTTCAATTAATCTTTAAGTGGTCTGGCTCACACAAGCTTTACCACTCCATTGTTTGGTAGCTCTCGTGTGAGAGAGAGCACAGAGAGAGAGAGAGAGGAGGAGAGAGAGAGCGAGAGAGAGTGAGAGAGAACGAGAATGAGAGAGAAGAGAGGAGAGAGACAGGAATGACAGACAGACAGACAAAACAGACAGAGCAGAGCAGACAGACAGAGAGGTATACAGAAAAGACAGGGACATTCACAGAAGTCGAAGATACAGAGAGAGAAGGAGACAGAGAAGGAAAGAGAGAGATGAGCAACAAGGGTTATTTTTTCCATAATTAGCTGATATTCTGTTTATATTGCAGGGCAGAAGGGCAGACCAGAGCAGAGTTTTGTTTGTCATTTTATTTCTCTCTCTCTCTCTCTCTCTATCTCTCTCTCTCTCTCTCTCTCTCTCTCTCTCTCTCTCTCTCTCTCCTCTCTCTCTCTCTAATTCTCCTCTTCTTCTTCTCTCTCTTCTCTCTCTCCTCTTCTCTCTCCTCTCTCTCTCTTTCTCCCTCTTCTCCTTCTGATATGTATGTGTGTCTGTTGTTTGTTTGTGTATGTAGTGTGCTCGCGCGCACGCTGGCGCGCGTTGTTGGGTGCCGTAGTTTTATTTATATTGTAGTTGTGTGTTTTTGTGTTTTTGTTTTTGATAGTATTTTTAGTGTGAGTTAGAGAGTTTTATCGAACATACATTTGATTGTGTGATGTTTTACCAGATCTTCTATATTTTTTTTTTTATAGCCTTTCTCTTCTATCGTGCCTTAGATTGTTTACACCCAAAGCATGTTTAGTAAATGTTACAGGGAAGTTAATCAGAGATTTCACATAAATGTTAGTCCAAACGGCAACGGCGTTGCCCTCTTTAAACATGAGGCCGGTGTTAAACAGAGCGTCATAGGTTTTGTTACAAAAATCTGTGGTTCGTTTCCTTTGCGAGACGTGTAGAATTGAAAGGCATTGTTTTGGTGTCAGAGTTTAGGTTTTGTGGAGATTCTGATTCTGTTCCAGTGATTCAGTGAGATATTATATCGGAACATATCTTTGGTAATACGTGTTAGGGCTCTAATTTGATTTAATACTCTGTTTGATTTGTTTTCTTTCACGCCTCAATACACTCTCCTCCAGAGTCTGGTATAATCTGATTGATCACTTCGTGCTATATCTCGTTGCTAACGAAAAGTCTACATAACCCAGACTACATAATTCCAGGACTCGATGACCAGACTCCTTTAATCCCTTTCAGGAGTCAATGTATCGTTAAAGAATGTGTCTTCCACTCTTCAAAGTCTGGATTTTTCGACTCTGAGAGGAATGACAGGGGCGGACATTGTGTTAGAGCTGAATCATTGACTTGTTATGAAAACTATTTTGGCCCCTGGCGCCTGGGGTGGTATAGTATACTGTCATGTGTTGTT
>CM031599.1:68582481-68592481 GCA_018398815.1 Conus ventricosus | reverse complement strand
CCATTAGTGTCACATACCCCCAGTCTCATTGCTATTGACTCAAAGTGGTACACTCACCCACCCTTTCAACCTCCATTTTTCCTCAAATCACTCCACTTTTTCAGAAGCCCTCCGCCTCACAACACACACACACACACACACACACACACACACACACACACACACACACACACACACACACACACACACACACACAACACACACACACACACACACACGCACGCACACACACACACACACACACACACAACACACACACACACGCACGCACCCACGCACGCACGCACGCACTACACACACACATACATTATCCATTAATTATGTTTTCTCATTATACCATTTTGTACCTATAGTCCTTTAAACTGTCTTGTGACAATTGAAGTCTGAGTCTGAGAGTCTGAGTCATAGTCTGAGTCTGAGTCCACATACAATTGTGTTTTAATACAGTTGCAATGTTCTTCAAGTAAGACAAATTTACATAAAACTAGTTCTGAAGAGAAGTACACATAACGACGACAATCCATGGCAGGTATCCAGTCAAGAAGCCCCTTTGCGTCCTCCTATGACGACTTCAACATCTGACGTAAACATATTTCGACAATTCTAAATTACATTACATATACAACTACCACCACCCCCCCGCCCCCCAATACACTCAACACAGGGCAGCGCCATGTTTTATCTTCATCAACAACACATCGTTGATACGCGAATTTGGTTTAACTGGCATTGTGCTAGTTCGTTTAGTTCAAAAGACGACCTTCAACCCAGGGTAAACCAGTCGGGGAAAAAACAAACAAACAACAACAAAAAAGTGGAAAAAAACAGCAAAAAAAAACAGACCACAGGCTAGAGTAACACCTCCACAAGCTCTCACCTATACCCTCACGTTTTCTTCTCCCCTCCCTCACTCCACCCCATTCCTTTCGGATGATTTCCCTAGACTTCAATAGTTTCCAACCTTCAGCTGTCCGCTGTGGATAAACTTGGGTAATGGTGTGAACGATGGGGGCAGGGACAGGGTGAGAGTGTGTGGCATGAGATGGGTCGGTACAGTCGTATGAGCACGTGTTTTTGGACATGGCTGAGCCGACTGTTGAAACCGACAACACGCGTTACATCACCATTCACATCAGATGTATTGGCTCAGTTGCATAACCATGATGCTCTTTCGTCACAGATGTGTTGTTACCGTTATTTAAGGAAAAAGGCCAGGAAGTGTGTGTGGTGGGGGGGGGGGGGGGGGGAGGGGGAGGAAGTTCGGGGTATGGGTATTTAAGGGGTCGAGTGCAGGTTGTAATGATGGTGGTTGGAAGTGTGTTCGGGTGGTGGTGGATCAACAGGTTATTTTCCTCAACATCACTTTTTGTACATTTTTACACAATTGGGAAGGAGAGAGAGTGAGAGCAGTGATGAGTCATGGAGGAGAGGAAGGCGAGGTGTAGAGGGGAGAGCGGGGCGAGAGATGAGTGGAGGGAGAGGGAGTGAGAGCGAGAGAGAGAGAGAAGACAGACAACAGAACAGACAGGACAAGCAACAGCAAGACAGACAGACAGGCACAGAAACAACAGACAGACTGAACAGACTGAGAAACAGACAGACAGACATGACAGACGGAACACACGAAAGGGACCATCACAACAAAAACGGAAAAAATTCTTTGTTCCATGTCTGTGTAGACAGGCTTGGCAAGATTCTGTTGAGACAGTTTGCACAAGGAGGTGGGGGTCTGAATGTAAAGGAGAGAGAGTGGGGGGGGGGGGAGGGTGTGTAGATTGGGATGGAGAATATATTGGAAGATTGACGTCTGAAAATCAGCAATGCCAGACTCCGAGGACGCGGCCACGCAAAACTGTGTGTCAAACTGACTCCCCTTTCCTCAGTCCATACATTCTGTTCGTCCCTGCCTCATCGGTCTCTCTTTTTCATTATTCTTCCTTCCCCCTTTTATTCTTTGCTGCTGCTGCTGCTGCTGCTGCTGATGTGGATTCTTCTTCTTTTCTCTCTTCTTCTTCTTTTTCTTTTTCTTCTTCTTTCTTCTTCTTCTTCTTCTTCTTTGTCTTCTTCTTCTTCTTCTTTCTTCTTCTTTTCTTTTGCTGTGCTGCTTGCTTGTGCTGCTGCTGTTGCTGCTGTGGCTTCTACTGCTACTTCTTCTTCTTCTTCTTTTCTCTTCTTCTTCTCTTCTTCTTCTTCCTCTTCTTCTTCTTCTTTCTATTCTTCTTCTTCTTTTATTCTTCTTCTTCTTCTTTTCTTCTTCTTCTTTTCTTCTTCTTCTTTCTTATTCTTGTCTGCTTGAATGTGACGAACATCCACGAATCCAAGAATAACTGAACACGTCTGGTAAAACTGAGCGACAGTCCACCTACTTGTTTTTTTTTTCTCCATGTACAGGGTCTGTGTGATGAAATGTTTTTACCTCCGCCAAAACGTTCTATCTACTTACACACCCACTATACATACCCTTCTCTTCCTGCCCAAGTCTCCATCCGCTGCATTCATGCCTTTCTTTTCTTTTGTCGATTTCCTGGTTTTCTTCTTGTCCTTTTTCACTGTTTGTCAGAACACACACACACTCACACACACACTCAAAACACACCACAAACCACACACACACACACACACACATACACACACACTACACTACAACACCCCACACACACACACACTCATCACTCTCTCTCTCTCCTCTCTCTGCTCTCTCTACTTCTCTCTCTCTCAATCTGTATTTTTTACATGGTGTGAGATGAGTGAGACGAGAGAGTGAGAGAAGGAGAGAGAGACGGAGAGTGAAGAGAGAAGAGAGAGGAGTAGTGTGGAGAGAGAGAGAATCCTTGTGGGGAGGTGGGGCCAGCATTGGGCTACGCAGGCAGCATAACGGTTCCACTTCGTGATAACGAATCATGTTGATATGTAGCACAGCAAACTTGCATAGTGTGGGGTCAGAAGCGGTCATACCAATCGGTAAAAGGCATAATCCTGTAGGACTAAAATACACAGCTTCTTCAGCTCTTCCCATAACCCCCCACCCCCCCCCTATCCCTTTCCTCCTCCCAAGTTTTTCAGACCTTCGGATGATGATGGTCAATAGCCCGGGGCAGTGGTATGAAGTGGGAACCGGCGCCAGTGTATGATTTTGGACAGAGATGGTTCAGTTCTTGTTATACCAGCTCTTGTTTTGCACACAGCCGGTACAATGTGTGAATAACGAAAACATCCTGTGTTATATTACCTCCTTCAGGTCAAATGCGTGGGTCCTCGATGTGCATTTCTTGGTCTTTTTCACAAAACTTAATTAGTATTCCATATTGGTGGGGCTTGTTCGGTAAAAATTTACATTATGATGTTTTTGTTAGGTTTCAAGTTGTTGTTATGACTTGGTTACTATTCATTGGTACGCCTATGTCCATCCCAAAATTTGTTCGTGACTATGCTTCTTTTTGTCCACACTTACTACTACTACTACTATACTACTACTTCTATTACTACTATACTACTACTACTATACTCTCTAATTATACTACTACCACCACACCACTGCTGCTGCTGCAGCAGATACTGATACCCCACCACCACCACCTCCACTACTTACTACTGCTGCTGCGGCTGATGTTACTGTTGCTACTACTTACTATACTATACTATGACTTACTGATACTATTGATACCACTGTGCATTTATTCCCAAAACTGCAACATCTAAAGTCCTGTTGTTTACTTTTACGGTGTGCTTAGAATAAGACTGCAATGCTACTTGATTTTTGGAATGTCGCCGGGGTATCTTTTATTCTGGTGGTTTATACAAGTAGATTGAGTTTTACGTCAGATCAATCATTGCACTCTCTCTCTCATCTCTCTCTCTCTCTCTCTCTCTGAGTTGCCTCCCTTGCCAGGCCCCCAGCAAGGACGTGGTTTCATTGCTCTAATAAGTTTATGCCAATATCTGCCAGCATGTTCTGTCGAAGGTCTCCTTTCACCCTCGAAGTATCTCACAACAATGCGCCACAATAAATGACATATAGATTGAGGGCAGAGGAAAGCAATAACTTTCGTTCTTCGATTGAGTGCCACGAATACTGACCAGCCCCTGTCGCGCATACCGGCCACAGTGTGTCGTATCGACGAAAGTGCACCTCACAAGTGAACAGGGACAGACGCTGAGCTGGAAACTACAGAAAATGTCACCAGCAAAAGGCAAGTGAAGGGGCTTCTTCCCATCCAATCTATTTTGCCAACACCACCAAGCTTGATTTACAATGTAGACAGAACTGACAATCAGACAACACTGTTGTGGGTGAAATGCTTGAACGTGACAATCCCCTCCCTCCGTGCCCCAGCCTACACGGTACAGACGTAGTGACACGTTGGAGCCTATCGACATGGGGCCGTGTGATAAGACACTGTGACAGTCAGGCACGATGGAGCCTTGTCGCTGAGCATAGAGTCTGTCGACTCATGTCAGTCAGACTGTGTTGAGGGGGTGGGTTTGATAGTTGTAATAACGAGACCCCAGCCAGTGCAGAGACTATGACACCACTTGAAACTGACAAGGTCGTGGCAACTGAAAGTGACCGTGATTCACAGTGAACAGACAACAGCAAAGACAGTTGTCCAGACAACAGCAAAGACAGTTGTCAGGTGTATGAAACACAGAGGGATCTGTCTGACAACGTGACCATCAATGACAAATGGAGTATCTTCAGTACATGGTAAGAAGCATGGACGTGTTACCCCCTGCTAATCGGCAAGACATGGAAGTGACTGCTAGCAATGGCACGACTGTCAACAACGGAAATCCTGGTGATAACGGATACACTTGTTGCCAATCACATGGACAGTCACATCGGTGTCCGATGTTAGTTCAATGCTTCCGTGATCCGTTTCCCCAGTCACGATGTTACTCTCTGAATTGAATTGTGTACATTTAGTCTTTAGTATTTAATTTTGTCTCCTACCCCCACCGCACCCTCTACGTGAGAATGGGCTTTGCAAGCTTTCCTCAATAAATAATTCATTCATTCACTCTCTCTCTCTCTCTTCTCTTTTCTCTCTCTCTCTCTCTCTCTCTCTCTCTCTCTCTCTCATCTCTCTCTCTCTCTACACACACACATACACATACATACACATACATACACCACCCACCCACCCACCCACACACACACACACACACAACACACACACACACACACACACACACACACACACACACACACAACACACACACACACACACACATACACACACACATCACCACACACACACACACACACACACACACACACACACACACACACACACACACACACACACACACACACACACACACCACACATACACACACACACACGCATACATACACACACATACACACATACACACACATACACACACACACACACCACACACACACACACACACACACACACACACACACACAGATGCACGGACGCTCTAACAAAGACATGCATTACGCAAGCATTTGCACATGCAAGGTAGTCTCATATATGCACGGAATAGTCTATAACCATGATGGACGGTTGAGAACTTAAGACTCGTTAAATCAGGTTTCATCTGCAAGTTTAAATCAAGTTTTAAAGGAACTGATAAAAATCAGAGCTCTCAGTACAGCAACTTTGTTCCATACAGAGAGAGAGCCTGGTCAGTTCCATACAGAGAGAGCCTGGTCAGTTCCATACAGAGAGAGCCTGGTCAGTTCCATACAGAGAGAGAGCCTGGTCAGTTCCATACAGAGTCTGGTCAGTTCCATACAGAGAGAGAGCCTGGTCAGTTCCATACAGAGAGAGAGCCTGGTCAGTTCCATACAGAGAGAGAGAGCTGGTCAGTTCCATTACAGAGAGAGGCCTGGTCAGTTCCATTCAGAGAGAGCCTGGTCAGTTTCCATACAGAGTCTGGTCAGTTCCATACAGAGAGAGAGCCTGGTCAGTTCCATACAGAGAGAGCTGGTCAGTTCCATACAGGAGAGAGCCTGGTCAGTTCCATACAGAGAGAGAGCCTGGTCAGTTCCATACAGAGAGAGCCTGGTCAGTTCCATACAGAGAGAGTGCCTGGTCAGTTCCATACAGAGAGAGAGCCTGGTCAGTTCCATACAGAGAGAGCCTGGTCAGTTCCATACAGAGAGAGAGCCTGGTCAGTTCCATACAGAATCTGGTCAGTTCCATACAGAGAGAGAGCTGGTCAGTTCCATACAGAGAGAGCCTGGTCAGTTCCATACAGAGTCTGGTCAGTTCCATACAGAGGGAGCCTGGTCAGTTCCATACAGAGAGAGGAGAGAGGCCTGGTCAGTTCCATACAGAGAGAGCCTGGTCAGTTCCATACAGAGAGAGCCTGGTCAGTTCCATACAGAGAGAGAGCTGGTCAGTTCCATGCAGAGAGAGCCTGGTCAGTTCCATACAGAGAGAGAGCCTGGTCAGTTCCATACAGAGAGAGCCTGGTCAGTTCCATACAGAGAGAGAGAGAGCCTGGTCAGTTCCATACAGAGAGAGCCTGGTCAGTAAAGGACCTCTGTCCGTGACCATCTAGCATCGAAAAAAAATATCGGGGGGTAGGGGAGGGGGAGGGGGGGGTAGGACTGGCTAGGAATGCCAGTAGCAGAGACAGGAGAAAGAGTGGAGACGAGAAGGAGGGGAGAAAAAAAAAATGACGATGCGATCGAACACCCGATGAGGGGGAAAGGAGAGGAGGCGGGGTGCAAGAACGACGACGAAGAAGATTCGAGTGAGGAGTGAAAAATCGAGGAGAGAGCGGAGAGGGGCGGCGATACGCAAGTACGATGACCGTGGGGGTGGGGGGGGGGGGCGTTTGGGGAAATGCAGTTCTGCAGAAACGGTCAGACCATTACCAGCGCCGTCACTGCCTGCTATCCTAGTAAATCTAAAGCCCACTCCACAAGCAAGCATCTCTGTGTGGTGTGTGGTGTGTGTGTGTGTGTGTGTGTGTGTGGTTGTGTGTGTGTGTGTGTGTGTGTGTGTGTGTGTTGTGTGTGTGTGTGTGTGTGTGTGTGTGTTTCTTTAAACTTGGTGAATTTTGTGTGGAGAGGAGGGGTGGGCGGGGAGAGAAGAGCCGCTAATGGGAGACCAGAAAGGCACGCATCGCCCCCCCCCCCGCCCCCGTCCCCCTACTTCTGCCCCCATCATGGAAGTCAGAGCCATCCTGACACTCCTCTCTCTCTCTCTCTCTCTCTCTCTCTCTCTTCTCTCTCTCTCTCTCTCTCTCTCTCTCTCACTCTCTCTCTCTCTCTCTCTCTCTCTCCCCTCTCTCTCTCTCTCTTGCTCTCTGTCTCTGTCCTCTCTCTCTCTCTCTCTCTCTCTCTCTCTCTTCTGAAACACGCCCATCAGGATATCAGTTGTACGCCCGTCTCATCCTTCTTTACACCCAATGTATGTATTGTAGATGTATAGGCCATTAATCTAGATTTCACAATATGTTAGTCTTATAGCATCAGCGTTGCTATCATAAACAAATGAGTGCCAGGTTGGTCTGGTTAGTAAGGCGTCATACTTTTGTTCCGAAGTCTGCGATTTGATTCTTACACCAGACGTTCAGATTAAAAAAAAAAAAAAATTTCTGGCAATATCGATTTGAGCAAGTTCTGATCCCGTCCCATCGATTGTAATGAGACTTGAAATCGACATCCCATGTGTGATCGCATGCATTTGAAAGAACATATATGTACGTTAAATCTCATTCCAACTACCAAAGAGTAAGCCACCATGTTCCCTTGGGATGGATTACATGAACATACGCCATGCCGAGACACCTTCCCTGAAGACAGAACGTGGCTAACCCTAATTACGGGATTAAAAACGGTCGCATAAGCAAAACCATATCTTCTATGCTGATCATCAGAGTATAATCTGAGGAAAACAAAATCAACAAATTATCTTAAAATCTGCGACCCTTCCTTCTCCGCGCTTTCATGGTGACATTTCGATTTCTTTCCTCATCCGCGTGTGAGGGAAGTAAGGATCAAAATCTAATTCGGCGCGAAGTCTGGCTGAAGCAGTCGGAGGGATATGATAGTGGTATCCACTTCAGGTGGAGGGCGAATGAGGGAGGTGAAGAGGCACATGGATAGGGAGGTGGGGTGGGGTGGGGGTGAGTTTGAGAAACCAGACGTCAAAATCGTCTGGCTTTCGATGACGCAGGTGCTGTGCCAGTAGAAGATTTACTGGGTAGCAATCTCTGTGTTCCATCAGATCAGACATCCCTGAATGCAGCCAATGTCGCTCAGCAGTAGAAAGTTTGCTGGGTGATCTCACTGCCACTTATCACACATACAGGCATACATACATACATCCGTCATACATACATACATACATACATACATACATACATACATACATACATACATACATACATTCATACATGCAGGCATACATACATACATACATACATACATACATACATACATACATACATACATACATACATACATACATACATACAAGCATACAAGCATACACACATACATGCATACATAGATACATACATACATACAAACATACAAACATACAGACAGACAGACACACACACACACATGCATACATACGCACATACTTACATACACACAAACATACCAATATGCATACATACAAACTTTCACACACACACACATACGCGAGCGCGAGCGCGCGCACGCACACACAGACACACATTTTTTTCTTTCATTATCAGGACATACCCTCTCTTCTGGTGTCTGGATATAACCAAATTTATCATCTGGTGACTGTATGCCGTGTACCATTTGCTGCATGGGCACAAGAGCGCTTGCAGGCACTCATGCACAAATGCTTCTATATATGCACACATAAGCATGCATACAAACACACACAGACACACACAGTACACACACACACACACACACACACACACACACACACACACACACACACACACACACACACACACACACACACACACACACAAAACACACGCGCGCGTGCGCGCGCGCACGTGCGCACACAACACACACATGCACACATTCTCTGTCTGTCGTCTGTCTGTCTGTCTGTCTGTCTGTCTGTCTGTCTGCTGTCTGTCTGTCTGTCTGTCTGTCTCTCTCTCTCTCTCTCTCTCTCTCTCTCTCTCTCCCCTCTCTCTTGTCTGTCTGTCTGTCCTGTCTCTCTCTCTCTCTCTCTGTCATCAAGACTGTCTCGTCATCCTTTCTAATCGATCTAAAAACACATCTCTGTAATACTTGTAGGCTCTATTTGATTAATACTTTGATTTTTTTTCTTTCGCTGCCTCTCCTCATGAATCTGGATATAATCAGATTTATCACAAGAGCCTATATCTCATTTGCTACACGCAAAGACTACATAAAGCCAGACTACATAATCCCACACTCTGACACAGACTCTCTAATCCCTTTTGGGAGTCAATGTCTCTATAAGAAATTTGTTTCTCACTCTTCAAAGTCTGGATTTTGCGACACTGAGAGGAAGACAGAGTTGACATTTGTGTTAGAGCTCAATCGTTGATTTGTTAAGAAACTATTTTCCCCCCAGGGCTGGTGGAATAAATTCAGTGTATGCTAATCGGATTTCCCTGGTTTAAGTAACCCTCTCTCTCTCTCTGTCTCTCTCTGTCTTTCTCTGTCTTTCTCTGTCTCTCTCTCTCTGTGTCTGTCTGTCTGTCTGTCTGTCTGTCTGTCTGTCTCTCTCTCTCTCTCTCTCTCTCTCTCTCTCTCTCAAGTATTCCCATCAGCGCATTAGTTCAATGCACATCTCATTCGTCATTCACACCAATGCATGTTTTGTAAATGTACAGGGAATTAATCCAGATTTCACATAAATGTTAGTCCAACGGCAACGGCGTTGCCCTCATAACACATGAGGCCTGGTTAATAAAGCGTCAGAGTTTTGTTACAAAATCTGAGGTTCGATTCCTTTGCGAGACGTGTAGATTGAAAGGCATTGTTTTGGTGTCAGAGTTAGGATTTGTGGAGATTCTGATCCTGTTCCAGTGATTCCAGTGAGACATTA
>CM031599.1:68559981-68569981 GCA_018398815.1 Conus ventricosus | reverse complement strand
TATACAGCCATATCAGCATAATATCAAAAAGGTCTTTAGAGAGAATGCAGGATGAAGAAGAGATGCAGTTGCCTAGTTCGGCACACTTATCAGCTGTGATGAAGGAGGAAGCAGGAAGGAAGAAAGACGGGGCACAGAAGAACTAGTGGAGGGAGTGACGAGTTGATAGATGGGGGACTGGTGTGGGAGGAGAGGAATGGGGGAGGAGCAGGAAGAGGAAACTGGATGGAACGTTGTCTTCAGCCTACTTTTTAGTTCCCTCAGGACATTGTAGTTGTGAGCGAATCGAAGTTCAAAGGAAGGGATCTCTCCTAAACACTCCTTTTGTCACGTACGTGTTTTTGTCCAGACTTGTTCGAAAATCTTTATCGCGAATTCGCATGTGATCACTGCTGTTTACTTCATTTACGTTTTTGTGTCTCTCACGTCACTCAATGCAAACAAATGTTGTTTCCTTTGTAACAAAGGCCAGCACATGATGTTTAAGTATTTGGTAACTGGAAGCAAGTGCGTCTGCTGAATTAGCTTTTTTTCATGTAGGGTCATTCAAGACAGGGGAACATACGGGTCTCAGATTTAACACCAGCATGGGGCAAGGAGATGCTTGCAGCCCTGTTCTGTTTTCTCTTTTCATTAACGAACTGGCGGTTGAAGTGATTCATAAAGGAAGACATGGCGCTCGATTTTCACTAGATGCATTCGAAAGATTCATTCTGTTGATGGCTGACGATGTCGTTTTGACGGCAGAGACGGTTACAGGTCTGCAAACACGATTGAATAGCTTACAACACGCCTCTGCATCTCTCCAACTTAAAGTTAATATGACTAAAAGTAATATCATAGTATTTCGGAAGGATAAATATTTGAGTGTGAGAGAAAAATGGTTGTATAACGATGAAAGAATGCCTGTAGTTAATGCATATAAATATTTAGGGATTTTTTTTCTCTACGCGCTTGAGCTTCACTGCTACATGCAAAGACCTTGCAAGCATAGCTAAGAATGCTTTGATTTATCTTCTTAAAGGGTTATACATGTTAGATAACAACTCCTTTAATTTATTTATGAAATTGTTTGATTCTCAGATACAGCCAGTTGTGCAGTATGGCTCTGAATTATGGGGCCTAGACAATACTGTTGTCCATTGTGAATCAGACCATTTATTTGCTTTCAAGAAATTTTAGGAGTAGACGGGCGAACACCCAATGACCTTGTTTATGGTGAAACAAATCGCTATCCAATATATATAAATTCTGCTGTTAAGTGTATTCGCTACTGGCTTAAGCTGATACAAATGGAGAATCACTGGATTCAACGCAAAGCTTATGGTATGTTATTTGACCTTGATGCAAAAGGTAAGAAAAATTGGGTAACAAATGTACAATAATATAAAGAAATGCCCCTAACACATGCACACACCCACTACCACCCCCTCCTTTCCCCCGGCACTCAGTGACACACCCCTACCTCCGAAAGCAGACCACCTCTGTAAGTGGACCACTTTTGGCGGGTCCCGTGGGTGGTCCGGTTACGGAGGTTTCACTGTACGCTTATCTTTGTTTAAATATGCATTTGCATTTGTTTGGGCAAGTCAAGGCGTTGGAAATGTTCATGGTTTCATACGTTGTTTCCAGCAAAGGCTGATTGACTGTAGGTGGCAAACTTGATCAGATCATATTTAAACTAGTGATAGATTCAGCTTGTATAGAGCTTCTTGCAGTGACCACAGTTTAAAACCTTACTTACATTTAGATATAGATGGTGTCACGAGTTTGTCACGAGGCCTACGACGTTTGACCCATCTAGGGTGGCGGAATTATTCGTTTGTTTATTGTCGTTGCTGTTGTCGTGTATCCGTCCCTTGATGTGGCTTGTGGTGCGGTTGCACCTTGGTGTAGTTCAGCTCAACTTCGGTTTGCTTTCTCTCTCTCTCTTCTCTTATTCCACTGCCCGTGTTATTCATCCTGTAGGTTCACGGGTGGCTGGTACCTTTCTCTCGAACTTGCTGTCTATCGGCCTCTCGCCTGTCTTTTTACCTGTCGCACGTGCTTCATTTCTTTTAGTTTGAAGTATGCTCACTCGTGACGCAGCATGGCATGTTGGCCGCCATTGCTGAGGGAGGTTAGCTCTTCACTCGAGCGGAAGATGTCTCTGGGAGCGCCTGCTCCGGTCTTGGTTCTTCACCGTATCATCGAGGGTACAGTCGGTATCTTCAATTCCTACAGTCGGCCTGTAGGAGAGGGACATCACTTCTTCTTTTTCCGCACCTGTGCCTCTGCCCTCTCGACTGGACAGAGGGCAGAGAGAGTCGTTTGACCCGCCTCTTCTGGGTCACCCACGGGTAGCTGGTAAGCATCAGTTTCGTGGTTTGTTTGTTTTGGTTTGTTGTTGTTAGCCGGCTTAGTCTGGTGCTGGGGGGTGGTCCTACTTTTCTTATTCTTTTGCGCAATTTTCTTTTGTTTTCGAAATTGTAAGAGAAATATTGTGTGAGACCTTTTCTCTGGTTAATTCAATCTTTAACCTGGCCATTCTAAATTATATCCAAAATTCTTTCTCCTGTTTATGCATCTGGTGGTGCGGTAGTCGGTGGGGATGGGAGAGAACCTGGTGATTCAGGGTTGGTACTTGCTTGGTCTCGCTCGTCCGCCCTGTCACATTCGCCTGACTCTTATCCTTCGGCCACCGTCTGTTTGTGTGTGCAAGGAGAACGAGTTTTATGTTCGCGAGCGTGCGTACGCATGATTTGTCGTTTGGATGCGTGGTTGGAGATTTGTGTTATTTTGAAATGTGGCTATAAAATGTGACAATTATGCCATTGAATTATTATTTGCAAATGTGGTGGCAGTTTATAAAGCGATGGTCGCTGTGTTGGTTATTTCCTAAGAAAGTGAATGTTAAATGTGAGTGAGAGAAGGGTGAAGATAATTCATATTGTTTTATAACCTGTTGATTTAATGCAGTCTTTTACCTGCATCGTGTGAGAAGACCCTAGTGAACATTCCTGGTTCGATGGGTTTACTGTGTGCGTTTAGTAGACTTCCCCTCGCCCATCATGCGAGTGGCTGTTAAGATTTGACAGCATGGGTCAGACTGTACTGACGGCGGGTTCCAGTACCCTTCTTCCTTCCTCCTTCCTTCTTCCTTCCCTCCCTTTCTCCTCTCCTCCCAGCTACGTTTCCCCCCCCCCCCCCCTTTCGGGGGCTTCACCCGGAGCACGGAATGGATGGTGCCACGTGCTGGTTGAGGCCACGCTCTGGCTGAGACCACGGACTGGATGGTGCCACGTGCTGGTTGAGGCCACGCTCTGGCTGAGACTACGGACTGGATGGTGCCACGTGCTGGTTGAGGCCACGCTCGCTGGAGACCACGGACTGGATGGTGCCACGTGCTGGTTGAGGCCACGCTCTGGCTGAGACCACGGACTGGATGGTGCCACGCGCTGGTCGAGGCCACGCCCTGGTCGGGACCGCGGACTGGTAGAGGAGCCCGCCGTCTTGACTGGCCGGCCCTGACCCCCGTCCAGGACCTCCAGTAAACAGCGCCACGTTTCCCCCCCCCCCCCCCCCCTCTCCGGGACGCGCTCTTCACTGCCTGTTTGTGAGTCGGGGTGTCGGCTTTGAGCGACTCCCTGCGAGAACCGACCCGATTCGGAGCACCTAGTGCGACAGGGTGCTCCCAGTAGACTTGACAGAGGCAGGGGTGTGGAGGCACTCCATGGTGTTAGAAGGGGAATCGATCGGGAAAAAATTTTTTTTTAAAAATTGTGTATATGTCATATGTCGGAATGCGTAATTGTGATTGTGTACTTGTTTTGTAAAAATGTTTTTTAAAAAAACGTGCATTTGTGGTTTTGGAGGGCTTGTTTGGGGGTTTTGGCCCATTTTGGTGGGGGTTGGAGTGTTTGATTTTTAAAGTGCATGTTTGTGTTTTTAAAAGCTTATTTTGCGGGTGTGAAAAAATGGGGTGTTGTATCGAAAAATTTTTCCCCGTGTGGGCTCTGCGAGGCGTGCGAGGTCAGCCAAAACCCTTCACTCCCATCTAAAACCTTTCCTGTCGGGGGCCAGACCCCCCCAGGGGCGGTCTGAAAAATTGTGTGGGCCCCGCCCCGGGATGTAAGGGGCTCTGACGTCTCCTCTTTCAGGGAGTACCTTTTTTAGTTCTGTCGGGTTTTGTTTTCCCATTTATTTAGTTTGTGGGGTTTTTTGGGGGTGGTTGGCTGGGGGACTCTAGGGGAAAAAGGGAGTCTTTTTGGGGCCCCTGAGGAACCCCGGTGTGACCGGGCCCAAGGTTTAAAAACCGAGGGGAGCCCGACCCGTCCAGACCTCCTTCCCCCCGGTACCTCACGCAGGTAGGGCCGTAATTTTTTTCCTTCTGTTCCCGCTAAATTTTTTTCCTTTCCTGTTTTGTTTTTTAAGCCATTTTTTGTTTTTTTTTTTCTACCGGGTTTAAATTGAGTACAGGGGGTTTGAAAGGGAACGTTATTGTCATTTTTTTTTTCCCCCCTCCCGGTTCCGTCGCCTGTTTTTTTTTTTTTTCCGGCCACCCCACCCAATTTTGCTCGGCTTTTAAAGCGCGGTTTTGGGCCAGGGGGGGCCCGGACATAGTTTTTTTGTTTTTTTTTTTTCGGGGGAGCCCCACCGCACTGTTGCCGTTTTGTAGAGCGCTTTGGTTGCCAGAGTGGGAAAACCCGGGAACTTGTCCCCACCACCCCACCCACACATACACACATAAACACACACCCCCCAAAAAAAAATTTTTTTTTTTTCAAGGGGGAATTTGGGTTTTTTCCCCTGATTTGATAACTGTAGGATAATTAATTTGTCATGGCAACGCCCCGGGCTGGTGTAGGGTTTATTTCGGCGTCGAAAAAAAGGGGTTCTTCTAAATTTATCCCCATTTAGTCCCCCAGCACATGGGGACAACGGTGACTTCCACTTTTTTCCAAAGTGTTTGTAGCCGATATCCACGATACTTTCCCCTTCTTTCCCCGCTGGGGGTTTTTTCCTCTAAACCCCTACTGGCATTTTTTCCGCTGGGAAGCGTCAGATATGGGAAAAGAAAACTGGGGGCTTCGGTTGATCGCAAAAAAAAAAAGCCCCCTATTCCCACACCTCCCCTCGTAAGGAGTTTTCCCCGGGGGGTATTTTCCTGGGGGAAAGGGCAGACCCAAGGGAGGGGTCAAGGGTTTAAAACCCTCCAGTGTCGGGAGTGGTGAACCCTTTCCCGGGACACACCTCTGTCCTGATTTTCCCTAGAGCACAACGACGAAAAGGATGTTTCCAGGCGGAAGCCCTCCGTAGGGAAGAGGCTGCTCTGCGCAGGGAGGGGGCTCCCCGACAGGGGGAAACACGTGGGAAAGGCTGTTTCACGTAAGGAAGAGTTGGATGGGAAAGGGGGCCTGCCCCAAGGGGAAATTTGCCAGCCCCGGAGGTTCCCGAGGGAAGAGGCTGCTCAGCGTGGGGAAGGGGGGCTGCTCTCCGTGGGGAAGAACTAGAAAATTTTTGGAGGCTCTGCGTAGGGAGGAGATGAACAACTTCTTTGGGCGGCCCTCCCAAAACTTTTAAATCAGGGGTTGATCGACGGGCAGGGATAAAAGTTAGGGGCCCCAAAAATTAAATTTCCCAGAGTTCAGACCTAGTGGGGACTTTGATTGTTCCTAGACCTTTTTTGAAAAGGGTTCAAGTTCATACCAATTGTCTGGGGAAAAAAAGGGCCTAGGGCACCTTTTTTCCGGGGTTATCTGGTGTTTAAAGGGAGTGGTGCTCACTTTTAAACGAAGGGTCTTATGCAGACATGCATTTGGGCCCCGCGTAAGCGTTTCCCCCCTTACCCCAAGACGTACGGGGGAAGTTCAGCCCAAATAAAGGAAAAAAACGACGAGACCTTCGTGCATTTTTGGTGAAAGGCTCGCAAAACGCTGGGGTACTGGTCATTTGGCTAATTTGGGAGCGGGAGGATCTGATCCTCATTGAACACTCACCAACACTGTGCCCCCAATTTTGGGGATCCTATAGGGGGGAAAACAGCACCCCCATTTTCGCGGCTGCGTTTCCCCCACCGCTGAGGGGGTTTTGCTGAAGCTCGCGGGGCCTTAGGGGCATCCCCCCCCCAGATACGGAGAGGAAGCCCTCCACGGGAAATTAGGGGCAAAAAAGGGGCGCCGACAACTGTTTACGGCGAAAAAGGGCGGGGCAGTCCATGGGGAGGGCAAAACCTCAAATTTTGTTTTCTTTGGTCGCCCGGGGCCACATGGGAAAGGGATTGCCCTAGAGCCGCGGGTAGTCAGGGGGCTAGCCCTTTCCCATCCCGTGCTTCGGCAAACGGGGGTTTTCCATCCCACCCTTCTGGTGATTCAGAGTGCCCAGTTTTTTCTCTCTGTTTTTTTTTTCCCTCCTTGGTCGACACCATCGGGGTTTTCGGGACATAAAAGATCTTTGGGGGATAAAATTTATTTTTCCCCAAAGGGCCCGCGGGGCGCCATTTCCCGGATGTTTGGGGGTTTGGGAAAAGGCGGGTTTTTTTACCTCCACCCCCCTTTCATTTACTTTTTTTCTTTCTCCACCCCCATTTTCTGTGGCAAGTAGGGGGCCATGGGGCGGTGGAGCGCCCCTCGGAAATTTCCCTTTTTGAAAAGGGAAAACAAACCCACCTTCGCAGACGGACGCAGTCAGCCCGGGTTTTCTAGGGAAATTTGCCCGTAAAAGGCGGTGTGGGAGCCCACCACCCTTCCAAAGCAAAGGGGAAAAGCAGGAACGGGAAATTTGGGCTTTCCGTTTTCACCGACCTGACGAGTTCTGGAAAGGGGGCCAAATCCTGCTAGCTTTACCCTCCCTTCAGGCCAGGGATTTTTGGGATGCCAACGCCTACGACAATTTTGTGGATCGTCCCCTCAGTCCCACCCCCACAAAAGCCAAGGTGAGCTTCAAGCTCCACAAGGGGACCCCTTTAGGGTTTTTTAAATCGGGGAGTCGGGGGCCAAGCACTTGTCATTCCCCCCAAAAAAACTTTTAGAGAAAACTGTTTTTCCCGGCGCCCCCGATTTTCCCCCCTGGCCGGTCATTGGGCTCCAACGGACTCCGAGCGGGGAAAAACAAACTTTTTTTGGCCAGGGGTGAACTTTACAGGTTTAAAGGGAATACGCCCAGTTGCGAAGTCTGGGCCCCGGACAACGCCAAGGGGCGCTTTAAGCGTGTTTTCCCCCAGGGTTTAGGCCACTGGTTGGGAGGCATTCACAAGGTTGGGTTAAACCCGGGGGGACCCATTAATCCTCCATCCGATCGCGGGCCCGCAAAACTTTTGGAAATGGAAAATCGCGAGTTTGATACCCAGAGGGTTCCCCCCTTAGGAAATAAACGATGCCCCTAAATGTTGCTAATCTCTCAGGCAGAAATTTTGGGCGCGCACTGGCGTGCCCAAGAAAAGTACGGGCCCGGGAATTTGTTTCTGGAGAGCATCCCTCATCCTCTCCATTTCTTGGGCCCGGGAACCGGGCCCGACAAACCCCACTCCCTGGTTTGGGAGTGGAAATTCAGATCATGCCCTTTAAATTTCCCCCATAAACAAAGGGTTTCCCGGGAATACGGAAGCTGACATTTAGCCCCGGGTCCGTAGTCACCCCATTGGAAATCATCAAGGGACACTTTCCCCCCAAACCCGGGTTTTTATCCCCTTTTTTTCCTGGGATCAGGTTTTAGTGACAGTTTTTCCCCTTCAGTAATTTTAACGGGAGGGAATCACCAATGGTTCGGATTGTTACTTAAAGGTTGGAAGGTTTTTTCTTAAACGTTTTTATAAATGTAGTATTAAAGTATTTTTCCCGTGTGATTCTAACGTAGAATGTTTGTATTGGATTCCCCCTACTCTGTCGATCACAAAAGAGTTTGGGTTTTGGTCCCATTGTTTGAAAATTTTTAAAATGCCAAGGGTTTAAAGGAGCACTGTATCTCAAAAAACAGAAGCTTTTTGAAAGGGGGGGGTTTTTTCCCCGAGTTTGTCACGGGGGCCTAAACGTTTTTCCCCCTCTAGGGGGCGGGAAAAAATTTTGTTTTTTTTATTGTCCCTTGCCCGTTTTTCCCTTAACCCCTCCCTTGATGTGGCTTTGGTGCGGTTCACCTTTTGGGGTTTTCAGCCAACTTCGGTTTGGGGTTTCCCCTCTCTCCCCTCTCCTTTTTCCACGCCCCTGCTATTCATCCTGTAGGTTTTTTGGGGGGGGTACCTTTCTCTTCGAACTTGCCGTCTAACGGCCCCCGCCTGTCCTTTTTTTCCTTCCCCACGTCTTCATTTTCCCCTTTTTGTTTGAATAAAGCGCACTCTGTGCCAGCATGGGATGTTTTGGGCCCCCATTTCAGGGGGGGGAAAATTAGCCTTTAAATCGAGCGGAAGATTTTTTCTGGGGGCGGGCCCGCTCCGGGGCTTGGTTTTTCACCGTTAAACATCGGGGACAGCGGGAAACTTTAATTCCCCACAACGGCCTGTAAAAAGGGGGGACATCACTTCTTCTTTTTTTCCCCACCTGTGCCTCTGTCCTCTCGACTGGACAGACAGAGGAGTCGTTTGAAAAACCCCCACTTCTGGGGCACCCACGGGGAGTGGAAAAATCAGTTTCCGGTTTTTTTGTTTTGTTTGTTGTTGTTAGCCGGCTTAAATCTTCTCTTTTTGGGAATTTCTTTTGTTTTTTGAAATTGGGAAAAAAATATTGTGTGAGAAAACCCTTTTTTCTGGTTTTTCAATCTTAACCTGGCCATTTTTTAAATTATTCCAAAATTTTTTTTCTCCTGTTTATGCATCTGGTGGTTTCGGGAGCGGGGGGGATTGGGGGGAAGAACCTGGTTTAAACAGGGTTGGTTTCTTGCTTGGTCCGCTCGTCCCCGCCCCCGTCACATTCGCCTTACTCTTATTTCCCCCCCTTTGGCCACCGTCTGTTGTGTGGCAAGGAGAAAAGAGTTTTTTTGTTCGCGAGCTGCGTACGCATATTTTTCGTTTGGGTCGTGGTTTGGGGGGGTTTGGGGTTATTTTGGGGGGGGGAAAAAGGGGGGGGGTATAAAAAAGGGGGGGGGAAAATTAGGGGGGAAAATTTAATTTTTATTTGCAAATGTGGTGGCAGTTATAAAACGATGGTCGCTTGGTTTTTTTTTTCCTAAGAAAGGGAAGGAAATGTAGTTAAAAAGGAAAATAAAACAAATTGTTTTTTTAAACCGTTGGGAAAAAAACCTCATCTGGAAAAACCCCAAATGAACCCTTCCCCGGGTTTGATGGTTTACTGTGTGCGTTTATAAAACTTTCCCCCCCCCCCATCATCGAGTGGCGTAAAAATTTTACAGCATGGGGCAGACCCCACTTTAAAGGCGGGTTCCAGTACCCTTTTCCTTTCCCCCCTTCCTTCTTTTCCCTTTCCCCCCCTTTTTTTCCCTTTCCCCCCACTACGTTTTTTCCCCCCCCCCCCCCCCCCTTTGGGGCCCTTTACCCCCGGGGCCGACTGGAAAGGGGGTCACGTGCTGGTTGAGGGCCCCGCTCTGGGTGAACCACCCCACTGGATGGTTGGGCCCCGTGCTGGGAGGGCCCCTCTTGGGCCGGGAAAATACGGGCTGGATGGTGCCCCGTTCTGGTTGAGGCCACGCTCTGGCTGAGAACCCCGGACTGGGGGGGGCCCCCCGAGCTGGTTGAGGCCACGCCTTTGGGTTGGGGACCAGGACTTTAAAGGTGCCAAAGCGCTGGGGCGAGGCCCCCCGCCCTGGTCGGGACCGCGGGACTGGTTTGAGGGCCCAACCCCCTCTTGACTGGGCCGGGCCCCGACCCCCGTTCCCCGGACCTCCATAAAAAACGCCAAAGTTTTCCCCCCCCCCCCCCCCTCCGGGGCGCGCTCTTCAATGCCCGTTTTTGATTTTAGGGTGTCGGCCCTTTGGGGCACCCCCGCGAGAAACCGACCCGATTCGGGCACCTAGTGCGACCCGGGTCTCCCAGTAGACTTGACAGAGGCCCGGGGGGTGGAGGCACCCCCGGGGT
>CM031599.1:68529981-68542481 GCA_018398815.1 Conus ventricosus | reverse complement strand
GTGTGTGTGTGTGTGTGTGTGTGTGTGTGTGTGTGTGTGTGTGTGTGTGTGTGTGTGTGTGTGTGTGTGTGTGTGTTGATGGACGGAGGTCTAGATAGATAGATAGATAGATAGATAGATAGATAGATAGATAGATAGATAGATAGATAGATAGATAGATAGATAGATAGATAAAAAACTATTTTTCTTTGTCAGTGTGGGGCTAGGTACTATCTAACGTACCGACAATCTTTGGTGAGGAGAGAAGAATTATGTGTCATTCAAAGGGACAGTAAATATAAATACTTCTGACGACAGTCCACGACTAGATCTTTTTTCAGTTAACAGCCACGTGTTGGAAAATGGACACTCGTACTCAGCTTAGAATTTGTGATCCAGGTTTTGTTCCTTTTATGCAACGGATGGAGAAACTACTGACCGAAATTGATATACCGAGCGAAAACAATACGTCGAACACCTTGGTAATAGAGCCAAATGTGTGTCAGGTACTAGTGTTAAACATGATGGGGGGGGGGGGGATGTAGGAAGAACATATTACTTACTTACTTACTTACTTAGGCTTATATCTCAAGGGTGAGCATAGGCCATCGACAACACTCCGCCATCGCACTCGGTTCTGGGCTGCTCGCTGAATGCCTGTCCAGCTGGTCCCCTGCCTCTTCATCTCTGCCTCAGTGTCTCGCCTCCAGCTGCTGCGAGGTCGGCCTCTCTTCCTTTTCCCCTACGGGTTCTATGTCAGGACTTGGCGTGTGGTGCTGGATGTTGGCTTCCTGAAAGTGTGTCCAATCCAGCCCCAACAAGGACATATGGAGCTCAGAAATGTTTGACTGCACGTTTTACCTGGGGGGGCATATGACAAAATCAGGGTAGAGCGAGGATGAGAGAATACAAATGCAGTTAACAAGTCGTTTGTTAAGAGACATTTCTTTGTTTAATATTTCTTCAGTGAATTCATAAAGGTATCACACACTCTGAGATCTTTTTTGTACATAGCCCATGTATGAAGCTGATCAGAGAGATTTGTTCATGCTTGGTATCATTTTATGGAAATGACCGGCCATCAGGCTTAGACTTTTTTTTTTCTTACTGGAGAAAAGCATGTTGAGAAATATCATAAATCTGATAATGATCGTTATGGTGTTTGGAGTAACGACTACAATGGAGTTCTTTGCTGACCTTAAAGGTGCTTGAATCAAAGGTGAGAGAGAGAGAGAGAGAGAGAGAGAGAGAGAGAGAGAGAGAGAGAGGAGAGAGGAGAGAGAGAGAGAGAGAGAGAGAGAGGAGAGAGAGAGAGAGAGAGAGAGAGATGGACAGGCAGGTATACAGAGAGGTAGATAGACAAGCAAATGGGCACATCTGAAAAATCATGAAAGCCGTTGAGTTTTAGCTTTTTTCAAATGTCCTTGAAGGAAAACAGTCCAGATTCTGTGGATTTTTGTAGCTACTGTCTAGTTCACTTTCGTTTTCTTTCTTTCTTTCTTTCTTTCTTCATGTTTTCAGTTTTCGACTGTGAGCCAGTATTCTCTGCATGTCAGGGAGTTGTTTTTTTTCATTGGCAGCGTTTTCTTACAGTCACACACAAAAAGCAAGTGTTTTGTGTCTGAGCAACGATGTTTCCCATCTTGGCTTTAGGATTGTAAGTGGAAAATGCTAACCACTTAGCACAGAGCTTGCAAGAGATACACGTTAATGGAAAGTGTACTAACGGTAAGAGCACTGAAACGTAACACCCATCCCTCACACTGTTCCGGTACACAAGGACATAACCACATGTTTCCAATGGCAGCCACCATAATGAAATCCATCGTAGAAGTAGGGTAATGGTGCCTGTTGTTGCTGTTGTTGCATATGCTGTTGTTTGTTTGTTTGTTTGTTTGTTGGTTTTTCGTTTTTGTATGTTTGTCTATCTGCCTGTGTGAATGTCTCTGTATCTTCCTTTCTTTCTTTCTTAAATAAGTTTTTTTTCTTTCTTTCTTTCTTTCTTTCTTTCTTCCTGTCTTTCTTGCATTCTTGTTCGTTTGTTTGTTGTGTGTTTGTTTGTTTTCTTGCTTGCTTGTCTGCTTCGTTCTCGTTCTGACCTTGTGCTGTGCATTTGGGGCTTGAGTCTATTGCTGGTCTTGGCCCTTGTCAACAAACAGTTCACCCAGCCTGTTAAACTTGGTTGGCTTTTACAAAAGACTGTGGACTTTGGCAATGTTTGTTTTTCAGTTGAGTTTCCTTCTTCTTGTTTACTGACATGTAATGAACTTCCTGGACGATTGAAACGACAGGAGGTCATGTTGCAGTTTTCGTCTCGTCGTCCTCGTCGATGTTGTCGGCCATTTCCTTCATTCCTGATGATAGATGATGTCAATCTGCCCTGTGGTTTATCCTCTAAGCAGCCTTTCTCGACCTGCCAACGATTTGGATGTCAGTTTTGGAAATTTCTCATAAAGTGGATCTAGGATGCTACATAATTTTCTGCCGAGCAGAAGGCTCCATGTATAAAGATATGAAACAGGACTATCTTCACCTTTACCCACACTTCCAATCTTATCCACAAAAAAGAAAGAAACAAAGAAGAAAAAAATAAAAAGGAAAATCAACAAAGAAATGAGCAGAATTCCTGTTTTGCTTCCGAAATGAAAAGAAAAAGAAAAGAAAAGTGAGTGGGTGATGGGTGGGTGGTGATGGTTGTGCTGTCTGCATGGGATTTGGCTGCATATTCGAGATTGATGCATAACGAATTGGGTGAGCGATTATCCCTGTGTGGAGCAGGGAGTATTTTAATCGAAGCTGGACTCCATTGCCCTTCAGCATTCAGCTTTAAGGTGATTAATGAAAAGCATTTGACACTCAGGCTATTGCTAAGCAATCCAAAAGATCATCATCATAATCATCATCATCATCATCATCATCATCATCATCATCATCATCATCATCATCACCATCTTTGTTGACGTCGTACTGATATCGTTATAGTTGTAATACTCATTATTATTCTTGTTGCTGTCGTTGTTGTTATTTCCGTCGTCGTCGTCGTAGTCGGTCGTCGTCGTCATCATCATCATCATCATCATCATCATCATCATCATCATCATCATCATCATCATCATCATCATCGTCGTCGTCGTCGTCGTCGTCGTCATCGTAGTCGTCGTCGTCGTCCTCCTCCTCCTCATCGTCGTCATCGTTGTCGTCGTTATCATCGTCATCACCATCGTCATCATCATCATCATCATCATCATCATCATCATCATCATCATCATCATCATCATGAAAGAAAGAAGAAGAAGAAGAAGAAGAAGAAAGAAGAAGAAGAAGAAGAAGAAGAAGAAACACAGATTACACAGACATAAAAAAAACAAAAGGTTTTATTGTTCCTACAACTGTGGAATTTTGTGTACATTAACATTATCAAAATTATTTCAAAAAGGTCTACAAATATTTTAGTAGATTGAACAGTTTTTAAATGCATCTTTTTGTTTTCTGGGTACTGAAAAGAAAGACATTTTAATAACATTGAAAAACTTTTTTTTTCCGATACTTGATGTTGAAACTACCACCAGTCCAATATCTTGAATAGTCGAATCAATCTTTTCTTCTGCTTCATGTACAATTCTACGTTGATTACATATTTGTTTTCCGAGCTTTAAAACCGTTTAATACGAAACTGACCGATTACTTTCAAACAAAAATCATTAGTTGAGAGGGATATTTAGTGTTTCAGTACAGTGTCACATTTTGTTGATTCCCTTGTCAGTTAGGGTGCCAATACATAAGTATACTACTGAGCCTGGGCTAAAAAAGAGGATATCAATACATAAGATAATTAAACACAAATCATCCTGCTCTGTCTGAAAATCTATTGCCTTTTGGCTGAAAGGAAAGGGGGGATCGACTCCCATGTGCCAGTGAAGGTGGGGTGGATTCTTCTGTTAAAAAAAAGAACTGCCACAGAAGATAACAAACTGAAGAACTCTTCTTGGAAAATACCACAAACCAGATAAGTGAATGCATACAAATGTTTGCTCTTCAGACACAACTCTGGGAAAAGTAGAGAGGCCACTCCCGGGTTCAACATACTTTTTGTTCATTTGTGGTGAAAGAAGTAGTAAGGAAGAACAACAGGGCGGAGGTAAGTTAGTTGGGGGAAGGAGAGACTGCAAGATGGACGATGGGCGTGGGATAAGGGGAACGCGGTGGAAGAGGTGGAGGAAATTGGATGGAACGTTGTCTTCAGCCTACTTTTGAGTTCCCCTAGGGCACTGTTCTTGTGAGCGAGTCGTGGTTCAAACGAAGGCACCTTTCCTCCATACCCCATCCTTCACCCAGCGTTTGTGTCCAGACGTGTTCTAGAAATCTGTATCATCACTTGGCGTGTGATCATTGATGTTTATTTTGTTTACGGACTGTTTTTATTCTCCCTCGTTCGTCTGCGCCATGGAATTCCGTTTCCTTTGTGACAAAGGCCTTTACACGTTTTTTTGGTGTTTGGTAACCGCTATTGTGGAAGCAAGTGAGGCGGTTTAATGCACCGCTTTTATTTTCAATCGTTAGGGAATACACAGTCCTCAGGTTTTGAGGAAGTTGGGGTTTCATAGAGGATACAGCAAACTACAGCAGTGCCACCAACCTCTCTGCACAATCTGACATCCATATTGCTTGAAAGTTCAATTGCACATGCTAGTTGATCTTTCTCTGTCTCTATCTCCATCTCTGTCTCTCTGTGTCTCTTTCTCTCTCTCTGTGTGTGTGTGTGTGTGTGTGTGTGTGTGTGTGTGTGTGTGTGTGGTGTGTGTGTGTGTGTGTGTGTGTGTGTGTGTGTGTGTGTGTGTGTGTGTGTGTGTGTGTGTCTGTCTGTCTGTCTTTGTCTCTGTCTCCCTCTGTCGTTTTGTCTTTCTGTCTCTCTGTCTCGGTCTCTCTTGTGCCTCTGCCTCTCAGTCTGTCTCTCTCTGTCTCTGTCTGTCTGTCTGTCCATGTCTCTCTCTCTCTCTCTCTCTCTCTCTCTCTCTCTCTCTCTCTCTCTCTCTCTCTCTCTCTCCCCATTCACTAAACAGACATACACACATAATGAAACTGTCAACTCGATCCCCTTTCAAGCTTCTTTCTTCCTGATAACCTGAGATACACGCAGTCTCCCTCTGATGGCGACTCTGAAAACAGGAGCACTAACATGAATTGGAGGTGGGATTGAGTAGACTATAGAGAAAGAGTGCCAAACAAGGACTTCTTTAGGCGTTGGCCTCGGTTCTGTCTGTTGGTTCTTGTTCATGGACCAGACGACAATTCTCGGTGACCCCGGAAAAGCAGTTAAACACATCTGGATTATGTTCTTTCCATCACTGAACTTCAGGGGAGAGGAAATGGAAATTTCCCCGGGCTATTGTACATTTCGGCACTTCGTTTTGCCTCCTCTCTCTCTCTCTTCTCTCTCTCTCTCTCTCCTCTCTCTCTCTCTCTCTCTCTCTCTCTCTCTCTCTCTCTCTCTCTCTCTTTCTCTCTCTCTCTCTCTCTCTCTCTCTCTCTCTCTCTCTCTCTCTCTCTCTCTCTCTCTCTCTCTCTTCTCAGCAGCTGAATAGTCAGATGAAGCTTCATATAAAACCCTTTCAGCTATCACAGCAAAGCCAAGGTGGACATTGAGGGGAATTAACGGTGATTTTCCCACATTTGTTGATCGATTGTGTTTGCCTATAATAATAATAATAATAATAAGGAACATTTAGTGCGCTTAATCTTAAACAAAAGCCCTAAGCGCTTACAGCAATAAGCCCTAACACACACACACACACACACACACACACACACACACACACACACACAAACACACACACACACACACACACACACACACACACACACCACACACACACACACACACACACACACACAAACACACACACACACGCACACACCCACACACCAGCGAAGGAGCAGAAAAATTATGTTTTGAAGAGAGTTGTTTTGAGGGAGGACTTGAAAGAAGAAAGACTGTTTGAGTTTCGGAGTGCAGAAGGGAGATTGTTCCAGCAGGAAGGAGCCTGAAAAGTAAAAGAACGTTCACCAAGTGTTCTGGCCCGAAAACGAGGGATCTGCATAATGCGAGTGTCAGAGGAAGAGCGAAGCTGTCTGGAAGGAGTATAGGTCGACAGAAGTTTAGAGAGGTAAGATGGAGCGAGGCCATCCAATGCCTTGTAACAGAGCAAAGAAAGTTTGTACTTGATGCGTTTTTCAACAGGAAGCCAGTGCAAAGATTTAAGCAAGGGAGAAACATGAGAGGTTTTCGGAGATTTCGAGACAAGGCGAGCAGCATTATTTTGGACTTTCTGCAATTTTGCAAGAAGATTCTGTGGACAGCCAGCAAGAAGAGAATTACAGTAGTCAAGTCTTGAAAGAATGAAAGCAGAAACCAGAGTCTTGGTGGCTTCTTCAGACAGAAGGTGGCGCACAGAACTGATTCGCCGAAGCTCCAAGTAGCAGGCACGGCAGATAGAAGAAATCTGATTTTGAAAAGAGAGTGTCTGATCAAGTACAACGCCTAGATTTCGCACAGTGGTAGAGGTCTGAATGAGAGAGGTACCAAGTTGGACAGAAGAAGGAACAGAGATTGTAGACATGAGCCGTTTTGGGAGAATGAAGATCAGTTCAGTTTTGTCATTGTTTAACTGAAGTTTGTTGCAAGTCATCCATGCCTTTATGTCAGAGATGCAGAGCTGTGAGCGATCGATGATGGAGGAGAGGAGAGAGATGTCACCAGAAATATAGATTTGATTGTCATCAGAGAAGCAGTGGTGTGAAATGTCATGATGGGCTACAATGTCAGAGATGGGTTGGGTATATAGAACAAACAGAATGGGACCAAGGACAGAGCCTTGGGGAACACCATAATTCAAGTCAGCAGAGCTTGAAAGAAAACCATTGACAGAGACAATTTGGGTTCGACCAGAAAGGTAAGAATAAAACCATGCCAAAGCGTGAGAAGAGATGCCAAAAGTATGTTGAAGTCTAGTGAGGAGGGTGGAGTGATCAATGGTATCAAAGGCAGCGGACAAGTCAAGAAGAGAAAGCAGTGAAACCTGACCATTATCCAGAGCAGAGAGAAGATCGTTTATTATTTTCAGCAGAGCAGTTTCTGTACTGTGTCCAGTGCGATAGGCGGACTGCAACGAATAGAGCAAGTTGTTTTGGTCAAGGTGGTTTTGGAGTTGGAGAAGTGCTATCTTTTCAATTATCTTTGAAAGAAAAGACAAGTTGGAGACAGGTCGATAATTTTTTAGGTTTTCAGGGTCAAGAGAGGGTTTCTTCAAAAGAGGTCGGACAACAGCAGCTTTCAGTGCAGGTGGGAAACAACCAGAAGTGAGAGATTCATTTACCACACTAGTGATATATGGCAACAAAACATCCATGCATGCAGATAATAAAGTAGATGGAAGAGGATCCAGTGCCTACTGACTATGAATCAAATTCCACTAGGTAAAAATATACAGAGGCCAGTTGATAGATCTTGCCACTGTTATGTGAAAGCAAATATGGTCAAAGAATAACTGTACTATCCAGCAACAGTCGTGCTAATCCTTCAACTCGAATTCATTATTAAAAATTGGGGAACACACACACACACACACACACACACACACACACACACACACACACACACACACACACACACACACACACACACGAGTCAACGAATTAAATAACTCTCTGTCTGTCTGTCTGTCTGTCTATCTGTCATCAGTCTGTCTCTCTGTCTGTCTCCCTCTCTCTCTCGCTTTTTCTCCCTACCTGCTGTCTGTCTGTCTGTCCGTCCACCTGTCTGTCTCTGTCTCTATCGCTCTCTCTCTCTCTGTCTCTCTCTCTCTCTCTCTGTCTCGCTCTCTCTCGCTCTCTCTCTCTCTCTCCTCTCTCTCTCTCTCTCTCTCACACACACACACACACACACACCACACACACACACACACACACACACACACACACACACCACACACACACACATGCACACACACAGAGAAAAAAGAGAGAGAGAGAGAGAGAGAGAGAGAGAGGAGAGAGAGAGAGGGGGGGGGGGGAGGGAGGGAGGGAGGGAATGACAATGACACTGACAATGGTTTATTGACAATAGTTAAACAACGCTAATGTCAAGGGAGTGCGTGTGCAATTTCTACTAAGTGTTGCAAAACTCTGCCAACAATAGAAGTGCGAGTCAAAACAAAAAGCGCACACACAGAAAACAGTTGAACAATACAAGTAACTAGACAACAAAGAAAAATACAATTCATTAAACAATATTTTCATCACAATAAACAACTTATTGCATAGTCATGGTTTACAAACACAGTCTACATATTATTATTTTTGTCTTTAAATCGAAAAGCTTCCGCCACAAACGTAGCAAATGAGTTTACAATGTCTACATTTTTAGAGGATCAAAATTCCAAAGACGTTTTGAGTTTGACCGGAAAAGGACTTGAAGAGAGAACAATCCTTTCTAAAGTTGTTGTACTCTGGGCATCTAAAAACGAAGTTTTTCTCGTCTTCAATTTCTTTTGAGCAGGATGGACACACCAAATCACTTTCCGCGTGCATGATCCATCTATTCCTTGCTTTAAACTCCAGGCTTCTCATTCGAAACCGAGTGAACATATCTCTAAAACGCTTACACGAAATTATTGCGAGGTAGTTCTCAGCTTGAAAAAGATCTTTAAATGAGTAATAAAACTCATACTTGTCACTTTCTTTTAAGTTACTATGCCAATTTTGCATATGGCACGCAATCGACCTATCTTTAAACCCTGCCAGAACACTGACTTCGTTACCAACACTCTAAGCCATCTATACAATGCCAAATCCATTGTCGGATAGAACTGTCTTTATTTCAAATGCCCAGTTCTGACGACCTAATTCTAATTGGGTTAGTGTCATGCAAAATGCCTGTTTATTTACCCTTGCCATTGGTCATTTTAATAGCCGCAGCCAATACTTCAAACAGTTGACAACAGTTCTAATGTATAAAGGAAATCGACCAGTTTCACCCTGACACATTTTATTAGAGGTATGTAAAGGTACATTCAGGAACCATTTGATAGCAAAGCTATGTACAGTTTCCATTTGCTCATTTACGTAAATACCCCAAACCTCTGCGCCATATGTTAGAACAGGCTAGTTTTGTGTGTCAAACAGTTTCCAAAACAATGAAGGATCACGAGAGAGAGAGAGAGAGAGAGAGGAGAGAGAGAGAGAGAGAGAGGAGGAGAGAGAGAGAGAGAGAGAGAGAGAGAGAGAGAGAGAAGAGAGAGAGAGAGAGAGAGAGAGAGAGAGAGAGAGAGAGAGAGAGAGGAGAGAGAGAGAGAGAGAGAGAGAGAGAGATGTTGCTATACAGTAAACACACCTATTCACATAATAAAACTGTCACCTCGATCCCCTTTCGAGCTTCCCTCCTCCTCAGAAACCAAGATGCACGCTGTCTGATTCTGATGGCGAGTCTGAAAACGGGAGCACTAACCTGAATTGGAACAGGGATAGAGTGCACTATAGAGGAGGACGCCACAAAAGAAATTCTTTAGGCTTTGGCCCCGGCGCTATCAGTCGGTTTTTTGTCCATGGACCAGATTTCACCTCTCTGTGATCCCTGGACAATAGTTAAATGGATGGGATCCACTCGGAGTATTTTCTTTTCATCGTCAAACTTCAGAGGGTGGAAAAGGAAACCTCCTCAGGCTAAAGTTCATTTTGACACTCTGTTTTCGCCTCGGTTCTCACCACTGTCTCTCTATTCTCAGCAGCCGAAGATTCAGAACATGCTCCATTTGCAGTCTCAGAGCAACGGTTGGAAAGCTGTGATGGAGAGGGGGTGGGGGTGGGGTACAGTATGGTCGTCTTCTACTTTTTAATGATGAGTTATGCTTTTCTCTCAAATTAAGAAGTATTTGAATAATAATAAAAAAGAAAGAAACAAAGAAAAGAAATGGATGAACAGACTAATGGAGTTTGCCACAATCAATCAAACACGAGGTATGATTGACCAGGCTTAATAATATTATAAGGCGGAAACCGTATTGCCTTTTAATTC
Organism: Conus ventricosus; assembly: GCA_018398815.1. Taxonomy (NCBI): domain Eukaryota; kingdom Metazoa; phylum Mollusca; class Gastropoda; order Neogastropoda; family Conidae; genus Conus; species Conus ventricosus. The sequence continues at coordinate 68,532,433 of CM031599.1, read as the reverse complement.
GAACCAACAGAAAAAAAAAGAAAATAAAAAAGCATGAAAAGCAAAGAAAACTGGACAGAATGAAGTTAGTATATTAAATGATTGACACACAGACACAGAGACACAGAGACACGCACGCACGCACGCACACACACACACACACACACACACACACACGCACGCACGCACGCACGCACGCACGCGCACGCACGCACGCACGCACGCACGCACGCACGCACGCACGCACGCACGCACGCACGCACGCACGCACACACACACACACACACACGCGCACGCACGCACGCACGCACGCACACACACACACGCACACACACACGCACACGCACACGCACACGCACACGCACACGCACACACACACACACACACACGCGCGTAGATAGACAGAGAGAGGGATAGATAGATAGATAGATAGATAGATAGATAGATAGATAGATAGATAGATAGATAGATAGATAGATAGATAGATAGACAGATAGATAGAGAGGTACCTAGGTAGGCTGGTAGGTCTGATGGTGAGTCTCGTATAATCGGAACCGAGGTACAGTAGACTATACAGGAGGATGAAGGAAAAACAAGGAATCATTTAGACTTTGGTCTTAGTGCCATCTGCCACTGCCCCTCCATGGAGCAGACGACCACTCACTGTGATCCCTTGGAAGTAGTTAGTTGAACCGTGTGGCAAACAGGTCGATCATTGGTCTGAACCAATGTTCCCACACGGTTGTAAGGGTAAGCCTGCTGAGGGTCCATTCCGTGTGAAGGACAGACTTGGATCGGCTGAGAGAGTCTGCCAGGATGTTGTGAGTCCCTGCTATGTGTCTCGCGCGAAGGGTGACCCCCTGCGTGTGACACCAGCGGAGGAGGGCCTCTGTACGGAGGGAGAGGCCGATGGAGTGTGCCCCCCCCCCCCCCCCCCCCCCCTTGTTGATGTAACAAGCTACCGAAGTGTTGTCCGTGAAAAGGAGAACAAATCGGTGGGCGACTATGGACTGGAAGTGGAGGAGGGCGAGCCTGACCGCCTCCAGTTCCAAGATGTTGATGTGAAGACGAGCAGTCAGAGGATCCCAAACCCCCGAGGCGTGACTGCTCTCCAAATGGGCCCCCCAGCCCGAGTTCGAGGCGTCTGTGTAAAGTTCCAGGGCCTGGGATGGGAGGGAGATGGGAATTCCGGGGGCCAGGGTGGATGGGCTGAGCCACTCTTCCGTGGCCCAAACGAACCAAGGCCCTAGGGGAATGGTCTGGTTCCAGCTGTCGTTGGTCTGGGACCAACGACGGCGGAACTCCCTCTGAAGCTGTCGCTTTGGAACTCTGCCTAGGGGAATGAGAGGAGACAGGGACTCCATCATCCCCAGGAGGGAGGAAAGTGTCCTTGCCGAAGTGAGGGGAGAGAGGCGAAGGTGGGAAATGAGATCCACTAGGCGAGCGGACCTCTCCGGGGTCGGGGAGACTACCATGGAGGTGGTGTCGAAGCTCATGCCCAGGAAGGTGAATTGCTGACTGGGCGAGAGCTCGCAATTGGAGGGGTTGGTGACGAACCCCAGAGAGGAGCAAAGATGAAGTAGTTTGGAGGTGTGGGATTGGGCTAGGGCCTGAGTGGGAGCCAAGACGAGCCAGTCGTCGATCCGGGGTAGAGAGCGACTGCCGAAGAGCGGAGCGTCTCGAGCCGTTAGTGTCCTTCACCATGTTGGGCACTGGTGGTGGGGAACAAACACGGAACGCACGATCGCAAAGGGGAGACAAAGAGGTGGATAGAGGGATAGAAAAGCTCAACCAACCTCGGGAGAGACACTGGAAGTGTTGTAAATGAAAAGAGATCTTAGTGTTAGATCGAGGAAGGTCGATCGTAAGTGACGCCGGTTTTGGCCGGTCGAAAACAAAATGGCGGAACGACCGGCGAAAAATAGAAACCGAGTGGACGACGTGGAAGTTAGTCGAATCGGGTGTCCGAATCGAAGGAGAATGGACTGAGACTCGGAGAACAAAGGACCGTAAAGGCCCAAAAAGGGGGGAAAAGGTGGGACCGGCGATGGAGTTCCGACTTTCGAAGATCGAAAAGAACGGAAGGCGAAGTCGCGAGTGCCGAGACAAAGGCACAAAGACGACGATGGCGCGGTGAAATAGATTAATAAAGCACACCAACCAAAGCTCACAGGCTCAAGAGTAAAAGGGTGAAGCGCGCAAGCCACAACAAATAAGCAAGGAAGCAAACAAAAAGCTATCTTAACACAACGGCAAAGAGAAGGCGAGACAGAGCACAAGACTTATCTTGCTTGGACGGCAGGCCGAGAGAGAAATGAGGTACGGGAGGCTGTCACTGGCTTCTTCCTACGGCGGAAGTGGGTTGGGCACCACGTGACTGTCTTATTACTGCATTAGCCACACAAAAACTTCGGCCTGGCAGAGCAGACTAACTGCCGTGAATGCTATTGTCTGACATGGTAAGTATACTAGC
>CM031599.1:68512481-68519981 GCA_018398815.1 Conus ventricosus | reverse complement strand
CTCTCTCTCTCTCTTCTCTCCTCTCTCTCTCTCTCTCACACACACACACACACACACACACACACACACACACACACACACACACACACACACAGAGTAACTATACGTTAATTACGCACCCGAGAATTGTATCATACGTGGATAACGCATCTACAAACAGTATCATAGCGTGACAGTCACTGGTCGTCTAGTGGGCTGAAACAGCACGCCAAGTAACAATGCGCTGTGACTGGCTTCCGAGTTTTACCATCAAATATGCGAAATCCATAGCACGTGAAGATACGTCTGTAAATCTGTTATCTAGATGCTATCACGATGCATAAGAAAAAAAACAACAAGTGCAGAGTATATTCCTGTGGTTCTGTCTCAGACTGAAATGGAATTCTGCACCATGTTTACATTCTCCACATGGATCATCAATGTCACAAATTGGTAACTGAAACTTATTCTTCTTCTTCTTCTCTTCTTCTTCTTCTTCTTCTTCTTCTTTCTTCTTTTATGGACTGTCGCTTTCTTAATGAGCGACTAATAGGCTTTAGATGTTGACGTCCAATATCTAATTTGATTAGATTAGTTGTTTTCTGCAAGAGTCTTTTTTGTCTAATATCTCTACATTACTCCACATTACTCGTAGATCTGGAGTCGCAAATGTCTCTATTCAAAGAAATGGCGGACTACATTTATTATGCGATGGTAGCGCCATGAAACCTAGTTTGCAAGGCTGATGTTTCACAGAGACATCCGAAGTCACTGCAGCATCGTTGGCCAGTCTGGTACCGTGACTAACAATAGCTTAATCCTCGCTCATTTTCAGAATCGTCTGCATAATGCTGCTGAAAGCCAGACGCATAATTGGATATGGGGATCTTTTACTAAAGGCTAAAAGCGTCAACGACAGCGCCGCTGGGACCTGGTCTGTGACTGCATGCTGACTCTGGAAGCAATTAGCTCAGTTATTCCCGGGAATCCCAAGGGCCGTCTGCAACAGATTATCGCTCAGTGTCCACTCTCCATCTACACTGAGTCGCCAGGACTCGTCTGAGGCACCATTCTCTTTGCCATGTACACGAGGACTGCTGATCCAAATGTCACTGAATATGTGTCATGTAGAAATCACTTCAGTGTTGTCTTGCGCGAAAAAAAGACTGGGAAGTGTCTGCATTGTTCAGACCGTCATATCATCATTCGTTAAGAACACAGGCTGCCACGAAAACTGTGGCCGAGAGCATTTCTATGTAAAAACATGCAGACTGGGTCTCACAATAGTTGACATGAAACTGACTTCCACGGGCGTGGTGTGGAATAAACATCTCGTGTCATGTCTGACCTTGACCCTCACTTGCCCAACCTGTTTGCTTGACAAGAGTAGAGGTCGACAGACGGTGGAGCAGGAGGGCGGATGGGTAAAGTGGTGGGGTAAGGACCTTGAGGCATGATTGCAGGCCAGCACACAATGTGCATTCAGTCCTCAGGTCTGTCTCTGGAACTCCTCTAGTATGGTGTGTTTTCCCCTGTACCTGGAACACAGAACCCATTCAACAATGGCCTTGGGGTAAAATGTTTACGCGTCTGCTGTTTTCCACCCAGAGGGTACCAGGCAATAATGAGTCTCCATGCTAAACACTCCAATTATCTCTAAAGACGGATGGCCCCTACGTGACCCTTGCTTGTCTTCTGGTGCTTGACGAAGTGACGTGGAAGTTAGGCAGGCAACAATCCTTCTGTCGTTGAAAAAGGGGGACTAATGGGACCACAACGCTGCTTCAGAAGCTCAAAAGCTGAAGTCTATTAGCGCACTCTTGATTCTTTCCATCTGTTGTCACTGCCTCCCACTTTACTCCCCTTCCCCCACTCTTCATAAATCTACTGGTATGACCTTTTGGTTGACTTCAGTCTGGCTACGTTAACATGCAGATGGGAGACCCATGCATTTGCAGCATGTTCAAGAATGGTTTCTCTACGATTACAGTTTACGTGATTTGCTTTTGAAACTTTTTTTTTTTTTTTTTTTTGCGTACGCAGGCTGATATTCCTGCGGACACTCCCTGTATAGACAGGCAAGGATTAATCCTATCTACCTAACAAAGGGAGCGGAGTTTTGTGTGTATGACCGTTTTTTATCCCGCCATTAAGGCAGCCATACTCCAACTTCGGGGAAGGTGCATGCTATGTGTTACGTGTCATCCATACCAACGGCCAAACTGGCCTTCTCTTCCGAAAGTTGGTGATGGGATTTTACGTGTGTGCAAGATGTTATACGTGCATTCACACACGGAACCTCGGTTTATAGTCTCATTCGAAGGACTGTATGGGAAATTGAGTCAGAACCATTGTGAACTCCAAGGGAAAATCCCCCTGTACCGAAACGGCCCGTTGAATATTTGAACCCCCAACCCCAAGTTTACGAGCCCGGCGCCCTACCACTGAGCTATTCCGGCCCCAACCTCTTGTTATTAAATACGTCATGACACGATGGAACCTATTTGGCTACAGATCTGCTTCCCCCATATTCATGCTCCGGTTACAGATCGTGAGTTTTTTCAACAGTGGTTCAGCTTTGTCTATAATGACAGCCACTGCCGTTGACTCATAAAAACTGAACAGAGTGCTTGCGTCATTGCTGTCATTTATTTGGCCGAGTAAGAGCACTTGCGTTTTGCAGTGGAGGGTGGATGTGTGTCTGAGGCGTGTTACACATATGGTGTCTGTCTTGCCAGTGTGCATTGAAACATCAAGGTGGACCAGAGGAGATGTATCCCAGTTTACGTGAAGTTGCTTGAATTGGATAAACACACACACGCGCGCGCGCGCGCGCGCGCACACACACACACACACACACACACACACACACACACACACACACAGGCGCGCGCGCGCGCGTACGCACGCACGCGCACGCACGCACGGGACGCGCACGCGCGCGCACACTCACAAACACACACACGCGCGCGCGCGCGCGCACACATGCCCATTCGAATGCACGCACGCACGCACGCACGCGCGCGCGCACACACACAAGCGCGCGTGCACGCACACACACACACACACACACACACACACACACACACACACACACACACACACACACACCACACACACACACACACACACACATTGCAATAATGCCAGACAGCAGCCAGTAACACTGCAATTCAGTTCCATTCATTTCCTGTTCGTTGTAGCCCACCTAGCTCTAACGGCATATCAGGACTTTCCCTGGTTGAAAGCGGTCAATGTTGATTAAAACTGTCACATCGATTTAAATTCCCATTGAAACAGATTTTCTAAAGGGCACACTGGAGGTTTTTCAAGATCTTTTCTGTCGGTCAGATGAAAAATGCTGATCTCTTGCAGAAGAAACTCAAGACTCACATCAGGTGGGACATCTTGGAACATGGTGTTCATGGAGTCTGCTGTAGAGTGTGTATATCTGACACCATGTACGCCCCAACACCCTATAAGACCATGTCTTATAGTCCATGGAACACCATATGAAATGCTCCATGGAACTTCTTCCCCTTTCAGAAGGTACGATCGAGTTTAAAGAAGGGGCCTGTGCGCAAACGGCACAGGATTGCGTCCTCTTTGTGGCACACGATAAACATCCTTTCATGTTTGGAGGGATTTGGAAGAATTTGCATCATCAGTCTGCGAGCCTCATTTCCCTTGTCAGAGGTGTTTGACATGAGACTGAACCACGGGATTGAGATCTGTGTGAGAGACAGAGAATCTTCTCAGGGTCTTGTTCTTCTTGTTCTTGTTGTTGTTCTTCTTCTTCTTTTGCTTCTTCTTCTTCTTCTTCTTCTTCTTCTTCTTCTTCTTGTTCTTCTTCTTCTATTTTTTTTAATCTGTGGCATTCTTGGGAAGCTGATCGACTTTGAACAGCAACCGAGCAGCACAACACAATTGATAATTTGTCTCCTGTTGCTGACAAAACCTATGTACCCCATATCCCCCACTACTGCCCATGTACACACACATCATATAGATCAACATGTTCACCCACATACAGGAGGGATAGCGAACAAGTAGGAATGGGAAAGCTAGCCAGCCAGCCGGACAGCCAGCCAGCCAACCAGCCAGTCAGACAGGCAGAAAGAAACGGACACTAAATTCCACACCTACACCTGCATCCAGCTGGAGCGTTGCCAGGGGAAACAGGACCAGAAAGGTGAATAGCACCACTCCCATTTTCAACATCACCAACCTCTTTCTACCCTGAAACGGTCAAAAACAGAAATGTAAGTAAGATGCCCCCAACTACTAGTCTTAGTATAACTCCAAATACCAGTTTCTGTTTCAACGGCAGGTGTTGACAGGTATACTATGTTAGTAAGAAAAAGACGAACACAGCTGTGATCATGTAGGCATGTGTTACGGAAGCGTTAGTGTGTGCGTCTGTTGTTTGTCTGACTCACAGAAATTCGGATTTGTGTACGATTTTAAATTCACACCCACACCCACACATTGGAAACATGGACAGACAGCCAACAAGTCAATGTTTTCTTTTTTTATGCTGCCCCAGCCATCAAAACACAAATACACAAAAACACAGTAATATACAATATCGATGCAGCTGAATAACGCACACCATCATCCTAGGCATACAATTCATGAGATATAAATTATATGTATTTACTCATTCTTTTCTTTCTTTTGGCCAGGTCCGGATCAACACGACACGACGTCGCAAGTCTCTCGTGAAGAACGCTGTGGAAGAAGTCCTCTCCTGGGACACACAGTCAGGAGGAGCAGCTCGCAGAGTCCCCACAGAACCGAAGCGATGGCTCTGTCCACAAGAGGAGCGATGGCTCCAACACAAGAGCTGCGGCTCACACACAAACAAGATGTTGACACCACAAAAGCGACGGCCCTGGTACATCAGAAACGACGGCTCTGGTACGACTGGCGCAACAGGTCGCTGGTTCAAATACTTCAAGAGTGGCGGCTCTGGTTCGGCAGCTGTGGCGGCTCTGGCACAAGTGGCACGTTGGGTTACTGTCGACTCCCACGTCGACCTCTCAACACCCCAGCAAGGTTGAGATAGGAGTAGATCTGGGCTACGCCCCAGACACGGGCACAGTGGCAGGTTGGGTTACTGTCGACTCCCTCGTCGACCTCTCCATACCCTCAGCAGTGTGGAAACAGGGATAGACTCCGGCTGCGCCCAGACCCTCTAGCAGTGGCAGCCAGTTCCCGGTCACACCAGGACAACGATTTTACCTGGGGGAACTGTTAACTACCTTGATTATCTAGCCTACTATAACATGGCTATTATTCATCATGGTTCTTAATCATATTCAGAACCAACAGTTATTTTATACTTCACCAGAACTTGGGAAAAATACGTATAGTGAAATCTACAAGTTCAATACATTATTACAATAGAACATTCTCTTTTTTTTCTCCAAAATCATGTTCTACACATTTAAAGAAAGGATTTTCACATAGACCTTTTCGAAATCATGCTTTACACACTTGGGGGGAAAGGATTTCCACATGGACCTTTTCGAAATCATGCTTTACACATTGGGGGAAAGGATTTCCACATAGACCTTTTTTACGATAAACCACGAATACACTCACTGCATATAAGAAACGACTTCCTTTGGTCTCTTTCATCAAGATAAGAATGTTTTTTCTCATTTCATGTTTCTTCCATCAGGACAAGCATGTTTTTCTCATTTCACATAATCACTACATCTCACTCAGAGAAATGATTTCCGCACTCTCTTGTTTATCAACAAATAGATATTCATTATTCATATCAAAGGATGGTTTAAATACATATCACAACCATTAATACACGATCGTTTCCATCGCTCCCCTCCAGAGTTTACTATCAATTACATCATTACAATACGTTAGATTAAACAAAACTTTTTTTTCATCATAACGCCATGAACTAGCTAAGCCACCTCTTTTCCGATCACTCATCAAAAGCATATTTTTTCCCTCTTTCTATTCATACTTTCTAAAAACAATTTCCTCCTATCACCCGATCAAGTCAAAAAAATATACCAAGAAACAACAAATACCTTTTTTTCTAAGAGCCTTTACTAGGCGCTGAGAAAGTTACAGTCGCCTATAGGAGGGGAGAACAATTTCGCTCTGCGATTTCAAATTGCTAATAATAAAATACCCGACTGCCACAGCAATTCGTTCAGGAGTCCCTCTTTGGCCACTGGAAAGCTGCACTGCCGAAACTGCTGTAGAGACTGCCTGATCGTTTCAGCTCACCTGGCTTATGCAGATGGCAGGTGAGCAGCAGTCAGGTAAACTAACCAACCGGTTTTCTGGTGAACATGTTTCCGTCCAACCCGGTTGTAAAAATTTGTGACCGACAAAAAAAACGGTCCGTCACAGCATGCTTATTACAGACAGTTAGGAGTTTGTACGAGAGTGTGATAGAGGGAAGTTTGTTGTGTCGTGTCCTGAACAGGGAACATTTAATACCAGAGTGTGATAGAGGGAAGATTTGTTGTGTCGTGTCGTACTGAACAGGGAACGTTTTGTACCAGAGTGTGATAGAGGGATGGTTTTTGTCATGTCCTGAGTAGTGGACCATTAGTACCAGAGTGTGATAGAGGGAAGGTTTGTTGTGTCGTGTCGTCCTGAACAGGGAACATTTAATACCAAGTATAATGCAGGGAAGGTTTGTTGTTTCGTGTCCTGAACAGGGAACATTTAGTACCAGAGTGTGATGGAGGAAGATTTGTGTCGTGTCCTTAACAGGGAACATTAAGTACCAGAGTGTAATAGAGGGACGGTTTTGTGTCAGTCCTGAATAGTGGAACATTTAGTACCAGAGTGTAATAGAGGGAAGGTTTTTGTGTCAGGTCCTGAATAGTGGAACATTTAGTACCAGAGTGTGATAGAGGGAAGGTTTGGTGTGTCGTGTCCTGAAAGGGGAACAGGGGAACATCTAATTTCACCTTTGCTGATGTTACATGACTGTATGTGGAAGATGTCCATGAGCGATTAAAAAGGGCTACGACGAACACACACACACACACACACACACACACACACACACACACAAAGATGATACGACCGAGCACTTCAAATTTTGTCATTGAAATATCTATGCCATGTGAACCCCCCCCCCCCCCCCCCCCCCCCCCCACCATCTGGAGATGCTGCATAGTTCTGTCATTATTTGTGCGCTTCGGTCGGAAAGAGAAGCAGTGTGGAAAAGAAACGTCATGGTTAAATTGAGATTTATCAGTTTTGATTCACTGGGCGCCCTGCATGAAACTGACAACTTCCGTGCTAGACTGCTGTTTTAGCCGGAAAAAAAAACAGATGAGATTTGAGTAAATCGATATGTAGTTAAACAGCTGGGATTTTATATATCAATATGGAGTGACTTCAGACCTCTTTCTGTCTGTCTGTCTGTCTGTCTGTCTGTCTGTCTCTCTCTCTCTCTCTCTCTCTCTCTCTCTCTCTCTCTCTCTCCTCTCTCTCTCTCTCCTCTAAAACTTGTAAAACGCCCTTTAG
>CM031599.1:68484981-68507481 GCA_018398815.1 Conus ventricosus | reverse complement strand
TTATAAGAAGACATTCCACCAGTAGTAGGCCTGATCTGACAATGCCTCCACGACGAAAATTAAGCGAGTTGGATAGGGGACGAGCTGTTGCACGGTTCCAAGATGGTGTTCCCAAGCAAGAAGTGGCCAGGCGACTTCATGTGTCCATCTCGGTCATTGTCCGACTGATTCAACGCTTCACAGCCACTGAGATTGTCCATGAAAGACACAGATCTGGTCGACTGAAGAAGACAACCCCACGTGACGATCGTCTCATTGAATGACAAGCCCTGCAGAAAAGAACAGCCTCTTCCAGCATCATTCAAAGGCAGTTCAGGGTGGCTACTAACATCAACATCAGCCAGCAGACCATACGGAACAGCCTACATGGGTTTAATCTCCGTTCTCGTCGCCCAGCAGTACGGCCACGCTTAACTCCAGCCCATAGGGCAGCACGCCGCGCCTTCTGTGCACGTCACGTGAGGTGGACACGTCAGCAATGGTCCCAGGTCCTGTTCAGTGATGAATCACGCTTCACCCTTCACCACACCGACGGCCGACTGAGGGTCTGGAGGCGCCCAGGGCAACGCTTTATTGACGCCACTGTCCAAGAAAAGGTGGCCTTTGGTGGAGGTTCTGTAATGGTCTGGGGAGGCCTTCAGCCTTCACCACAGAACACTCTTGTATCATGTACAGGGTAACCTGACTGGCATCCGATACCGGGATGAGATCCTTCGACCGCTGGCTGTGCCTACACTGCAGCCGATGGGACTGAGGGCTGTCTACCAGGATGACAACGCTCGCCCCCACAGGGCAAGGGTGGTCAACGACTTCCTGCAGCAGTCTGGAGTCAACAGAATGGAGTGGCCAGCATGCAGTCCCGATCTCAACCCGATTGAGAACCTCTGGGATGAGCTGGATCACAAAGTGAGGAGCCACCCCCCTCCCAGGGATGCCCAACACCTCTACCAGATGCTACAGGCTGAGTGGCAGGCGCTTCCAGAGGATCTTCACCAACCTGGTAAACTCGATGAGGACTCGCTGCGTCGAGTGCCAGAACAGCCATGGTGGTTACACGCATTACTGAGCCTTTGGGAGCATCAGTATGCCCTGTCTTGTGATTTCAATGACTTTGGGAAATCAAATTTGGATACGTACCCACTTTAATCAAATATACACACCAAACGATTGCTCGAGATTGAAGGCAATTGTGAATCGTTATCACTAAAGAATGGAATTAAATGCTGGCCAAACTTCAATGCATTGACTTTCTTATTTTGACAGTTATGAATGTTTGTGAAAGTGATCCTTAACTTTTTGTGTGTAGCTTATATAACAAGATGCAAATCATATAATCGTACTTCCAATTTATCCTGGATACGCGTGAGATATTCCATAAAGAGGAAAATCCGTCTTGGGCTGGTGTAACCGTTTGTAATGGCTATTCTGATAAACATCAGCCATCATCTGTGACCTATAATGAACATACGTACAAATTTTCATAAAGGTCGGCCAAGTACTTTCTGAGATTTTCCATAAAGAAGAAAACGATTATAGGCCATTAGTAACGGCTATAACGGCAAACTTAAATATTGGGCATCATCAGTGACCCATAATAAACATACCTACAAATTTTCAGAAATATCAGCCAAGTACCTTCTAAGATATTCCATAAAAAAGAACCATTATGGGCCGTTATAGCCGTTAGTAACGGCTGTAACGGTAAAGCGAAACGTCGGGCATCATCCGTGACCCATAATGAACATACTTCCAAATTTTCAGAAATATCCGCCAAATACCTTCTGAGATATTTCATAAAGAAGAAAAACCGTTAAGGGCAGTTATAGCCGTTAGTAACGGCTATAACGGTCAACTAAAACATCGAACATCATCCGTAACCCATAGTGAACGTATCTGCTAATTTTCACAAAGATCAGCCAAGTACTTTCTGAGATATTCCATAAAGAAGAAAAACCGTTACAGGCCGTTACAACCGTTAGTAACGGCTATAATGGTAGACTAAAACATCGGGCATCACCAGCCGCCGTGGCGAAGTGGTTAGCGTCGCGGACTCCCGGCTGGGATGTCGTGGGTTCGAATCCCATCAGAGTCATGTGGGTTTCTCTGCCCCGACCGGCTCCTACCCAGAGTTAAGTTTGCTGCGGACTCAGTTGGGAAGACAGGGACCACACAGTCGAGTTTCATCCACTTAATGGATGCGTTTCTGAGAGTGTTGCTCAAATTCCCTGACCAACACTGCAGGTGCCTGTATCTCTCGGGCCCGGTTGACGCCGGGATATATTATGAAAGGAAGCGTAGAGTACAGCCCTGTCATGTAGTCTCAGACCGAACTGGAAATCCGTAGCATCATCTTAATCATCCTCATTCTCATCGATCAGCATTAAAAAAATGTCTCAGATTCTGTGGCCCTTCATGCCCTGCTCTCATGGTGACCTCAGTTTCGATGTGCTCTCCACGTCTGTGGTCTTGGTTTGGTTCCGTCGGGGTCACCGGTATCGGCGAGTCCATTGGGGCTGTCGTTGGACGGACGTGGTGGCGCCCTCTGGAGGGAGAGCTCACTCACGCCGGCTCCGCGACTAAGCAATTATTGTCGTCAGTAGGGGGCTTAGTAGGTGGTGTCCTGCGTATGGTAGATCACAACAGGCGCCACTGAACACCACCGAAGTGACTCGGCAGCAGTGCAGTGTCTCCTCCGGTGGGTTGCCTCTTGACGACTTGACATTGACTGCCCCCTGTGGATTGTCGGTGCGGGGCTGCGGCGGGGCCGACCGGGCTGTGGCTGTGGACGGGGTGTCGGAATGAGCGGCGTGTGTGCACTGCCTCTGAGGTGGCGCAGAGGTTGGGACAGCAAAAAAAAAACAAAAAAAACAAACAAACATCGGGCATCATCCGTGACCCATAAAGAATACGCCTGCCAATTTTCACAAAGATCGGCCGAGTACTTTCTGAGATATTCCATTAAGAAGAAAAACCGTTACACGCCGGTACAGCCGTTAGTGACGGCTATAACGGTGAAATAAAACAGCAGGCGTTATTCGTGACCCATAATGAACATACCTACAAATTTTCAGAAAGATCGGCGAAGTAATTTCTGAGATATTCTGTAAAGAAGAAAAACCGTTACATGCCGTTACAGCCGTTAGTAACGGCTGTGACGGTAAACTAAAACATCGGGCCTCATCCGTGACCATAGTGAACATACCTACACATATTCAGAAAGATCGGCCCAGTAGTTTTGTCTGGAGCGAGTGGAACACATTTTGACCACAGACGAACAGACAGACAGACAGACAGACAGACAGACACACACACACACACACACACACACACACACACACACACACACACACACACACACACACACAATACACACACACACACACACACACAGCATTTCTTCGTTCCCATTCTAAAGTACACCCTGTTCTATAAGAACTGGGAGTACGAAAAGGGAAACAAACAGATATCTTCATGACAAAGTCAAAACAATGCAGCAGAAATAAAATCAATGCACGTTCGTGTCATCACATGGTCATTTCTAAAGGAAAAACAAGATGCGAAGCATATAAGCGTACTCCCAGTTTTCCAAACCGCTTATAAATCGGCCAAGTGCTTTATGAGATAAGAAATAAAGGCAAAATAACGGTTTTAACGGTTATTTAACCGATGTACACTTTTGAAACTGGTATTTTAGTCCTCACTGGGCTAAAGCCTGTGTACATACCAAATTTCATCCAAATCGGACAATATGTCAAGAATAACGGTTTTTAACGGTTAGATTTTGAAACACTGCACGGAAGTGCCATTTGTGTGTGATGACCTTTCTATATACAAAATTGCATTACAATCCACCAATATATAAAAAACAACGGCAAAAAAACGGTTTATCGGTTATACAACCGATATACACTTTTGAAACCGGTATTTTAGTCCTCGTCGTGCTGTTGTGTCTACTTCTGCTGCTGTTGTACCCACAGTTGTTCTTTCACAAGGTACTTCAGTGCCTTGGTCAGAGATAGCACCTTTGGCTTATGAGCAGGAACAGGTTTCTCTTGAGTGTTCTCCAAGAGTTGGTCTTTCTGTGGATCCCTCTCCGAAGTCTGTTTGTACTGTTCATGAAGTGGTTTGTACAGTTGGTGTCGTCCAGGACTGTGATGACGCTTTACCCATTCCCACGTTAGCTGTTCCAATGGCGTCTTCCATGCCAGATGAAGATGTCCGCTCAGTGCAGTTTGATTGTACTTTGTCTGACAGCGGTTTCAGGGAGTTGCGTGCAGTCTTTGATGATTTTCAGGACATTTTGACTCCTAAACCAGGTTCTTTCTCAGGTGATGCACTATTAGAGATCCCTCTTACAACAGATGTCCCTGTTAGAAAGAAGTGTTATGATATCCCCTTTTCTGCGAAAGAGGTTGTTGAGAGAGAGATTGGTATCATGTTGGATCTTGGAATCATTGAACCATCCAATAGTCCGTATGCCTCTCCAGTTGTGTTGGTCAGGAAGAAATATGGTACGTGTAGATTTTGCATTGATTTCAGATCTTTGAACAAGATTACCGTCTTTGATGCCGAACCTATTCCTGATGTTGAGAGTCTTTTTGCAAGGTTAGCTGATGCTCAGTTTTTCACAAAGATAGATCTTGCAAAAGGATATTGGCGGATCGTGGTTAAGCCCGAGGATCGTCCGAAGACGGCTTTTACAACACACTTGGGTCTATTCCAGTTTATCAGGATGCCTTTTGGACTTGTATCGGCTCCTGCAGTGTTTGCGCGTATGATGCGTATGCTGGCATTAGATCAGTTTTTTGCCATCAGTTTTTTGACAATATTCTTGTGTACAGTATGTCATGGGATGATCACCTTAAACATGTGAAGGGTGTGCTCTCCCGTCTGAGGTCTTTCAACCTCACAGCTCGTCCTTCGAAGATCGAGGCAGGCTTTCGTTCACTTGAGTTCCTTGGTCATGTTGTTGGAGGTGGTACTATGCGTCCTGAAGGTAAGAAGGTTGAAAAGATTTTGAATATATCCACTCCTACTACCAGGAAGCAGGTCAGGTCTTTGTTGGGGCTGCTCAGTTTTTACAGGAGATATGTTCCTGGGTTCGCTACTTTGAGTGCTCCACTGTCGGATTTGATCAAAGATTCTGATCGTGCTGGAAGGTCTATTTCTTGGACTCCTGAGTGTGCTGAAGCTTTGGGGAAGATTCGGGGAATCTTGTCTTCTGCACCTGTGTTGTTGTTACCCAGGTTGGGTAATTCTTTTGTTCTCAGGACTGATGCTAGTTCTGTTGGTTTGGGTGCTGCATTGCTTCAGGAGAGTGATGATGTCCTTCACCCAGTCGTGTTCGCTAGTCGAAAGTTGCTGGATCGTGAGAAGGCGTTTCAAAAAAAAAAAAAACCAAATCGGTCATTGTTTTTTGTTTGAGGAGGGGGAGTATTGTGACGTCATCGTAAATTATGACGTCAACTTAAAATGACATAGGAACATGACGAAAATAATAATATTAGACAAGAGAAGAGAGCAAGAACTAACGGCCCAGGCTTTGGTGTCCAGCCTAATTTATTTTGTTTTAATCATCATTTTCTCCGTAGTGATACTATGTGGAGAGGCTGACTTTTAAGTCAATAGTACGTCAAAGTTCATTGTGTATGTGGGATACTTTTGATGACGGTACCAGCGGAATATGTACCAGGAAATTTATTTGTTATAAAAATGTTGTGAATGCTGTGTCGCCGAGAATGACTTAAAACTCCTGTAAGAATATTTATGTGCTCTAATTGTACCACCGCATGTGTGTCGGTGGGCTGAATTTATTGATGTGAACACTGTAATATCAATACACGGAGAAGTTAATATTTGTTTTAGATCAACGGTACGTCGAATCGAAGTTTATTGTGTTCTATGGGACTTTGCTGAAATTGTGTTCTCCGGGGATTCAATATTGATTGCTGTGCCTTGTGAATCTACAGTTCTTCTATGGTTTACTGTGCTTTATGAATCTGCGGTTCTTCTGTGGATTGCTGGCTTTGTGAATCTGCAGTTCTTCTATGGTTTTCTGTGCTTTATGAATCTGCGGTTCTTCTTCTGTGGATTGCTGTGCTTTGTGAATCTGCGGTTCTTCTGCTATGGATTACTGTGCTTTGTGAATTCGCGGTTCATCATCTGATAGTTCGACGTAATATATTGTGCTTGCTGTGTTGAGACCCTGTTTCTTCTTCATCGCTTGTGTTTGTGAACGGCTGTGTTTACCGTGTGGGGACCTTTCGTCTTATTTTAGTGCTGTAGACTGTGGCTTGGGTACTGTGAACCGAGTGCGTTGATTGTATATGTGAGACACTGTTGACGGGCGCGGCGAGATCTGTGAGTTATATCAAGATACGTAGTATGATACGCTGATTATGATGATTGAAGTGTCTTATGTATTGATGTCTTAATTGACGTGCATTGATCTGTATTCTATGTAGTGGCATGTATTGATTTTGTAACAATTTATATTGATGGTTCAGGCAGCATATAAAAAGAAGAAAATCTAACACGTGTGTTGCCTGGCTATCTATGTTTGTATGGTGTGGGTGTGTGTAGGGGAAAAGTCGTACACGCATCCAAACTTTTGAGAGCGAGAGTGAGTCAGACAACAAAACACGCACCACACACCATCCGTAACACACACACACACACAAACACACACACACACACACACACACACACAACACACACACACACACACACACACACACACACACACACACTCTAACACTAACACTAATACTAACACCAACACTAACACTAATACATACGTTGACTAACACTCCCACACGCACGCTCGCGTGCACACACACACACACACACACACACACACACACACACACACACACACACACACACACACACTCACACACACACACACACACACACACACACACACACACACACACACATACATTTCTCCAGACACTCACTCATATCCCCCTCATTTTCCCCACTCCTGCCATAAACTCAGGCACATGTGGAAGCATAAACCTTTAGAGATGTTTTCCATTTGTTCAGATTGTTCACAGTTGTTTTGATCAACAGACACTGGTGTATTGGCCTGTATGGTGTGTAGACACATTTCCCTTAATAAAGTATGTTGAATATCATTTTAAGTGTTATAGATTTGTTTTCTTCAAGGTGTATGATGTCATTATATGTCACGCATCTTATTTTAGATTGTTCTCTCTCTCTCTCTCTCTCTCTCTCTCTCTCTCCTCTCTCTCTCTCTCTCTCTCTCTCTGTATATATATATACACACACACACATATATATATATATATATATATATATATATATATATATATATATATATATATATATATATAATATATAAAACATCGTTCTCCGCTGCATTGAGCTGTTTTCAACTATAAATCGTCGTGTGTAATGTCACTTTACGTTGAGCAGTTTTTCTCTTCAACAAAATGTGTGTAATAACATCATGTTTCGCATAGATTTGCTTTCTTCAATCAAATGCACGTAATATATGTATGTGTCCCTCTGATTTGTTTCGTTCAGTTAGATAGGAGTGTTACAACTGCATGTCGCATCGAGTTTGTTTGTTTTTTAATGAAATGTGTGAAACGTCGAATAGAAGCAGAATATCCATTAAAATGTATGCAATGTCTTTACATGTGACATGGAGTTCTTTTCCACTTGAAAAAATGTGTGTAACACATTTTTCATCCTTAGAGTCCTGTAATAAAATGAATATGTAACACATACTATACTCCCCATAGATTTATTTTCAAATCATATTAAAAAAAAAAAACCTTTACGGAAAAGGCATGTCTCATAATTTGTCTCCTTCGTTCGTCAGAACAGCAATTTTTCTTTTAAATGTTTTCCTCATAGATTTGTTTTCTTTAAGGAAGGACGATGTATGTCCCAAGAAATTCTTTTTTTTTCAATGGAATGTTTGCAGTTTTATTCTATTTAGTATTAAACTGTTTTTGCGTTTATGTGTGCGTGTGTCAATGTGTCTGTGTATCTGTATGTGTGTCTGCGTGTGTCTGTGTGTGCTTGTGTAGAGGCACGATGTGTGTGTGTGTGTGTGTGTGTGTGTGTGTGTGTGTGTGTGTGTGTGTGTGTGTGTACGTGCGTGCGTGCGTGCGTGCGTGCGTGCGTGCGTGTGTGTGTGTGTGTGCGCGCGCGCGCGCGCGTGTATGTGTGTGTGTGTGTTGCGCGCGCGCGTGCGCGCACGTGCGAGCATGAGAGAGAGAGAGAGAGAGAGAGAGAGAGAGAGAGAGAGAGAAGAGTGTGTGTGTGTGTTTTGGTGCTTTCGTGTAGGAGTGTGTGCGTGTGAGTGAGTGTGACTGACAACAGCGGGCACCAGGGGCTGCCCCTCTCACTGCACGAGACTGACAACAGCGGGCACTAGGGGCTGCCCCTCTCACTGCACGAGACTGACAACCAGTGGCCACAGACCATTGAAACACGGCCGGAGAAGCAGAGTGACCGCCTGGAGCTGAGCTTAGAGGGATTGGCCCAGGAGGTCAGCAGGTCAGGCCACTCCGTCGGTCAGTCACAGACCATTGAAACACGGCCGGAGAAGCAGAGTGACCGCCTGGAGCTGAGCTTAGAGGGATTGGCCCAGGAGGTCAGCAGGTCAGGCCACTCCGTCGGTCAGTCACAGGGGCTGGGCACTGTGTCCAGCGGTGACCACTGTGACCTCACGTCAGCCGGTCAGGGAAGTCATGAGTTACCTCCCTTAGCTGCCGATGACCTTGATCGTGAGCAGGCTTGTTGTTGTCCTGTTCTTTTTTTTCTTTTTTTTTAACATTGGGTTGAATTGAATGAGAATGATAAGATTGCACCTTCCTTTGAAACAGCTTTAGTGAAGGATTCATGGTCTTGGATTCAGATTTAAATGAAAACGTAGGAACAGATTGTAAGTAGTGATTTGTTTGTATTCTCGAATTTGTATTTCTTCAGTTTATCTCATAATTGTGTGTCTGTCTCATCTTCTACACCACTTCAGTGCCGTCTCCTCCCACGCCGATCATCCAGGCTCCCCATCCACACCCAAACTCAATGGCGTCTACTCCTACGCTGATCATCCAGGCTCCCCATCCACAGCCAAACTCAATGGCGTCCACTCCGACGCCGACCATCCAGGCTCCCCGTCCACAGCCAAACTCAATGGCGTCCACTCCCACGCCGACCATCCAGGCTCCCTATCCACAGCCAAACTCAATGGCGTCTACTCTTACGCTAATCATCCAGGCATCCCATCCACAGCCAAACTCAATGGCGTCTACTCCCACGCTGATCATCAAGGCTCCTATCCACAGCCAAACTCAATGGCGTCTACTCCTACGCTGATCATCCAGGCATCCCATCCACAGCCAAACTCAATGGCGTCTACTCCTACGCTGATCATCCAGGCATCCCATCCACAGCCAAACTCAATGGCGTCTACTCCTACGCTGATCATCCAGGCATCCCATCCACAGCCAAACTCAATGGCGTCTACTCCTACGCTGATCATCCAGGCATCCCCATCCACAGCCAA
The DNA here is from genome assembly GCA_018398815.1 of Conus ventricosus. NCBI lineage: Eukaryota > Metazoa > Mollusca > Gastropoda > Neogastropoda > Conidae > Conus > Conus ventricosus. Next base: position 68,497,934 of record CM031599.1, on the reverse strand, counting down.
ACTCAATGGCGTCTACTCCTACGCTGATCATCCAGGCTCCCCATCCACAGCCAAACTCAATGGCGTCCACTCCTACGCTGATCATCCAGGCATCCCATCCACAGCCAAACTCAATGGCGTCCACTCCTACGCTGATCATCCAGGCATCCCATCCACAGCCAAACTCAATGGCGTCCACTCCTACGCTGATCATCCAGGCATCCCATCCACAGCCAAACTCAATGGCGTCCACTCCTACGCTGATCATCCAGGCATCCCATCCACAGCCAAACTCAATGGCGTCCACTCCTACGCTGATCATCCAGGCATCCCATCCACAGCCAAACCCTGGTTTGACCTGACGCAGCCCTGGCATCGCCAGTCCGCAGGGAGCAGTGATCGTGAGCGTCATGAGGCAACAAAGAGGAGACACTGCACTGGTGCAGTCACCTGGGTGCTGTTCAGTGGTACCTGTTCTGATCTAATATATGCAAGACACCACGTACTAAGCCTAATAATTACTTAGTCATGGAACAGGCGTGAGCGAGTGTCTCCCTGTAGAGGGCGCAACACCATCTGTCACTTGAACTTGCTGACTTCAACACGAACTTACCAGAGGGCACAGACGTACACAGGAGATCGACGTTACGGTCATCACGAGATCAGGGCATGAAGGACAACAGCATGTTGCAAGGCAAGGCGCTGATCAGATTATTCGGACAATGAGACACCCACATTGGCGAAATGATAATCATGCGCCTGCTCTTTGTCCTTGGTGACGTAAGCACTGGTCATCAAATGGACTTCTTTGTTGTCTCTGTGCTTCAATTTGTTTTTCTCAATATTCCGGAAAGTATTTCAGCGTATCAGGTCTCACCAACGGTTTCAAAACCTGTCCGTGTAGTAATGGCGTTGCATGGTCACATTCTGCTGTCAGGCAAGGTGTAGCCCCAATGTAACAAAAGGCGTGACGTTCTGATTGGCCAGCGAAGCGAGTAATCGCCTACTAACAATGAAGTTAGCCTGTAGAATGGTTTTGACAAGTCCTGTTGATCTTGATACATGACCACACCATCTCATTTCCCCTTTTTTATTGTTAACAACAGGTCTTCATATGGTCCAATGGCTTGCTTTACTCTGGTATGGACCTATGCCAAGGATCTTGCGGAAGCATTTAATTTCTAATACTTATCTATAATGCTCCTTTAAAGCGTCGATCTCTTTATTGGCCATTGCTCTTCTCTGATAGATCAGTTTGGACTGGAGGAAGACTGTCGCATTGTGTATATATCTCTTTATTGGCTAGAGCTTTTCTCTAATAGATCAGTTTTGACTGGAGGTAGACTTTTTTTCTGTCCCAAACTCTGCGCCACCCCAGAGGCAGAGCACCCACCCTGCTCATTCCGACACCCCGTCCACAGCGACATCCCGGTCGGCCCCGCCGCAGCCCCGGCACGGGCAATCCACAGGTAGCAGTCAATGTCAAGTCGTCAAGAGGCAACCCACCGGAGGAGACACTGCATTGCTGGCGAGTCACTTCGGTGGTGTTCAGTGGCGCCTGTTCTGATCTACCATACGCAGGACACCACCTACTAAGCCCCCTACTGACGGCAATAATTGCTCAGTCGCGGAGCCGGCGTGAGTGAGCTCTCCCCCCGGAGGGCGCCACCACGTCCGTCCAACGACAGCCCACATGGACTCGCCGATACCGGTGACCCCGACGGAACCAAACCAAGGCCACAGACGTGGAGAGGACATCGAAATCGAGGTCACCATGAGAACAGGGCATGAAGGGCCACAGAATTTGAGACATTTTTTAATGCTGATCGATGAGAATGAGGATGATTAAGATGATGCTACGGATTTCCATTTCGGCCTGAGACTACATGGCAGGGCTGTACTCTACGCTTCCTTTCATAATATATCCCGGCGTCAACCAGGCCCGAGAGATACAAGCACCTACAGTGTTGGTCAGGAAATTTGAGCAACACTCTCAGAGACGCATCCATTAAGTGGATGAAACTCGATTGTGTGGTCCCAGTCTTCCCAACTGAGTCCGCAGCAAACTCAACTCTGGGTAGGAGCCGGTCGGGGCAGAAAAACTCACATGACTCGAATGGGATTCGAACCCACGACCTCCCAGCCGGGAGTCCGCGACGCTAACCACTTCGTCACGGCAGCTGGTGACTAAAGGAAGACTTTGTCGCTTTGTGTTTTGACTGGAAGAAGACTTTGCCGCATTGTGTATATATCTCTTTATTGGCCAATGCTCTTCTCTCATAGATCAGTTTTGACTGGAGGAAGACTTTGTCGCTTTGTGGTTTGACTGGAGGAAGACTTTGACGCTTTGTGTATGTTTCAGCCAACGAGATCGGGTCAAAGCGACCGCCTGACTGTTTACCCGACAGTGGCTGCCCCTGGCAACCAGACAGCAACACCCTGTAGCACGCAGGGGGAAGAGGAGGAGGAAAGGGGGAGAAGGAGGGGGTTCAGAGCCACGAAGTAGGATGGGGTTCCAGCTTTCAACGTCTGCTGGATGACGTCACCGGTTTCCGCCTCTTCACCGTCGGTCTCCTCTCTGACTTTCTTTCCATTGGGGGCGGGCGGGGGGAGGGGAGGGGTTGAGAGTGGATTGAGAGATGGGGGATAGGTGGTACAGCATTTTGCGCCATTCATAGTGAAATATATCAGTTATATCATTTAGAAGTACACATGATGAAATATGTTTGTCATACCACAACACAAGACGAAAAGTATTGCTTGACCATTGAGCTTGATACTTGAAACATACCAGCTATGCCATCAGCAGCATACATGAAATACATCTCGCCACTCACCACAATGCACGATAACAGATTTCAGTCTTACCACTCAGCGTTTAACATGAAGTATACTGGCTGATGCACACTTCATCGTTTTTGTGTTGAACGGAATGTTGAACACCAAACACGATGAAGTGCATCAGCTGTATCATTCAGCACAAGATAAGAGGCAATATACAGCTATACCATCCAGCACCATATACGTCTATTAGCTATACCATCCAGCACAATATACGTCTATTAGCTACACCAACCAGCACCATAATCTATTAGCTATACCATCCAGCAACATATGCGTCTATTAGCTACACCAACCAGCACCATAATCTATTAGCTATACCATCCAGCACCATGTACGTCTATTAGCTATACCTTCCAGCACCATATACGTCTATTAGCTACACCAACCAGCACCATAATCTATTAGCTATACCATCCAGCACTATATGCGTCTATTAGCTAAACCAACCAGCACCATATATGTCTATTAGCTATACCATCCAGCACCATAATCTATTGGCTATACCATCCAGCACCATAATCTATTAGCTATACCATCCAGCACCATAATCTATCAGCTATACCATCCAGCACCATAATGTATGAGCTATACCATCCAGCACTATAATCTATCAGCTATACCATCCAGCAGCATATATCTCTATCAGCTATACCATCCAGCACCATGATCTATTAGCTATACCATCCAGCACCATAATATATCAGCTATACCATCCAGCACCATAATATATCAGCTATACCATCCAGCACCATAATATATTAGCTATACCATCCAGCACCATAATCTATCAGCTATACCATCCAGCGCCATACATGGCTATCAGCTATGACACCCAGTACCATATATGTCTATCAGCTATGCCATCCAGCACCATATATGTCTATTAGCTATACCATCCAGCACCATATATGGCTATCAGCTATACCATCCAACACCATGTTTGGCTATCAGCTATGACATCCAGTACCATATATGTCTATTAGCTATACCATCCAGCACCATATATGTCTGTTAGCTATACCACCCAGCACCATATATGGCGATCAGCTATACCATCCAGCACCAGTTACAAATTAGGGAAAAACATGCAGTAAGAAAGATAACATTACTACAATGTGTGAAAACAGAGGGAAAAATCAGGCCAAAAAAAGAGAGAACAGAAAGAACATTATTAAAGGATCAGTAGTATTGTTCAAACTTCTGTAAAAGAAACTAAACTTTGAGATGCTAAGGATGCTGCCAGCACCATATACGTCTATTAGCTATACCATCCAGCACAATATACGTCTATTAGCTACACCAACCAGCACCATAATCTATTAGCTATACCATCCAGCAACATATGCGTCTATTAGCTACACCAACCAGCACCATAATCTATTAGCTATACCATCCAGCACCATGTACGTCTATTAGCTATACCTTCCAGCACCATATACGTCTATTAGCTACACCAACCAGCACCATAATCTATTAGCTATACCATCCAGCACTATATGCGTCTATTAGCTAAACCAACCAGCACCATATATGTCTATTAGCTATACCATCCAGCACCATATATGGCTATCAGACGCATTAAATACAAAAAACTTCGAAAAATCAGATTTTAGAAGTTGGTGTTAGCGCACCCGCCAAAAAAAGGAAAAAATACAAACAAAAAACACCCGTTGACAAACGAATTGCATGACAAAACACGACGCGTTTCGACCTCTTAGTCTTCTTCAGGCAAAATACAAAACAATAAGAACAATGAAAACGAACGAGCAATCACTATCTTCATCCACTTCAGCGCAAGATAGGCGTTGAATGAAAACGAGGCTGTCAGATAATGTGTAATTCGAGGTAGTAATGATGATCATTATATTACTGATAGGAATACTAATAATGGTAATGATGATGATCAAAATATTGAAAAAAAATACATAAGGACGGGATTATTACCACTTTTGGTGTTGATATGGAAATAGCAGTTGTAGTGTGAGAGAAAGGAGAGGGATTAGAGGAATCGTAAACAGCAGGGTTGCCGTTGCAACAGTCTTAGTGGCGATGGTGATGGTGATGTTAATGTAGTGATGTAATATCACTACTAACAATCGTATTAATGATGATACTAATAATTCGAAAAATCAGAAAAACAAATGATGCTAATGCATGTGAAAGCATGATTACTTTAGCAGGAAGTACTGCCGCTGTAAGGAAAAGGACACAGCACGGGCGCTCATGGATTAAACCACAGGATTTTTTTTTAAAATAGGCCATATGGATGGTCACTAGCTCATTCAATGAATCATTTAAAAAAGGAGAACACAGAAAGGCAAGGTATCATAACTCTCGTTCACAAACGTAACGAATATGACAAACTCAGCAATTGGAGACCTATCACTTTAACTAACTCAGGGCACAAAATGTTGCCTACTTTAATGGCAGAAAGGTTAGGAAAAGCTATGTGTGGATCAATTAATGAAAACGAAGTTGAATACAATAAAGATAGATGATGTGATATATACCTGAATAAAACAGGAAAAAGCAGGTAACGTACTAGCATCAGATTACTACAGAGCTTTCGTGTCTACCTCTAAAACGTATCCTTTAATACTCTATGACATGTTTGGTCCTGGTGTTGATTTTCCCAGATGGATAAATGTATTGACTAGCAATACAAGAGCTGTAACAATTATGGCGGCTGGTTGTCTGAGCCGTGTGTTTTGAACTTTGACATTTACGACAATCCGTTCTCTCCTGTGGCATTGACCCTGGTTATAGGACTATTAGCAACAACAATCAGAATGGTGAACTATTAGCAACAACAATCAGGAATGGTGAACTATTAGCAACAACAATCAGGAATGGTGAACTATTAGCAACAACAGTCAGGAATGGTGAACTATTAGCAACAAGTCAGGAATGGTGAACTATCTGGCCTCGAAGCGCCAACCAAAAACCAATAAAAGACAAAGGTATCAGAAACAACAGTCAGGAATGGTGAACTATCTGGCCTGGAAGCGCCAACCAAAAGCCAATAAAAAGACAAAGGTCAGAAACAACAGTCAGGAATGGTGAACTATCTGGCCTGGAAGCGCCAACCAAAAGCCAATAAAAAGACAAAGGTCAGAAACAACAGTCAGGAATGGTGAACTATCTGGCCTGGAAGCGCCAACCAAAAGCCAATAAAAGACAAAGGTCAGAAACAACCAAAAACCAATAAAAAGACAAAGGTCAGAAACAACCAAAAGCCAATAAAAAGACAAAGGTCAGAAACAACCAAAAGCCAATAAAAAGACAAAGGTCAGAAACAACCAAAGCCAATAAAAAGTCAAAGGTCAGAAACAGGGAAACAAACAAACGAACAGCAGATGATGCAACATTATTTCTTTAAAAAATGTGGATTTGATTGGGTCCTACAATATCTTGAAACTGTTTGATTTTTTTTCTGGTCTCAAGCTAAACATCAATAAAACTAAAGAAGAATGGAGAGACAGACGTGCGAACACAATATCCTGTTTAGTGGTTAAGAATTAGACGAACTAAACATTTAGGTATGCGTTAAAATCACCTGGCCAAATGGATTGTGGACATTCAAAGGATGACACAAGATTGGAGTAAAAGAGACGTTGGTATTCATGGAAACGTTTAGGCAGTCAAAATTTAACTTATCTAGTTAATCAATCAATCGGTATTCCAGAAACTATTTTTTTCATAGGAAATTAATGTAATTATTTGTAAATTTGTCTGCCAACGAAAATATAGCAACCGTAGGGCTTTGATAAAAGTGAAAAGAAAAGTGATGAGATCTGAACTGGGAAAGGGTAGCTTGAATATGGTTAACATTATTCGAACTCCAAACCCGTTTCTCTTTCCCTTGGGCTGGGAATCTATTCTTCACAGTGGGACAAAACTTATGACGGCATTGCACTTAAATCAAATTCCAGACAATGATTACCCGTAATCAAGTACAGATCAATACATGTGCAATACAAGGACCATTTGGAAAATGAATTTCAGAAAGAGGTTATTGTTAAATATTTAAATACTTAAGGGACAAATGAAAATCAACGACGTAAAACCAACCAGTGTGTGTGATCAATCATTAATGTACTATGGTTTAAGTACGAAAGAGAAGTGCAATACTACCGGAAGTGGAAAGAAAGGGGTGTAGAATATGTAAGACATCTTATTCATGTCAACCAATGTAGACTGCTGCAAAGGGAAAAGGCTCAGACATTATTAGGATATAACAACGCAGACATAATATTTGACTGTGATGCCCCGTGCAGCGCCATCCCAAGACTATGACTGGAATGCATACACACGTACAGGACCTCGGTAAACACTCGGGAGCCAGATTCTTGTCAAGTTTGATTAATCTAGAACCCCAAAGAGACCACACAATAATTAGAAAGAAGTACTACTATTCAAACCTTGCCTCATGTTAGTGACTTCAGGCGCAGAAATACAAGCACCGTGCACAATGAATGTAATCAACGTGACCATTCAGGACAACAGACAAACATGTCAGCTAAACAGTTCAGCACCATACATAATGAAGTATGTCAGCTGTACAACATGGCACCTTACATGATTAAGTATATCAGTTATTACCGTTTAAACGGCTCACATAATGAAGTACACAAGTGTCAGGACTTTGTAAAGCTCTTTGATTTTGATTTCCTGTTCGGCTACAGGACGCTAAAAGCTTTCTTTTCATTTCCTGTCATGTGACAGGAGTTCCTGACGTCACAGCACAGTGACGAAAACATCCGGTTCTGGAGTGCCGTGGAGGACTTTAAACGGCTGACTGACCCACACACGGTAAGGCCGATGTCTTGTTCTGCTTCCAAGAGATTTGGCAGAGGTGCTGCGAAGACAGAGAGAGAAAGTGACGAGGGAGGAGGAGGACGGAGCGGCGAAGGAGAGTGGGGTGGGGTGTGGAGGATGGGTTGTGGTCATCTGCTCAGGTGAAAGACGTGTGACTGTGAGCCTGTGTATTGTATTGTACCTCTCTCTCTCACCGAGTGTGTGTGTGTGTGTGTGTGTGTGTGTGTGAGAGAAGAGAGAGAGAGAGAGAGAGAGAGAGAGAGAGAGAGAGAGAGAGGAGAGAGAGAGGAGACAGCGGCGTGCGTGCGTATGAGTATGCGTGTGCTTTGGTGTAGGATAAGATATTTCCTTCCTCCCTGATACAGGTCTGTGTGAGGTAGGACAACAGGATCATCCTTACCTCCCTGATATAGATCTGTGTGAGGTAGGACAACAGGATCTTCCTTACCTCCCTGATATAGGTCTGTGTGAGGTAGGACAACAGGATCTTCCTTACCTCCCTGATATAGGTCTGTGTGAGGTAGGACAACAGGATCTTCCTTACCTCCGTGATACAGTTCCGTGTGAGGTTGGACAACACGATCTTCCTTACCTCCCTGACATAGGTCTGTGTGAGGTAGGACAACAGGATCTTAATTACCTCCGTGATACAGTCCTGTGGGAGTAGGACAACAGGATCTTCCTTACCTCCGTGATACAGTTCCGTGTGAGGTAGGACAACACGATCTTCCTTACCTCCGTGATACAGTTCCGTGTGAGGTAGGACAACAGATCTTCCTTACCTCCCTGACATAGGTCTGTGTGAGGTAGGACAACAGGATCTTCCTTACCAACCAGCTGCTGTGGCGAAGTGGTTAGCGTCGCGACTCCGGCTGGGAGGTCGTGGGTTCGATTCCATCAGTCATGTGGGATTTTTCTGCCCCGACCGGCTCCTACCCAGAGCTGAGTTTGCTACGGGCTCAGTTGGGAAGACTGGGACCACACAGTTGAGTTTCATCCACTTAATGGATGCTTCTCTGAGATTGTTGCTCAAATTTTCTGACCAAATTTGCAGGTGTCTATATCTCTTGGGCCTGGTTGACGCCGGGATATATTATGAAAGGAAGCGTAGAGTACAGCCCTGTCATGTAGTCTCAGACCGGAGTGGAAATCCGTAGCATCATCTTCATTATCCTCATTCTCATCGATCAGCATAAAAAGAAAAAAAAGGCCTCGAATTCTGTGGCCCTTCATGCCCTGCTGTCATGGTGACCTCAGTTTCGAAGTCCTCTCCACGTCTGTGGCGTTGGTTTGGTTCCGCCGGGGTCACCGGTATCGGCGAGTCCATGGGGCTGTCTTTGGACGGACGTGGTGGCGCCCTCTGGAGGTAGAGCTCACTCACGCCGGCTACACGACTAAGCAATTATTGTCGTCAGTAGGGGGTTTAGTAGGTGGTGTCCTGCGTATGTTGGATGAGAACAGGCGCCACTGAACACCACCGAAGTGACTCGGCAGCAGTGCAGTGACTCCTTCGGTGGGTTGCCTCTTGACGACATGATATTTACTGCTCCTGTGGATTGTCGGTGCCGGGGCTGCGGAGACACTGACCGGGCTGTGGATGGAGTGTCGGAATGAGCGGCGTGGTTGTACTGCCCCTGAGGTGGTACAGAAGATGGGACAGCAAGAAAAAGGATCTTCTTTACCTCCCTGATATAGGTCTGTGTGAGGTAGGACAACAGGATCTTCCTTACCTCCCTGACATAGGTCTGTGTGAGGTAGGACAACAGGATCTTCCTTACCTCCCAAATACAGGTCTGTGTGAGGTAGGACAACAGGATCTTCCTTACCTCCCTGATAGAGGTCTGTGTGAGGTAGGACAACAGGATCTTCCTTACCTCCCTGACATAGGTCTGTGTGAGGTAGGACAACAGGATCTTCCTTACATCCCTGATATAGATCTGCCTTTGAGGTAGAATAACTATGTCGTCTCTATCTCACTGATATAGATCTGTCTTTGAGGTAGAATAACAATATCGTTTCTATCTCCCTCATATAGATCTGTGCTTGAGGTAGGATGACAAGCTCTTCCTTACCTCTCTGATATAGATCTGTGTCTGTGAGGTACGATAACTAGATCTTCTCCAACTTCCTCACGTTAGGATGATTAGATTTTCTCCATCTCTTTAACATAGATGTATCCTTGAGGTAGGACAGTCAGATCTCTATCTCCCTGCTATAGATCTGTCTTTGAGGTAGACAAACAAGATCGTCCCTATCTTCCTGATATAGATCTGTGCCTTTGAGTTAGAATAACAAGATCTTCTCAATCTTCCTGCTATAGAACTGTCTTTGAGGTAGACAAACAAGATCGTCCCTATCTTCCTGATCGAGATCTGTGCCTTTGAGGTAGAATAACTAGATCTTCTCAATCTCCCAGCTATAGAATTGTCTTTGAGGTAGGTTAACAAGAGTTTCTCTACCTCCCTGATAGAGATACGTGTCTTTGAGGTAGAATAACTAGATCTTCTCAATCTCCCAGCTATAGAATTGTCTTTGAGGTAGGTTAATAAGATTTTCTCTACCTCCCTGATAGAAATACGTGTCTTTGAAGTGGGGCAAAACCTCTTTGATATATTTACATGTTTGAGAAAAAGAAACCTAGCTGCTTTGAGGCAAAACAAAGAGATCTGCTCTACCTTTCTGATAAAGGCCTGTTTCTTTGAGGCAAAACGGAGAAATATGCCTGCCTCCTTTTGGTAAATGTGTTTGGTGTGTGACATTGCTATTGAATACATGTACTCTCTCTGTGTGTGTGTGTGTGTGTGGTGTGTGTGTGTGTGTGTGTGTGACATACATGTCTTTGGTGTGTAACCTGTCTGTACACGCGATTGGTCTGCGACAGAGGAGAGGCAGAGCCCTAGACATCTATGACCGATATCTCAGCGCTGGCGCCACTGACCCCATTAATGTGGACTGTACCGCACGTGCAGTGACGTCACAGGGTCTGGCAAATCCTTCGCCCGGCATCTTTGAAATGGCTCAGCAGCAGGTAGAGCCTGTTGCTGCGTGTACTGTTGGTTACTTCGTCTGTCTGTTTCTGTCTGTCTATCTGTCATGTATCTGCCGTGTCCAGCCCTGATATGGCCCTTTGCGGTCGGCTGGGCTATAAGCAACATTATCTTATCTGCCGTGTCGCTGTTTCACATCGGATTCTCTGTTTATCCCTGTCTGTGCCTTGTCTGGCTGTCCTTTTATCTTTGTCCTGTGTCTGTCTACCTGGTCATCACTCTCTGTCTGTTTCTGTCTCTGTCTCTGTCTGTCTGTGCTATACACACGTTAATAATATGTATATCATAGAGAAATGCTAAAAGGATGTTACAATGATAATCTTATCGTTTCATTCTGAACAGACCCCAGCATCACCATAGTACCATAACACAAACAAACAAATAAACAAACAAACCAAAGACACCAATCACAGTAATGCCATTACGGTCTGAGTTTAAAGCAGTAACTTCAACATTTGCCATGTGGACAAGGAAACAAACAACAAGAACAAAAAAAGAAAAAGAAAAAAAAAAAAAAAAAAGAAAGAGGAGAAAAAGAGAAAAATGGAAACAAACACGAGTCAGATGATGTTGTTGTAGAGGAACACTATTCTAAACAAATGACTGTCATTTGATGTGGTATTTGACCTGCCACTTTGCTATGACGTGGTACTTGACCTGCCACTTTGCTGTGACGTGGTACTTGACCTGCCACTTTGCTGTGACGTGGTACTTGACCTGCCACTTTGCTATGACGTGGTACTTGACCTGCTACTTTGCTATGACGTGGTACTTGACCTGCCACTTTGCTATGACGTGGTACTTGACCTGCTACTTTGCTATGACGTGGTACTTGACCTGCCACTTTGCTGTGACGTGGTACTTGACCTGCCACTTTGCTATGACGTGGTACTTGACCTGCCACTATGCTATGACGTGGTACTTGACCTGCCACTTTGCTGTGACGTGGTATTTGACCTGCCACTTTGCTATGACGTGGTACTTGACCTGCCACTTTGCTGTGACGTGGTATTTGACCTGCCACTTTGCTATGACGTGGTACTTGACCTACCCCTTCCTGTCCCTTCGCTATGACGTGGTTCTTGACCTGCCCCTTCGCTATGACGTTGTATTGACCTGGCCCTTCGCTATGACATGGTACTTGACCTGCCCCTTCGCTATGACGTGGTACTTGACCTGCCCCTTCGTTATGACGTGGTTCTTGACCTGCCCCTTCGCTATGACGTTGTATTGACCTGGCCCTTCGCTATGACATGGTACTTGATCTGCCCCTTCTCTATGAGATGGTACTTAACCTGCCCCTTCACTATGACGTGGTACTTGACCTGCCACTTCGCTATGCCGTGGTATTTGACCTGCCCCTTCTCTATGACATGGTACTTGACCTGCCCCTTCACTATGACGTGGTACTTGACCTGCCCCTTCGCTATGACGTGGTACTTGACCTGCCTCTTTGCTATGACGTGGTATTTGACCTGCCCAGCCCCTTCGCTATGACGCGGTATTTGACTTGCCCCTTCACTATGACGCGGTACTTGACCTGCTCCTTCTCCATGACGTGGTACTTGACCTGCCACTTTGCTGTGACGTGGCACTTAACCTATCACTTTGCTTTGATGTAGCACTTGACCAGCCATTTCGCTATGACGTGTTACTTGACCTGGCATTTCGCTGTGACGTGACACTTGACCTGCCATTTCGCTATGACGTGACACTTGACCTGGCATTTCGCTACGACGTGACACTTGACCTGGCATTTCGCTATGATGTGGCACTTGACCTGCCACTTTGCTATGAAGTGGCACTTAACCTATCACTTCGCTGTGATGTGGCACTTGACCTGCCATTTCTCTATGACGTTGCCGCCCGCACTGCCACGTGCTTCTGTCGCCTGTCTGGCAGGTCTACGACCTCATGCGGACAGACTGCTACCACCGGTTCCTGAACTCTGACCTCTACAAAGGTCACTTGAGGAGGGAAGGAGGAGGCGACAGAATGCCAGACATCCACCCGGAGAGATCCACCCGACTACCCCAGACCATATCGCAGGTAACGGCCCCTACGCTCCCAGCAGCACCGTATCCTGACAGTAGTCCCAAACGGAGCGTGTGGCCTTCATTTTCGGCACTTTTGTCGATTAATCACAAATGCATGCATTGCATTTAGTGCACTGAGTACGAAATCCACCACGGAGTGGTGCTATTTAGAAATGAATTACGATTATTGTAATGAAAGACAGGAATGCATGGGGAGGATAAATGAATG
>CM031599.1:68479981-68482481 GCA_018398815.1 Conus ventricosus | reverse complement strand
GAGAATTATCTGAACATTTCACCTCCACCCTCTCTCTTACTAGTGGTGGAAGGAGCAACTTTCCGGTACTAGTCATCAAAAGAAATTTGTATTTATTCTGGTTACAGTTAAAATACCCAGTATAATATTGATATAATAAAATACTCAATAGCGGCTCTGAGATAAGTTTCCTTAGACAGGTACTCTTAAAAGTACTTGTAGGTTCAAGAGACAATTAAAAAGAGAAGTTCAAACATTCAACGCTGATTGAACAACGGAGAACTGACACAAGTTAAGTGCAATTTCACACATCAACTTGACTTGCTTACATACTACAGGGTCGAACTTTAATTAAGGACCACTTTTACACAGTCTCACAAAACATAGAAAGAAAAACCGACAAACGACAGAAACTTTATAAATGTTTAATTTCATTATCAGTGAACAACATTTTGTCACTTTCATCGAAAAAATCATTCTTTCTGATTAGACAGTGGAGCCTGAATGAGACTACCCCCCAAAATGACATTCACAAAAAGATCGTTTCTTTACAGTCTGATCAAAACCGAGTGTGTCCCCTCGTGCTGCCACACAATCCACACAGCGCTGCCTCATGGCGTTGACTGTTCTTGTAATGAGTGCCTGGGGGAGGTTTGCCCACTCCTGCTGCAGGTAGTGCAGCAGCTCCTGTCGATTTGCCGGAACAGGGTGATTTTCTTGAACTCTCCTCCCAAGCTCGGCCCAGATGTTCTCAATAGGGTTCATGTCCGGGCTGTTTGCCGGCCATGGCATCCTGGTGATGCCAGCTTGCACCACAAAAGTGTTCACGGCTCGACAACGATGTGGGGTGGCATTATCGTCCATGAAGACAGCCTGAGCCCCAATCTGCTGGAGTGCTGGGACAACCAAAGGCCGTAAAATCTCCTGCAGGTAGCGTTGGCCGTTCAGGTTGCCATCCACATGGTACAGGGGAGTCTTGTGGTGACTGCTGATGCCCTCCCCCCCCCCCCCCCAATACCATGACGGAGCCACCACCAAAAGCGACGACCTCCTGGATGACGTCATCTGCCAGCTGCTCCCTGGGACGCCGCCACACCCGAATGCGTCCATCTCGTGGCTTCAACTGGAACTTGGACTCATCGGTGAAAAGCACCATCCGCCACTGAGCCCGAGTCCATGTTCGATGAGCTGTGCACCAGGCCAGGCGACGTGCCCGGTGGACCGCAGTCAGTTTTGGTTTCCGGACTGGGCGCCTTGCTCAAAGGTTGGCAGCATTGAGGCGCCGCCGCATGGTCATCTCACACACTGCTGTGTTAGTGGCAGCTTGGAGCCGACGCCTGATGGTGTTGGAGGTGGTGGTCCTGGTCCGAAGAGCATGCCTGCGGATGAACCTGTCATCTCTTGCAGTGGTCTTCTTTGGCTGGCCTGGACGGGGTCTCTCTTTGACAGTTCCAGTGGCTTGAAAACGTTCTCTCAGCCGAATGATGACGGAGTGGGACACTTGTAGTCTTCTGGCCACTTCTCGAACGCCAACTCGATCCTGCAGCCATGCAATCGCCCGGGTCCGGTCAAAATCAGACAGCTTGCGTCTTGGAGGCATTTTTGTGTTATGAAGAATTATGCTCGTTGGGCTGCTTTTAGGGGCATTCCAGTCAGTAAAATGCTCTGCAATGCATTGGTGTTTGCACGTGCATTTGGAATTTCAGTGCAAAACCGTTTGAAGCAGTGTTCACTCTTGCTTAAAGAACAAACAATTTTGACAACAATCTGCAACTTTCAACCCCCCCCCCCCCCCCTCTGCATGCCGCACGTGACAATAAGACAGCTTTTGCAAGCTTTGCGGAATACTCTGTTAACCCCTTAAACCTTTCCCAGTCGAATTCTTCGAAAAAATGCATTGCTTGTATTTTTGGCCAATTTAAAAAGAAAGGGCCTTTTTTCGGGTGGTCCTTAATTAAAGTTCGACCCTGTAGTAAGTATGTGCTTGTCTGTTCTATAGGCTGAGTTTAACTGGGAAATGGTGGACACGTCAATGCTACTTTGAACGCATACTCTTATATCCATCCAATTTGCTTGTGTACACCCAGCGCAGTAGCCAAAGTGGTTATCATAGACATGTTCTCACTGTTTTATCATAAAGTGAGGGTAAGTCTAAATGAACCGAATTGAATCGAGTTGAAGTCCACTCGGTATAATTTTGACTTATCTAAGTTGGAGAGGGTGGCTGATCTCTCTCTTGTGGCTGGTGACTGATCCTGCTGTGTAGACCTCTTGCTGTAGTGCTGGGCTGAGGTGTGTCGTCACAACCGGTCTTGCCCAGTGTGTAGTATATGGTGTCACTACAGTCTATGGCATACCCACGGTCCAAGGTCTGCGATAAAAGAGAACCTGGTCTGTAGTTAAGTTGCTGAGTGGCTGGCTTGTCGAATTCACACATTGGCCCTCTATCTTTCAGAAGAGGTGTGAGAACTCAGCCAGCAAATGTTTGCTCTATTGTAGAGCTTCTACTATAACTATCAAT
>CM031599.1:68462481-68474981 GCA_018398815.1 Conus ventricosus | reverse complement strand
GCTAATGTGGTAAGCATGTGTGTGGGGAGTGGGCTGTGCTAATGTGGTAAGTATGTGTGTAAGTATGTGTGTGGGGAGTGGGCTGTGCTAATGTGGTAAGTATGTGTGTGGGGAGGATTATGGAGAATGTAAGTAATACGAAGAAATAGGTCTTTAGTAGTACGTTTTCATATGTAGTGGGTTTTTGTTCTTTTCATTCCAATTTTTGTTGACTTGGCAGCTCAAAATTCAAGGTTTCTGGTTATGTCTTATTTACAGCTTTCCTTTCCATTTGCTGCAAGACTTCTGAAATGTTACTTTAAGTGGTCTTATTGTTGTGCTAGGCCACCTGTACTGCTTCTTTATCGTTCTGCATGCTCTTTTGTCCCATCTTTGAGATGATCCCGAGTTTGCATTGCCTGGGCGGATATATTAAGAAATTGAATCTGTGCTTTTTATTTCATTTTTGAAAATGGAAATATATATGTGTGTTTGTGTTTGTGTCTGTGTTTTTATGTATGCAGTTATTGATTTTTGTCTATGGTTTTGGCAGCGTATATCTCCGGTTAATCACTTGTTGAATTATCAATCACATAAAGAGAGAGCTTAATTATTTGTATTCTTAAAGCAGATAAACCGAAAGAATTCATACAGAACTGGACACCGATTTCTATGTTAAACGTTGTTTATAAGATAGGGTCATCTTGCATCGCAAATAGAATTAAGAAAATATTACCAGCTATAATCAACGAAGATCTAGCAGGATTTATTGCAAATCGATACATTGAAGATAATATTATATTTATATACGATTTGATGCAGTACCTAGATTCAAAACGATTACCAGGTATATTGAATTTCATGTTCAAAGTGTTGAGAGCTCATGGGTTTGGTGACAGTACATGTAGGTGGATCGCAATGTTCTGTAAAAACTATTAAATCACCTAAGTTAGTCAATGGTCAGTGCACACACTGGTTCGACATAAAACGAGGATGCAGACAGGGTGATCTCGTACCTCCTTACCTCTTTATTCGAGTGTTGAAATTCTAGCAATTATGATGAGAGAAGATAAAGATATCAAGGTATCAATGTAAATAATGTTGAGCACAAAGTTTCTCAGTTTGCAGATGACACAGAATTAATGAACAACGAAGAGAGGAAGTCTTGATAATCTATTTATTTAACAAATAAGTTCAGTAAAGTATCTGGTTTATAATGCAGAAAAAACACAAGCAGTCTGGCTAGGAAGCAAAAAATATTTCCAGTGACAGGTATATGTCAAATCTGAATTAAGATGGAACTGAAAGCAGTTCAAAATATTGGTGCCTGATTCACTCAAGATCTAAAAGAATGTGAATCGATCAACTACTCTGAAAAATTTGCTGAAGCAGAAGGTTTCGTCAGAGTATGGCTGAAAAGAAACATTACACCACAGGCTGACTCGCAATACTAAAATCATTGATTCTGTCCAGACTGGTTTATCTCTGGATGTTGCTACCAAATCCACTCGATCATTTGTCACAAGATTACAGAAATTGGGTTGCTAGTTTGTTTGGAATGATAAAAACATGACAAGATAAGCCGAAAAACAGCTACCAAAATTATTCGGAACAGGGGTCCTGGCATCCCTGATTTGACAATGTTTATAGCATCTATTAAAGTTACTTGGATCAGGAGACTCAAAGAAACAAATCACAAATGGAAGAATTACTTGGATCAGGAGACTCAAAGAAACAAACCACAAATGGAAGAATTTTTGCCTCAGTTGTTTCCCCGTCTAGGTCATTTGGAATATTTGAAAATGAGACTGTAAAGTCATGGGAATAATTTATATAAAAGACATCATTCACTAGCAGCCTATGAGGACCATGATGACCCATCTTAAAGACAGAACTATTCATATCGCCTGCTCCTAGGCCTTTCGTCCGCTGGGTCGGACACGTCAGGGAGGCACAGTTGATTGTGTCTGTGGTCCCTTGGCACCAGATAGTGATACACCACAGTCTACAATTCCGTGGTATTCTCACCACCAAGGGTGCGAACAAGTAATCTAACAGCACCCCAAAGTGGCCAGTGAAGGGTAGAAAAGTATAAGGTACATAGTTTTTTCTTTAACTTACTTTTCACCTAATTTTATGCATGCTGTCTTAACCCAAAGAATAAAAACGAGGGGTGGGGGAAGGAGGAGAGCGAGGGATAAATACATTCTTTCCATAATATACTTGATTAATTACTGTGAAACATTGCTGCTGTTGTCCTCTCTCCTTCTTCTAGTTTTTTCTTCAAGTGACTTTTCACCTAACTTGTGCATGCTGTCTCCTCCATGATTTTCTGCCTTAACTCGCAGTGTTAAACAGGAAGAGAGAAAAGTGGGAGGAGGGAGAGTTTCTACTGCATTCTTTCTTCCTATTTTCACAATTCTCCCCACTCCCTTTATAATAGTATGTAAAACCCTTCTAGCACCATGCCATGCTAAAGCATTATTGTTAACGCATGATACATGCTGCTTTCAAATTGAATTGTTAAAAGGAATGTTTATACTGTTTGAATTGTGAAAATATTGATGTAAAATGCATTTAAGAAAATTAGAACCTTTCAGTGCAACGGGGAAAAGACATTAGGTCTCTCCTGGTGACAATGTCTGTAATTACCTTGCAAGGGCAAAAAGACATCAGATCTCTCCTGCTGACAATTCTATGCATTAGGTGGCCTTCACGGATAGTTTTCTTTCCTTTAATATTAAGTAGTCTGCTTGGAACCACCAATCATTTTTGTTGTTGTTGTTGACATGAGAAAGAAAACAAGGCAAACCAACTTGCGCTCACGCATGCGCGCGCACGTGCGTGCACACACACACACACACACACAACACCACACACACACACACACACCGACACACAAAGACACGTACACCAACACACATAGACACGCACACACCACACACACACACACACAACAACACACACACACACACACACACAACACACACACACACACACACACAAAGAAATCAGATGTAAAAAAAAAGACTAAGCTCATTAATCGTTAAACAAAACAAAACAACAATAACAACAGTCAATCAACCAAATACACAGAACACGAAGACACAAGCGAGGGAGTTTGTTCATTTATTGTCAGAAAAGAACACGAAATCTGAACCAGAGTGCAATCATGTTCGTCATTCTTAGACAGAGACGTGGGCGCGATAATCCATGAGATCAACCAAACGCTGTCGTTGTGGATAAAAACCGCCCAGCACAGCGCCATGGATGTTGGGGGCTACACGCAGCAATAACATTTTTCCCGAGGCATGTTGGCCCGAGACAGCATCGCTCCCTGTCAACAGAAAGAGAACAGAGTCACGGTGATTAAGACCACCAAGCAATAAAAAATTGGTCTGATATTGCTGGGAATATGGTACATAACAGATGAAGGAGGAAAGATTAGAGGGATGAGGAAAGGGACGGAGAGGAGAGAAAGGGAATGATACTTCTGCATGGCTCTGTCTATCATGTGGACACGAGTGTGTGTCGATAGAGCTACACGTTACCAGCGCTGAATGTCAAACAGCACTATAAGCCAATAATAGTACACCAGCCGCCGTGGCGAAGTGTTTAGCGTCGCAGGAGGTCGTTGGTTTGATTCCCACCAGAGTCATGGGAAATTTTTCTGCCCCAACCGGCTCCTACCCAGCGTTGAGTTTGCTACAGGCTCAGTTGGGAAAGACTGGGACCACACAGTTGAGTTTCATCCACTAAATGGATGCGTCTCTGAGAATGTTGCTCAAAGTTCCTGACCAACACCGCAGGTGTTTGTATCTCTCGGGCTTGGTTGACGCTGGGATATATTATGAAAGTAAGCGTAGAGTACAGCCTGTTATGCAGTCTCAGATCAGAATTTGAAATCCATGGCATCGTCATCATCATCCTCATTCTCATCGATCTGCATAAAAAGTTTCAAATTCTGTACTCCTTCATGCCCTGCTCTAATGGTGTCCTTAGTTTTGATGTCCTCTCCACGTCTGTGGCTTTAGTTTGATTTCGTTGGGGTCACAGGTATCGGGGAGTCCATGGGGCTGTCTCTGGACGGATGTGGTGACTATATATATATATATATATTTAATATATATTATATATATATATATATATATATATTATAATATATATATATAATTTTTGGTGGTGGTGGTTTAATTTTACGTCTTTTCATCCGGCAGATGATATTAGACGGAAAAAAAAAAAAAAAAAAGGGGGGGGGGGGGGGGGGACAAAAAAAACAACCAATTTTAAGTCATTTCAACACATACATCTGCATACACTTATGAAAAGAAAACAAACATTATCAGTTAAAGACCTTCATAATAGTCTAGCTACATCAGAACTGGTTTAAAGTGGCGGCAAACTCAATTATGCATGAGTCGGACAGAACTTGACTCATTTTCATATTTGTCAAGATTGATACCTTTCGCCTTATACATTTTAGTTAAAACTGGACAATCTAATAGAAGGTGGTGCACAGAGATGAATTTTCCACAGACACACACAACTTCAGGAGAAAATTTGGTCTTCCATGTGTTCAGCCTTAATTTGTTTATAATCTTAGCAAGATGGCGTGAGCAGCTAGGGAGTGTGTAGCATTTTTTTACAGAAAAAGGTTTTGTAAACGTGGTGTTTCAGGTTGAATAGTATTACACACTTGGAAGGATGTATGGCAAATTTAGCACACATTCTGAACAGTTCTGTGCACCCTTTAGCTAGTTTATTGCTTTTTCTTTCCCCTTGAGACCACAAGGGAAAGGAATCCAACAGAAGTCACGATTTACCCTGAGAATAATCAGTGTATCATCCTTTTTTCTTTATAAAAATCTTTCTGGCCTTAAAACCCCAAATTTTGCGTGCTTGAAAAACGACTTGGAAAAACCAAAACAGCAACTAAAAAAGGAAATTTTGGAGTACTATAACAAAAATAAAGCTTCATAAGCATCAGTTCTGCATAAAAATTTTGAAACCCCTTTCGAATGAAAATTTTTTTCCAAATTTTCAGACTTGAAATACGAAACGAAGCTGTGCGGCCATAACTGAACCACAGTAATTTTTTAAAGGTGTTTGGGATATGTTTTTTTCGGTGTTCTTTACATCGTTCCTAAATGTTAATATTTTTTTTTTTTTTTTGAGACGAAATTAAATCAAAATTTCCATCAAGTTTCCCAAGGGGCATCTGGGAAACCGGGGGGAACTCTGGAATCGATGTTAAATTACATTACCTTAGACAAAGTTCATGGAAATTCATTATTGGCTGAATATTAAATTTCCTGGCTCTACTTGAAAATTTTTTTCGAATTTACAAAAAAATCATCAGCAACTGATTTTTTTTTACTGAAAAGCTTCGTTCCATTTTTGGCTACTTTAGACATCTTTGCTCCGAAAAAAGGAAAGTTTTCGTGCTTTGTAGCTTTAAGTTTTGTTTGTACGGGAACTCCTAAAATATATATAAAATATATATATAATATATTTAAATATATAATATATTTTATTTATTTTATATATATATTGTATGTATGTATAATGCTAAACAATTAAAAAGTGGGGGAAAAAGTGCAGGCTAACAAATTTTCCTCAGCAGACGACTGGCAAAGATTTGATTTAAAAAAAGGGGAAAAGGGGGTTGGGGGGGGGGGGGGGGGGGGGGGGGGGGGGTTTTGAAGTGAAGAAAAGGGGAAAATCAAAAAAAAATTTTCCAACATCCAAAAAAAAACCCAAACCACATACCAACCTTCAACCCCAGTGGCAAACCCCCACCAAACACACCACACACACAAACCACACATATACACACACCCCCACCTTTCCCCCTTTTATCACTTCAAACGGGTTTTACAGCCCCCTCCATGATTAATCTAATTTTTTTTTTTTTTCCCCCTTACATTTAATTTTACAAACACACAAACAACACACACCCACACACACACACACAAAACACACACAAATTATATATATATATATATATATATAAAATTTTATATATATTTTAATAAAATACAAAAAACTAAAAAATTTCCCAAAGGAAAAATACGGGCACCATTCCCAACTTACGGGCACTTGGGTTGCAATACTGAAAAGAAATATTCAATGATAAAAAAAGCTTGCTCTTATGTCTTCGATTGAAAAAAAGGGGGGAGATAAGTTCATATCGCATGGTAGTTAATACTGCCTAATAACAGTAGTGCTAAAGGGGGTGAAGGGGGGAAAAAAAAAAAAATGCTCTCAAAATGACCTTCAGAAAGCTTATAATCTCCAATAGGGAGGAAAACTCACAAAACAAACCCCGGTCATATACCGATATTTCAAAAACCTGGTTGTTTCTCCCATGACGGGGAAAATGGAAATTTGACCCCTTTGCCTTTTCGTTGAGAAGAATGCATCCCAGAAAAGGGGGGTGTGCAATACCGTGTATGTTTGTTGGTTTTAAAAAAAACCAAACCCCAAAGGTGCCCCCCCCCCCCCACACACACACGTTTCCCCCCTTCCCCCCCCCAAAAACCCCTATCAGAAGGGTAGACCAAGGCTGACCCCCACCTCGAACCCCCCCCCCTCCCCCTTAATCCCCCCGCCTTTTCCCTTCACTCCCTATCACCCGCCCCTAACCCAACTGCAGATTACACCTGCCACCACGAAACAACAACCCACTTTTTTTTTCCCAAAAAAATCACACAACCCACACCACAGAACGTGCAGCACCCCCCCCCCCCCCCCCTTTTTTTCTTTTTTTTCCCACTGACCACTTCCTTTTCCCTTTTGCCCCCATTTGTTCCCCCACCCCCCCCCTTTGTGACAAGTTTACAAAGGAGTTGATTCCCCCAAAATTTGGGTATGCTTGGATGTATGGGCAGTGTTTGTGGGGTGGTGTGTGTGGTGTGTGTTTTTGTGTGTGTGTGGTGTGTGTGTGTGTGGGGTTTTTGTTGTTGTTGTTTTTTTTTACAAGATTCCCTTTTATGCCCCTTTTTTTTATTCATCATTACCCCCACTCATAAGTTTTAGATTGCTGTGTTTCCCAATCACCTTTTTTTTTTTGTATGTTTTTGTTTGATTGTGTGTGTGTGTGTGTGGATTGTGTTACTATGCCCCTGTGTGTGTAATTGTGTGGCAGTATATGCAGCTTTTGTGTGTTTGAGATGGTGATGATTTTCATCTATGACAACCTCACCATCATCGTCATTGATCTTGCCCCCCCCCCCCCCCCCCCCCCCCGCGCAAAAAAGGTTTTTATTTATTTATTTTTTTGTTAAACCAACTGGCATTATATCCCCAATGCTATCATTTTTTCATAGGGGTGATCAACTCCTATACCCCGTTTGTCCCCCTTAAACAAAGACCAATTATCATGAACTCAATTTTATTCCCTTTTTTTTCTTTCCCCACCCCCATCCGGCATTAATCATCAATGCCCCAATTATTCACTTTTGACAAGGTTAAAACCCCAAGTTGTAGATTCATCACGTGATCAAAATCCTCCATTTTATTTCCTTTATTCCCCCCCTGGGATTTCATACTTGCCAACACTATCCTATGCTTTTACAAAAAGATCATCATCCTAACACGGGATCATACTACACCTTGACCTGATCATCATCCCCCCATCTTTGAAAAACCTCCCCATTCCCCACGGCATTTTTACACCAATGCCACAACATTACCCCCTTTTTCATCATTATCATTCCCACGTACTGTTTTTTCTCAAATGATCCTTTGGGCATCACCATCAGCATTACCCCAACCCCCCTCCCCCCCTTTCTCCCTGCAATATTTACTAATGCCCCCTTTTATTCCATTTCCACAAAGACCACACCCCACGTCTATTTATTCACCATCCAAGACATCCCCCCCAGGTCATTGATCTTTCCCTTTTCCCCCCCTTGCACCATTTCACCATCACCACTACATTTTCCCCTTTTGCAACAAAATAATCTCATCCCATGGTATACTGATCAAAAAAGATTACCATTTATCAGTCGCTGAAAGCTCCCATCCGTGAAACCTTCTACTGCACTTTAAAAAGGAAAGGGAAAAAAGGACCCTTGACAAAGGAAGGAAAATAGCCCCCTACTGCAAAAGGAGCCTCCTTTGGGAAAAAATCAAAAGTATTTCAATGAGACAAATAGGAAAAGTTGGCGCACCCCCTTTGATGAGGGTAGGCTCTCCCGACTTTAACAAGGGTCCCTATATTCCACCCTGTGGCTTCAAATTATCAATGCAGTACAGCCCCCGAGACGCAGAAAATTCCCAGCTAACCCAACCCAGAACCTAGCCTGCCCCTACCAAAGATGCAAACCCTTATGACCCCTGGGGGGTCTTCACCCTACAGCAGCCCCCGCAGTACCTCCAGGGTTCCCACCTAAGTAAACAAGAAGCCTCATTGTGAGACCAGAACTGGGCCTCCAGACTGTGAATCACATTCGAAAATTTTTACACGGCGAGCTTCAATTTTTCCCTGCGCCCAGTGACGCGGAAAATTCCAAAACACTAAAATAAAACCCGCCCGCCAACACCCGGTGAGTGCAAAAATTTTTCTGCCCCTGGAAAGGGCCTTTACCCTACAGCAACCTTTTCCAGCACTCCCGGGTTCCCCGCCCAAGCGAACGGAGAAGAAGACCCTTTTATAGTACTGTTGATCTACAGGGGCATCACCCATAATCGTGACTGTTGATGATAATTTTTTTTTTAATGAGTGTAATAATTTTATATATATAATATATAATTAAAAAAAAATATATATAATATATATATATATAATATGTGTGGTGTGTGTGTGTGTGTGTGTGTGTGTGGGTTGTTGTGTGGTGTGTGTGTTGTTGCGTTTTTCGTTGGGGCGTGTGTGTGTGTGTGAAAAGTGTGTGAAAACTTTTCCCCATTTCTCATTTGATCATACCCCAACCCCAATACTGTTTACATGTGGTTCCCTACCCCCCCCCCTTTTTCCCTTTTTGTTTGTTGTGGTTGTTGTGGGGGGTGGTGTGTGTGGTGTGTGGGGGTGTTGGGGTGTGCAAAACATGATACCCCGTTTTTTATTGATCATTGCACCCCCCATCACATATTAATGCCCAAACATTATTTTACCTGTTACAATGAACATCATCCACACTTGTTTACTTTTTCAACAACCAAAATTTTTATGAACCCCCAACCCCCCCCCCCCCCCCCCCCCCATAGTGATGAAGAGAAAGATCTCCCTTCTCCCCCCCCCTCCCCGCCCCCCCCCCCCCCTCCCAACACACATATTACCCCCTCCCCCCCCCCCCCCACCCCCCCCCCCTTTTTCCCCCAACCCCTCTCCAATTATACCTTATCACCCATTAATCTTCCATCCCCCTTTCCCCCCCTTTTAACATTACCAACACCTTTCAAAATTCCCCGCATAACTACTAACCCCCCCCTTTTCACCCCGCGAAATAATTTTTTTTATTTCCTTTTTTTTTAAAATTGCTTCTTTTATTTATCTACTTTTTTTTTTTAAAACTCCCCCTATCAATTTATCATTTCTATCTCTTTTATATATATATTTTTTTTTTAAAATTTTTCCCCCCCCCCAACCCTTATCAAAAATTTTCAATCCCCCTTTTCCACAACTATCAAAATATTCACCAACCCCCCTAAACAAACCCCAAAACCCATTGTATCACACCCCCTCCCCCACGCACCCCCCCTCCTTTTTTCCCTCCCCTAATCCCCCCTGTCGTTTCCGCCCGGCTGCCCTTCTCCCCTACCACATGGACAAGATAAGTCCTCTTCTTCTTTTTTTGTACGTCCTAAAGTTAAATGTATCTGTTTTTTTTGCCTAAGAAGACCCAAGAGGTCGAAATGCATCCTGTCTTGTCCCGAGCTTTGTTTGTCAATGT
This sequence comes from Conus ventricosus, assembly GCA_018398815.1. Classification (NCBI taxonomy): domain Eukaryota; kingdom Metazoa; phylum Mollusca; class Gastropoda; order Neogastropoda; family Conidae; genus Conus; species Conus ventricosus. Next base: position 68,465,109 of record CM031599.1, on the reverse strand, counting down.
CATTGGCGGTAACTAACACCCTCTCTTTCCACATTAAGAAAATATATGGTAAATATGAAAACACTTCACTAGCTGCATGTGAGAAACCATCATAATCCCTCTCTAAAGCAGATCTGTTTATACTGCCTGCTCCTAGGCCTTTCGTCCGATGGATCGGACTCATCAGGGAGACACGGCTGATTGTGTCTGTGCTCTTGGAGTCAAATAGGAGACACACCACAGTCCATAATTCTGTGGTGTTCTCACCACCAAGAGTTAAAAAAAAATCCAACAGCACCCCCAAAGGAGCCAGCGAAGGGTAGTAAAATGAAACAAAACGCAGGTTTGGAGAGGAAAAAAGTTGCCGAAAAACCAAAAACATTATCCAAACTATAAGATACAGGGGACAATTTTGCTTGAGGATCCATTCAAGAATGCATGGGAGATCAAAAGATACGGAACAGTCTGAGTGGTCATGTCTATTTATATTGCCTGTTCCTAGGCCTTTCGTCCGAAGGTTTGGACTCATCAGGGAGACACGGCTGATTGCGTCTGTACTCTTTTTTTAGCATTAATATATATATATATATATATATATATATATAATATATATAATATATAATATATATATAAACAAAGCTTGCTCTTATGTCTTAGATTGAATAAATTGGGGGAGATAAGCATTCATATCTGCAGTGGTAGATAATTCTGCCTAACTAGCAGTGTGTCCTTGAGTGGGTGAATGGGGAGTAATAAATGCTTCTCAAATGAGCCTTTAGCAAGCTTATAGTTTCCAACGGGGAGACAATCTCCAAAGAGGAGAAAACTCACTAACATATCATAACTCCTGGTCAGATACCGGTATTTCGAAACCTGATTGTTTCTCCTCAGTGACCTCGGAAAGTGCTAACTTGGCTCCCCTGCCTTTTAGGGTTTAAACAGAATGCTATCCCAGAAAAGGCTGGTGTGTAATATCATAGTATGTTTGTTGAGTTAAAAAAATAAGCAAAGGTGCCATCTAAGAAGCAAAAGAAAGTCATGAAAAAGCAAAACAAGATTTGTATATTTTGTACTGTTCATATTTTGCATCATTAGGGGATACTGGTAGTGTATCTGTACTGTACCCCATTAGGGGGATATTGGCAGTGTAGCTATACTGTACCCCAGTAGGAGATACTGGCAGTATAGTTGTAATGTTCCCCAGTAGTGGGATACAGGCAGTGTGGCTGAACTGTACCCTAGTAGGGTATACTGGCAATGCAGCTGTACCATATCCCAGTAGGGTATACTGGCAATGTAGCTGTACCATATCCCAGTTGGGAGATGTTGGCATTGTACCTGTACTGTATCCCAGTAGGGAACACCAGCCATGTAGATGTAGTTGTACCCAGTTGCAGGATAGTGTCATTTTAGTTGTAGCTGTACTGTACTGCAGTAGGGGATACTGGTAGTGTATTTGTGTTGTACGCCAGTAGGAGATACTGGCAGTGCAGCTGTACTCTACCCCAAGAGGGGGATACTGGGTGTGTAGGTGTAGCTGTACTCTACTGCAGTAAGGGGACACTGCCAGTGTAGCTAAACCGTATCCCAGTAGGGGATTCTGGAGGCGTATCTGTATTGTACCCTGGTAGGGAGATACTGGCAGTGTAGCTATAGCTGTACTGTAGCCCAGTTGGGGGATACTACCAGTGTAGCTGTATCGTACCAGAGTAGGAGGATACAGGCAGTGCAGCTGTACTGTACCCCAGTACGGGGATACTGGCAGTGCAGATGTACTGTATCCCTGTAGGGGGATACTGGCAGTGTAACTGTACTGTACCCGAGTAGGTGGATACTGCAGTGTAGCTGTACTGTACCTGAGTAGGTGGATACTGCAGTGTAGCTGTACTGTACCTGAGTAGGTGGATACTGCAGTGTAGCTGTACTGTACCTGAGTAGGTGGATACTGCAGTGTAGCTGTACTGTACCTGAGTAGGTGGATACTGCAGTGTAGCTGTACTGTACCTGAGTAGGTGGATACTGCAGTGTAGCTGTACTGTACCTGAGTAGGTGGATACTGCAGTGTAGCTGTACTGTACCTGAGTAGGTGGATACTGCAGTGTAGCTGTACTGTACCTGAGTAGGTGGATACTGCAGTGTAGCTGTACTGTACCTGAGTAGGTGGATACTGCAGTGTAGCTGTACTGTACCTGAGTAGGTGGATACTGCAGTGTAGCTGTACTGTACCTGAGTAGGTGGATACTGCAGTGTAGCTGTACTGTACCTGAGTAGGTGGATACTGCAGTGTAGCTGTACTGTACCTGAGTAGGTGGATACTGCAGTGTAGCTGTACTGTACCTGAGTAGGTGGATACTGCCAGTAGAGCTGTACTGTACCCAAGTAGGAAAAGATTGATTGATTGATTGAGCAATTGATTGATTGATTGATTGATTGACTGATTGACTGATCGTTAACACGCAAGGATGAAGATTTTAGGCCAAATCCTAGTCTTACAGTCTGTCCTTGTCGTGCATACATTATTTCAACGCATATCTTCATACTGACAATCCAACATAGCAACACTGAAATGAAAGAGAGAGAGAGAGAGAGAGAGAGAGAGAGAGAGAGAGAGAGAGAGAGAGAGAGAGAGAGAGAGGTTAAACATAAGAG
>CM031599.1:68452481-68457481 GCA_018398815.1 Conus ventricosus | reverse complement strand
GGTATGGTTTGCACGTTGTAAAACGTCAGAAGTGCTACACAATAAAGGAATGTAAGAATACTCTGTTGGACAATACAGTGGATTATACAGATGCCATTGTACTCCATGCAAGTGTGAACGATCTCAAAAACACAAAAGACATTCGGGAAACAGAAGAAAACTTGGTCAAGCTCGTCAAAGTCTGAGGAAGAAATATCCCAAAATGCTTATCATCATCAGCCGGGTCGCTCCTACCACACTTTCAGACCTAAACACCAAACGTGAAATATTCAACGCCCATATACTGTCTAGTCTTCATAGTGACAAGAACGTATCGTTTGTATCTCATGAAAATGTCAGCAACAAGGCCCAGTACATGCGGGACAACATCCACCCTTCAAAACGAGGTTTGAGTGTCTTCGCTGGGAAGCTGGGTCGTCATCTTCACTACTTGTTTTGGTCCAAACCAAGACGACCTGCACGACCTGTCCCCAGCAGACCCTACAGGGACGATGGACCCCGTCCACGGCGACAGTACCGGCACCACTACAGCTACATTGTTCTGGTGCCACCGCCACGGCGTGACTTCTTCCACTGGTTTCCATGACTGTCTTTCTGACAACTGTGTCAATGCTTTGATTGCATTTAACATCGTCATCTTTGTTATATCTTTTTTGTCCCCAGTTAAACTGATTTCTCCCACCTAAGTACATGACTTTGCGGATTCCTCTAGTTGAATAATTTCGTTTCCACCCATTTGCGTTCATCTTTTTATTTTACCCTTTTTTCCCCCTAAAAGCATTAGTAATTTTTGTTACTGTTTTGACTTTAATGGCTAAAAAGCCCAAAATAGACATTCTGCAGTGGAATTGTCGCTCGGTAGCAACTAACATCTCCCACCTTCAAGAGCACATTGCAGATAACTCATTCTCCGTTTTAATTCTGCAGTCACTAAATGTGTCTAGATTTAAACTACCATGACTGGCAAACTTTTTCTATCCCCCAGTGTGTCAACAGAATGCTATAGGCGAAAACGTGTCTACAGCCATCTACATACATGAACATCTGTCTTACCGCCTTATAACATCGCCAGTTCCAGAAAATGCTGCAAATATTTACTCATGGGCAGTGTGTGTAAGATTCGATAAGTCGTTACCACTAAACATAGTTTCTATATACCTCCCAAAAGGAGTATTTGACTGTAACACTGACTGGTTACGTACTATAGACGTGCAAAATCAGATGTGGTTGATCGCCGGCGATTTCAACGAACATGCTCCCTTCTGGGACAGGTGTTGCTCTAAAGTTAGCTCAAATCGCCTGGTAGAAAATATTCTTGATTCTGGCCTGTACCTTCTAAATGATGGGCGTGTCACTAGACTGCCAGATGTTCCTAACCATAGACCCTCAGCAACTGATCTTTCTTTCATCTCCCCATCTTTAGCTCTTAGCTGTTCCTGGCTGGTTGATAAAGACACTTTGGGAAGTGACCACCTCCCTATTACTATATCCCTCAGAGGTTTTACAGTTGCACAAGACAACACAGTTGATAAAATTCCAAAATAAAATTACAAACGAGCTGACTGGGAGAAATTCAGATCTATTTTAATGTCTTTTAATGTAACAACTCTTGAAAACCAGGATGTTGAAACTATGTACACACATTTTTCTGAATCGGTCTTTTACGCTGCAACCAAATCCATTCCAAAAACTAACCACAAAAGAAGATCAGTTCATAGCGGAAATGTGTGGTGGACGGAATCCTGCGAACGTGCTGTTGATGAAAAGAAACTAAAATACAAAGAGTATGTTAAAGACAAGCCGAAAACAACGTCACTATGAAACGGGCCAAGAATATGAGCAGCCGAGTCATTGAAAAAAATAAACGGGACCACTGGTCGTGCTTTTGTCTCACCGCAGTCTCTGATCATCACGACGTTAAAAAAGTTTGGACAAAGGTCCATGAAATGAAACAGGGAGTGAATCTTCCAATTTATCCAGTTACTTTAGAAAATGAACAATTTCCAAGTGCTGCTCAAAAAGCCAAGGCGTTCGCAGATCCGTTTGCAAAGAATAGTTCCACAAATAGCCTTTCTGATAAATGCAAAACTATGAGGAAAACCCAAAGAATAACGATATGTACTGTGATCCAGTAGAAAAAAAATGACCATTATCTAAACGCAGATATCACTGTACAGGAATTAAGAAATGCAATAATATCATTACTTTCGAATGAGATGTTGAAACACCTGCCAGATAATTTTGTATCGTTTCTTCATAACATCATAAGAAAATGCTGGCAAGATGGAAGTATCCCTTCTGTTTGGAAAGAATCTGTAGTCGTACCGATCTTAAAGCAGGGCAAACCTAGATCCAACATAACTAGTTACCGTCCGATTGCCCTCACCTCTCACACGTGTAAGTTAATGGAAATAATTGTTTTAAGTAGGCTTGTATATCACTGTGAGAAACGTGGTATAATTCCGGTTAAACAAGCAGGCTTTAGAAAAGGCAGATCAACAATAGACCATCTGGTAAAATTGACGACTCATGTAAAACAACAATTTGCACGAAGAAAAAATGTCCTCGCCACTTTCTTTGATGTCAGAAAATTGTATGATCATGTTTGGCATGAGAGACTTTTATATAAACTGAAAACCATTAGTCTTTCTGGTCATGTATACAACTATATCAAAGCATTTCTGACCAATAGAAGTATAGAAACAAAGATACAAAATGTTTATCCCAGCAAGAGATATTTACAAATGGGCATTCCTCAGAGATCGGTCTTCGCTCCGCTACTTTTTAATATTCTGATATGCGATCTCCCAAAGCATTTATCTAAAAACTGCTCCTTGGTGCAATACCCTGACGATATTTGCATGCAGATGAACGTAACTTTAAAGAAGAAAACTTCAGTCAGATCTGTCAATTTCATTTAAAAAAACATATCAGCTTGACCTAGATAATATAGCAATATTCATGTTTGAAAACGGCCTTATTTTATCGGCAAAAAAACCCACATGATATTATTTGATGCTGGTGGAAGTATTTGCAATATTCATACTTTTATGGTAGATAACAATGTATTGAATAATGTCACTGAGATAAAATTTTTAGGAGTAAATATTACCTCTAAATTAACTTGGAACAACCACATTGAACATATTTTCAACGAAGCCAGCAAATCTCTTAATCTTCTTAAAGTGATCAGTAAAACAAAATTGAGGTGCAGATACACAAACTTTAATACACCTTTCGACATCTCTCGTAAGATCTAAATTATCATACGCACAAGAAGTGTTCTTCAGCGCACCAAACTACTTAATTAAAAAGTTGCAAAGCATAGACTGCAAGGCATTTAGACTCGCACTAAGTGTCTCATTTCATGCCAGTACATCAGGAACGTATTACGAAGCCGGAGTTCTGCCCCTTGACGACTATAGAGACTTGGCCCGTGCTAAATTCATCATACGTAGCTCATCTGTTCAGAACTCAAGCAAAGATGAATTAGCTTTACGATCAGACTTCCATTTCCCAAAGCCAGCCAGATCTATTAAATCCAATACAACTATAATGACATATTCCTCAGAATTACTGAAAGACGCTGAGATTGATCCCAAGAATATTGCTGATCGTTTTCTGTATCCCGATTCCAAATTGTGAATTGCACACCGCATGGTTTGATTATAAATATACTGATCTACAAAAGAATGTTAACAATAATATATTGTCCCCTTGCCAAATCTCATACCGATAGTAATTATTCACACCACCTTAAAGTTTTCACCGATGGATCACTGTTAAATTAAAAAATTAAAAAGCTGGAAGTGGTTTTGTTTTATTCCTAACCTTAAAGTTGAAAAATCTTTTCATATCGGGAAGGGGCATTCTATCTTCACGGCTGAGCTGGTGGCAATTCTAATGGCGCTTAACTTTCTTGTTGATACTCCACTTACTATCTACAAAGCACTTTTCTGTGTGGATTCTAAATCTGTCCTACAAGGCCTTGCCTCCATTGCTGTAAAAAATTGAGTTGAGGTGATTTTAGAAATAAAGCATTTTGTCAGTATTCTTATATCAAGAGGTACAACAGTTGATTTTTGCTGGATCCTGTCTCACTGTGGGATTTCTGGTAATGAGTGGGCTGACCGGGCTGCCAGAAAAGGAGCACGAAAGTCCGATGAATCCATAGAAATCAACATTCCTCTGTGTTTATACGAAGGATCTGGTCTCTTAAAAAAGATGTGTAATGAAAAGGTTTATGAAGCCTACAAAGACTTGGTTCTTATTAAAATACATCTACCTCACTCCAAACTGCTCTGCTGTGACAAATCCGAGTCAGTTACTTTTTCTTCTAGCAATGCGGCTAAAAGTGGAAAGATTACCTATCAATTGGCCAACAAAAACGTACTTGAAAAAAATAACCGAAAACTTGAATCCTGTTTTACAGGCTTAAGCTAAACGCTTTCCGTACAAAATTTCGCAAAAATTTAAATTGCATCTGCGGAGCAGTTGAAAGTTTCACAACCCAGCATCTTTTCCACTGCGCATACTTCAAAAATGAAAATCCTGACTGCCCGCAACTTGATGGCATGTGTATTTTCCAGAAGTTACAAAGTCTTGTTTCTTTTGTTAATTCCTTGATGATTAGTCCAATGGGCTCTTTTTTTTTGTAACAAGTGTTCCTACAGATATGAGCGCATAACATTTTGGTTATACCAGATATCCTGTACTCCTTTATGTTCTTATACTTGCTTTGTGCTAATGTTTAGCCTAATTGTTAAGAATTTTTAGTATGAATCACTATGTATAGGTAACTGCTCGTAACAAATCTTTTATTGGTCCATCAACATACACACACACACACGCACAAACACACGCGCACACACACGCACGCACACACACACACACACACACACACACACACAAACACACACACACACACACACAGACACACACACAACACCACACACACACACACACACACACACACACACACACACACACACACACACACA
>CM031599.1:68439981-68447481 GCA_018398815.1 Conus ventricosus | reverse complement strand
AGTTACAAGCAGTCTTTTCTTCTCCAAGAGTACACATCACTATTAATAAAAACTAATCACTGAGGAGCAAGCACCTTGAAAAGAGGAGTTTTCAATTACTCCAGTTAATGTTCTCCAAAAAATGCATCATGTATCTGCTGAGTACGTCTGGCTTTTCAAAGTGCACAAAACTGGAAAACACATTTTTTTTCGCGAAGCGCACGACAAATAGCAATATGATTTTGTGGCCTGTAAAGATGTTTGCTTCAAAACAATGGGTACACTATCATTCTATACAACGGTAGATTGGGCTCTTTTCTACATTCAGGTTCTGTCCGATTCTGTGCATGTTCTGCTGACTGGTTTTCTCTAAGCGAAATAAAACCTATAATAAAAGTGTAATGCAGCTAACAACACAGGCTAGGACAGCGACATACACGAAGAATATGAGGCAGATAACAGCCAATGCGCTAGAAACGTATGCAGCAGCCGTTGACATAAACGATAAAAGGCCAATGTTTGCATATGCGGCGAGCATCGTGTAAAATCGATAACTGAGTAACTGTTGAATCGCCGTCGCACACTATTAGCTTTAGTCAGTACAAAAAATGAGAAAAAATCACATTCGTGCTTTGATAACAAATCTCTCTCTCTCTCTCTCTCTCTCTCTCTCTCTCTCTCTCTCTCTCTCTCTCTCTCTCTCTCTCTCTCTCTCTCTCTTACTTAGTCCCTTAACAGGGCTAGGGCTGGATGAAAAAAGCATATGCTTATCTGTTACTCTTGGAAGTAAAGATGATGATGATGATGATGATGATGATGATGATGATGATGATGATGATGATGATGATGATCATCATCATCATCATCATCATCATCATCATCATCATCATCATCATCATCATCATCATCATCTCAACATCATCATCATTATCATCTCTCTCTCAGATCCTGCATTATAAACATCTATTTATGACTATGAACGAATACTTTTATTTCAAATTTAGTGCTCCGATTTCAGAACTCTCCCTGCCATAGAGACTCATAAAAATCTTGTGCATGAACACACACACGCACATACACACACACACACACACACACACACACACACACACACACACACACACACACACACACACACACACACACACACACACACACACACACACACACTAACACTAACACTAACACTAATACATACATTGACTAACACTCCCACACGCGCGCTCGCGTGCACACACACACACACACACACACGCACACACACACACACACACACACACACACACACACACACACACACACACCACACACACACACACACACACACACACATCGAAGTATTACTGCATTCGTTATTCCCAAAATGTTGGATTAATGGCACTGTTCAAAGAATCTGGAAAAGCTCAGTAGTAATCCCAGTACTCAAGGAAGGTAAACCGAGGACATATGTACATAGTTACAGACCCATAGCTCCAACATTTCTTGCTGGAAAACGTTTAGAAAAAACAAAAACAAAAATCAAAAACGACTGTTACATTACTGTGAAAAAAGATGGTGTGATTCCTGCTCAGCAAGCGGGCTTTCAGAAAAGTCTTAAATAAATGTTAGCGAACCGCCCAGAGAACGTGGACAAACGAGTCACAAGACAAAACACAACGCGTTTCGACCTCTTAGGTCTTTGTCGGGTGATAAATAAACGAATAAAACAACGAAAATTCACTTAGCTTTGATCGCTTCAGATCGCTTAGGGTTCAGCGCAAGGAAGATGTAACCGTTAGTAATGGCTATTCTGGTAATCATCTGTGACCTATATAATGAACATACTTACAAATTTTCAGAAAGATTGGCCAAGAACTTTCAGAAAAAGTTCTTGTACCACAGACCATTTAGTAAAACTGACCAGTCACATTAAAAAAAACAAATCTCCCGCTTTGGCTACATTTTTGTCAAAAAGTCCTATGGCTGCATATGGCACGGAAGTCTACTTTTCAAAAAAAAAAAAAAAAAACAAGATGCAAAGCATATAAACGTACTCCCAGTTTATCCTGAATATGTGTGAGATATTCCATAAAGAGGAAAAACCGTCTTGGGCTGGTGTAACCGTTAGTAATGGCTATTCTGGTAAACATGGGCCATCATCTGTGACCTATATAATGAACATACTTACAAATTTTCAGAAAGATCGGCCAAGAACTTTCTGAGTTTTTCCATAAAGAAGAAAACCATTATGGGCCGTTAGTAATGGCTATAACGGTAAATTTAAATATGGAGCATTATCCGGGACCCATAATAAACATACCTAAAAATTTTCGGAAATATCGGTCACGTACTTTCGGAGATCTTCGATAAAGAAGGAAAACTGTTACAGGCAGTTACAGCCGTTAGTAACGGCTATAACGGGGCAAACTAAAACATCGGTCATCATTCGTGAACAATAATGAACATACATGCTAATTTTCACAACAATCGACCATGTCCTTTTGGAGATATTCCATAAAGAAGGAAAACCGTTACAGGCCGTTACAGCCGTTAGTAAAGGCTATAACGGTAAACTAAAACATCGGTCATTATTTCTGACCCATAATGAACATACCTAGAAATTTTCAGAAAGATCGGCCAAGTACGTTTTGAGATATTCCATAAAGAAGGAAAACCGTTACAGGCCGTTACAGCCGTTAGTAACGGCTATAACGGGGTAAACTAAAACATCGGGCATCATCCGAGACCCATTCTCTTCATACCTGCTACTTTTCAGAAAGATCGGCCAAGTACTTTCGGAGATACTCCATAAAGAAGAAAAACAGTTACAGGCCGTTACAGCCGTTAGTAACGGTTATAACAGGGTAAACTAAAACATCGGTCATCATTCGTGAACCATAATGAACATACCCGCTAATTTTCACAAAGATCGGTTATGTCCTTTTGGAGATATTCCATAAAGAAGAAAAACAGTTACAGGCCGTTACAGCCGTTAGTAACGGCTATAATGGTGAACTAAAACATCGGACATTATTCGTGACCCATTATGAATATAACTACAAATTTTCAGAAAGACCGGTCAAGTACCTTCTGAGATATTCCATAAAGAAGGAAAACCGTTACAGGCTGTTACAGCCGTTAGTAACGGCTATAACGTGGTAAACTAAAACATCGGGCATCATCCGTGACACATACTGAACATACCTGTTAATTTTCACAAAGATCGGCCAAGTACTTTCGGAGATATTCCATAAAGAAGAAAGACCGTTACAGGTCGTTACAACCGTTAGTAACGGATATAACGGTAAACTAAAACATCGGTCATTATTGCTGACCCATACTGAACATACCTACAAATTTTCAGAAAGGTCGGCCAAGTACTTTCTGAGATATTCCATAAAGAAGGAAAACCGTTACAGGCCGTTACAGCCGTTAGTAATGGCTCTAACGGGGTAAACTAAAACATCGAGCGTCATCCGTGACCCATCCTCTTCATACCTGCTAATTTTAACCAAGATCAGCCGAGTACTTTCTGAGATATTTCATAAAGAAGGAAAACCGTTACAGACCGTTACAGACGTTAGTAACGGCTATAACGGGGTGAACTAAAACATCGGGCATCATTCGTGACCCATAATGAACACACCTGTTAATGTTCACAAACAACGGATATGTCCTTTAGGACATATTCCATAAAGAAGAAAAACCGTTACAGGCCGTTACAGGCGTTAGTAACGGTTATAACGATGAACTAAAACATCGGGCATTATTCGCGACCCATAATGAATATACCTACAAATTTTCAGAAAGATCGGCCAAGTAATTTCTGAGATATTCCATAAAGAAGGAAAACCGTTACAGGCCGGTACAGCCGTTAGTAACGGCTATAACGGGGTAAACTAAAACATCGGGCGTCATCCGTCCCCCATCCTCTTTATGCCTGCTAATGTTCACAAAGATCGGCCAAGTACTTTCGAAGATATTCCATAAAGAAGAAAAACCGTTACAGGCCGTTACAGCCATTAATAACGGCTGTAACGGTAAACTAAAACATCGGGCATCATCCGTGACCCATAATGAACATCCCTGCTAATTTTCATGAAGATTGGCCATGTACTTTCGGGGATATTCCATAAAGAAGAAAAAGCATTACAGGCCGTTACAACCGTTAGTAACGGATATAACGGTAAACTAAAAACATTGGGCAATTTTCCTGACCCATACTGAACATACTTATAAATTTTCAGAAAGATCGACCAAGTACTTTTTGAGATATTCCATAAAGAAGGTAAACCGTTACAGGCTGTTACAGCCGTTAGTAACGGCTATAACGGGGTAAACTAAAACATCGGGCGTCATCCGTTCTCCATCCTCTCTATGCCTGCTAATGTTCACAAAGATCGGCCAAGTACTTTCGGAGATATTCCATAAAGAAGAAAAACCGTCAAGGCTGTTACAGCCATTAATAACGGCTGTAACGGTAAACTAAAACATCGGGCGTCATCCTTGACCCATAATGAACATACCTACAAATTTTCAGAAACATCAACCCAGTAGTTTTGTCTGGACCGAGTGGAACACATTTTGACCACGGACGGACGGACGGACGGATGGACAGACACACAGACAGCATTTCTTCGTTCCCATTCTAAAGTACTCCTGTTCTATAAAAACTGGGAGTACAAAAAGTTGGTATTTTTGGAAGAATGTTTGATTACATTAAAAGGTTCCTAGCAGAAAGAGGCATATGTACACGGATTGAAAAAAAAACTTATTCATCCTTTACGAATGTAGATATGGGTATTCCCCAGGGATCAGTTATTGCTCTCATGCTGTTTACAATCCTAATGCATGATCTTCCAAATTTATATAAAAAATCATGCATGTAGTTCAATATGCAGATGATATCGCTATTTGAAATAACTGCAATTAAGTAAGCATTCAAATAAAAGAACAATAAACTTTGTACAGCAGTTGAATCAAAAGGAATTGGATAAATTATCAATGTGTATGAAAAACAACGGATTAGAACTATCTGGAGGAAAAAAAACATATCTTATGTTGTCACTGCCTAAAAATAGTACAAAGGCTTTCCCAGTGCCAGGAAATCTAATGATTTGGGGGTAATAATTCACAAACAATTCTAGCTCAGAAACTACAAAAGATATAAAAATGAAATCTATATAATTTTTGAAGGAAAGTGAATGAAGATTTTGAATCTGGGCTTCTTTTGTTTTAATTTTGATAATAAAAAAGTATTTAGGCATTTAGATTTGGATAGATTTTTTGCACGATCAAAAACATATGTATTTACCACTACATCTTCACATCCAAAAAAGAGCACAAAGCAAAAAAGCTGAAAATAAAGTTTGTATTGTCACACTACACCTGTAAATGAAAGTAAAACAGTTTAGAAGTCTATCAAGACGCTCACACTCTATGCACACTGACCAGTCCACGACCACGCCCCCCCCCCCCTCTCCCCACCACGCCCCTTGCTGGACTTCCACCCTCTCTTTCACCCCTCATCTTCCCCTACCTTTCCGTCTGCCCCGTGTCACGCTGCGAGCAGGCCACACTCCCCTTTCGCGCTGACTTTCACATCACTGACCACCGGCACACAGTGCAGAGTACACACTAGGCTAGCTCGTTCGACGCAGTCAGCTGAACACACATTGAGGTCACACAGCCCTACTCAGTAACTGACGAATATGGTCGGCAATTCCACCACTATCATCATCTCACCTTCATGCTAGAGTGAGTCGTTGAATAAAAGATTACTGTCTTTGTCAAAATCATCAGCAGAGTCTGCTCAGCTGTGTAAATACGTTGATTTGGTCGCTGGGCTTGTCGAAAGTTGCGTCGCCATCTTTGCAAGCGAGACGAAGTGCTGGCTGGTCATCCAGTCAGTGATGAGAATAAATGGGCTTTCCCCTCACGTGTGGTCATTTACATATTATTTAAAGACTACAGACATATAAGGCTTTCTACGCACACTCTATTTGAGTCCGTTGATAGAAATAGTAACCAATGAAAATTCAAGAAAGATGCATGACGTCAGTGGACGGCCCATAGGCACTGGGAAAGCATTTTTACTTCAGCGTCAACTGACGGCTTAAAGGCACTCTTCAGGTATAACAATGGTGAGAACCCAAACATATTACCCTCGCTCTTGTCAGATGGTCAGATTCTAGAATATAAACGAAAAGCTAAATACCTTTAACCCTAAGCTGAACTGGAAAACACGTTTTGAAAATTTGATTGATAACACAAGAAAAAGATTAAACATTCTTTAAAAAATATGTTGTTAACCATGGGGTCAGAACTGTCATACCCATTTACATCTATACATCTCTTTAGTCCGATCGAAACTGACATATGGGCAGGAAGCGTATATTCTGCACCTAATTCTCTTTTAAAGAGATTGCAAAGCTTGGATAGTAAGGCCATGAAATTAGCTCTGGGAATTCCAGTTTACACAAACATTTGTAGAAATTTCCACTGAATGACAAGCGAATATTCCATGTGTCCAAATATATTGTCAGAAGTCTTTCTGTTGAAAATTCAGTTGCTGAAGGTACAGTGGTACTGATGAATTCCAGTAAAGATTTTCCTAAGAGTTCTAAAAACATATATCCAACCAATTAGAAAGTACACATATGACTTTATGTCACATTGTAACATTGATATTACTGCTATACCAGAATTTCCTGCGATACCTCCAATGCCTCCTTGGGAGCACCTGCATGCTTCTTTCGATTACAAATACACTATGTTTAAGAATGTGAAAATATAAATATCTTAACGACTGAAGTTTCTAGATATTTAGAAAACAGCTATCCAAAATCAGTTAAAAGTGGGTCGGTGATGGAATCTTCTGACTGTAGTTCTGGCTTTATAATACCAAATTTAAATGTCTGGACATCATATCATTTAGGAAGGGGGTTTTCAATTTATACCTCAGAATTATATGCAATGCTGATGGCTTTGATGTACATACGACAAAAACGCAGAAGAGCACACAAAACAAAGTGTGAAGTAACGACGATTTAATGCACGACACAAAACAGGACAAGAAATTTTAGCAAAATGCCTTCCTCAGCGACAAAAAAATACAGACATAAACATGCACAATACTCCCCTTGTGAAGCCAAAGTGGCTTCACAAGGGGAGTATTGTGCATGTTTATGTCTGTATTTTTTTGTCGCTGAGGAAGGCATTTTGCCGAAAATTTCTTGTCCTGTTTTGTGTCGTGCATTAAATCGTCGTTACTTCACACTTGTTTTGTGTGCTCTTCTGCGTTTTTGTCGTGTTTCAGTAACGCCGCAGTTTGTTTCATTTGCCGTTTGATGTACATAGATGACACACCAATTGCTTTCTATAAAATCTTATTGTGTGTTGATTTCGAATCTGTTTTACAATTACTAGGGCGTTGGAACTGCAAAGCTAGAAACGATTTGCGTTTTGAAATAAAAATTTGCTGCAGTGTTGCATAACTCTAGGTATGATAATGAATTTTTGTTGGGTCCCATCTCACTGTGG
>CM031599.1:68407481-68429981 GCA_018398815.1 Conus ventricosus | reverse complement strand
AATGCCAGTTCGTTTGTAACATGAACTCTTTCCTTAAATTCTGATATAAACCCCTCCTCGGAGCCAACACCTTGACACAACCATACTATCCCCAAAGCAATTTCTGTTAGAGTGTTCCTAACTTTTGATGCCCGAATGTATTTGCCTGCTTCTAATTGTATTAACAACAGATCACAAGTTTGCCTTCATATTCGATTAGTTGGTAGTTTTACCATTCGCAGCCAGTATTTAACACATTTTACAGCAGTTCGAACGAACAAAGGATATCTTCCTGTTTATCCATAACTCATTTTATTTGAAGAGTGTAGTGGTACACCCAAGAATCATTTAATGGCAAAAGTATGTACATTTTCTGTTAACCCTGTATCTTCTAACCCGTTACTTCTGCTGCATAAGTCAATATGGGCTCTATCTGAGTATCAGAAAGCTTCCAGAAGAGGAAAGGATCAACTGTATGTAGTTTCTTTAGTGATTTTTGAATTTCAATAACGCCCATTTTACCTTTTCTGCTCATGTCTAGAAGGGCAGCACTCATACTTAATTTTGTTGTAAATATCAAGCCTAAGTATTTGTATATGTTTGTTATTCTTTTTCTTCCGTTTCCATTTTTATGTCCATTTTTCTCTTATTCCAAGATAACCACCTTTACGGAAAACCATAACATTAGTCTTATCTAGATTTACTTCTAGACATAATCTGTCAGCCTCTTTTTTTCAGATTGTTCAGTTGGTTCTGTAGACCTAAAACGGTATCTAAGAGCAAAATCACGTCGTCTGCGGAAAGCAATAAAAACAATTCAATTCTGAAATTCCTGGTACCATCTGAATTCCGTGCTTCCCTTCCCTGATTAATTCTATGGCTAATTCATATACAAGAAAAGGAAAACATAATTGGGCAGAGTACACATCCTTGTTTTACTCCTCTCGGACAATCCAAAGAATCAGAATATGAATGCCTATCTCTCACACATGCAATGACTGAGTCATAAACTCCCCAAAGTGCTTTATACATTTTTCCAACGCCACTTCTCCTTAACACATGCTGCAAGATATTTCTGTCGACAGAATCAAATGTTTTCCTAAAGTCGACGAAAGCTACATAGAGCTTAGAATGTTTTGCTTAACATTTTTCAACGACAGAGTGTAAAGTAAAAATGTGATCAATTGTACTATATCCTGCTCTAAACCCACCTTGTTCCTCAGCTAATTTTCCTTCAACTTCTGCCCTTTGTGAGAGTCACTTATTCAGAATAAATGTGCACACTTTGCTCACGATACTTGTTAATGCCACACCACGGTAATTATCAGGTAGATTAGCATCCCCTTTCATGTAAATTGGAATAATAATGGATTTACACCATTCTTTTGGAAAATGCCCTGTTCAAATGTCTTATGGAAAAGCACTACGAGAAATCTGATTACCGTTTCATTGGCATTTTTAAGCATTTCACCAACTATCATATCAGTACCATAACTTTTACCGGCATTTAGTTTATTTATACAAGATACAACTTCCTCTTGAGAAATAGGATCGTTAAAAAGTGGCTCGTCTGAATCGTGCATTAGTTCTGCTGCTAAAAACTTCCTCTTGAGCCAGCCCAGGTGTCATCATACTAAATATCCTGTGGAAATGTTCGCACGACTGGTCCATAGAAATATCATTGCGTACTACATTTTTTTTCTGTTTACAGATCTGATTATTTTCCAGAATACCTTGGGGTCGTTGGTTGACTGTTTCAATTTAATTATCCTTTCATTGTCAAATTCTTTAAAACTAAAAGTTCTTTGTATTGTCTCCTTTCATCCACATACGTATCTCTTTGAGGTTCATTACTCATTTTTGACCGTTGAGATAGTTTTAGGTAACGTCGGACCGTTCTTTTCTTTTGGGCGCATTGTGTATCGTACCATTTATTCACGCTTTTCTTCTTATTGCCTACAGTTCGAATCATGCAGGCAGTAGCGCCATGCAGTATTTGAACACATATTTCTAGTTAAGTGCTGACATCGACTGAAAGAGTTTGAACAGCTTCTTGGATATGACTATGAAACACGTGAATTCAACTCATGTCTGTACTCTAACAAATAATCTTCAGACCACACAATACAATTTTCCCCATTCTCTACAGTTCTAAATGTGTCTATACAATCAAGACTGCATTTCCAAGTAAACTCGACTGGCAAATGTCAAGAATCAACACAGTCTCCAATATGTAAATGACAATTACTTGAAAACAGCCCTTAAGTTATATATATATATATATATATATTATATATATATATATATATATATATATATATATATATATATATATATATATATATATACATTAATACACACACACACACACGCACACACGCACGCACGCACGCACGCACGCACGCACGCACGCACGCACGCACGCACACACACACACACACACACACACACACACACACACACACACGTGCATAGATACATTTTCAAGTTAGGGATGGACAGTGCACGCAAATATGCAGGTAATTGTGTATGTAGGTATGGGTATACACATTGATAAGCCGTTTATGCACAGGAACACACGTGCTCACGTATTCCTGCACACACACACTTCGATTCCCATGCACGAAGACACAGTCACTAAAATGTACACTAAACTTGAACATGGAACAGAGAAAAAGAAATGTAAAAAGAGACTTAGTAGCTGACATCTAGCCAGTGAGCCAGTCAACAAGCCAGCCAGAGAGAGAGAGAGAGAGAGAGAGAGAGATGAGAGAGAGAGAGAGAGAGAGAGAGAGAGAGAGAGGAAGGAAAACTTTCATTCACGGACCGAGTTTGTAAGTTATAGCCGCAGCAGAAGGAGCGGGAGGGGAGGGAGGGGGGTGGGGTGGGAGGTGGGGGGAGGGGGGGAGCGGGGGGGGGGGGGGGGGGGGGGGGGGGGGGGTCGCCGAACGTCTGAATCATCGAAATCGGTGGGGAAAGCGAGTTCGTTATAAGCTAGAAAATTGGACGTCAGCGAGGTAAAAATAAATGTTTTACAGGTGTGAGTGAACAAAAGGGGGGAGGAGAGAGAGAGAGAGAGAGAGAGGGAGAGAGAGGGATCAAGACCAAGCTCAAAAAAATTTATTACTCAAAGGGTAGAGATTTTAGGCAGTGCTATTCTTCCAATGGCAAAGGGGGAGAGAGAGAGAGGAGAGAAGAAGGAGAGGGGGGAGGGGAGGAGAGAAGGGGGAGAGAGAGGGAGAGTGAGGGGAGAGATTTTAGGGAGAGAGAGAGAGAAGAAAAGAAGGAGGGAGAGAGAGAGAGAGATAAAGATCAAAAAATTAAATGCTTTTTCATAAAAGGGCCCAAAATGCTCAGGATGGGATATGCATTGTGATTTTGTCGCATATTGACATTGGTTTCATCTGTTACATAAACACTTGCTTCTGGATGTTTTATTAGGTAAAAAGCAAGTGTTTAAAAGCTGTTTTTTAGTGTTGCATTAACGAGACCAATTTAAAAGACAAGGTTCTTGAAAAATTTTTTGGGATGAATTCCCCCTGAGTTCTTTAATCTTAGACCGTAGTACAAATGAATTGTTTCTTTCAAAATTTTGGGATAAAGGACAAAAAAGATTTCTTCACAGAAGGTCTAAAGAAAAAGTGGTTCAAAATCGATACACCGAATCTGAATTAGCCATGATACGCTTTTGTTGTTTTTCCCTCTTCCCCCCACCACACACACACACACACACCACCAAAAATTTATATTATATTTTATATATTATATATTTATAAAATATATAATTTTATATATATTTTTATTGAAATTTTAAACAAAGCTTGCTCTTATGTTTAGATTGAAGAAACAGGGGGAGATAGATTATATCTGCAGTGGTAGATGATTTGTAACTAAAAGTATGTGCTTTGGGGGGGAAGGGGAAAAAAAAAATAAAGCTTTTCAAAATGAGCCTTCAGCAAGCTTATATTCTCCCAAGGGGGGAGAGACACCTCCAATAGGGGGAAACTCATAACTTTTAAACCCCGGTATATACCATATTTGAATTTGGGGGTTTTTCCTCAGTGACCGCGGAAAAATGGTAATTTGACTCCTTGCCTTTTTATTTTAAGAAGAAGCAATCCCAGAAAAGGTTGGTGTGCAATACGTGTATTTTTTGAGTTTTCAAAAAACCAACCCAAAAGGGGCCCCAAGAAGCAAAAAAAAAATCATTAAAGAGCAAAACAAGCTACTTTTCTTGTGAAAAGTAGAAAATTTTAAAAAAAATATCCTTAAGAACAAGTGGAGGGCAAGGTTTTTGGAAAGAATCCGAAGGGATAAAAAAAACAAACTAATAAATTCCAAGGATAAGTACGCACCGTTCCCGCAATTACAGAGCAGCTTTTTGGGTTGCAAGACTGCAAGAAATATTGAATTATAAACAAAGCTTGCTCTTTTTGTCTTGTTGAAGAAACAGGGGGGGATACGATTCATATCTGATGGTAGATGATTTGCCCCAACTAACGTTGTGCTTGAGTGGGTGAATGGGGAAAAATAAAAATAAATGTTCTCAAAATGAGCCTTCAGCAAGCTTATATTCTCCAAAAGGGGGGAGAGAATCCTCCAATAGGGAGGGAAACTCATAACATATAACCTGGTATTACCGATATTTCGAAACTGGTGGTTTTCCCAGTGACCGCGGAAATGTTTAAATTTTACCCTCCCGCCTTTTCAGTTTTTAAAAAAGAAGCAAACCAGAAAAGGTTTGGGGTGAAAACCGTAGTTGTTTGTTAGTTTCAAAAAACCAAACCAAAAGGTGATCTAAAAAGCAAAAGAAAATCATAAAAAAGCAAAACAGTACATTTTCTTTGAAAAGTAGAAAATTAAAAAGATTCCTCTAAGACACAAGTGTGAGGGCAAGTTCTTGGAATGAATCCGCAAGGGACTAAAATACAAAAAATAAAAAATTCAAGGATAAGTACCGCCCGTTCCAGAACTTCGAGCAGTTGGTGTTGCAATGCTGCAAGAAATATTGAATTATAAACAAAGCTTGCTTTATGTCTTTGATTTAAGAACAGGGGGAGATAGCATTCATATTGCGTGGTAGAGATTTGCCTAATAAAGTATGTGCTTGAGTGGGTGAATGGGGGAAAAAAAAAATAAAAGCTTCTCAAAAAGAGCCTTCAGCAAGCTTATATTCTAAGGGGGGGGGAGACATCCCCAATAGGGAGGGGGGAAATCCTAACATATAACTCCCCGGTATATACCGACATTTCGAAACTTGGTGGTTTCCTCAGTGACCGCGGAAAGTGGTAATTTGACTCCTCTGCTTTTCAGTTTTAAGAAGAAAGCAATCCCAGAAAAGGTTGGTGTGCAATACCCTAGTATGTTTTTTGGTTTTCAAAAAAAAAACCCCAAAGGGGGCCTTTTAAGAAGCAAAAAAAAATATAAAAGAGCAAAAAAACCCACTTTTCTTGTGAAAAGTAGAAAATATAAAAGATATTTAAGACCCAAAATGCTGAGGGCAAATTCTTGGAATGAAACCCCAAGGGACTAAAAAAAACAAACAAATATTTAAATTTTAAAAGGTAAAGTACCCCACCTTTCCCGCAAAATTCAGGAGCTTGGGTTGCAATGACTGCAAGAAATATTTATTATAAAACAAAGCTTGCCTTATGTCTTGATTGAAGAAAAGGGGGAGATACGCATTTTTATCTGCGTGGTAGTGTTCGGGCCCATTTAACAGTATTTTGTTTTTAGTGGGGTGAATGGGGAAAAAAAAAAAAAAAATTTCTCTCAAAATGAGCCTTCGAAGCTTATATTCTCCAAGGGGGAGGGAATCCTCCCTGGGGGGGAACTCACAAATTTAATCCTGGTCATTTTCCCATATTTCGAAACTTTTGGTGGTTTCTCCCCAGTGAGCGGGGAAAAATGGTAATTTGACTCCCTGCCTTTTCAGTTTTTGAAGAAAGCAATCCCCGAAAGGTTGGTGGCAATACCGTTGTATGTTTGTTTAGTTTTCAAAAAAAAAAACCAAAGGTGCCATCTAAGAAACAAGAAAAACTAAAAGAGCAAAACAAGTAATTTTTTGTGAAAAGTAGAAAATATAAAAAAATATCCTCTAAGACCCAAAGTGCTGAGGGCAAGTTTTTGGAATGATCCGCAAGGACTAAAAAAACAAAAATAATAAAATTTCCCGGTAAATACCGCACCGTTCCGCAAAATTTCAGAGCAGCTTGGTGTTGCAATGACTGAAGAATATTGAATTATAAACAAAGCTTGCTCTTATGCTTAGATTGAAAAAAACAGGGGAGATAGCATTTATCTGCGTGGAGATGATTTGCCTAATAACAGTATGGCTTTAGTGGGTGAAAGGGGGGAAAAAAAAAATAAATGCTTTCAAAATGAGCCTTCGCAGTTATTTCTCAAGGGGGAGGAGACATCCTCAAAAGGGAGGAAACTCCTAAATATAACTCCCGGTCTTTAGTATTTGAAACTTGGTGGTTTTCCCCAGTGACCCTTTTAAATTTTACCCCCCTCCCCCCAAAAAAAAAATCAAACCCGAAAATTTTTTCATTCCTGATTTTTTGTTTTAAAAAACCAACCAAAGGTGCATCTAAGAAGCAAAAGAAAATCTAAAAGAGCAAAACAAGCACATTTTTTTGTGAAAAGTGAAAATATAAAAAAATTCCTCTAAGACACAAGTGCGAGGGGGAAGTTCTTGGAAATTTAAACCCCAAGGGATAAAAAACAAAAACTAAAAATTTCCCAAGGGGAAGTACCGCACCGTTCCCGAACTTACAGAGCAGTTGGGGTTGCAATGACTGCCCAAAAAATATTGATTATAAACAAAGCTTTCTCTTTTTAATTGAAGAAAAAAGGGGGAGATACGCATTCATATCTGCAGTGGTAATGATTCGCTAATAACAGTATGTGTTGAGTGGGTGAAGGGGAAAAAAAAAAATAAAAGCTTCTCAAAAGGCCTTCGCAAGCTTAATTTTTTCAAGGGGGGGAGAGAATCCTCCAATAGGGGGGGAAAAACCCCCACTTAAACCCCAAACCAACAAAACCCCCCCCCCCCCCCCCAAAAAACCCCCCCCCCCCCTTTTTTTTTTTTTAATTTTGTTTTTTTTTTTTTTAAAAAAAACCCCCCAAAAAAAAAAAATCTGGCAAAAAAAGAATTTTTTTGGGGAAAATGTTGTTCCCCAAGGGCCGGGGGGGGAAGTTTTTGGAATGAATCCCGGGGTTTTCCAAATAAAAATTCCAAAGGAAAAGGTTCCGGGGAATTTCGGAAAATTGGTTTGTTGAAGGTTTAAAAAAACCCAAAATGCCATTTTAAGAAAAAAAAAATAAAAAGAGGGGGAAAACGCCCAAAAAATTTTTTGGGGGAAGGGGGGAAAAAATAAAAAAATCCTCAAAAAACCCCAAGTTTACCCCAAAGGGGGAAGAATCCCAAAGGGAAAAAACCAAAAATAAATCCGGTAATACCCAAATTTCGAATTGGTGGTTTTTCCCCTGACCGCGAAATTTAATTTACCTTGCCCCTTTAGTTTAGAAGAAAAAACCCCGGGGGGTTGCAAAACCCAATTTTGTTGAGTTTTCCCAAAAAAAACAAAATATTCTTAAAAGGGAAAATGGGAAAAAAATTTAAATTTTTTTTTAAAATAGAAAATTAAAAAGTTTTTCAAAAAAAGGGGGGAGGGAATTCTAAAATGAGGGAAAAAAACAAAAAAAACAATAAATTCGGATATCGATTTTCGAAAATTTCGGTTTGGGGTTTTCCCAATGCGCGAAATTGGAAATTTTAAAAAATTCCCCTTTTTTTAATTAAGAAAAGGGGGGGAAAAGAAATCCCAGGGTGTGTTTGCCAAAAAAAACGTAGTCTGGTGTTGAGGGGAAAAATAAAAAAACCCAAAGGTTGCCAATTTAGGGGGGAAAGCAAAAGGGGGGGAAAATCAAAATATAAAGGCAAACCAACAAAATTTTTTTCTTGTGAGGGGAAAATTAAGTTTTCCTTTTTTTTTAAGAAAATGCTAGAAAGGTTGGGTTTAATCCGGAAGGGATTTTAAAAAACCCAAACCCAAACCAATTTAAAACAAAAAAAAAATTAAAAGAGCAAACAAGAACTTGGGTGAAAAATAAAAAATATTTTAAACAAGGGTGGGGGAATTCTTGGGTGAAGAAGGGAAAAAAACCAAAAAATATTTCCCCGGTAGAGGTTGCAACTTTTAAAAGGCTTGGTGTTTAATTAAAAAAAAAATTAAAAAATTTTCTTTTTTTAAAAATGGGGGGCCTTCAAGCAAAGCTTAATTCTTTCAAAAGGGGGAAGGGGAAAAAAAATTCTTTTCCAAATAGGAGAACTCCAAAAAAACATTATTTAAAAAAACCCTTTCCTGGTCATATACCCATATTTCGAAACTTGGTGGTTTCTCCCCAGTGACCGCGGAAAAAATGGGAATTTGACTCCTCTGCCTTTTCAGTTTTAAAGAATGCAATCCCGAAAAAGGTTGGTGTGCATACCCATATGTTTGTTGAGTTTTCAAAAAAAACCAAACCCAAAAGGGGGCCATCTAAGAAGCAAAAAAAAATATAAAAGAGCAAAAAAGCTACATTTTTTGTGAAAAGTAGAAAAAATAAAAAGATATCCTTAAGACACCAAATGCTGAGGGCAAGTTTTGGAAGAAAACCCCAAGGGACTAAAAATACAAAAAACTAATAAATTCCAAGGGTAAATACCGCACCGTTCCGCAACTTACAGAGCAGTTTTGGTGTTGCAATGACTGCAAGAAATATTTAATTATAAAAAAGCTTGTCTTATGTCTTTTTTTGAAGAAAAGGGGGGAGATACGCATTCTTTCTGCAGTGGTAGTGATTTGCCTAATAAAAAGTATGTGCTTGGTGGGTGAATGGGGAAAAATAAATAAATGCTTCTCAAAAAGAGCCTTCGCAAGCTTTTATTCTCCAAGGGGGGAGAAAAAATCCTCCAAAAGGAGGGAAAATCACTAAAATATAATTCCCGGTATTTCGAATTTCGAAACTTTGGGGGTTTCTCCCCGTGACCCCGGGGGGAAAGGGTTTAATTTGACCCTCTGCCTTTTCATTTTAAGAAGAAAGCATCCCGAAAGGTTGGGGTGCCCAAAACGTGTATGTTTGTTGAGTTTTCAAAAAACCAACCAAAGGTGCCCTTAAAAAGAAAAAGAAAACTTAAAAAAGCAAAAAAAAGCTAATTTTTTGTGAAAATTTTAAAATAAAAAAGTATCCTCTAAGCACAAGTGCTGGGGCAAGTTCTTGGAATGAATCCCCAAGGACTAAAATACAACAAACTAATAAATTCCAAAGGGTAAGTACCGCACCCCTTCAGAACTTACAGGCGCTGGTGTTGCAATGACTGCAAGAAAAAATTTAATTATAAACAAAGCTTGCTCTTATGTTTAATTGAAGAAACAGGGGGAGATACGCATTTATCGCAGTGGTAGATGATTCTGCCAAAAAAAGTATGTGTTGAGGGGTGAAATGGGGAAAAAATAAAAAAATGCTTTCAAAATGGCCCTTAGAAGCTTATTTTTTCCAAGGGGGGGAGAGACTCCTCCCAAAAGGGGGGGGAAACTCATAACATTAAACTCCCGGTTTTACCGAATTTCGAAAAATTGGTGGTTTTCCTCAGTGACCGGGGGAAAGTGGTAAATTTTACTCCCCTGTTTTTAGTTTTTTAAAAAGGAAAGCAATCCAGAAAAGGTTGGGGGCAATACCGTAGTATGGGTTTTTGAGTTTTCAAAAACAACCAAAAGGTTTCCTCTAAGAAGCAAAAGAAAATATAAAAGAGCAAAAAAAACACTTTTTTTGTGAAAAGTGAAAATATAAAAAGAATTTCCCCTTAGACACAAGTGCTGAGGGCAAGTTTTGGAATGAATCCGCGGGACTAAAAATACAACAAATTATAAAATTTCCCGGATAAGTACCCCACCGTTCCCGCAATTAAGAGCAGCTTGGGTTTTCAATGACTGCAAGAAATATTTAATTTAAAAAAAGCTTGCTCTTATGTCTTAGTTGAAGAAACAGGGGGAGTTTTGCATTAATCTGCTGGTAGATGATTTGCCAACTAAAAAGTTGTGCTTGAGTGGGGGGAATGGGGAAAAATAAAATAAATGTTCTAAAATGAGCCTTCAGCAAGCTTATATTTTCCCAAGGGGGAGGAGACTCCCCCAATGGGAGGGAAACTCACTAACATATAACTCGGTCTATACCCATATTTCGAAACTTTGGGGGTTTTCCTAGTGACCCCGGAAAATGGTAAATTTTATCCTTGCCCTTTTAGTTTTAAGAAGAAAGCAATCCCCGGAAAAGGTTGGTTGAATCCGTAGTAGTTTGTTTTTAGTTTTCAAAAAACCCCAACAAAGGTGCCCTCTAAGAAGCAAAAAAAAAATTAAAAGAGCAAAAAAAGTAAATTTTTTTTGTGAAAAGTGAAAATTTAAAAAGATATCCTTAAGACACAAGTGGAGGGCAATTTTGGAATGAATCCGCAAGGGATAAAATACAACAAAATAATAAATTCCAAGGATAAGTCCGCACCGTTTTCCCGCAACTTTAAAAGCAGCTTGGTGTTGCATACTGCGAAATATTGAATTATAAAAAAGCTTGCTTTAGTCTTTTGATTTAAGAAAAGGGGGGAGATACGCATTCATATTGCGTGGAGATGTTCTGCCTAACTAAAAGTATGTGCTTGGGGGTGAATGGGGGAAAAATAAAATAAAAGCTTTTTCAAAATGAGTTCAGCAAGCTTATATTCTCCAAAGGGGGGAGAGGGCATCCCCCAATAGGGGGGGAAACTCACAAAATTAAAACCCGGTCATTTACCGATATTTCGAAATTGGTGGTTTTCCTCAGTGACCCCGGAAAAGGGGTTTTTACTCCTCTGCCTTTTAGTTTTAAAAAGAATGCAATCCAGAAAAGGTTGGTGTGCAATCCGTAGTATGTTTTTTGAGTTTTCAAAAAACAACCAAAGGGGCCCTCTAAGAAGCAAAAAAAATCATAAAAAAGCAAAAAAAGCTAATTTTTTTTTGAAAAATAGGGAAAAATTAAAAAGATATCCTTAAGACACAAAGTGTGAGGGCAGTTCTTGGAATGAATCCCCAAGGGATAAAAAACAACAAATAATAAATTCCAAGGTAAGTACCGCACCCTTCCCCGCAATTCAGAGCAGCTTTGGGGTTGCAATGACTGCAAGAAATTGAATTATAAAAAAGCTTGCTCTTTTGCTTAGATTGAAGAAACAGGGGGGAACGCTTTTAAATTTCAGTGGTAGATGATTTTGCCTAATAAAGTATGTGCTTGAGTGGGTGAAAGGGGAAAATAAAATAAAAAGCTTCTCAAAATGAGCCTTCAGCAAGTTTTATTCTCCAAGGGGGGGGGAGGACATCCTCCAATGGGAGGGAAATCATAAAATTTTAAATCTGGTATATACCCTATTTTGAAACTTGGTGGTTTTCCTCAGTGACCCCGGAAAAATGGTAATTTGACTCCTCTGCCTTTTCGTTTTAAGAAGAATGCAATCCAGAAAAGGTTGGTTGAAAAACCGTAGTATGTTTGTTGAGTTTTCAAAAAAACCAACCCAAAAGGTGCCCTTAAAAAGCAAAGAAAATCATAAAAGGCAAAAAAGCTAATTTTTTTGTGAAAAGTAGAAAATATAAAAAGTATCCTCTGACCAAATTTTTGGGGGAAGTTCTTGGAAGAATCGCAAGGGACTAAAATACAAAAAATAATAAAAACCAAGGATAAGTACCGCACCCTTCCCCGCAATTACAGAGCAGTTGGTGTTGCAATGACTGCAAGAAAATTTAATTATAAAAAAGCTTGTCTTATGTCTTAGTTGAAAAAACAGGGGGGTACGCTTCATATTGCAGTGGTAGATGATTCGCCTAACTAACGTATGTGCTTGAGTGGGTGGAAGGGGGAAAAAAAAAAAAAGTTCTCAAAATGAGCCTTCAGCAACTTTATTCTCCAAGGGGGAGAGAGACATCCTTCCCAAAAGGGGGGAAACTCATAACATATAATCCTGGTATTACCGTATTTCGAAATTGGTGGTTTTTCCCCGTGACCGCGGAAAAAGTGGTAATTGATCCCCTGCCTTTTTAGTTTTAAGAAAAATGCAATCCCCCAAAAGGTTGGTGTGCAATACCGTAGTAGGTTGTTGAAATTTTTAAAAAAACCAACAAAAAGGTGCCACTAAGAAGCAAAAGAAAATATAAAAGAGCAAAAAAAGCTACTTTTCTTGTGAAAAATAGAAAATATAAAAAAGATTCCCCTAAGAACAAGGCTGAGGGGAAAGTTCTTTGGAAAGAATCCGCAAGGGGGTAAAATCAAAAAATAATAAATTCCAAGGATAAGTACCGCACGTTCCGCAATTACAGAGCAGCTTGGTTTGCAATGACTGCAAGAAATATTGAATTATAAACAAAGCTTGCTCTTATGTCTTGATTTTAAGAAAAGGGGGAGATACGATTTTATTTGCAGTGGTAGATGATTTGTAACTAACAGTATGTGTTGGGGGTGAATGGGGAAAAATAAAAAAAATGCTTCCAAAATGAGCCTTCAGCAAGTTTATTCTCCAAGGGGGAGAGGAATCCCCAATGGGAGGGGAAATCACTAACTATAACTCCTTTGGGCAAAACCGATATTCGAATTGGTGGTTTTTCCCCAGTGCCGCGGAAAGTGGTAATTTGACTCTCTGCCTTTTCTTTTAAAAAGAATGCAAATTCCCAGAAAAGGTTGGTGTGCAATCCCTAGTTGTTTGTTTGGGTTTTTAAAAAAACAACCAAAGGTGCCATTAAGAAGCAAAGAAAATCATAAAAAAGAAAAAAAGTACATTTCTTGTGAAAAATAGAAAATAAAAAATATCCTCTAAGACACAAATGCTGAGGGCAAATTCTTGGAATGAAAGCAAGGGACTAAAATACACAAATAATAAATTCCAAGGATAAATACCGCACCCTTCCCGCAACTTTCAGAGCGCTTTGGGGTTGCAATGACTGCAAGAAAAATTGAATTTAAAAAAAAAGCTTGCTCTTATGTCTTAGATTGAAAAACAGGGGGGGGATCGCTTCTATCTGCAGTGGTAGATGATTCTGCCTAATAAGTATGTGTTGGTGGGGAATGGGGAAAAATAAAAATAAATGCTTTCAAATTTGGGCCCTTTAGCAAGCTTTTATTTCCAAAGGGGGAGAGAGCATCCCCCAATAGGGAGGGAAATCACTAAAAATATAAATCCCGGTCATTAACGATATTCGAAAATTGGTGGTTTCTCCCCCAGTGACCGGGGAAAGTGGTATTTTATCCCCTTTCCTTTTCAGTTTAAGAAGAATGCAATCCCAGAAAAGGTTGGTGTGCAATTCCGTAGTATTTTGTTTAGTTTTCCCCCAAAAAAAAACCCCCAAAGGGGCCCCTAAGAAGCAAAAGAAAATTAAAAGAGCAAAACAAGCTAATTTTCTTGTGAAAAGTAAAGGAAAATTAAAAAGATATCCTCTAGACCAAGTGCGAGGGGAAGTTCTTGGAATGAATCCGCAAGGGACTAAAAAAACAAAAAAACTAATAAATTCCCAAAGGTAAATCCCCCCGTTCCGCAACTTACAGGCGTTGGTGTTGCAAAGACTGCAAGAAATATTGAAAATTTAAACAAAAGCTTGCTCTTATGTCTTAGATTGAAGAAACAGGGGGGATAGCATTTTATTGAGTGGTAGATGATTCTGCCTAACTAACAGTAGTGTTGAGTGGGGTGAAAGGGGGAAATAAAATAAAAAGCTTTTCAAAATTGGGCCTTCGCAAGCTTATTTTCTCCAAGGGGGGGGAGGACATCTCCAATAGGGGGAAATCACTAACATATAAACCCCGGTCTATACCGATATTTTGAAACTTGGGGGTTTTCCCCAGGGGCCGCGGAAAGTGGTAATTTGATCCTCTGTTTTCAGTTTTTAAAAAGAATGCAATCCCAGAAAAGGTTGGTGTGCAATACCGTAGTTGTTTGTTGAAATTTTCAAAAAAACCCAACCCCAAAGGTGCCATTAGAAGCAAAAGAAATCATAAAAAAGCAAAACAAGTACATTTTCTTGTGAAAAGTAGAAAAAATAAAAAGTTTTCCCCTAAAACCAGTGTGAGGGCAAGTTTTGGAATGAATCCGCAAGGGGCTAAAAAAACAACAAAAAAAATAAATTCCAAGGATAAGTACGCACCGTTCCAGCAACTTACAGAGAGTTGGTGTTGCAAGACTGCAAGAAAAAAGAATTTTAAACAAAACTTTTTTAGGGCTTAGATTTTAAGAAAAAGGGGGATACGCATTCATATCTCAGGGTAGTGATTCTGCCCAACTAACAGTATGTGCTTGAGTGGGTGGATGGGGAAAAAATAAAATAAATGCTTCTCAAAATGAGCCTTCAGCAAGCTTATATTCTCCAAGGGGGAGAGACATCCTCCAATAGGGAGGGAAACTCACTAACATATAACTCCTGGTCATATACCGATATTTCGAAACTTGGTGGTTTCTCCTCAGTGACCGCGGAAAGTGGTAATTTGACTCCTCTGCCTTTTCAGTTTTAAGAAGAATGCAATCCCAGAAAAGGCTGGTGTGCAATACAGTAGTATGTTTGTTGAGTTTTCAAAAAACCAACCAAAGGTGCCACCCTAAGAAGCAAAAGAAAATCATAAAAGAGCAAAACAAGCTACATTTTCTTCCTCCAAGTTCACCTTAGACAAGTGCATGCACGTTTTGTTTTTAGTGGAATGATTGCTTTATTGATAGCAGCTCCATTCATATTTTGTTTTTGGTGGGTTGATCGCTGTGTTAATGGAAGCTCTACCCTGCACACGTTTTGAATCGGATGGGTTGATTGCTGTATTGATAGTAGCTCTATGCACATTTTGTTTTTGATACACTAATCGCTTTGTTGATAGTAGTTCTATACATATTTTGTTTTTGAAAGGTTGATTGCTATATTGACAGCAGCTCTATGAACGTTTCGTTTTTGAAAGGTGGATTGCTGTGATGACAGCAGCATCAGTTTCGTAGGTGTGGCGGATTTCTTTGCTTAGTTTCCGATTTTGCAGGTAGGTAAAGCAAGTCTTACTGATTGCGCCTACTCTTTCTGTCGTGTGTCTCTTCATTAAAAAGATGTTGAAGTGGGAGCACATTGAGGGATAGAATGTTAGACGGCTATGTGAACTCGGGAGCATGAAATATGAAGAGGATGACCGACTGACTTTTTTTCTGAGCAAATTCAAATTGCTGGCTGTAAAACAGTTGTGCAGCTATCGATTCTTCCGAGATGCATACAGCTTCAACAAACATTGCCCCTTTATCCTTCGTGTCAACAGCTGTTGCATATGCTCCGTCGCACAGACCGTCTATTCTTCATATTGTATCAGCGTGTAATTCTGTTTTACCTTTGTTGCTGTACCTTAACCCTATTAGTTATTTTTGGCCGTGGGTTGATTTTTTTTTCAAAAGTCTGCTCATATCAAATGGTATTGAACACGCCTTGATTAGTAAAAAAAAAAGGAGAAGAAAAACAAGAAGGAAAAAAACGACCACAACATAGAAATATGCAGACCCCATTTTATCAAAGAAAGCATTCTACCTGCAATTATGTTGAAGATATATTTTGTAAATGAAAACAGCTGAGGAAAGATAGAATAGAATATGAAACGTTTTATGGAGAAAACACTGACACATTTTGATTAAGGAAGCAATTGTACACAACATACGCTAGAAAGAGCACAATTTACCGAAGAAAATATTCCACACAACATGCAGTGGCATAGAAGACATTTTGTCGCAACATAAAGTAATCTAGAACAGATAATCATATTGTAAGTAATTCTACCCAAATTGAGTGACGCTTAATATATGCTGTTAAAAAAACTGTAAAATCCGATATTTAGAGCATTTAGACCTCGATTGGAATCCATCCAAATTTCGAATACTTGGTGTATGGTTTACGAATGATTTGAAAGATTGTTTAAATATTAATTATTCAGAAAGACTAGCCGATGTTAAGTACTTGTTTAAGATATGGGTAAAACGCCAGATAACGCCTCTTGGCAGAGTTGCAATTTTAAAATCCATAATTCTGTCAAAACTGACTCATCTGTGGTTACTTCTGCCGAATCCTCCTGATGTCTTTTTTTCAAACTTGTCAACAAGTATGCTATCAATTTGTCTGGAATAAAAAACCGGACAAAATCGGTCGGAAAATAGCTCACAAAAGTGTTAAAAATGGTGGTATTGGCCTTCCTGACTTAAGGACATTCGTCACATCTCTTAAATTATCCTGGATTCGCAGGGCTGAAAAATCGGCCCATAAATGGAAATATATTTTGCTTACTAATTTCCCTAAGTTTCCAATTTTGAACAAATATGGTCCAGAATTAGTTTCAAAATTCACTTCATATAACCTTTTTTGGAAGGACGTCTTTGATGCTTATAGAACTTTTTTTTACAAATGTACACCAAAAACATCTGCTGAATTTCTTGGTGAGCCATTATGCTTCAACAAACGAATTCAAATAGGAAAAAATATATTGTGTCTAAAATACTGGATAACAAAGACGTTTTTCATCTTGCTCAGTTTTTTCATGAAAATGGACATTTTCTGTCTCATAGATGTTTTAGGGAAAAGTATAATCTAAACATTAATTTTCTTACTTTTGCTGGCTATAGGTCAGCTATTACTGACTACATAAGAAAATCTAATATTGTTGTTGAGAACAATAAAATGTATTAACTTAACACTCTCATTTTAGAAATTGTTCGCCATTCATAAAGGCTTAGATTATACTATGATATTATGATTGATAATAATTTACGAGCAAATGTTGTGACAAATGGGATCAGAAAATGTCGGTGTACATAAAGTTAAAGACATATAGTTGAAATGGTTTCAGCTGAGAATATTGCATAGGTGTCTTGGTACTAATGTTATTTTAAAAAAAATGGGAGTGGCTGATAATGATAAATGTAGTTTTTGTGGTTTATGTAAAGATAGTATTGACCAGATGCTTTGGAAATGTGCTTATGTTCAACAGTTTTGGAATTCTCTTGTCGGTTTAATTAAAGAAAAATGTGTCAACGCAGATAATATGAAATTAACGGAATCCTTAATATTATTGGGCTCCGATGTGACAATAAATATTGATGATATTTTATATTTCATTATATTACTAGCAAAACATTACGTATACACATGCAAATTAGAAGGAAGCCTTCCACAAACATCTTTTTTGAAAAAATTGAACTATAGATATAAAATCGAGCAACATAATGCATATTTAAGCTTATGCTATACAACTTTTTTTGAAAAATGGCTGACATACAAACCATTATTTTCCATGTCTAAATGTTCGTGTATTGTGTATAATAATTTTGGCTAGTTATGCTTCTACCACGCGCGCGTGTGTGTGTGTTTGTGTAAAAATTCATAAAAGGTTTGAACATGTTCATTAATGTATCTACACCCGTCTTATATTATGTCATTGGACTCATGTTGTACTACCTTAAACTCTGATCTGGTGATCTGTATATGTATGTGTATGTATGTATGGTGGCTGTTTTTTTTTCGTTTTTTTTCTAGTCTATGTATATGTATGTGAATGTCATGTATTTGCATGAAAAATTTAAAAAAAAAATGTCGTTTTTGTGCACTTTGAACCGGCAGACCTGCTCTGCAGATACTAAGTCTTGATCTATTGTTAGAACTTTAACTGGAAAGGTTCAAACCTCATCCTTACAGGGTGCTTGCTCCTCAGTAATTAGTTTTTAAATAGTGACTAATACTCTTGGAAAAAAAGACTGTCACTTTACGGGATGCAGCGGGCGAGCCAAGAGAGAGAGAGAGAGAGAGAGAAGAGAGAGAGAGAGAGAGAGGGGGGGGGGCGGGAGATAGAGATCAGTTAAGAAGAAAAGAAGAGGACGAAGAAGTATGAGAGAGACAGAGAGAGAGAGAGAGAGAGAGAGAGGAGAGAGGAGAGAGAGAGAGAGAGAGAGAGAGAAGAGAGACAGAGAGAGAGAGAGAGAGAGAGAGAGAGAGAGAGAGAGGAGAGAGAGGGTAGAGATTAGTTAAGAAGAAAAGAAGAGGACGAAGAAGTATGAGAGAGAGAGAGAGAGAGAGAGAGAGAGAGGAGAGAGAGAGAGAGAGAGAGAGAGAGAGAGAGAGAGAGAGAGAGAGAGAGAGAGAGAGAGAGAGAGCTGAACTCTAAACTATTTTTTTTGTATGCACATATGTCATTGATCCTAGGGTTAGTATGGGTTGTGTGAACATATTTGATAATTTTCACTGTACGTTTCTATTCTTGTTTTGATCGTTAACTGAATCATTTTCAAAATTCTACCGATAGGTAAGATGTGGATCCTGTGATCGATGGATAAGTAAGTTATTAATTTAGATTACTAATACAGTGCCTTGTCTTTGGAACTGTTACTTGGTATCTGAAAGGAAAGGAGAGTTTTCTTCCCTTTGGGAAATTTAAAGAGAAATGGGGTTTGTAAACCCAGAATGGTTTGTTTTCATGTAAAGCAAATTGTCGTCAGTATGACCTGAAAGAGAAGTTTGTGAAATGGGCGAATGAATTAAGGTACTGTGACCTAAATATATGTTTTGTTAGATTTGTATTAATATTTGGTATAAAATGGACAACGTGTTCAATAAAAGAAAACAAATAATAAAACCCCCTCATGTCAAAAGAAGTGAAGCATA
This sequence comes from Conus ventricosus, assembly GCA_018398815.1. NCBI lineage: Eukaryota > Metazoa > Mollusca > Gastropoda > Neogastropoda > Conidae > Conus > Conus ventricosus. The sequence goes on along the minus strand of CM031599.1, from coordinate 68,411,289 downwards.
AATAGAGAAAAAAAAACATTTACCAGGGAAAAAAACTTAAAATTGTATTCTGGTTTGTTGTGTTGAAAGAAAGGAGTCAGTTGTGATGTTGCGTGCGGGGCACATGAGTGCCTCTATGTGCATGTGAGTATGTATATAGGGACCGCCATGTGGCAATGTGGAATAATGCAGGATACATTTTATTTAAGGAACCAGCTCTATCTAATATATAGGTCCACATAACAAATTTCTGAAAGAAACAAGTCTGCAAAATGTAGAATGGCATTAAAAAATAATAACTCCTTGTAGACAGCCATGTTGGTATAAACTTTAATGCCGTGTTCATCTCACAATTGCTTCCATCGCCTGCTGAAAGAAGCACTGGTCCTCACAGGTCACAACTTCCTTATCTGTGCTGCAAGTAGGTGAAGCTGTCTACGTTGTTGGGCTGTGTTCCCTCAAATTCAGTGATACACTCTGGAGGGGCCACAGTTGGTGCATTGTGAAGCATGACCTGTCTTCTGCAGGGGGATGGTCATTGCACAGATGTTGGGTGCTGACAACAAGCATTGGGCCAGTTCCTGCAAGGCTGTCTCGTTCATTGGGTGCTGACACAAGCATTTGGCCAGTTCCTGCAAGGCTGCCTCGTTCATTATTGCAAGGGCACAGTCGTCTGTGACCAGGAAGTCTCTCACCAAGGCCTCAATGACTTTGCTTTTTACCTTCAAATCAAAAGATCGACCATAACATCTGTGGTGGACAGCGATTCCTGCGTCAGTGGAGGACAGAGCAGCAAATAGCATGGCAGCAAACATGATGCTGAAGAGTATGGAGACCACGGAATCCTTCTTGTACGCTATTGGAGACTGGAAAGGGTCAGATACAGAGCAGATGTCCACAATCCATCGTGGAATGATCTGATGGACAATTAAGCTTGGACAGGGTGGCCCATGAGTTTTTAAAGCCTTTCTCGGGTCTACGAACATGATACAAGACATTCTGTTTCTGCTCATTGTCTTTTTCCTTTATCTGCCGGATTGTGAAGATCATATCAATCATTCCACTATTGCTCTCGAAGCCACACTGATTCTCAGATACTACATCATCTGAAGTGTTTACTCCAGCGACGGAGAATGTCGCCATTTTATGTGAGGAGAGGCTGCCAGCTTACTGAACAGGAGCTATAGCAACGAGGCATACACACCTGAAGCTATGCTCTGGAAGTTTTGCTCATCTGCATACTGCTGCAGTTCTAAGACCTTTGCTGCTTATTCTTTACCTGTCGTAACTCAGTTAGGACTTTGCTATTGATATATGCGAGACTGTCTTGCTTGGCAGATGAACGTTTGTCATCTAGCCAGTTGGTGACAGCTTCCTCATTCTGTTTTGTTTTTGGTGATGGTTAGGCCATGCATGACGCAAAATGTAATGAGGAAGCTGCCCGTATGAATTCTCCTGTCCTATGCCATGGGACCCATTGACATTCGGCCAGGACTGAGAATGGCTGTGGGCACTGAAGTCTCCTTGTAGCAGAGCTTGTCGTCTCCTGGAAGTGACTGTACCAAACTTGTAAGGCTAAGGTAAAAACAGTTCTAATTTTTTTTAATATACGTTAATTAACGTCAGCGGAATCGTTCCTTTAGGGCAGTCTTATCATAACGTAGTCATTATGATTGAAGATGTAATTAATGTCAGCTGAACCGTTCCTTTTAGGGCAGTCTTATCATCATGTAGTCACTAGGATCGAAGAAGTAATTAACGTCAGCGGAATCGTTCCTTTAGGGCAGTCTTATCATAACGTAGTCATTATAATTGAAGATGTGATTAATGTCAGCTGAACCTTAGGGCAGTCATATCATCATGTAGTCACTAGGATCGAAGAGGTAATTAACGTCAGCTGAACCGTTCCTTTTAGGGCAGTCTTATCATCATGTAGTCACTAGGAACGATGAGGAAAGTTCTGTTTGTCTTTTGCATTCATTATTTTGAAAGTTTATTTGTCCTACCTGAAAAAGACCCGATACGTCGAAATACATAGTGATAGTTTGTTATTTCTTTGTTCCTTCGGAAGATGGCCTAGTACTTTTATTTTTTTGCTGCTGTAGTTGATGACCTACCAGTTCTGTTCAACGTTCTGGTCTATCAGTTCTTTCTGTGCAAGAAAGTCTTGCTGCTCCAGGCTCAGGCATGCAAAGAGCGTTTCCTGTGGGTTGCTCTTAAATCTTTTGTGGAATTTGTTTTTAAGTTTTGACTGCGATTGTACATGTGTAGTTACCTGCAGGGTGCTGACAAGCTAGTTGAAGTAAGCTTTCTTTGGGACACCTTTTCCATAAGGGGTGGGGGCAGTTCTGTCCATCAAGAGCACTGCTACATCACCAAGGTGGCTGCTTTAAGTCAGACAATGACAGTTCTATACCGACTGCCTGAGGGCAGTCCATGGCTGGCAGCTTTCAGTGCCATCTAACGTCTGCCGCTCACCCCTCGCCCATGGGCTTGGTGAAAAGGAGAGAGGGAATGGAATCACTAAATCCAAGGCAAAGGGTGTATGAGAACTGTCAGTCACCCAAACACCACGACCCTCCCCTACCCCTTCCCCCTTAGGCCTGGCAGCTGCTCTAACCAAGAGAGATGCGGATGTAACGTGTTGACCATGACAGGGCTGCAGGAGCTGCTAGAAAGAAGGTGTCGTTTATCATCAGACCACCCCAGGGGCTCAATTCTGGATTTTCGGCAAGGATTTAATCCCTTTACATTTCCCACAATGGGTATACCCACAAGGCAGCGTAGGTTTCAAATCAGAGAATGCCTTCTCCTAGATGAACTACCCTCCCAAGCAGGTAAACTCCATCTGCTCAAAGCAACAGGCTTTGTGGCACCAATGACGCACCCTCGCCCTTTTTCTGTCAGTAAAACACGGTTCTCCCAGGCTTAAGAGGCCATTGGAGAAGGTCAGGAATTAGACCTTAGTTATCAGAACTGTTTGAGGTGCATGATATTTGGAGAATTGTACAGGCAGTGGGAGTTATCTCCACTGCCATCCCCAGCCACTAAAGTTTATCCAGGATACTAGAAGTGTTGTTAAAGTTTCGTACATTTCAAATGTACCCCTCTTTGCCATAAACTGACAGCCCGTAATTTTTGTATTTCGTCCTATTGTTCTATCATACAAAATCTGTAGGAGAGTACTGCCGCATTGACCTGGCTCAGCAACTGTGTGCTATTCTATGTTTTCAACATTTGGAATTTCATGGTGACGTCAATTATGATCTAGACCAGCCCTCTCACCCCTCCACTGCCAAACTCCTTGACATCCTGAACACATACGGTCTTGCCAGTCTGTGGATGCTCCAACCCATTGTCGTGGTCATACGCTGGACTGGGTCGTATGCCGCCAGGATGATACCCTTGTACAGTCGACCACGGTGGACAAAACGTTACCTTCAGACCACTACTGTGTGGTCGTGGAACTATCTGTGCCTAGGCCCTCCACCCAGCCTAGGTACGTGGAGAAGAGGAGGCTGGGTGACATCAACATATCCTCTTTTAGGGATGATTTGAAGACCTCCCTGGACTCCGCCCCCTCGCCTCCCCCAGCCCCTCATCCCTCATCAGCTGGACCTGTGTCTCCAGGACACCCTCAACACCTATGCACCGGACAAACGCTGCAAGGTGACGAATCGTCCCTACTGCCCGTGGTACAGCGCTGCAGCCGACCAGATCAAAGCTGCGAAGACAGATCGACGGAGAGCTGAACGCCAGTGGAACAGATCCGGCCTTCATGTCCATAAAGAAATATTCAACAAGAAGAAACGTTTTGTGATAGAATTGT
>CM031599.1:68366954-68401481 GCA_018398815.1 Conus ventricosus | reverse complement strand
GAAACCCAATGGGCACCCAATTGGGGCAGTGCCGAAAAATGTTTTGATTGGTCTATTTTTGTTGAATTTTCAGGCAGGCCATGAAATAAACTGTCTTGGGCCATGGAGCGTGTAGTTGGCCCCATGGTGTAGTCCTGGCCGCACGCAGGAACAATCAAAGCTTCAGCATCCCAAATGCCGAAACTAACGCTTATGCCATAGCTGGCGTGTTGCGCCAGCCACGGCCAGGTTGAGCGCCGGGCACATGTTTGGTGGATGTCCTATGTGGAACACAGAGATAAAAAGGTCGGGGGAAGAGTCACAACACACAGATTTGCCGCGCTGATTAACCAGCTTTCCCAGCTGACTCCGCCACACAGAGTCCTCCGGGTCTGCTAAAACAAGTACAAATCCTCCCTACCTTCTGCGCGTTACATGCTGTTGGCTAGGCCTCGCTGGCGCGCGCTGCGTAACTCGTGTAGGCGAGATGAGGAGGAAACTTTCACAAAGTTGAATTTTTCACTTTGTGCATCAAGTAGAACCACCAACGTTCAAAAAATGTAAGTACAGAACTTAATGAACAGTTCGTGAACAGATTAAGCACTCCATTCCGGAATCACATAGTAAAATATAAAAAAAACACGACAGTGATGTGAAGCGTGTCGTCTGCACGAGAGAGCAGAGAGAGAGGGAGAGAGAGAAAACAGAGAGTTGCGCAGAGTGCCCAACTGATTTTTGTTTCCCTGAATCAAATTAAACCCGGTGTGAAGGAAGACCGTTAAACCAGTAATCCTCTATCGATTTTCCCACGAGTATGGAGTTTAGCGAACAGTGACGCTTTATCGTATGTGCCTGCATTTTGCTACACATGTCAAAAATACAAGATGCTCTCTGCCCAAAGTTCTACACCACTGATTTCCTTTAGTTTTATGTTTTTTTCTCCCTGTGCACCACCTACTTGAATCATGGGTAATTTCTTCTCAAGGAAGTCCAGTCAACATACAAAGAAATGATACAGAACGCGACTGAAGGAAGGAACCAGTTTTGGTGAACGCACTTGACGAGAAAAACAATTGCGCTGCGCATAAACTAACAGTACGCACAATTCATCTAAGAAATATTTTTGTGCGTATGTAAACATGTTGCACAGATTTTGTCGAAGAATGCATCTTCACGTCCAAACATACCAGCATTGTACATCATCATATATTTTCTTCCTCCCCTTTTCCTTCTCCCTCCTCCTCCTCCTCCTCGACCTCCTCATTATCAAAGTCATCGTCATCATGACGACGACACGACAACGACACGACGACAACGCACGCACGGGACGCACGCACGCACGCACGCACGCACGCACGCACGCACCACGCACACACACACACACACACACAACCCACACACCCACACACACACACACACACACACACACACAACACGTGACTTATGATATTACACACATTGAAGAAACAACTCGATGAAAAATAGAATAATACTAAACAAAAGTCGATTGAGGGGAAACGAGTCTATAAACTGCAGGGGAAACATATCAGACAATATTGAAGGAAAACTGTTATGAAAAAAAAGAAAAAAACAAAAAACCAGAATAATACAAAACTCTTTTTTAAAGGCGTTACGTCTGCTCGCCCGTGCTCGCGCGCGACTCTCCTGTACTGACGGTGAAAACACAGAGAGAAAACCCAACATCTGTTTCTGACACCCACCTCTCACCTCCAGCCCCTCACCTGATCAGACCCTCCTCTCCTCCTCCTCTCTCTCTCTACTCTCTCTCACTCTCCCCTCTCTTCGTCTCTCCTCTCTCTCTCTCTCCCTCTCTCTCTCCCCTCTCTCTCTCTCCTCTCTCTCTCTCCTCTCTCTCTCTCTGTCTGTCGTCTGTCTGTGACACCCACCTCTCGCGTAGCTACGAACAGAGTTCGTGGTGGTGGTGGTGTGGTGTGGTGTGTGTGTGTGTGTGTGTGTGTGTGGGGGGGGGGGGGGGGGGGACTTCTAAAGTTACGAACTCATTACGCACAAAATCTCTCTACTTAGTCGTCATGAAACACTTTTTTTGGTGTGTGTTACAAAATTGTTTAGGTTACGAACTAGTTCGTGTCTGCAAAAAAGGGGTCATAAACCTGAGCCCTGGAGCTCCGCTACGGTCCACTTTCTGCCAAACTATAAACAGTCCTGACAGCGACAGCCCAGCAGCTGGATACACTGGGTTTTCGTTGGCTCGGTTAAAATTTTTCTTTGGTGGAATCTCACCAAAATACACTTATCTCCAGATAAGTGGTAGCTTACTCTTCCAAATCATTGATGTTTTCTGACAGCCAGAATCCCTTTGTTCAAGATATGGGGTTCTGGCAGTCACTGTGTGTGAAAAGTGCAACTCGTACAAATTGGGCAGAACATAGCATGCAGAGTTAATGGGTTTAAGGGTTAAAGCTACTTCTACATTTGGAGATACTGGATTTTGGTTTTATTATAACTGATCACAAATCAATGCCAATACAAGTTTAATAGTGAAATATCACACTGGAAAAGATAGTGTAGTGTAAAAAAAAGAAAATCGAAAAAATGTGAGATACTGGGTTCTGGCAGCCAACCCTCGCCATGTTTTTCTGCTTTTCGGCAATAGATCAACCTGGTTATTCCCTCTGCCAGACGGACGATGGGACGAATTCCATATAATATTCGAATGCCAACGATAGTGACCTGAGAGCTAAATATTACATTCAAAGTGCAGGGACCTACCCTACCAAACGTGACCAATGCACAAGGATTTTGAGTAGCAGCCTTGATACTCAACTGAATGTGTCTAATTTCCTCTTTTTGGCTTTGAAACGCTGAGCAAGTTTTGTTATATGATACATTTTTTCTGCGATTATTGGGTTTATATGGGATTTTTGGCAATGTATGAATGTTTAGTTTGTCTCATTTTCAATTCAACAGTTGCTTCCCATTCCCCTCATTGTAATAGGTCACAGCCTATACGCAATAAAACATCTCTCTCTCCTCCTCCCTCTCTCCTCATCCTCTCTCTCTCTCCTCTCTTCTGTTCTGTCTCTGACACCACGATCACCTCCAACCCCTCCCCTGATCAGACCCCCCCTCTCTCTCTCACCCTCACTCACCCTCCCCTATCCTCCTCTCTCTCTCTCTCTCTCTCTCTCTCTCTCCTCTCTCTCACTCTCTTTTGACAACCCACCTCACCTCCAACCCCTCCCCTAATCAGCCTCCTCCCCCCCTCCTCTCTCTCCACCACTCTCCAATCCAACTCTATCACCCCCCCCTCTTCTCTCTCTCTCTGTCTGCCACCCACTCTCACCTCCAACCCAACCTCTGATCAGACCTCCTCCCCCTCTCTCTCTCTATCTCTCTCCTCTCCTCCACCCACCTCCACCTCCAACCCAACCTCTGATCAGACCTCCCCCTCCCTCTCTCTCTCCTCTCTCCTCTCTCTTCCACCCACCTCTCACCTCCACCCAACCTCTGATCAGACCTCCCCCCCCTCTCTCTCCTCCTCTCTCTCTCTCCTGCCACCCACCTCTCACCTCCAACCCAACCTCTGATCAGACCTCCCCTCTCTCTTCCCCTCTCTCTCTCTCTCTCTCCCTCTCATCTGTCCCCTCCTCTCTCTCCTCTCTCTCACCTCTCTGCCACCCACCTCTCACCTCCAACCCAACCTCTGATCAGACCTCCCCCCCCCTCTCTCCTCTCTCTCCTCCACCCTCTCCTCCCCCCCTTCCTCCCCCTCTCTTCACTCCTCCTCTCACTCCTCTCCCCTCTCTCTCTGCCACCCACCTCTCACCTCCAACCCAACCTCTGACAGACCTCCCCCCCCTCTCCTCTCTCTCTCTGCCACCCACCTCTCACTCCAACCCAACCTCTGATCAGACCTCCCCCCCTCCTCTCTTCTGCCACCCACCTCTCACCTCCAACCCAACCCCTGATCAGACCTCCCCCCCTCTCTCTCTCTCTCTCTGCCACCCACCTCTCACCTCCAACCCAACCCCTGATCAGACCTCCCCCCCCCTCTCTCTCTCTCTCTTCCACCCACTTACTCACCCTCCAAACCCAACCTCTGATCAGACCACCCTCCCCCCTCTCTCTTCACTCTCTCTGCACACAATCCTCTCACCTCCAACCCAACCTCTGATCAGACCTCCCCCCTCTCTCTCTCCTCTCTCTCTCTCTCTCTGCCACCCACCTCGTCTCCACCTCCAACCAACCACTGATCAGACCTCCCCCCCCACTCTCTCTCACTCCTCTCTCTGCCACCAACCCCCACCTCCAACCCCACCTCTGATCAGACCCCTCCCCCCCCCTCTCTCTCTCCTCTCATCTCCCCTCTCACTTCTCTCTCTCCTCTCTCTCTCCACTCTCTGCCCACCCACCTCTCACCTCCACCCAACCCTCTGATCAGACCTCCCCCCTCTCTCTCTCTCTCATCATCTCTCTCTCTCTCTCTCTCTTCTCTCTCTCTGCCACCCACTATCTCTCACCTCCAACCCAACCTCTGATCAGACCTTCCCCCCCTCTCTCTCTCTGCACCCACCTCTCATCTCCCAACCCAACCTCTGATATCAGACCTCCCCCCGACTCGTCTCTCTCTCGCCACCCACCTCTCACCTACACCCCACCCACTGATCAGACCACCCACCCCCTCTCTCTCTCTCTCAGGCCACCCACCTCTACCTCAACCCAACCTCAGATTCAGACCTCCCCCCCCCAGCCTCCTCCTCTCCTCTGCCAACCCACCCCTCACCTCCCAACCCACCCTCTGATCAGACCTCCCCCCCCCTCCTCTCTCTGACTCCTGCCACCCACCTCTCACCTCCAACCCAACCGCCCCCCCTGATCAGACCTCCCCTCCCTCTTCTCTCTCTGTCCTCTCTCTCTGCCACCCACCTCTCCCTTCCCAACCCAACCTCTGATCAGACCTCTCCCCCTCTCTCTCTCTCCTTCTCTCTCCTCTTCTCTCTCTCTCTCCTCACTCTCTCTCTCTCACCTGCCACCCCACCTCACACCTCCAACCCAACCTCTGATCAACCTCCCCTCTCTCACTCTCCTCTTCTCCTCTCTCTCTCCTCCTCTCTCCTCTTCTCTCTCTCTCACTGCCACCCACCTCTCACCCCAACCCAACCTCTGATCAGGACCTCCCCCCCACTCTCTCTCTCCTGCCACCCACCTCTCCACATCCCAATCCAATCCATCACCCTCTGATAAGACCCCCTCCCCCTCTCCTTCTCTCACCTCTACTCTCCTCTGCCCACCCCCCTCTCATCCACAACCCAACCTCTGAATCGAGACCCTCCCCCACCCTCTCTCTGTCTCACTGTCTCAGCACCCACCCACACCTCCAACCAACCTCTGATCAGACCTTCCCTCTCTCTCACTCTCCTCCGTCCTCTCTCATCTCACTCCTCTCTCTCTCTCTTCTCTGCCACCCACCTCAACCCAACCCCAACCTCTGATCAACCTCCCCCCCCCCTCTCTCTCTCTCTCTCTCTGCCACCACCTCTCACCCCTCCAACCAACCTCTGATCAGAACCTCCCCCCCCCCCCCTCTCTCTCCTGGGCCACCCACCTCTCCACTCCAAACCCAACCACTGATCAGACCTTCCCCCCCCTCACTCTCTCTCTCTCTCTTCTGCCACCACCTCTCACCTCCAACCCAACCTCTGATCAGACCACCCCCCCACACTCTCTCTCTGCCACCAACCTCTCACCTCCAACCCAACCTCTGATCAGACCTCCTCCCCCTCACTCATCTCTCACTCTCTCTCTCTCTCCTCTCCTCTCCTCTCTCTGCCACCCACCCTCTCACCTCCAACCCAACCTCTATGAGACCTTCTCCTCTCCCACTCATCTCTCTCTCACTCCACCCTTCTCTCTCTCTGGCCACCCACCTCTCACCTCCAACCAACCTCTGATCAGACCTCCCCCCCTCTCTCGCTCTCTCTCTCTCTTCTCTCTCTCTCTCTCTCTGCCACCCACCTCTCACCTCACAACCCAACCTCTGATCAGAACCTCCCCCCACTCTCTCTCTCCTGCCACCCACCTCTCACCTCCAACCCAACCCTCTGATCAGACCTCCCCCCACTCACTCTCTCTCTGCCACCCACCTCTCACCTCAAACCCAACCACTGATCAGAACCTCCCCCCCCCTCTCTCCTCTCTGCCACCCCACCTCTCCACCTCCAACCCCACCTCTGATCAGACCTCCCCCCCCCCCCTCACTCTCTCTCTGCCACCACCTCTCACCTCCCACCAACCTCTGATCAGACCTTCCCCTCTCTCTCTGTCTCCTGCCAACCCACCTCCCACCCTCCAACCCCACCGCAGATCAGGACTCCACCCCCCTCCTCTCTCTCTGTCTTTCTCTCTGCGCACCCACCACTCACCTCCAACCCAACCTCTGATCAGAACTCCCCCCTCTCTCTCTCTCTCTCCCTCCACTTCTCTCTCTCCTCTCTGCCACCCACCTCACCTCCAAACCCAACCCTCTGATCACCACCTCTCTCTGCACTCTCTCCTCTCTCTCCTCTCTCATCCTCTCTCTCTCTCTTTCTCTCTCTCGTCCGATGCTGCCAGCCACCCTCCTCACTCTCCAACCTGGGCAGACCTCTGAACAGACCTCCCCCCCCCTCACTCTCTCTCTCTGTGCCACCCACCTTCTCACCTCCAACCCAGCCCTCAGAACAGACCACCCCCCCACTCTCTCTCTCTGCACCCACCTCTCAACACCTCCAACCCATCCTCTGATCAGACCCCCCCCCCCCCTCCTCTCTCTCTGCCCACCCACCTCTCACCTCCAACCCAACCTCTGATCAGACCTCCACCACCCTCATCTCTTCTCTCTGTCTCTGCCACCCACCTCTCACACTCCAACCCAACCTCTGATCAGACCTCCCCCCTCTCTCATCACTCTCTCTCTCTCTCACGTCTCTCTCTCTCTCTCTCAGCCACCCACCTCTCACCTCCAACCCAACCTCTGATCAGACCTCTCTCTCCACTATCTCACTGCCACCCACCTCTCAACTCCAACCCAACCTCTGATCAGATCCTCCCTCCCCCCCTCTCTCTCTCCTCTCTCAGCCACCATACCTCTCACCTCCACCACAAACCTCTGATCTGACCTCCCCTCTCTCTCTCTCTCTCTGTCTGCCACCCACCTCTCACCTCCTAACCCAACCTCTGATCAGACCTCCCCCCCCCCCTCTCTCTCTTTTTCTTCTGCCACCCCACACTCACCTCCAACACAACCTCTGATCAGAACCTCCGCCGCGCCCCCCCTCTTCACAGTGTCTCTGCCACCCACCTCTCACCTCCAAACCAACCTCTTGATCAGACCTCCTCATCTCCTCTCTCTCTCTCTGTCCCTCTCCTCTCCTCCTCTCTTCTCCCTCCTCCTCTCACTCTTCTCACTCCACTCTCACTCTTCTCTCTGACCACCCACGTCTCACCTCCCAACCCAACCTCTGATCAGACCCTCTCGCCTCCAATCCCCAACCTCGATCAGACCTTCCCCCCTCTCTCGCTCACCTCTCTCACTCTCTCTCTTCTCTCTGGCTCTCTCTGCCACCCACCACTCGCCTCCAACCCAACCTCTGATCAGACCCCCCTCTATCTCTGTCTCTGCCACTCCACCTCTCCCTCCAACCCAACCTCTGATCAGACCACCCCCCACCACTCTCTCTCTCTGGCCACCCAGCCTCTCACCTCCAACCCAAACCGCTGATCAGACCTCCCCCCCTCTCATCTCTCTGCCACCCACCTCTCCTCCATCCCAAACCTCTGTCAGACTCCCCCCCTCTCCACTACTCTCTCTCTCTCTCTCTGCCCCCCACCTCTCACCTCCATCCCCAACCTCTGATCAGACCTCCCCCCCCTCTCTCTCTCTCTCGGTGCCACCCACCTCACCTCCAACCCAACCTCTGAATCAACTCCCTCTCTCTCTCTCTCTCTTTTTGCCTCCCACCTCTCACCACCAACCCAAATCTGATCGAGACCTCCCCCCTCTCTCTCTCTGACTCTGGGCCACCCCCTCTCACCTCCACCCCAACCACTGATCAGACCTCCCCCACTCTCTCTTCTCTCTCTTCCTCTCTCTATCTCTCACTTCTCTCTCCCTCTCTCTCTCCTCTCTCTCTCACTGCCACCCACCTCTTACCTTCCAATCCACCTCTGATCAGACCTCCCCCCCCCTCCCTCTCTCCGCTCTCTCTCTCCTCTTCTCTCTCTCTCTCTCTCTGCACCCACCTCTCCAACCTCCAACCCAACCTCTGATAAGTCACCCCTCCCCTCCACTCCACTCTCTCTCACTCACTCTCTCTCTCTCTCAGGCCCCCCACCTCTCACCTCCAACCCAACCTAAGACCAGACCTCCCCCTCTCTCTCTCTCTCACTCTCTCACTCCCCCTCTTCCTACTCCCTCATCTCTCTCCTCTCTCTCTCTCTGCCACACCCTCCAACCCAACCTCTTATCAGACCTCCCCCCCCCTCCCCCCCCTCTCTCTCTGTCTCTGCCACCTCACCATCTTCACCTCCCAGCCCAACCTCAGATCGTGACTCCCCCCCCCTCTCTCTCTCTGTCACCCACCTCCTCACCTCCAACCCAACCTCTGATCAGACCTCCCCCCCCCTCTCTCTCTCTCTCCTCTCTGCCCACCCCACCTCTCACCTCCAACCGAACCTCTGATCAGACCTCCCCCCCCCTCTCACACTCTCTATACCACCCACCTCTCACCTCCAACCCAACCTCTGATCAGACCTCCCCCCCCCTCTATCTCTCTCCATCTGTCTCAGCCACCCGCCTCTTCACCTCCAACCCAACCACTGATCAGACCTCCCCCCCCCGCCCGCACTCTCTCTGCCCCCACCTCTCACCTCCAACCCAACCTCTGATCAGACCTCCCCCTCTCTATCTCTCTCTGCCACCCACCTCTCACCTCCAACCCAACCACTGAATCAGACCTCCCTCTCGCTCTCTCTATCTCTCCCTCTCCCTCTCTCTCTCTCTCTCTCTCTCCTCTCTCTCTTCTCCCTGCCACCCACCTCTCACCTCCAACCCAACCCTCAGATCAGAAACCTCCCCCCCCTCTCTCTCTCTCGTCTCTGCCACCCAACCTCTCACCTCCAACCAACCCTGATCAGAAACCCCCTCCCCCCCCCTCTCTCTCTCTGTCTCTGCCACTCACCTCTCACCTCCAACCCAACCTCTGATCAGACTTCCCTCCCCCCCCTCTCTCTCTCTCTCTCTGTCTCATGCCACTCTACCTCTCACCTCCAACCCAACCTCTGATCCAGACCACCCCCCCCCACACTCTCTCTCTCCTCCTCCTCTCTCTCTCACTCTCTCTCTCCTCAACCACTCTCTCTCTCTCTGCCACCCAACCTCTCACCTCCAACCCCACCTCTGATCAGACCTCCTCTCTCTCTCTCTCACCTCACTCTCTAAATTCTCCTCTCTCATCTCCTCTCATCTCGTCTTCTCTCTCTGTCTCTCTGCCACCCACCTCCACCTCCAACCCAACCTCTGATCAGATACACCCACTCTCTCTCTCTCCACTTCTCTGCCACCCATCCTCTCACCTCCAACCCAAACCTCTTGATCAGACCTCCCCCCCCCCTTCTCTCACTCTCTCTCTCTGCCACTCACCTCACACCTCCAAACCCAACCTTGATTTCAGACCTCCGCCCCTCATCTCACTCTCTCACGTCTCTCTCTCTCTCCTCTCACACTCTTCCACCCACCTCTCACCTCAAACCCAACTCTGATCAGAACCTCCCCCCTCTCTCTCTCTCTCTCTGTGCCACCCACCTCTCACCTCCAACCCACCTTCTGATCAGACCCCCCCTCTTCTCGACTGTGTCTCTGCCCCACCCCACCTCTTAACTCCAACCCAACCTCTGATCAGACCCTCCCCCTCTTCTCCTCTCTCTGGCCACCCACCTCTCACCTCCAACCCAACCTCATGATCAGACCTCCCCCTCTCTCTCTTCTCTGCTGCACAACCCACCTCTCACCTCCACCCAACCTCTGATCAGACCTCCCCCCCCCCGGCTCTCTCTCTCTCTCTCTCTCTCTCTCATCTCTCCCTCATCATCTCTCTCTCTCTCTCTCCACCCTCCCTCACCTCCAACCCAACCTCTGATCAGACCCTCCCTCTCTCTCACCTCTCTCTCTTCCCTCTCTCTCTCTCACTCTCACTGTCTCTGCCACCCACCTCTCACCCCAACCCAACCTCTGATCAGACCTCACCCCCCCCCTCTCTCTCTCTCTCTCTCTCTCCTCTCTCTCTCTCTCTCTCACCTCTGTGTCTGCTGTCACCCACCTCACCTCCAACCCAACCTCTGATCAGACCTCCCCCCCCTCCTCTCTCTCTCTCCTCCTGTCTGCCACCCACCTCTACACCTCCAAACCCAACCTCTGATCAGAGCCTCGCCCCCCCACTCTCTCTCCTCTGTCTCTCTGCCCACATCACCTCCAACCCAACCTCTGATCAGACCTCCCCCCCCCCCCCCCTCTCTGTCTCTCTGCCAGCCCAGGGGGGGGGGGGGGGGGGGGGGGGGGGGGCCCCACCTCGACCTCCAACCCAACCTCTGGGATCAGACCGCCCCTCCCCTCTCTCTCTGTCCTCTGCCACCCACCTCTCACCTCCTACCCAACCTCTGAATCAGACCCCCCCCCCCCTCTCTCTCTCTCTCTGACACGCACCTTTCGGTTTAGGTCTCACCCGAGATGTCCTAAGAGGTCGAAACGCGTTGTGTTTTGTCCTGTGACTCGGTTTTGTCCAAGTTCTATGGGCGGTTTCGCTAACATTTATTTAAGAACTAATACTTACACATTTATTAACACTTACAGAGAGAGAGATGACAGACGAGAGAATGACACAGACAATTACAGTGACAGTGCCATATGAAAATTGGCTTAGTAACTCGGAAGAAGTGACCAAGTATGAGTTTAATCTCATTTAAAGATTTTTTTTTCAAGCTGAGAACTATCTCACAATTTCTTGTAAGCGTTTGAGATATTGTTTGCTCGTTTCGAAACGAGAAGCCTGAGGTAAAAAGAAAGGTACCATCTGCACGCAGAAAAGTGAGTTTGATGTTGCCTCCAGCTCAAAATGAATAAGAGAGAGAGAGAAGAGAAGAGAGAGAGAGAGAGAGAGAGAGAGAGAGAGAGAGATGACGTGAGGTGGGGTCAGGAGATGAGTGGTGGGACTTTCACGTCAATCAATACAACAGTCTGTCCAAAACCATAGAATATGCCCTCTCTCTCTCTCACTCCTCTCTGTCTCCAGTCTCTGACTCAGTCTCTCTGCTCTCTCTCACATCCTCTCTCTCTCTCTCTGACGAACTTCATTTTGTTTTTATGTTGTAAATTATCCAGTCTAATAGCGCAGTAATGTACCGACAAAATATTCCAAGGATACCCTAGTCAGTTTCGTTAAGCCTCTAAAGGCATCTCAGAAAGAAAGCATAGTAAGAAACTCTCAATTTACTTATTCAAGCATTCAGCTAGATCAAGTCATAGACTCGTGACGGAGTATCGAAACCCAGATTACTTCTTGTGTTCTGAGTATTCTCATATTGATGTTATGTTCTCCATACCCCCCCTTCAATAAGGGGGCAATGGCTTTTTTATGAAGTAAACCATCCTTAGTTCTGAGTCTGATTCTCTGTCTCTGTCCTCTGTCTCCTCTCTCTCTCTCTGTCTCTCTCTACACTCTCCTCTCTCTCACACACACACACACACACACACCCACACACAACACACACACACACAACACAATACTTATATATAGAATATATTAAATTAACTAAAAATTGAATTTTACGAAAAATGTAATATATTTAAATTAACTAAAAAATTGAATTGTATCTAATAAATATATATATATATATGTTATAATATAATATATATATTTCCGTAAATTCAATTTTTAGTTAATTTTTTCTCCCCCCAGACTTTTCCCTACTGAAATACCCAATATTAAACCCCTAAGGTATTAGAAGACCACAACAAAAGTGTGTGTGTGTGTGTTGTGTGTTGTGTGTGTGTGTTGTGTGTGTGTGAGGTGTGTGTGTGTGTGTGTGTGTGTGTGGTGTGTTCGTGCGTGCGTGTGTGATGGACTGTGTTTGATCAATATGTGCGTGCGTGTCCATGACAATACATGCGTGTGGTGTGTGCGTGCGCGCGTGCGCGCGCGCGCGTGTGTGTGTGTGTGTGTGTGTGTGTGTTTGAGTGTGTGTGTTTGTGTGTGTGTGTGAAGTGTGAGTGTGACGTGTGTTTTGAAGTCCATGCCGAGCGTGTGCATGAGCATTGAACAAGCATATGTTGTGTTTGTGTGTGCAAGTGAATGTTGCGCGCGCGTGCGTGGCGTGCGTGCGCGCGCAGCAATCAACTTGCATACGGGGTCAGTGTGTGATGGAGGGATCGGGGAAGGAATAAAATGGCAGGAGAGGACGGGTCCCTTGGTTATGTGTGTGGTGTGTTCATGGCTTTATTGACCTGATGAAATCATAAGGAAAACAAAGTCACAATGTGTTGCAATTCATTGTGGTAGCCGTAGCTCGTACGACTAGTGGTCGTTGATCGTTACTATCTACCGTCCTTCCAAATGAATCTGGATAATTGAACCATGGAATACCTTCAGCATAGAATAAAACAATACAGCATTTGAATGGTCTGATGCAGCACGATAACTATGGCTGTCCCGAAACATGAAAAGCGATGCCTTAGTCAGTCCAGCAACATAAAATTCCAAATGTTAAAACATAGAGTAGCACACAGTATGCAGAGCCAAGGTCAAGGAAATCCCTACAGATTTTGTATGATAGAACAATAATAGACGGATACAAAAAATTCTGGCTGTCAGTTTTTATGCCAAAGCGAGGTACATTTTGAAATCTACGAAACTTTAATCACACTTCTAGTATCCTGGATGGAATTTAGGAAGCTGGGACAAGCAGTGAGATACCTTCCTACTGCCCTGCATAATAGCCCAAATAACATTCACACACAAACCGTCTTCTGATAACCAGAGTCCCAACTCCTGACCTTCCACTCCAATGGCTCTTAAAGCCCTAAGGAGAACCGTGTTTTACTGAGGAAAAAAGAGCGAGGGTGCGTCATTGGTGCCATGAAACCTGTTGCTTTAAGTAGATGGAGCTTTTCATGCTAGGATGTGAATCATCTAGAATAAGGCACTCGCTGACTTTCAAAACCTTCGCTGCCTTGTAGGGAATACACAGTGTGGGAAGATGTAAAGGATTAAAATCCTTGCAGAAAATCCCGATTGAGCCCCTAGGGGGGTCTGATGATGAAGCGACAACAAAACCTTCTTTTCCGCAGCACCTCAGCACTGTCATGTCATGCACGTTTACATCCGCATCTCTTCTTGGTTAGAAGCAGCTGCCAGGTCAAAATGGGAGGGGGTAGAGAAGGGGTCGTGGAGGTTGGGTTGAACCGACAGTCCTTACATTACACCTTTCCTTTGCCATGGATTTGGGTGGTTTCATTCCCTATCCTTACCTTTTCAAACCACGCCCATGGCGATGGGTGGAGCGCGGCAGGAACCGTCAAATGCACAGAAAGCCCTGCCATCCTGGACTGCCCCACCTTCAGTCGGTGTAGAAACAGTCATTGACTTGACCATTAAAGCGGCCACCCATGTGATGTGGCAGTAAATTCATAATGATGGACAGGAACTGCCCCCACACTTTGGGGGGGGGGGTGGGGGGGGATATCTAGAAAAAGTGGCCCAAAGAAAGCTTTACTTGCCGAGCAAGCTTGTCCAGCGCCCTGGCATTTGACTACACTTACAATCGCAGTCCCACACTTGAGAACAAATCCACGCAAGATTTAAGAGCAACCCATCAGGAAACGCTCTCTGCATGTCTGAGCTGGAGCAAGCAAGACTTTCTTGCACAGAAAGAACTGACAGACCAGAACGTTGAAACAGCGCTGGGTATTTCTAGGACAATCAACAACAGCAGCAAAATAACAGTACTAGGCCATCTTCGGAAGGAACACAGAAATAACAAAACCAACACGATGCATTCGACGTATCAGGTCTTTCTTCAGCCACGTACAAATAACTTCCAAAATAATGAATGCGCAAGACAACAGACAGTTACTTACCTCTTCGATTCACTAGTACGTAACATGATTAAAAACCTGCCTAAAAGTAACGGTTTCAGTTGACGTTAATTACCTCATCGATCCTAGTGATTCCATGATGATAAAACTAGCCCTAAAAGGAACGGACATTGACATTAAATACATCTTCGATCATAATGACTTGCATGTTCTTAAGACCGCCCTAAAAGAACGAATTATCAGACGTTAACTACCTTTTCGTTCATAATGACTGCATTCTTTAACTGTTGCCCAAAAAGGAACGATTCATCTGACCTCATCGATAAATTGTGAAACAAGATGATAAGACTGGCCCTAAAATGGAACGATTCCGCTGCCGTTAATTAGCGAATAAAAAAACCCAACAAAACTAGGAAAGTGTTTACCTCTTCCTACAAGTTTGGTAACAGTGCACTACCAGGATACGACAAGCACAGCTACAAGGAGACTTCACGCCCACCGGCCATTCTCAGTCCTGTCCGAATGTCTATGGGTCCCATGGCATGCGACAGTAGAACCCATACGGGGGCAACTTCCTCGTTACATTCATGCGTCATGCATGATTTAAAACCATCACCGAAAACAGAAAGAGGAAGCTTTCACCAGCTGGCTAGATGACAAAAGTTTATCTGCCAAGCAAGACAAACTCACATATATCAATAGCAAAGTCCTAACTGAGTTACGACAGGTGAAGAATAAGCAGCAACGCTTAGCAATGCAACAGTATGGAGATAGCAAAAACTTCCAGAGCATAGCTTAGGTGTGTATGCTCGTTGCTGTAGCTCCTTCAATAAGCTCAGACAGTCCACCTCCGTCGCATAAAATGGGCGAACATTCACCTCGATGGGAGTAACCAATTCAGACATTTAGTATCTGAGAATCGTGTGGCATTCGAGAGCAGTAGTTGGATCCGAATTGATAAGAAACTTCAATCAAACCGGGGCAGAAAAAGGAAAAAGTACTATGAGCAAAACAAAATGTCTGTACGAGTTCGTATACCAGAGAAAGCTTAAACCAATTTCAATGGGCCACCCAGTCCAAGCATTACTGTCCATCAGATCATTCCATGATGGATTGTGACATATCTGCTCTGAATCTGACACCTTTCCAGGCTCCAAGAGACGTACAACAAGGATTCGGGTACCCATCCTCTTCAGCAACATGTATTCTACCATCTATTTGCTGCTCTGTCCTCCACTTGCAGCAGAAAATCGCTGTCCCACCACAGATGTTATTGTCGACATTTAATTAGAAGTTAAAAAGCAAAGATCATAGAGGCCTTGTGAGAGACATCCTGTCACAGACGACCTTTGCCCTTGCAAGCAATGGAACGAGGCAGTTGCAGAACAGGCCCAAATGCATGTTGGTCGGCATCACCAAAGAACGAGGCAGCCTTGCAGGAACTGTCCGAAAATGCTTGTTACCAGCAACCAACATCTGTGCATGACCATCCCGCTGCAGAAGACAGTCAAGCTTATACAATGCACCAACTGTGGCACCACCAGAGTGTATCGTTTGAATTTGGGAAACACAGTCCCAACCACGTAGACAGCTTCACCTACTTCAGCACAGATAAGAAGTTGTGTACTTGTGAGACCAGTGCTATCTTCAGCCGGGCGAATGGAAGCAATTGTGAGGATAACACAGCATTAACTTATAAACCGACATGCTGTCTACCAGGCGATATTTATAAAAACACTAATACTAAATTATGTAGACTTGTTTCTTTCAGAGGTTGTTCTTGAACCTATAGATTAGAATAGAGACTGTTCCCTTAGAATAAAATGTAATCCTGCATTTATTCCACATAGCCACATGACGGTCCCTATATACATACATCACATGCACACAGAGACACTCGTGTGGCCCCCGCATGCAACATTAAAACTGACTCCTTTCATACAATACAACCAATCAATGTACAATTTTAATTACTTCTTCCACGTAATTATTTTTTTAAGAATTCCTTTCTAATTAGTGCATCACCTCTTTTGACATGAGTGGGGTTTATTATTTGTTTCCTCCATTTATTGAACAATTTGTCCCTTTTATATACCAAATCTTGGATACCTAATCATAGCAAACATGTATTCATGGCCACTACCTTAATTCATTCCAAATTCGCCCATTTCACAAATCTTCACTCCATTCATGCAGAAGACCAATTTGTTAACAAAAACACAAACCCCTGGGGTTCACAACCCCATTTCTTTTAATTTCCCCAACCGGAAGAAAACCTCTTCTTTCCTTTCAGATACCCAGTAACGGTTCCAAAGACAAGGGCACTGTATATAATCTAAATTAGATAAGCTTACTTATTGATCGATCACCGGATCCACAACTTAACGTTCGTAAGCCAGGATTGTGAACATGATAGAAAATTGGAAATTGAAACAGATTCATTCACGATCAAAACAAGAATAAACGATCGAAATTACAAGAGTCGAGGTATAAAGCTTACAGTGAAACTTATCAAATATGTCACACAAAACCATACACACCCTAGGCTCACTACATAATGGTGCCTACAAAAAAAGTTTTTAGAGAACAGCTCAGCAGCTCGACTCGGACTCTCTGCGAAACTATTCGTCTCTCTACTTTTCTTGTTAACTAATCTCTAACACAACAATCCCCCCCCCCCAACTCTGTCTCCTTTCTCTCTCTCTCTCCTGTCTCATTTCTCACTCTCTCACTCTCTCCTCTCACTCTCTCACTTTCTCTCACTCTACTCTCTCCTCTCTCTCCTGACTCTCTCTGTCCCTCTCCTCTTAGCTCGCCGCAGCTTCATGTACAGTAGACGACCGTCATTTTTTTTCCCCCAAAGAGTATTATCACTATAAAAAAACAAACAAAAAACAAAAGCAAAACACAAACAACAACAACACAAAAACCGCTAATCACTGAGGAGCACTCACTCCTGTAAGGGTGAGGTTTTAACCCACTCCAGATAAAGTTCTAAACAATAGATCAAGTATCAGGCGAGCAGGTCCTGCCGGTTCAGAGTGCACAAAAACACATTTCATTTCCGGGGGGACGCATGCCACATGCATGCAGTGCACCGGTAGTTCTTTTAACTGGAATGTATCAAGTATCATTCATTTGGTAGAATTACGTTACAACTATGATTATGTGTATCTGAATTTATTCATGTTGCGACCAAATGTATTCTATAACCATTTATGTTGTGTGGAAAATTTCTTCGGTAAATTGTGCTCTTTATAGGCGTAAGCTGTGTGAAATTGCTCCGAAATAAAAAAAAAAATATGTCGGTGTTTCTTGCAGTAAAATGATTTATATTCTATTCATCTTTCCTGAACTGTTTCGTTTTATAAAATATCTTCAACATATTGCAGGTAGAAAACTTCCTTGTGATACAAATGGTGTTTCCGCAATGTTACTATGCTGTGTGTGATTCCCACCCAACCCTTTTTTTTCTTTTTACAAATCAAGGCTGGTTCCATACCATTTGAAAATAAGCACATTTTTTGAATTAAAAAAAAAATCAACACCATGAACAAAGAAAAAAAAAAAAACGGGTTTAAAGGTACAGCAATAAAGGTATAAAGAACTACATCGCTGATACACTATTCGGAATAGACGGACCTGTGCGAAGGAGCAAGACAGCAACCCTGTTGACCAAAACGAAAGGATAAAGGGCTCGATGTTTGTTGAAGCTGTAATGCATCACGGAATAATCGATAGCTGCAAACTGTTTTACAGCCAGCAAATTGAATTTGTTAAGGAAAAAAGTCAGTCGGTCATCCTCTTCCCACATTTCATTCTCACGAGTCACATAGCCGTCTAACATTCTCCCTCCATGTGCACCCACTTCACTTCAACATCATTTTTTTTAATGAAGAGACACACGAGACAAGAAAGAGTAGCCGCAATCCAGTGAGAACAGCTTTTACCAACCTGCAAAATCGGAAACTAAGCAAAAAAAAATCGCCACACCTACGAACCTGATGCCCGCTGTTCAATCCCAGCAATCCACCCTCCAAAACAAAACGTGTGGAGAGTAATAGCTGCTGTCAATTGCGGCAACATACGCTTCGAAGAGACGAAACGATCATGGATTAGGAGGCTGTTTCAATACCGCCATCAATCTTTTAAAAACGAACGTTTTCATAGATCTGTCCAATTACATCAATCAACCTATTTAAAAACGAAACGTTCATAGAGCTGTCAATACATAAATCAACGCTTTTAAAACGAAACGTACTAGAGCTGCTATCAATACGGCAATCAACCTTTCAAAAACAAAACGGTGCAAGTAGAACAACTACTATCACCCCATGCGATACAAAACTTGTAACGAGTAGAGCATCCATTAACATAGTCGATCAACACCCACCAAAAACAAAATATGGATGGAGCTGCTAAAAGATAAATGTTCTGCATAACGAGAATCATTTACAATAACTTTCACACGACAAAACAACCCACGACAGTCAACATCATTAGTAAATTAATTATACGTTAGTCCATTCAACAAAAACAACAAAAATGAACAATAACAAAGTGATTCGAGACAGCCAACGTGTACACAGCGTCCCACCAGGTTTCCGCGCGCGAATGTTCGTCTCCGATTTGCTTTGTGTCGATAGAAAAAATTCATAAATGTTCTCGATACTCGCACTCTCGCAACTAGAAACATGTACAGTGCACGTGACCGCATATTTTTCTCTCTCTCCTCTCTCTCCTCTCTCTCTCTCCTCTCTAGGAGTCACCTGTGCAGGCCACGGACAGCGCAGAGGGCGGAGTCATCCGTGGAGGATCCAGCCTGCAGGGACCACGGACTGCGCTGAGAGTCGGAGTCATCCGTGGAGGAGTCAGTCTGTGAGGGTCCTCGGACAGTGCCAAGGACAGAGCTTTCCGGGTCCGGATAGGTAGTTCCATGGTTTGTTTGTAGAAGGGGTGTAAGCGTTAGGCAGTAGGGTAGTGTGGTGTTAGCTACTGCCTCCTTTTTGGACGTAGTGTCCAGGCACAGTGGTAGTGGTACAGGTTCGTTGCCATCTCCCCTATGTGACGGCAGTGACCATGAGCGATAGTGGTCCTGTGGTCAAAAGAGCAGGGTGGGCTGGGGATAGGTGTGGGCGGTATCGGTTTAACAGATTAGAGTCCCATGGGTTATAATGGTCCATAGTATTAGCCACCACGTGTATCGTGCTATCACTGCGTCCCTAGGTCGCAGTGATATACCGCAACCTGGTGCTGTAGCATAGTTTATGGTTCAGCAAGGGTCCGTAGTAGGGTAGGATGGACCAGTGAAGAAGTGTGATACCTGTTTGGTGGTTGTAGATGGACGCGAGATGGAGGCGCCAAGGTATGTTTGGGTGTGTGAAAACAAGGAGGTGCGCGTGTTGTAAATCATGTGATTAGTGTGCTGTGTTTGACTGCCATAGTGAGTAAAAGGTGTGTGGATAGGGGTGTAGTGGTAGGGCCGTCCAGCTTAGCGACCGGTGACAACGTATAAATTAGTAAAAACAGGTCTACATGTCCATATAACAACAGTAAAGGTATTCATATTTATCAAAAAAAGTCGCCGGAGAATTTAATAGATAAAAAACGAGTTTTGCACACCTGTTCACACACCCCGCGCGGTAGACCGAGATACCGAGACGTCCACTTGAATGGACTGCCGTACAGCCGCGACCTACACAACAAAGTCCCAACGCCAAGTGGAGAATCCAACACGAGTTAGCGATCCCCCACACCAAAAAATTCACAGGGGGTGGCAGAATTGTGCTGTAGTGCGTGAGCAGGGCAGCTCAGCATGAGACGGATATTCCTTTAGCACACATTTCCATCCTGATCCAGATACTGCGAAAGAAGTGATTTCGGATGGAGCAACCATGCCCGGTCCACAAGTTTATTTTACCACGACCAGTTTCAGCTGGGACCACGAAACGAGTCAGTTCCGACAATTGCCGAGCCCGTTCGAGTGGATCAAAAACTTCCGTCTGCAATTGTGCGCTGTATACAAAACTTTAAGGCGAGTGTTAAGCTCGTACAGATGCGTACGATAGTCGAAACATATATTTCTGTTCTTAACTATGGACAGATCACACTTGTTTAAATTGAATGAACAAACGTTAAAGGCTTGAGGAAAGGAGTAATCTCCGCTCGCCGTCCACGCGTGATCACGCACAAGAAGTCCAGTCGGGAGCCTCCCACGAGACTTCGGAAAAGTCCGTACGCCTCGAATGATGTGATCGGGCGTCCAGCTGGAAACAGAATAAGCCCGATTCAGTGGTCCAGCTGGGAACTTGACTTGGTAAAAAGAACATAGCGTTCAAACTGATAAGGTAAAGAGACCTTGCAGAAGCATCCCCCGAGTTAACACTGGCATGTCGCAATCATATCGACTACTGCTTGACATGATAACTTAAATACCGAGTCGGGATGTGCAAGAACCATCAGAATCGCTGTTCTGTCGCCGTAGGCTTGTTGTGTAGGTCGCGGCCTGGACGGCCAGTCCATCAAGGTTGACTCACATCCCAAAGTAGTTAAGCGATTTGGTTGATAACCTCCCGTTTTTCTTGATTACAGTTGAAAATGCCCACTTTCCGCGGATCGATTTCGTGTGATCGGGAGAGAATCGATGATTATTATACCAATTTATCAAACAATTCATATTCTCCATAAGCTGCCCAAATTAATCGAAAACCACTAAAGTAAGACCATTAAAGAACCGGGATAATTTAGAAAGGGAACGAAGAAAATGCAGTGTGTGTGAGTGAGTGTGTGTGAGTGTGTGTGTGTGGTGATTGGTGCCGTGTGTGTGTGTGTGTGCGTTTGCGTTGTTGTCCATGGACAAAATGTGTTTCCCCTCGTTGTACCCGACAAACCTACGGTCTGATCTTTCTGAAAATAATGTAGGTATGTTCATATAAGGTACAGGATCTTGCCCCGATGTTATTATGTTTAAACCGTTACAGCCGTAACGCTTTTTTCTTCTTATTGAGAATACACGAAAGGTACCTTGGCCGATCTTTGTGAAAATTAGCAGGTATTTCATTAAGGGTCAACGTAATGATGCCCATGTTTAGTTTACGGACACGTTAAGGCCGTTACTAACGGCTGTAAACGGCCTGTAATCGGTGTTTCATTCCTTTTTTAGAATATATTAAAAAAGTGCTTGGCCGATCTTTCTGAAAATGTTGTAGATATGTTCATATAGGGTCACCAGATGATGCCCAAAGTTTTAGTTTACGTGTTTACAAGCCCGTTACTAACGGCTGTAACAGCCTTTAACGGATTTCCTTTATAGAATCTGAAAAAGTACGAGGCCAATCTTTTCAGAAAATTTGTAAGTTATGTTCAATAATGGGTCACGAATAATGCTGATTTTTTAGTTATTACCGTTATAGCCGTAACTAACGGCTGTAACGGGCCTGGTAACGGCTTTTTTCTTCTTTAAAGAATATCTCAGAGCATCTCGGCCGATTTTTCTAGAAAATTTGTAAAGTATGATCATAATGGGTCACATGATGTCCCGATGTTTAGTATAACTTCCGTATAGCCGTTACTAACGCTGTAACGGGGCCTGAACGGTTTTTCTTCTTTATGGACAAATAAATCTCAGAAAGTACTTGCCGATTCTTTCTGAAAATTTGTAGGAATGTTTATTAAGGTCACGAATAAAATGCCGAGTTTTTCAGTTTATCGTTTACCCGTTACTACCGCTTTAACGGCCTGTATAACGGTTTTTTCTTCTACAAGGAATATCTCAGAAAGTCTACTGACAACAATAAAAACGCCACCGCTGCCAAAAAAACCCAGACATAACGTTGGTAAGTACAGAATTAATTTAAATGGAAAGTAAGCAAAATATGAATAAAGCATAACCATTTATTCAATTAAACAAAATGTCTTGTTCTTGACAAGACTGGCCGAATTCATCTGAAATATAGCTGTTGACCCTTTCACTAGGGACCCTGTCCAAAAAGTACACCCCCACGACGAGCATGTCGTCCGCGAGCTCTAATACCGAGTGTGTCCCGCCAATTTGCCCCGAGGCAACGCTTGGCAGCGCCTCTTAAGGATAAACAAGGTTGTGCAAGAACGCCTGTGGCAGTCCATCCCTCTCCCTCGGTCAGTGCGTGCCTCACATATCGAGAGTCTGTGTGACTTCTACCACGGGCCACAAGACGCCCCAGCTCATCCCAGACGAGTTCCATGGGAGCCATGTCAGGGGAACCAGAGAAGCCAGGCAACACGGCAATGTTGTACGCCGCCTGGAGCAACGCAGCGGAGCCCTCTTTCGGGTTGTGGGGTCGTGTCAATCTCCTGCTGGAAGAACGCAGCTCCGGGTGCTGGCCAAACAGAGGTAACGTACGTGGTTCCTGCAGCACCAGCTGGTACTGTTGGCATTCACATGGTTGTCAAAAAAGAACAGAGGGTCTCGGTAGTCATACTGATGCCCCCCCCCCCCAAAACCAACCAGACTGCCCCCCTCCCCATTCTATTGGCTTCAAACACGCAGCAGTTGGCGTAGCGTTCCCCCGACACAACTCCAGACTTCCTCATTCTCCCGTCAGTATGGAGAAATAACGCGAAGCAGAGAAATACTATTCAGAACCGCACGCTCTCGCACAGACTCGTGTCCAAGGCAATGCTGTATGGCCCACTGCAGCGTTGCTGACGGTGTCTACGTTGAGGACTGGCCAACAAGAGGGCGTCTTGCAATTGCGCCCAGATTCTTAGCAATCGACGTCGAACGGTTTGTCCAGACACTGGAAACCCCCGTCGACCAACCACCTGGCTACGAATGTTTCTGGGCCCCAGCAGTAAGGAATCGATATGAAGATAAGCTGTCAGAATGAATCAATCCTTGCGCTGTTGTGGTTAACACTAGGTTGGCCCCGTTCGGACGCCGATCAGTGGTGGAACCAGTCGCTAGAGCCAAACTTTGCGATAGCCTAACAATTTGTTGAGTGACTGCAGTTCATTGTCAGGCTGTCTCTCTTGATGACACACCGAAATCAACATTCCAATGCTCCGCTCGCCGTTCTTTTTGCGTAGACAGTCGCTGCATTGTTTTTTGGACCACAATCGCCTGGTCGAATGACCACTGATACCGTTTACCCCATCGGCATGACTTCAAACTCACCATTTGGAGACATAGAAACAGATGAGCTACTTCAGGTCCCGGCCCCAGTGGCAAAAAAAGTGTTTTGGGGCGAGTTGCACGTGGGCGTCCCACGAACGTTTGGCAAGCGGCGGAGAAACCGAGCGGAGAATCTGTGTCCAATAAATAATTGTGTTAATATAACAAATCCACCCAAAAAATTTATGTTTCAAATGGAAAATCGGCCAAATCAAAACGGCGCGTTTTAAAATGTTGTTCAGTATACTTTGGCCGACCTTTATGAAAAATTAGCAGGTATGTACATTCTGGTCACGGATGATGCCTGATGTTATTAGTTTAAAACCCCCCCCCCGTTTATAGCCGTTAACAAACGGTTTAACGGCCAGTACCGGATTTTCTATCTTTATGAAATTTATCTCAGACAGTACTTGGCCAATTTATAAGCGGTTTTGGATGATCTGTGACAAAATGGACCTCTGTCCACATGTAAGTGATGTAATGCTGAAAATGGATTAAACAACCGTTAAAAACCGTTATTCTGCCGTTATTTCTTATATGTAGGTGGATTTTAATGAAATTTGGTATATAGAAAGGTTATCACACACAAATGGCACTTCTATATAGTGTTTCAAATTTTGACCGTTAAAAACCGTTATTCTTGACATATTATCCAATTTGGATGAAATTTAATATCTACACAGGCTTTATCCCAGTGAGGACTAAAATACCGGTTTCAAAAGTGTATCGGTTATATAACCGTTAAACCGTTATTTTGCCGTTATTTTTTATATATTGGTGGGTTTTAATGAAACTGTGTATGTAGAAAGGTTATCACACACAAATGGCACTTCCATGTTGTGCTTCAAATTTTGACCGTTAAAAACCGTTATTCTTGACATGTTGTCCGATTTGGATTAAATTTGGTATGTACACAGGCTTTAGCCCAGTGAAGACTATAATACTGGTTTCAAAAGTGTATATCGGTTATATAACCGTTAAACCGCTATTTTGCCGTTATTTTTTTTTATATATTGGTGGGTTTTAATGAAATTTTGTATATAAAGGTCATCACACACAAATGGCACTTCCATGTAGTGTTTCAAAATCTGACCGTTAAAAACCGTTATTCACATATTGTCCGATTTGGATGAAATTTGGTATGTACATAGGCTTTAGCCCAGTGAGGACTAAAATACCAGTGTCAAAAGTGTACATCGGTTAAATACGCGTTAAAACCGTTATTTTGCCTTTATTTCTTATCTCACAAAGCACTTGGCCGATTATAAGTGGTTTGGAAAACTGGGAGTACGTCTATATGCTTCGCATCTTTTTATTGTACTCCCAGTTCTTAAAGAACAGGGAGTACTTTAGAATGGGAACGAAGAAATGCTGTCTGTGTGTCTGTCTGTCTGTCTCTGTCTGTCTCTGTGTGTGTGTGTGTGTGTGTCCGTGGTCAAAATGTGTTCCATTCGTTCCAGACAATACTACTGGGTCGATCTTTCTGAAAATTTGTAGGTATGTTCATTATGGGTCAAGGATGATGCCCGACGTTTCAGTTTACCGCTACAGCCGTTACTAACGGTTGTAACGGCCTGCAACGCTTTTTCTTCTTTATGGGATATCTCAGAAAGTACTTGGCCGATCTTTCTGAAAATTTGTAGGTATGTTCATTATGGGTCACGGATGATGCCCGACGTTTTAGTTTACCGTTATAACCGTTACTAACGGCTTTAACGGCCTGTAACGGTTTTTCTTCTTTATGGGATATCTCAGAAAGTACTTGGCCGACCTTTATGAAAATTAGCAGGTATGTTCATTTTGTTTCACGGATGATGCCTGATATTTTAGTTTCCCGTTATAGCCGTTACTAACTGTTGCAATGGCCTGTACCGGTTTTTCTTCTTTTTGGAATATCTCAGAAAGTACTTCGCCAATTTATAAGCGGTTTGGATGATCTTGTGACAAATCGGATCCTCTGTCCATATGTAAGTGATGTAATGCTAAAAATGGATTAAACAACCGTTAAAAACTGTTATTCTGCCGTTATTTCTTATATATAGGTGGATTTTAATGAAATTTTGTATATAGAAAGGTTATCACACACAAATGGCACTTCTATATGGTGTTCCAAAATTTGACCGTTAAAAACCGTTATTGACATATTGTCCAATTTGGATGAAATTTGATATGTACACAGGCTTTAGCCCAGTGAGAACTAAAATACCGGTTTCAAAAGTGCACATCGGTTATATAACCGTTAAACCGTTATTTTGCCGTTACTTTAATATATTGGTGGGTTTTAATAAAATTTTGTATATAGAAAGGTTATCACACACAAATGGCACTTCCATGCAGTGTTTCAAAATCTGACCGTTAAAAACCGTTATTGATATCTTGTCCGATTTGGATGAAATTTGGTATATACATTTAGCCCAGTGAGGACTAAAATACCGGTTTCACAAAAGTGTATATCGGTTATATAACCGATAAACCGTTATTTTGCCGTTATTTTTTATATATTGGTGGATTTTAATGCAATTTTGTATATAGAAAGGTCATCACACACAAATGGCACTTCCATGTAGTGTTTCAAAATCTGACCGTTCAAAACCGTTATTCTTGACATATTGTCCGATTTGGATGAAATTTGGTATGTACACAGGCTTTAGCCCAGTGAGGACTAAAATACCAGTTTCAAAAGTGTACATCGGTTAAATAACCGTTAAAACAGTTATTTTGCCTTTATTTCTCATCTCACAAAGCACTTGGCCGATTTATAAGCGGTTTGGAAAACTGGGAGTACGTTTATATGCTTCGCATCTTGTTATCATTATCATAATGATTATTATTATATCTATATTTGTAGTAGTTGTTGTGGTTTTTGTACTCCCAGTTCTTAAAGAACAGGGAGTACTTTAGAATGGGAACGAAGAAATGCTCTGTGTGTGTGTGTGTGTGTGTGTGTGTGTGTGTGTGTGTGTGTGTGTGTGTGTGTGTGTGTGTCCATGGTCAAAATGTGTTCCACTCGCTCCAGACAAAACTACTGGGTCGATCTTTCTGAAAATTTGTAGGTATGTTCATTATGGGTCACGAATAATGCCCGACGTTTTAGTTTACCGTTATAGCCGTTACTAACGGCTGTAACGGCCTGTAACGCTTTTTCTTCTTTATGGAATATCTCCGAAAGTACTTGGCCGATCTTCGTGAAAATTAGCAGGTATGTTCATTATGGGTCACGGATGATGCCCGATGTTTTAATTTACCCCGTTATAGCCGTTACTAACGGTTGTAACGGCCTGTAACGGTGTTTCTTCTTTTTAGAATATATTAAAAAGTACTTGGCCGATCTTTCTGAAAATTTGTAGATATGTTCATTATGGGTCACAGATGATGCCCGATGTTTTAGTTTACCGTTACAGCCGTTACTAACGGCTGTAACAGCCTGTAACGGTTTTTCTTCTTTATAGAATATCTGGAAAAAAAAGTACTAGGCCTATCTTTCAGAAAATTTGTAGGCATGGTCATTATGGGTCACGAATAATGCCTGATGTTTTAGTTTACCGTTATATCCGTTACTAACGGCTGTAACGGCCTGTAATGCTTTTTCTTCTTTATAGAATATCTCAGAGCACTCGGGCGATCTTTCTGAAAATTTGTAAGTATGTTCATTATGGGTCACGGATGATGCCCGATGTTTTAGTTTACTTCGTTATAGCCGTTACTAACGGCTGTAACGGCCTGTAACGCTTTTTATTCTTTATGGAATATCTCCGAAAGTACTTGGCTGATCTTTGTGAAAATTAGCAGCTATGTTCATTATGGGTCACGAATGATGCCCGATGTTTTAATTTACCCCGTTATAACCGTTACTAACGGCTGTAACGGCCTGTAACGGTTTTTCTTCTTTATAGAATATCTCAGAAAGCACTTGGCCGATCTTTCTGAAAATTTGTAGGTATGTTCATTATGGGTCACAAATATTGTGCGATGTTTTAGTATACCGTGATACCGTTACAAACGGCTGTAACGGCCTGTAACGCTTTTTCTTCTTCATGGAATATCTCAGAAAGTACTTGACCGATCTTTGTGAACATTAGCAGGTATGTTTATTATGGGTCACGAATAATGCCCGATGTTTGAGTTTACCGTTATAGCTGTTACTAACGGCTGTAACGGCCTGTAACGGTTGTTTTTCTTCATCGAATATCTCAGAAAGTATTTAGCCGATCTTTGTGAAAATTAGCAGGTATGTTCACTATGGACCAAGGATGATGCCTGATGTTTTAGTTTACCGTTATAGCCATTACTAACGGCTGTAACGGCCTGTAACGGTTTTTTTTTCTTTATGGAATATCTCAGAAAGTACTTGGCCGATCTTTGTGACCATTAGCAGGTATGTTCATTATGGGTTACGGATGATGCCCGATGATTTAGTGTACCATTACAGCCGTTACTAACGGCTGTAACGGCCTGTAACGCTTTTCTTCTTTATGGAATATCTCAGAAAGTACTTGGCCGATCTCTGTGAAAATTAGCAGGTATCTTCATTATGGGTTACGGATGATGCCCGATGTTTTAGTTTACCGTTATAGCCGTTACTAACGGCTGTAACGGCCTGTAACGCTTTTTCTTTTTTATGGAATATCTCAGAAAGTACGTGGCCGATGTTTCTGAAAATTTGTAGATATGTTTATTATGGGTCACGGATGATGCCCGATGTTTAAGTTTACCGTTATAGCCGTTACTAATGGCCCATAATTGTTTTCTTCTTTATGGAAAATCTCAGAAAATGCTTGGCCGATCTTTCTGAAAATTTTTAAGTACGTTCATTTTAGGTCACAGACGATAGCCGATGTTTACCAGAATAGCCATTACTAACAGTTACACCAGCCCAAGACGGTTTTTCCTCTGTATGGAATATCTCACGCGTATTCAAGATAAACTGGGAGTACGTTTATATGCTTTGCATCCTGTTGTTGTTGCATTTGCCGTTGTCATTGCTGTATTATTGGCATTTTCATGCCAGTTAGTGTCCTACATTCAAACCAGAATGTATTTCCTACGCAAATTGAGGAATCTGCATGTCCAGCCAAAAATACTTAAAACATTTTACAGGAGTTTTATTGAGTCTGTCTTGACTTTTTCATGCATTTGCTGGTACGGAAATCTTAGTCTGAAAAACAGCAAACTCTTGGATAGCGTTGTGAACATCTGTGGTAAGATTGTTGGTGAGAGACAGGAGAGTATGAGCGAGTTGTATGAAAGGCGTGTGGTGAACAAGGCTCGTGCGATTGTTGGTGACAGTGGGCACACGCTTGCGCGACAGTATGAGCTCCTTCCATCAGGCAGACGATTTCGATTAAGGATCTTGATGACTATCAGTGAGGTGACCGAGTATTGCTCATTCAAAACACTTCACCACAATGGGTATTAGAGCGACTGTGCGGTAGTCATTGAAGGAAGATGGTTTAGACGTTTTTTGGTGTAGGACATATCACTGAGGGTTTCCAGAGAGAGGGGACAGTTGAAGTTTTAATAGACCAATTGAATAGTCTAGTGAAGACATGACAGAGTTGAGATCCACAGTTCTTGAATAATACACTACTAATATTGTCTGGTCCAGGTGCCTTTCGGATATATAATCTTTTAAACATTGAAAGTATTGTTTTATCTTCCATAATGATCTCATCTTCTAACTTTGCTTTGATTTCCTCTTTTATCACTCCCAATGCATCAGTGAAATCATGAACATCAAAACAACATTAAAATTCAAAATTGGAAATGAAATGAGGCAGGGAACAGTAAACAATAAACAGTAAACAAGTGGGGTAACGTTTATTGAACAGTAAACAATAAACAGTAAACAAGTGGGATACTGTTTATTGTTTACTGTTCCCTGCCTCATTTCATTTCCAATTTTGTTTAAATTGAGGTTATTTGCATTTGTTTCTGTCCGTCTGTGTGTTTGTCTTTTGATCTCCCTTGCATCTTTGGGTGGATCCTCAGGCGTAGGCTCAAAGATTGTCCCCTACATTTTATACTATTTGCACAATGTCTTTAGTTTTTCAGCGACTTTTTCCTCCCCACACTTTCGTTTGGTTTCATTTACTATCCTTCGCTGGCTGCTTTGGGGGTGCTATTGGATTCTTTTTTGCACCCTTAATGATGAGAACAACACAGTATTATGGACTGTGGTGTGTCTCTATTTGACGCCAGGAGCGCAGACACAGCCAGCCGTGTCTCCCTGATGAGTTCCGACCCAGCGGGCGAGAGGCCTCGGAGCAGGCAATGCAAATATAGCCCTAAATAAACTTAGATTTACAGACAAAGGGAAGAATCCAAATAAATATGAAGAAAGGGAAGTAGAATATAGAAACAAAAGAGCGTTCTACCAACAAACAAACAAACAAACAAAAACAGAGAAAAGAAAAAAGTATATAGAAATCAAATTTATGACACACTTACGCGAAGCTCAAAAGACGGTCAAACGTTTTGGAGTACGATAAAGAAGATAAGGAGAAAGAAAAACAAACTACCACGAACTACCTCTAACCAGTGGAAAGACCATTTTAAGAACATATTGAACCCACAAACAACGCTGACAGAGGGAAAATTAAATAGAAGTAATAATAATCGAGGAAGAAGTTATAGTGCAGGGCTTAGATGGAGTAATAACGAAACAAGAAATAAAATTAGCAGGAATAGATGAAATCCCCCCTGAATTTCTAAAGACTATCGAAAACGTAATAACACCGTACTTGACAAAGTTGTTCAACACTTTATTTCTTAATAGCTATTTTCCCACAGAATGGGCACAAGCGGTAATCATACCACTTCACAAAAAGGGGGACAACCATAATCAGGGAATTACTCCTGCGGACACTGCCTGTATGAGAAGGCAGTGGAGTTTTGTGTGTATGACCGTTTTTTATCCTGCCTATAGGCAGCCATACTCCTTCTTAATCATTCCATCAAAAACAATCAAAATTTCCCCTAATAATATACCATGGGTAACGAAGCCACTGAAAACAATTTTAAATGAAAACAAAACGGAACGCAAGAAAGTTCAAATAAAATTGAGAAAGGAAATACGCTCAGCCTAAACAAAGTACAAAGAGAAGGTTGAATTGCAGTTTCAGTGCGGTAATATGCGAAACGCATGGCAAGGTCTAAAAAAAACAAAAAAACTGGTGAAACCGAATCCCATCATCGTTGTGCCTTGTCAAAAGAAACAACAGTTTTGTAATGAACTCAACGAATTTTACAGTTAACAGTAAACAAGTGGTGGTAACGTTTGCTCCCATAAGAAAACCTAACACAGAGTAACTTTCGTTCCAGACTGGCACAGCCTTTTAATCTGAATAAAGTCAGACAAATACATAGACGAACAATCTAATAGTGGGGGCGGGGGGGGGGGGGGGGGGGGGGGGGAAACAAGCGCAGGCCAACAACTGAACTGTCTTCTTAGTAATGACTTGGCAAAGATTTGGACTTAAGGAGGAGGGGGGGCTTTGAAAATGGAGAAACTGGGAACATGAAATTAAGAAAATATATTACAGGTATGAAACTCTTCACTAGCTGCATAAGGGAACCATCGCAATCCCTTTTAAAGGCGGATATATTTGCATTGCCTGCTCCGAGGCCTCTCGCCGCTGGGTCGGAAACTCATCAGGGAGACACGGCTGGCTGTGTCTGCGCTCCTGGCGTCAAATAGAGACACACCACAGTCCTAATACTGTGTTGTTTCATCATTAAGGGTGCAAAAAAGAACCCAATAGCACCCCAAAGCAGCCAGCGAAGGATAGTAAATGAAACCAAACGAAAGTGTGGGGAGGAAAAAAGTCGCTGAAAAACTAAAGACATTGTGCAAATAGTATAAAATGTAGGGGACAATCTTTGAGCCTACGCCTGAGGATCCACCCAAAGATGCAAGGGAGATCAAAGACAAACACACAGACGGACAGAAACAAATGCAAATAACCTCAATTTAATCAAAACAAAATTGGAAATGAAATGAGGCAGGGAACAGTAAACAATAAACAGTATCCCACTTGTTTACTGTTTATTGTTTACTGTTCAATAAACGTTACCCCACTTGTTTACTGTTTATTGTTTACTGTTCCTGCCTCATTTCATTTCCAATTTTGAATTTTAATGTTGTTTTGATGTTCATGATTTCACTGATGCATTGGGAGTGATAAAAGAGGAAATCAAAGCAAAGTTAGAAGATGAGATCATTATGGAAGATAAAACAATACTTTCAATGTTTAAAAGATTTATATCCGAAAGGCACCTGGACCAGACAATATTAGTAGTGTATTATTCAAGAACTGTGGATCTCAACTCTGTCATGTCTTCACTAGACTATTCAATTGGTCTATTAAAACTTCAAC
Organism: Conus ventricosus; assembly: GCA_018398815.1. Classification (NCBI taxonomy): domain Eukaryota; kingdom Metazoa; phylum Mollusca; class Gastropoda; order Neogastropoda; family Conidae; genus Conus; species Conus ventricosus. Next base: position 68,369,869 of record CM031599.1, on the reverse strand, counting down.
TGTCCCTCTCTCTGGAAACCCTCAGTGATATGTCCTACACCAAAAAACGTCTAAACCATCTTCCTTCAATGACTACCGCACAGTCGCTCTAATATCCATTGTGGTGAAGTGTTTTGAATGAGCAATACTCGGTCACCTCACTGATAGTCAGTCATCAAGATCCTTAATCGAAATCGTCTGCCTGATGGAAGGAGCTCATACTGTCGCGCAAGCGTGTGCCCACTGTCACCAACAATCGCACGAGCCTTGTTCACCACACGCCTTTCATACAACTCGCTCATACTCTCCTGTCTCTCACCAACAATCTTACCACAGATGTTCACAACGCTATCCAAGAGTTTGCTGTTTTTCAGACTAAGATTTCCGTACCAGCAAATGCATGAAAAAGTCAAGACAGACTCAATAAAACTCCTGTAAAATGTTTTAAGTATTTTTGGCTGGACATGCAGATTCCTCAATTTGCGTAGGAAATACATTCTGGTTTGAATGTAGGACACTAACTGGCATGAAAATGCCAATAATACAGCAATGACAACGGCAAATGCAACAACAACAGGATGCAAAGCATATAAAACGTACTCCCAGTTTATCTTGAATACGCGTGAGATTCCATACAGAGGAAAAAAACCGTCTTGGGCTGGTGTAACTGTTAGTAATGGCTATTCTGGTAAACATCGGCTATCGTCTGTGACCTAAAATGAACGTACTTAAAATTTTCAGAAAGATCGGCCAAGCATTTTCTGAGATTTTCCATAAGAAAGAAAACAATTATGGGCCATTAGTAACGGCTATAACGGTAAACTTAAACATCGGGCATCATCCGTGACCCATAATAAACATATCTACAATTTTCAGAAACATCGGCCACGTACTTTCTGAGATATTCCATAAAAAGAAAAAGCGTTACAGGCCGTTACAGCCGTTAGTAACGGCTATAACGGTAAACTAAACATCGGGCATCATCCGTAACCATAATGAAGATACCGCTAATTTTCACAGAGATCGGCCAAGTACTTTCTGAGATATTCCATAAAGAAGAAAAGCGTTACAGGCCGTTACAGCCGTTAGTAACGGCTGTAATGGTACACTAAATCATCGGGCATCATCCGTAACCCATAATGAACATACTGCTAATGGTCACAAAGATCGGCCAATTACTTTCGAGATATTCCATAAAGAAAAAAAAAACCGTTACAGGCCGTTACAGCCGTTAGTAATGGCTATACTGGTAAACTAAAACATCAGGCATCATCCTTGGTCCATAGTGAACATACCTGCTAATTTTCACAAAGATCGGCTAAAATACTTTCTGAGATATTCGATGAAGAAAACAACCGTTACAGGCCGTTACAGCCGTTAGTAACAGCTATAACGGTAAACTCAAACATCGGGCATTATTCGTTGACCTCCATAATAAACATACCTGCTAATGTTCACAAGATCGGTCAAGTACTTTCTGAGATATTCCATGAAGAAGAAAAAGCGTTACAGGCCGTTACAGCCGTTTGTAACGGTTATACGGTATACTAAAACATCGCACAATATTTGTGACCCATAATGAACATACCTACAAATTTTCAGAAAGATCGGCCAAGTGCTTTCTGAGATATTCTATAAAGAAGAAAAACGTTACAGGCCGTTACAGCCGTAGTAACGGTTATAACGGGGTAAATTAAAACATCGGGCATCATTCGTGACCCATAATGAACATAGCTGCTAATTTTCACAATGATCAGCCAAGTACTTTCGGAGATATTCCATAAAGAATAAAACAGCGTTACAGGCCGTTACAGCCGTTAGTACGGCTATAACGAAGTAAACTAAAACATCGGGCATCATCCGTGACCCATAATGAACATACTTACAAATTTTCAGAAAGATCGCCCGAGTGCTCTGAGATATTCTATAAAGAAGAAAAAGCATTACAGGCCGTTACAGCCGTTAGTAACGGATATAACGGTAAACTAAAACATCAGGCATTATTCGTGACCCATAATGACCATGCCTACAAATTTTCTGAAAGATAGGCCTAGTACTTTTTTTTCCAGATATTCTATAAAGAAGAAAAACCGTTCAGGCTGTTACAGCCGTTAGTAACGGCTGTAACGGTAAACTAAAACATCGGGCATCATCTGTGACCCATAATGAACATATCTATAAATTTTCAGAAAGATCGGCCAAGTACTTTTTAATATATTCTAAAAAAGAAGAACACCGTTACAGGCCGTTACAACCGTTAGTAACGGCTATAACGGGGTAAATTAAAACATCGGGCATCATCCGTGACCCATAATGAACATACCTGCTAATTTTCACGAAGATCGGCCAAGTACTTTCGGAGTATTCCATAAAGAAGAAAAAGCGTTACAGGCCGTTACAGCCGTTAGTAACGGTTATAACGGTAAACTAAAACGTCGGGCATTATTCGTGACCCATATGAACATACCTACAAATTTTCAGAAAGATCGACCCAGTAGTTTTGTCTGGAGCGAGTGGAATCATTTTGACCATGGACACACACACACCCACACACCACACACACACACACACACACACCACACACACACACACATAGAGCATTTCTTCGTTCCCATTCTAAAGTACTCCCTGTTCTTTAAGAAACTGGGAGTACAAAAACCACAACAACTACTAAAATATAGATATAATAATAATCATTATGATAATGATAACAAGATGCGAAGCATATACGTACTCCCAGTTTTCCAAACCGCTTATAAATCGGCCAAGTGCTTTGTGAGATGAGAAATAAAGGCAAAATAACTGTTTTAAGGTTATTTAACCGATGTACACTTTTGAAACTGGTATTTTAGTCCTCACTGGGCTAAGCCTGTGTACATACCAAATTTCATCAAATCGGCAATATGTCAGAATAACGGTTTGACGGTCAAAAAATT
>CM031599.1:68357762-68365954 GCA_018398815.1 Conus ventricosus | reverse complement strand
TTAGGGAAATAAACGACAAGAAACTAAAAAATCTGAAAGTTTAGAAATATATTAAAAACGGATAACCCTGCACGTATGTTTGTTGTAGATATCGTTATTTTTTGGTTATTGACGTCTTACTTGCCAGAGAACAGTAATATGCGCTTGCGTGTGTGTGTGTCTGCCCGCCTCTCTGTCTGTCTGTCTGTCTCTCTCTCTGTCTCTCTCTTCTCTGTCTGTCTGTCTGTCTGCCGGTGATTCTCTCTCTCTCTCTTCCGCCACAGGAAAAGGCGGCTTTAGGCCACTTTCGCCCAAAAACTCGGTGGTTGAGCAAGTGGGGTTGAACAGACATTTATCTGTTCTCTGTATTTGAAATAAAGAGAATTCTATCTGTAAAATGGATTTGGCATTGTATGGATGGAAATGAAATGAAATGAGGCAGGGAACAGTAAACAATAAACAGTAAACAAGTGGGGTAACGTTTGCTCCCATAAGAAAACCTAACACAGAGTGAGTTCTATTCAAGACTGGCACAGACTTTTAAACTTGAATAAAGTCAGACAAATACATATACGAACAGTCTGATACTGGGGGAAAAGCACAAGCGCAGGCCAACAACTGAACTGTCTTCACAGTAATGACTTAGCAAAGATTTGGACCTAAGGAGGAAAGGGGGGGGGGGGGGGGATTGAGGATGGAGAAACTGGGAACATGAAATTAAGAAAATATATTACAGACATGAAAACTCTTCACTAGCTGCATAAGGGAACCATCGCAATCCTTTTGAAGGCAGATATATGTGTATTGCCTGCTCCGAGGCCTTTCGACCGCTGGGTCAGAACTCATCAGGGAGACACGGCTGGTTGTGTCTGCATTCCTGGCGTCAAATAGAGACACACCACAGTTCATAATACTGTGGTGTTCTCACCACCAAAGGTGCAAAAAAGAATCCAATAGCACCCCCAAAGCAGCCAGTGAAGGGTAGTAAATGAAACCAAACGAAAGTGTGGGGAGGAAAAAAGTTGCTGAAAAACTAAAGACATTATGCAAATAGTATGAAAGGTAGGGACAATCTTTGAGCCTACGCTTGAGGATCCACCCAAAGATGCAAGGCAGATCAAAAGACAAACACACAGACGGACAGAAACAAATACAAGTAACCTCAATTTAATGAAAACAAAATTGGGAAATGAAATGAAATGAGGCAGGGAACAGCAAACAATAAACAGTAAACAAGTGGGGTAACGTTTGTTCCCATAAGAAAACCTAACACAGAGTGACTTTTATTCAAGACTGGCACAGCCTTTTAAACTGAATAAAGTCAGACAAATACATAGACGAACAATCTAATACTGGGGGGAAAACACAAGCGCAGGCCAACAACTGAACTGTCTTCACAGTTATGACTTGGCAAAGATTTGGACCTAAGTAGGAAAGGGGGGTGGGGGTGAATTGAAGATGGAGAAACTGGGAACATGAAATTTGGAAAATATATTACAGATATGAAAACTCTTCACTAGCTGCATAAGGGAACCATCGCATTCCTTTTTGAAGGCAGATATATTTGTATTGCCTGCTCTGAGGCCTTTTGTCCACTGTGTCGGAACTCATCAGGGAGACACGGCTGGTTGTGTCTGCACTCCTGGCGTCAAATAAAGACACACCACAGTTCATAATACTGTTGTGTACCCCCCCCCCCCCTTTTCCCCCTTAGGTCCAAATCTTTGCCTAGTCATTACTGTGAAGACAGTTCAGTTGTTGGCTTGCGCTTGTGTTTTTTCCCCCACTATTAGATTGTTCGTCTATGTATTTGTCTGACTTTATTCAAGTTTAAAAGGCTGTGCCAGTCTTGAATAAAAGTCACTCTGTGTTAGGTTTTCTTATGGGAGCAAACGTTACCCCACTTGTTTACTGTTTATTGTTTACTGTTCCCTGCCTCATTTCATTTCATTTCCAATTTTGTTTTCATTAAATTGAAGTTACTTGTATTTGTTTCTGTCCGTCTGTGTGTTTGTCTTTTGATCTACCTTGCATCTTTGGGTGGATCTTCAAGCGTAGGCTCAAAGATTGTCCCCTACATTTTATACTATTTGCATAATGTCTTTAGTTTTTCAGCAACTTTTTTTCCTCCCCACACTTTCGTTTGGTTTCATTTACTACCCTTCACTGGCTGCTGAAAAACTGTCTCACAAAATTTCTTGTGAGCGTTTTAGAAATGTGTTTGCTCGGTTGAGAGAGAGAGAGAGAGAGAGAGAGAGAGAGAGAGAGAGAGAGAGAGAGAGAGAGAGAGAGAGAGAGAGAGAGAGAGACTCTTGACTCTTGACGCGCGTTTAACGCCGCGCCATTTATTGTGAGGCCAAAGGTATATACACAAGGAGTTCGCAGCGTCAAATTTCGATTTTTCAAAGAAAACAGTATTAAATGAAATGGGCCATCTGTGCTCGACGTTTCTTGTTACTGTCCGCCCGCGCGACCCGCCCGCCCCACGCCCCCCGCCCCCCCCCCCCCCCGCCCCACCACAGCGGGAGCGCAAGAGAGGGGAGGAGGGGGGAGACCACGAGGGGGGGGGGGGGGGGGGAGAGCGCGAGCCGCACGGGGCACTCGGCGGTAGCTGTGCCCCGACGTTTTTGTTTGTTTTCGGCCCGGCCGCCCCCGCGGCCCCCCCCCCCCCCCCCCCCCCCAATCCCCCACCCCGCGGGAGGCCAGGGAGGGGGGGGAAATTTGGGGGGGGGGGGGGGGGGGGGGGTGAGGAGACCGCGACCCGGGCCCCGGGCACTCGGTTGGCCCGCTGGGGCCCCGGACGTCTTTTGTTGCTTTTCCGGGCCCCGCCCCCCCCGCGCGCACCCCCCCGCCCCCCCCCCCCCCCACCACAGCGGAGCCCCAAGGGAGGGGGGGGGGGAGGGCGGGGGGGGGCGGCCCGGCGGGGGGGGCAAGGGGGGGGTGGGGGGGGGGGGGGGGGGGCCCCCGAACCCCGGGGGGGGTGGGAAACCCCCTGCCCCTTCCGGGAACTTGAAACCTCCCACCCCAAAATTCTTGTATTGAAAGCCCTTGTCCTGTTTTTAAATTCCATGTCTTATTTTATACATAAAAATTTCCCTTTTTAACTTTTTTCATAAACATACATCTTTTCTTTTATTTCCCAAACCCCTTCTATTTTCAGGGATCCCACCTTCTCTTTCGTCATTGCACTTTTTAAAAAGGGTTACATCCCTTATGCAAAACCTCTTTCCTTTTTTCCCGATATTTCATTTAAAGTACTTTTTGCCCAAATTTTCTCAGTTTTTCCGTTCCCCCTTCATAGAAAGTCTATCATTTTCCCCCTTCTTTTTACAAAAATTTATCATTTTTTCTTCCAGTTCCATTTCCTTTTTGGTCTGTATCATGTTTATATTTATTTTTTTTAATTTTAAATATGTTTAGTTTACATTCCCAGCCCTCTTAGTATTTTTTTTTCTTATAATGATTTTCTCGGGGCTTTGAGTGCATAAAGCCCAACTTTTGCGATATCGGTGTAATAACATGTTTTCATTTTGTAAAAATTTTTGGGTTTTAATTGTTTTCAAGTTTCTAAAATTTTTTGTATGTATTTCTCTCAAATTGTTGTATTTTTGGACAATTTTTAGGAAATGTTTTTTGGGTTTCTTCCTGGCCCAAAAGGGGGTTTATGTTGGTCAAAAAAAATTGTCTATATACTTTTTGTTAGTATGCAATTCTTTTTTTCCTACCCTCATTTGTAAAACTTTCCTGAACTTTGCATAGTGTTTTCGTGTAAGTTTCTTCTGTTTGGTGCAGGGTTTTTAAACAAATTTAATTATGTTTAAATGTTGTTTTTGTAATTTTGTCTCCCAAAGTCTGTTTAAAACATTTTTCTTTCTTTGTTTTTAACTCATTAATGAACCTGTATTCATTTTTTTTCCCCCCTCATTTTTCCTCACTTTTTAAAAAACCCGGATGCCCAAACATCTTTTTATTCCTAGACCCCAGTTTTGGGTTTGTTTACTTTTTTTTTTTCCTTTTCATATGCTTGTTCGGTTTTCCTGTCCAGTGCTTTTTTTACCAGTCTTGGGCCAATTTCTAATTGTCTTTATTGTACTTTCTATGTATTCGGGTATTACCTAAACTCTCCTTTATACTAAGTAGCGGTTTTTTCTTTCCTCCCCCTGGGTTTTTTTGCTTGGGTAAATGTCCCTTTTCTGTGCTGAATTTTAAATTTTGCCCCTTTTACTTCTGCTGCAATAGAAGAAAAGGTTTAAACCCGGTTTTCAAAAAGTTTAAAATTAGTTTTTCATGTCTATATGCCCCAAGCTATACTTTATTTTATTATTTTCTATAATTTTTCCCTTTTTCGCTCTGCCTGAATATTCGAGAGTGAGATATTGCCCGGGAAAGTTTATTTGTAAATTTGTTTCCCTAGGTATTTTTTTAGCTTTTTAAATCTTAAATTTTTCTTTTCCTTTTAATCCCTTTTTTCCAGTTTCCCTAAGCTTCTCCTTTTTGAATCCCTTTGATTTTTTTTTTTTTGCAGATTCATTTGTTAACCCTAGGTGATAAAGAAGTTTTTGCATTTTTTTAAAATTTGGTTCTGTAGCCCCGGGGTGCCCGTGATATTGTGTTTACTTCCCCCAAATAGAAATAAAAATTTAATTCATGGAAAAAATTGATATCCGTGTCTTCTTAAATTGTTACCCTTCCCCGAAACCTCTGCTTTAGAAATTTTGGGGGCAAAATAAAAGGAGATAATAGGCCCCCCTGTTTCACCCCGAGTGGGAGTCAAAAAATTTCTTTTAATTTTTGCCCATGTTCAACATGTTGTACTTTTCCCTTTATAAAACCTTTAAAAAAAAAACTTTATTTAGCTTTTTTGTTAAAAAATTTTGTATTTCTGTAAAATTTCCAAAATTTCGTCTATTTACTGTATAAAAAGCTTTTTGAAAATCCTAAATGAAACCTATAGTTTTATTTCTTCTTCTACCATTGGGCCCGTTACAAATTCATTGTTTAAAAAAAAGTGGAAAATGTGGTTTATGGCTGGTTTTTTTTTTCTAAAACCCTGCTTGTTCTTATTTTTTTATTTTCTTCCTCTCCCCTTTTTTGTATAATCTTTTGTTTATTATGGTTTTAAAATTTTCTTAAAATGCATAGTAGGGAAATTCCTCTTTTAATTTCCTGGGGTTTTGTTTTTTACCTTTTTTTGAACAAAGGTACTGTGAAAAACCAAAAAAATTTGTCCTTTCCCTTGGGAAAATAACTTTCTTGGTATAACTTTTTTAATAATTTTGCCCAGGAATGGAGTTTTTATTTTGCTCTTTTGGGTTTTTTAAAAAATTCAGGTGGGTTTTATTTAAAATTCAAAACCCCCCAAGGTAAATTTGCCTTTTTTCAATTTTTTTTTTTGCTAGGCTTACTTCATTGTGGTTATTTCTTCATTAGTTTTTTTTTTTGGTTTTCCCTTTTTCATTTCTTTTCATTTTGCTTAGTTCTTGTATTGTTTTGGTTTTCAGGTTTTTGGGGATTTAGGCCGTTTTAAAAATTTTCCCTTCCATTGTGTAAAGGTTTAAATTGGGGGTTTGTGGGGTTTTCCTTTTTTTTAGTATTTTTATGTTTTCCAAAATTTTGACACCCTTTTGGTTTTTTTATGAGTGTCCCATTGTCGTTTTCTTTTACTTTTTTTTTCTTTTCTCTAATTGTCTTTGGGTATATTGTTTTTTGTTATTATATGCCTTTTTTTTTTCTATAGGTTAGGTTTTTCCTTTTTTTTTGTATTTTTGTCAGTTTTGCTGAGTGCATGTCTAGCTTCTTTTTTTTTTGTCTTTACTTTCCCTTGTCGTCCCAAACCCCTTTGATTTTTATATTTTTTTTCTTCCAGGCCCTGTAGTTGTAACATTTTTTTCCCCCGCCCTTAAGTAGTGTTTTAAAATTTCTCTATGCTTGTGTCTAGTCAGTGTTTATCTCTTCTGGGGATCGGGTTCAATTTATTGTTGGGATCTTTCTTTTTCCCCTAGCCTGGATATATTCCTTTTTTTTTGGGTCCCTTTAAATTTTTTTTGCCCTTTTTTTTGGGGTTTTCCCTTTGGGGGAAATTTCCCCTTTTTTTTTTTTGGGGAAAATTTTTTTTAAAAAGTACAATTTTTTTTTAAAATTAAAAACAAAAAAAAATTTTTCCCCCCCCAAAAAAAAACCCCCCAAATTTTGGGGGGGTTTTAAAAATTTTTTTTAAAAAAATTTTTTTTTTAAAAAATTTTTTAAAATTTTTTTTTCCTTTTTTTTTTTTTTTTTTGAAAATTTTTTTTTTTCCCCCCCCCATTCAAAATTAAATTTCCCCCAAAAAGGAAAAAACCCCCTTTTTTTTTTAAAATTTTTTTTTTATTTTTGGAAAAAATTTTTTTTTTGGGGGAAAAAAGCCCCCTTTTTTTTAAAACCAAAAAAAAAAAATTTTTTTTTTTTCCTTTAAAAAATTTTTTTTTTTTAAAAAATTTTTTTTTGGGGTTTTTGGGGAAATTTAAAAAAATTTTTTTTTTAAAAAAAAAACCCCCAAGGGCCCCTTTTTAAAAAATTTCCCTGGGGTTAATTTTAAAAAAAATTGAAATTTTTTTTAAAAGGGGTTTTTTAAAAATTTTTTTCTTAAAATTTAACCCCCTTTTTTTTTTTGGAAACTTTTTTCCGGTTTTTCCCCCCAAAAAATTTTTTTTTTTTTTTTTCCCCCCCTTTTTTTCCTTTTTTTTTTTTTCCTTTTCCCCCATTTTTTTTCCCCCTTTTTTTTTTTTTTTTCCCCGGTTTTTTCCCCCCCCCTTTTCCCCTTTTTTTTTTTTTTTTTTGGGCTTTTTTTTGGGGGGTTTTTTGGTTTTGGGGTTTTTTTTTTTTTTTTTTTTTTTTTGGGTTTTTCTTTTTTTTTTTTTTTTTTTTTTTTTTTTTTTTCCCTTTTTTGTTTTTTTTTTTTTGGGTTTTTTTGGGGGTTTTTTTTTGGGTTTTTTTTTTTGGGTTTTTTCCCTTTTTTTTTTATCTTTTTTCCTTTTTTTTCCTTTTTTTTCCCCCTTTCCCGGGGTTTTTTTTTCAGTTTTTTTTTTTTTTGTTGGGTTTTTTTTTTTTTGCCCCCCCTTTCCGGGGAACCCCCCTTTTTTTTTTTTTTTTTGGGGGTTTTTTTTCCCCCCCCCCCCCCCCCCCCCCCCCCCCCCCCCCCCCCCCCCCCCCCCCCCCCCCCCCCCCTTTTTGGCCCTTTTTGATTTCCTTTGGGTTTTTTTTTTTTCCGCCCTTTTTGGGGTTTTTTTTTTTTTTTTTTCCCCTTTTTTTGGGGGCCCCCCTTTTCTTTTTTTTTTTTTTTTTTCCCCTTTTTTCCCCCCCCTTTTTTTTTTTTTTCCCCCTTTTTTTTTTCCCCCCAAATTTTTTTTTCCCAAAAATTTTTTTTTTGTTTAAAAAACCAAAAATTTTTTTCATTTTTTTTTTTTTTCCCCCTTTTTCCCTTTTTCTCCTTTTTTTCCTTTTTTTTTTTTCCCCCGGAAACTTTTTTTTTCTCTCTTTCTCTCTCTCTCCCCCTTTTTTTCCCCCCCCCTTTTTTTTTCTCTCTCTTTTTTTTTCCCCCTTTTTCCCCCCCCTTCCCTTTTTTTGTTTTTTTTTTTTTTTTTTTTTTCTTTTTTTCCCCTTTTTCCCCTTTTTTTTCCCCCCCCCCCCCCCAATTTTTCCCCCCTTTTTTTTTTCTTGTTCCCCCGGGGTTTTTTTTTTTTTGTAGATATTTTCATATCCCCCCCTTTTCCCCTTTTTCCTTTTGTTTTTTGGTTTCCTTTTTTCCTTAAGGGGGGCCCCCCCTTTTTTTCCCCCCCCCCCCCCCCCACAAAAACCCCAAAAAAATTTTTCCCCAATTTTTCCCTTCCCTTTTTTTTGCCCTTTTTTTTTCCTTTTCTTTTCCTTTTTTTTCTCCGGGGTTTTTTCCCTTTCCCTTTTCCCCCCCCCCCAAAAGGAAAAAAAAAGGGGGGGGGTGGGGGGTTTTTTTTTTTTCCCCCCCCCGTTTTCCCCCCCCCCCCTTTTTTTAATTTTTTTAAACCCCCCTTTTGGGCCCTTTTTTTTTTCCTTTTTCCCCTTTTTTCCCCCTTTTTTTTTAAAACCCCCAAAAAACCCCCGGGGTTTTTTTTTTTTTTCCCCGGGGGCCCCTTTTTTTTTTTCCCCTTTTTTTCCCCCTTTTTTTTTTGTTTTTGGGGGTTTTTTTTTTTTTTTTTGTTTGT
>CM031599.1:68317762-68352762 GCA_018398815.1 Conus ventricosus | reverse complement strand
CCAAAGTCCAACTCCTGACCTTCTCCAATGGCTTCTTAAGGCTGGGAGAACCGTGTTTTACTTACAGAAAAAGGGCGAGGGTGCGTCATTGGTGCCATAAAACCTGTTGCTTTGAGTAGATGGAGCTTATCTGCCTGGGAGGTAGTTCATCTAGGGAAGGCATTCTCTGATTTCAAACCAATGCTGCCTTGTGGGTATACCCATTGTGGGAAATGTAAAGCGATTAAATCCTTGCAGAAAATCCAGAATTGAGCCCTAGGGTGGTCTGATGATAAACGACACCTTCTTTCCAGTAGCTCCTGCAGCCCTGTCATGGTCAACACGTTACATCGCATCTCTCTTGGTTAGAGCAGCTGCAGGTCAAAAGGGGGGAGGGGGTAGAGAAGGGTCGTGGAGGTTGGGTGACCGACAGTCCTCATACACCCTTTGCCTTGGATTTGGTGGTTCCATTCAATGCCTTCCTTTTCACCAAGCCCATGGGCGATGGGTGAGCGGCAGACGTTAGATGGCACTGAAAGCTGCCAGCCATGGTCTGCCCTCAGGCAGTCGGTGTAAAACAGTCATTGTCTGACTATTAAAGCAGCCACCTTGGTGATGTATCAGTGCTCTTGATGGACATAACTGCTCCCATCCCTTATGGGGGAGTATCTAAAAAAGGTGTCCCAAAGAAAGCTTACTTCAACTAGCTTGTCAGCACCCTGCAGGTGACTACACATGTACAATCGCAGTCAAAACTTAAAAAAGCAAATTCCACAAAAGATTTAAGAGCAACCCACAGGAAACGCTCTCTCCATGTCTGAGCCTGGAGCAGCAAGACTTTCTTGCACAGAAAGAACTGACAGACCAGAACGTTGAACAGCGCTGGCAGCTATCAACTACAGCAGCAAAAATAACAGTACTAGGCTATCAACTACAGCAGCAACAATAACAGTACTAGGCCATCTTCGGAAGGAACAAAGAAATAACAAAACCAACACATTGCATTTCGACGTATCGGGTCTTCTTCTGGGAGGACAAATAACTTTCAAAATAATGAATGCAAAAGACGAACAGACAGTTACTTACCTCTTCGATCCTACTAGTGACTTCATGATGATAAAACTGCCCTTAAAGGAACGGTTCAGCTGATGTTAATTACCTCTTCGATCCTAGTGACTACATGATGATAAGACTGCCCTAAAGGAGCGATCCAGCTGAAGTTAATTAGCGTATAAAGGACAACAACAAAACTAGAACTGTTTTACTTTAGCCTTACAAGTTTGGTACAGTCACTTCCAGGAGACGACAAGCCCTGCTACAAGGAGACTTCAGTGCCCAAAGATATCCCAGTTCTGGCCGAATGTGAATGGACCCTATGACATACGACAAGAGAACTCATATGGGCGCTTCTCATTACATGTTGCGTCATGCATGGTTTAACCATCACCGAAAACAGAATGAGGAAGCTTTCACCAGCTGGCTAGATGACAGCCCCTCCTCACATAAAATGGCGACATTCTCCGCGCTGGAGTAAACACTTCAGATGATGTAGTATCTGAGAATCAGTGTGGCTTCGAGAGCAATAGTGGAACGATTGAAATGATCTTCACAATCCGACAGATAAAGGAAAAGTACTATGAGCAGAAACAGAATGTCTGTATTATGTTCGTAGACCCGAGAAAGCCTTTAGAAATTGATGGGCCACACTGTCCAAGCTTGACTGTCCATCAGATCATTCCACGATGGATTGTGGACATCTGCTCTGTATCTGACTCTTTCCAGTCTCCAATAGCGTACAACAAGGATTTCGTAGTATCCATACTCTTCAGCATCATGTTCGCTACCATGCTATTTGCTGCTCTGTCCTCCACTGATGCAGAAATCGCTGTCCACCAAAGATGTTATGGTCGAAATTTTTAATTTGAAGGTAAAAAGCAAAGTCACTGGGGCCTTGGTGAGAGACTTCCTGGTCACAGACGACTGCCCTTGCAGCAATGAACGAGGCAGCGTTGCAGGAACTGGCCAAATGCTTGTTGTCAGTACCCAATGAACGAGACAGCCTTGCAGGAACTGGCCCAATGCTTGTTGTCAGCACCCAATGAACGAGGCAGCCTTGCAGGAACTGGCCCAATGCTTGTTGTCAGCACCCAATGAACGAGGCAGCCTTGCAGGAACTGGCCCAATGCTTGTTGTCAGCACCCAACATCTGTGCAATGACCATCCCCTGCAGAAGACAGGTCATGCTTCACAATGCACCAACTGTGGCCCTCCAGAGTGTATCACTGAATTTGAGAGAACACAGCCCAACAACGTAGACAGCTTCACCAACTTGCAGCACAGATAAGGAAGTTGTGACTTGTGAGGACCAGTGCTTCTTTCAGCAGGCGATGGAAGCAATTGTGAGATGAACACGGCGTTAAAGTTTGTACCAACATGGCTGTCTACATGGCGTTATTTTTTTAACACTATTCTACATTTTGTAGACTTGTTACTTTCAGAGATGTGTTCTGTGAACCTATATATTAGATAGAGCTGGTTCCTTAAATAAAATGTATCCTCCATTATTCCACATTGCCACATGACGGTTCTAATATACACACTCGCATGCACATAGAGACACTCATGTGCCCCGCACGCAACATCACAACTGACTCCTTTCTTTTAATACAACAAACCAGAATACAATTTTAAGTTTCTTCCCCGGTAAAAGTTTTTTCTTCTTCTTTCTATTTGTGCTTCACTTGTTTTGACATGAGGGGGTTTTATTATTTGTTTCCCCTTTCAGTGAACAAGTTGTCCATCTTATACCAAATATTAATACTAATCTAGCAAAAACATATATTTAGGTCACACTACCTTAATTCATTCGACCATTTCACAAAATTCTCTTTCAGGTCGTACTGAAGACCAATTTGCTTTACATTTAAAAAAAAACATTCTGGGTTCACAAACCCCATTTCTCTTTGAATTTCCCAAAGGGAAGAAAACTCTTCTTTCCTTTCAGATACAAAGTAACAGTTCCAAAGACAAGGCACTGTATTAGCAATCTAAATTAATAACTTAGTTATCGAGCGATCACAGGATCCACATCTTACCTATCGGTAGAATTTTGGAAATGATTCCGTTCACGATCAAAACGAGAATAAACCATCGAAATTCGAGATCGAGGTGTAAAGCTTATAATGAAAATTATCAAATACGTTCACACAACCCATACTCACCCAAGGATCAATGACATATGTGCCTAAAAAAATAGTTTAGAATTCAGCTCTCTCTCAACTTCTTCGTCCTCTTCTTTTCAGTGGCTTGGTATACTGTGACTACGAAAAGAGGCAAAGAGACATACATAGGGATCACAGAAAACAAATTTAAAGCCAGGTACGCCAATCACAAGCTATCTTTTAAGTATGAAAAATACAAACACCAAACAGAATTAAGTAAACATATATGGGATCTTAAGAAAGCAAATACAGATTTTAACATCACATGGAAAAATATCAGAAAAGCAGCAGCATACAATAATAGCACAAAGAGATGTAATTTGTGCACAACAGAAAAGTGGATGATTCTATGCAAACCTAGTATGGCTACATTGAACACAAGAGTTGAAAGCGTAGACAGTTGCAGGCACAAAAGGAAATTTTTATCAACAAGTATAAAATAGCAACCCTGATAGGACCCCTCATACTCAATAGAGAAAGAAAGACTTACAACCCTAACAGCCCCCCCCCCCCCCCCCCCCCCCCCCCTTGCACAACACGTGCAACACAACCCCTCATACTCAATAAAGAAAGACTTACAACCCTAACAGGGCCCCCTCGCACAACACGTGCAACACAACCCAACTGGACTACAGTTCACAATCCAAACACATATATACGATCGAGGTCAGTAGCAGGGGATTGGCACGGGATCTGAAGAGAGGAAAGACCTCGAAACAAATTTGTAGTCCCGGTTTTAAGATTTGCTTTTAATCATTGTTTTAGCTGCTCCCGCATGGTTGAGCACTTTTTCAAAAAAAAGCCGGAAAATATACTACCAGCTATATATATATATATATATATATATATATATATATATATATATATATATATATATATATATATATATATATATATATATATAGAAAGAAGAAGACGCCAGAAAAACGGACCATAGCAGTGAGAGAGTGGTGTTCTGGATTTTAACTTTTTACGTTATATATATATATATATATATATTATATATATAATATATATATATATATATATATATATATATATATATATATAATGAAACAATGAGGTAAACAACAAATCTGCTGTTATCCAAAATATTTCGGCTACTTAGCCTTCCTCGGCAGGAGTTCTTCGTTTGTAAACAAACGCAACGTCATTATGTCTTTTCGAGTAGTTTTACGTCAATTGATGACGTCATTGTGTTCCTTGTCACATCAAAACATTGAGCCACGTGGTGCCAGAGTTTTTAGCTTGAAGATCCAGAATCGTTCACGCTGTTTTCGTCTGTCTGTATTGTTTGTGTGAATCCTTTCTACGGGAATGCACCGGAGGTTCTGCAGTGTGTGGTTCGGTTTGTTAAAGTGTTGAGCGACTAGTGTGTGTGTCTTTTTGTTGATGTTTGATGACACACACACACACACACACACACACAAATATATATATATATATATATATATATATATATATATATATATATATATATATATATATATTTGTGTGTGTGTGTGTGTGTGTGTGTGTGTGTGTGTGTGTGTGTGTGTGTGTCCCCCCCTCTCTCTCTCTCTCTCTCTCTCTCTCTCTCTCTCTTGCTCTCTCTCTTTCTTACTCTCTCTCTCCTTCACTTAAAGTCTTTCAGTTGTCTGTGTTTTGTGGCTACACCCTTTACTGTAAGCCAGCATTAAAGTTCACTGCACGTGGTAGGCTTTCCAGTGATGTCTCGTGAAAAATGAGCTATGACCTTCTTTGAAAGTTCTAGGTGTGGCATCGGATTTAGTCTTTGATTTTATTATTGATAAGTCCTTGTCCGACAAAAAGACATGTTATGTATGTGTGTGCATATATTCTTCTAGAAGGCTCGCCGTATTATTCTTATTATTTTTTAGGGAATATGGAGTGTCTTTGCTGGAAGAAGTTTTGTGTGTGTGTGTTTTGTTTTACTTTTAATTAAAAATAATGTTTCTGTGATTGTAGACAGTGACTTGAACAGCACAGTATCAAAATGTTCTTGCGATTTTGAGGAAAACGCGTCTGAAAACGGTAATCAGTATAAAAGTGGACCACTACAGGTTTGAAATTCAGAGGACATTGTTTTGAATAATTAGTAGGAAATGATACATCGCAAAAGGCACGGTCACATTCCATAAACGATGTTCTGGAGATTTTCATTCTCCTTTTAGCTGATGATGTGGTTTTGTTATCAGAAACAGTGATAGGATTACAAGGTCAGTTAAACACTTTACAAGGTGTTGGTGCTTCATTACAGTTAAAAGTCAACTTGACAAACAAGCAACATAATCGTATTTAGGAAGAGAGGGTATCTTGCAGCGAGAGAAAGTTGGACATACAACGGATCTATAGTGCCTGCTATTAATGTATATAAGTATCTGGGTACCTACTTCTCCACACGTTTCATTTTTGCCTTGCTTGCAAGGATTTAGCAATTAGAGCAAAAAAACGCATTATTGCACATTATGAAACAAATATCATTGCTAAGAATGATTCCCTTACTCGGTTTTTGAAATTGTTTGATTGCCAGATTTAACCTATGTTACAGTACGGAGCTAAAATATGGGTCCTTGATGCTGCCGCTATTAAAAAAAATAAAAAAAATCCATCGTTTTGCTCTAAAGAAGTTGTTTTGGTGTACCTTTGCAAACCCCGAACGATTTTGTATATGGTGAAACAGCAAGGTATCCTATATGTTTGAATTCTGTTGTTAAATGTATCAGATACTGGTTACAAATTGTTTAATGCAAGAGCACAGATTACCACTCAAAGCGTAGAGAATGTTGTTGGACTTAGACAATACAGGAAAGAACAACTGGATGACGAAGGTGAGGATGAAACTGTGTGAATATGGTTTCAGCTTTGTATGGATGAACCAAGGTGTAAGTGATATATACAATATATATATATAACAAACTAATAAATTCCAAGGATAAGTACCGAGCACCGTTCCAGCAACTTACAGAGCAGCTTGGTGTTGCAATGACTGCAAGAAATATTGAATTATAAACAAAGCTTGCTCTTATGTCTTAGATTGAAGAAATAGGGGAAATACGCATTCATATCTGCAGCAGTAGATGATTCTGCCTAATTAACAGTATGTGCTTGAGTGGGTGAATGGGGAAAAATATAATAAATGCTCTCAAAATGAGCCTTCAGCAAGCTTATATTCTCCAAGGGGGAGACATCATCCAATAGGGAGGGAAACTCACTAACATAAACTCCGATCATATACCAATATTTCGAAACTTGGTTGTTTCTCCTCAGTGACCGCGGAAAGTGGTAATTTGACTCCTCTGCCTTTTCAGTTTTAAGAAGAATGCAATCCCAGAAAAGGCTGGTATGCAATACCGTAGTATGTTTGTTGAGTTTTCAAAAAAACCAACCAAAGTGCCATCTAAGAAGCAAAAGAAAATATGAAAGAGCAAAACAAGCTACATTTTCTTGTGAAAAGCAGAAAATATAAAAAGATATCCTCTTAAGACACAAGTGCTGAGGGCCAGTCTTAAGAGGATATCTTTTATATTTCTACTTCTACTGAATATATATATATATATATATATATATATAAAATAAATATATATATATATATATATATATATATATATATAGATCAGTATATTAAAATGCCTAAAACATTTTTTTAAGTGCTCAACCCCTTGGGAGCAACATTAGTTAAAACAAGTTAAAAGAGGAATCTTAAAAACTATCTACAAAATTTGTTTCGAGCGTGTTGCACTGTCATCAGGATATATAGGGGGACAGTCTTTGAGCCTACGCCTGAGGTTCCACCCAAAGATGCAAGGGAGATCAAAAGACAAAACACAGTGGATCCTCAGGCGTAGGCTCAAAGACTGTCCCCTACATTTTATATTATTTGCATAATGTCTTTAGTTTTACACAACTTTTTTTCCTCCCCACACTTTTGTTTGGTTGCATTTACTACTCTTCGCTGGCTGCTCTGGGGTGCTATTGGATTCTTTTTTGCACCCATGGTGGTGAGAACACCACAGTATTATTGACTGGGGTGTGTCTCTATTTGACGCCTGGAGCACAGACACAACCACCCGGGTGTCTCCCTGATGAGTCCCGATCCAGTGGGCGAAAGGCCTCGGAGCAGGCAATACAAATATATCTGCCTTAAAAAGGGATTGCGATGGTTTCCTTATGCAGCTAGTGAAGAGTTTTCATATCTGTAACATATTTTTTTTTTTTTAATTTCATTTTCCCAGTTTTCTCCATCTTCAAACTCCCCTCCCTTCCCCCCCCTCAAGTCCAAATCTTTGCCAGACAGTTCAGTTGTTGGCCTGAGCTGTTTTTTTCCCCACTAATTAGATTGTTCGTCTATGTATTTTGTCCGACTTTATTCAAGTTAAAAGGCTGTGCCAGTGTTGAATAAAAGTTACTCTGTGTTAGGTTTCCTTATGGGAGCAAAACATACCGCACTTGTTTACTGTTTGTTGGTTTTAGTTTCTCATTTTAAAATCTTATTTTAAACTGGTATATATATATATATTGTGTGTGTGTGTGTGTGTGTGTGTGTGTGTGTGTGTATCGAGGAAGATGGACAAACAACTAAAGCGTATCATGGCTAGATTCAGATTCAGATATTGCTACTCATCATTTCGTTATAGACTATTCTGTGATAGAAATCTTTTTTGTCCATTATGCCAAAATTTGAAAGAAGACGAAGTTCATTTTGTACTGGGCGTGTCTAAGATTAAGAGAACTCAGAGGGCAATTCATACCACAAAAAATATTTCAAGAATCCTTGTCGTTTGAAATTGGTCTTGTTATTGTCAACATCTAATAAACATGCTATTAAACGACTTGCTTTTTACCTATATAAAACATTCCAGAAGCGAAGTGTTTAGTAACATGATGAAGACCAATGTCAATATGCGACAAGAATCACAATGCATATCCCCATTCTAAGCGACTTTGGCCTTTATGAATAAAGCATTTAAGTCTTTGAGTCTTTAGTCTCTCTCTCTCTCACATAATCAAACACATCAGTACACATACTTGATTGTCCTTTGGACTGAACTTCATTGCCCTGCTTTCAGGATTTTGTGTGTTCTTGGATGTTTTATAATTGCTGATCTTATATTTTTTAATTGTTGTTGTAACAGTATATCTATTTTGTTTTATTGCTCAGGACTTTGCTCTAGAATTAATACAATGGACCATTGTAATGTAAATTAATAATGATACTGGATTACGCATGGGTCACCTAAATGTTTATCATCTGCCAAATAAGATTCATGATGTCTGTTTTCTTCTAAACGAATCCCCTTCTATTCATCTGCTTGGTCTTAGTGAAACTCGCCTTGACTCCCGTTTCACTGATACAGCTTTATCCATAACTAACTATAACTTTGTCCGACGCGATGCAGATCACTCTGGTGAAACAGGACTTGGAATATATATTCCTCAAAGCATCGCTCACTGTACAAAAAGGCGGCGTGACCTTGAGCTGATAATGTTGAAAGTATTTGGCTGCAGGTCAAACTCTCCAACTCATGCCCCTCTTCAAGTTGATATGTGAACAGGAATCCCGGCTGCCACTTTCCTTAGGTATGACAACTTTGTATACTGATGGAAGATGTTATATAAGAGCGATCCAAATGTCATACGTCTTGTGATATATAACTGAACTGTCAAACGTCAGCCTGCCCGGGATGGCTAACCACCACACTCTTTTCTGCATCAGCTTATTCATAATCCAATATAATCAAAAGACATCTTCTATTTCACGAGTTTTGTCATTAGGCCAATACGATTGACCCATCTAGGGTGGCGGAATTATTCATTTATTTATTGTACGTTGTTGTATGTCGAGTAACCGTCCCTTAGTGTGGCTTGTGTGCTGTTGCACCTAAATGTAGTTCAGCTCGAGGTTAGGTTAGCTTTCTCTCTCACTCTCTCTCTTCACGTCTCTCTCTCTCTCACTAATCCAACTGCCCTAGGCAATCATCCAGCAGGTCACGGTGGCTGTACTTTTCTCTCGAACTTCTGTCTCTATCGGCCTCTCCACCAGTCTTATACCTGCCGCACGTGCATTATATTTCTCTTAGCATGAGGTATTCTCACTCCTGAGACGTAGCTAGGCATGTTTGGCCAGTCCATCGCTTAGGCAGGTTTTCTCTTCACTCGAGCGAAGATGTCCCCAGGATCGCCCCGCTCCGTTCTGGTCTACCCATTTCGTTCGAAGGTAACATCGGTAACCTTCATTCTACAACGCCTGTAGGGGAGGACATCACTTCATCTCTTTCCCGCATATGCGCTGCTGTCCCTCGACTGGACCGAGCAGAGAGAGCCGCTATGACCCGCCACATCTGGGTCACCCACGAGTAGCTTGAAAGCATCAATTTCGTGGTTTGCGTCTGTGTTTTTTTTTGTTTATAGCCGGCTAATTCTACTCTTTTGCGCAAATTTCCTTTTGTTTTCAAAATTATAAAAGAAATATTGTTTGAGCCACTTTTCTCTGGTTACTCAATCTTTAACTGGACATTCTCAAATTATAATCCAAAATTCTTTCTCCTTTTTATGCATCTGGTGATGCGGTTAGTCGAGTGTGAAGGGAGAACCTGTTGATTCAGGATTGAACTACTTGCTAGGTCCGTTCTCCCCGCCCCTTTCCACAATCACGGTCTCTATTCTTGGCCCACCGTCTGTTTGTGTGGTGCAAGGGGAACGAGTTTTATGGTTTTGGGGGGGGGCGAGCGTGGCGTACGCATGATTAGTCGTTTGGGATGCTGGTTGGAGAATTGTGACATATTATTTTGAAATGTTGCTATAAAATGTGGTGATAATTGTGCCCATTGAATTATTATTTTGCAAATGTGGTGGCAGTATGAAAAACATGGTTGCTGTATTAGTTCAGTTCTAAGAAGGAAAATGTTGAACGTGATGGGGAAGGATGAATAAATTTCTATCATGTGTTTAGCCTGTAATTAATCTCTTACTGCTTCGTGTGAGAAGACTTTAGCGAACATTCCTCAGTTGGTTGTTTCTTGTTATGCTCAGGTCTGTGTTGAGGGTGCTGTTAATGTATTCACAACCTCCCTCGCCAATCATGCGAGTGGCTGTTAGGATTTAACAGCATGTGTCAGACCGTACTGACGCGGGTTCCAGTACCTTTCTTTCCTCCAGTTTCCGTTTTCTCTCCCCGGGGCTTCACCGAGCTTGGACTGTTGGGCCGCGCACATGTTGGGGCCGCGCACTGGTGGAGAAGCACGGGACTTTGCTGGAGTCCGACTCCCTGTCCGGGACTCTCAGCGACAACGCCTCGTCCACGGATGCGCTCTCGCACCGTCCTGCCTCAACAGCCCATGTGACCAGTGTGGTAGCTCTGTGGCGTGCAATTGGGTGTGTGTTGTTGTGGTCAAGGTGTCGGCTTGAACGACCTTTCAAGAACCGACCCGGTTTGGGCACTGGTGCGACAGGGTGCTCCATGGACTTTGGAGGAGGCAGGTGTGGGTGGGGGGGCTACATGAGACACGGAAGGGATGGGTGCTGGAAATCTTATTTATAATTATGGTTGTGGTGTGTGATTTTGTTATTAATGTGTGTGTCGTTAGTGTGTTGAAATGCTTGATTGTGATTGTGCATGTTGTGAGTGTGTTGGAATGCTTAATTGTGTGTATGGTCGTGTGTGTTGAAATGCTTGATGTGATTGTGCATGTTGCTGTGTTGTTGAGAATACTTATTTGTGACTATGTGTGTTGGTGTGAATAAGGGTGTGTTGTATCGTAATCTTTCTTGTGTGGTCTCTTGCGAGGCGTGTGAGGTCAGTCACTCCCTTCACTCCCATCTAGACCGATCCTGTCAGGGCAGACCTCCAGGGTCGGTCGTGACATTTGTGGGGGCTCGTCCGGGAGTGTGAAGGGCTCTGACTGTCTCTCTCGTTTCGCGGAGTACCTGTCCAGTTCTGTCTGTTTGTATAGTTTAGTAGTTTGTTGTTTGTTTGTGGGTGGTTGGCTGGGTGACTCTAGCGTGTAGGGAGTCTTTTGGTGGCCGAAGGAACATCCGGTGTGACTGGGGAGTCGAGTCGAGACAAGGGGGATCGACCGCGATCCAGACCTCTTTCCGCCGGGTGCCTCACGCAGATACGGCCGTAGACTTGCCTTTCTGTTGCCCTCAGTTGCATTCCTGTTTTGTAGTTAACCAGTTTTTCTTAACCGGGTGGTTATTGGTACAGGTGGGTGTATCGGACGTTAGTGTTCTTTTTCTTTTCTCCGGATTCCGTCTGTCATTTTTTTTTTTTGTCGGTGAGCCCCACCGCACTGTTGCTCGTGTTGTGGAGCGCGGTGTTGCCAGAGTGTGGGAGCCGACATTTTTATTATTGTCGGTTGAGCCCACCGTTTGCTTCCGTGTTTGGGTGGGACGCTTGTACGTGTTTGCTGTTTCTCAGTCAGTCACCAAGAGACGTGACATATCCGAGCGTATTCGTTTCTTCCAGTGGAATTGTCTTTCCCCTATTTGAGAACCGTAGGATATAGTTGTCATGGCAACGTCGTGCTGTGGTATGGCGGCGTGCGTCGAAGAAAAGGTCTTCAAAGTGTAGTCCTACTAGTTAAGACTAGTACTTTCGACTACAGGACTTCACTTATTCCAGTGCTGTAGCCGATAGTCCCGAGTCTTTCACTACTTCTTCGCTGGGGATCTTTCTGCCGAGACCCCACCTGACCGTCGCTCGGAGCGTCAGAGTATGGTAAGCAACTGTGGGCTTCTGTTGGGTCGCAGAGACCGAAACCTTCTCCTTCCATGCTTCCCCTCGTAAGGAGTATGCCCGGGAGGACTTTCCTCATGGAAAGTCGAGACCCAAGGGACGGGTCAAACGGGTATCCTCCCGTGTGGGGGTGGTGAATCCTGCCCAGGACATCGCTTCCGTCCTGATGTTTTTGGAGCGACAGCAACGAGAGGATGAGGCCCTCGTAGGGAAGAGGCTGTCCAGACAGGAAGCCCTCCTTAGGGAAGAGCTAGAATGCAGGAAAGCTCTGCGAGGGAAGATAGAAGCACTGCGCAGAGAGGAGGCTCGCTAGACAGGAAAGCTCTGCGTAGGAAGGAGGCTGACAGAGCTCAGGGCATAGGGAAGAGCAATCATCAGGAAGCCCTCCGAAGGAAGAGCTAGAAGGATGGAGGGCCCGTAGGGAAGAGATGGAACAACTTCTTTTCGCGGCTCCCGCATCTGTAAATCAGGGGGTTAACACAGGCAAGTGATAGAGTTGAGGCCCAAATTAAAGCTTCCAGAGTTCAGACCTAGTGAGGACATTGATATGTTCTTAGAGCATTTTGACAAGGTGCTAGTTCATACCAATTGTCTGAGAACAAAAGGCCATGCACCTTTTTTCTGGATTATCAGGTCTGCAAGGGAGTGGTGTCACCTCTAAAGAAGCGCGTCTATGCAGACTGCAGTGGCTTGTCGTAAGCGTTTCCAAAATTTCCCAAGAGAACTCAGGGGGAAATTCATACCACAAAAATTTTTCAAAATCCTTGTCGTTTAAAATTTGGGTTTTGTATTGTCAACACTAATAAACATGCTAAAAAACATTGTTTTTTTACCTATTAAAACATTCCAAAGCGAATTTTTTAAGTAACAGGGAAAAAAGACCAAGCAATAGCACAAAAATCACAAGCATATCCCCATTCTAAGCGATTTTGGCCTTTAGAATAAAGCATTAAGTTTTGATTTTTGTCCTCTCCCTCCATAACCAAACATCAACACATACTTAAAATTGCCCTTTTGGCTGAATTTCATTGCCCGCTTCGGATTTTGTGTGTTTTTGGAGTTTTATAATTCGACTTAATTTTTAATTGTTTTTGTAAAGATATCTATTTTGTTTTATTGCTCAGGACTTTGCTCTAGAATTAAAAAATGGCCCCTTTGTAATGAAATTTTAATAATATACTGGTTTACGCATGGGCCCAAATTTTTACCCGAAAAATAAATTCATGATGCGTTTTCTTTAAAAAACCCCCTTCTTTTCACTGCTTGGTTTAGTAAACCCCTGACTCCCGTTTTCACTGTACAGCTTTACCAAACTAACAAAACTTTGTCCGACGGCGATGAGATACCTGGTAAACAGACTTAAATATATTTTTCATCAAAGCATCGCCCTGTCAAAAAGGGGGCGTGCCCTTTGACCTGATAATGTTGAATGTTTTGGGGCTGCAGTCAAACTCTCCAACTCAGCCCCTTTTCTATTTGGGATATGGTACAGGAATCCCGCTGCCATTTTCCTTTTGGGACAACTTTGTATACTGGGATGATTATATAGCTACCCAAATGTTTTTTCTTTTTGATTTTAACATTGATCGTTAAAACGGCAGCCTCCGGGGATGCGCCACCACACCTTTGGGCTTGCATCAGCTTATTCAAACCAACAGTACAAAAGACATCTTCTAGCACGAGTTTGTCAGGGGCCTATGACATTGACCCTCTAGGGTGGGGGAATTTATTAAATTTTTATTTCTTTTTGTTGTTGTCGTGTATCCGCCCATGTGGCTTGTGTGCTTTTGCCCTTAATGAGTTCCTCGGGTTAGTTTGTTTTTCTCTCTCTCTCCTCTCTCTCTCTCCCCCCTTTCTCTAATTCCCACTCCCCGTGCAATTCATCCTGCATTTTACGGTGGCGGGTACCTTTCCTCAACTTTTGCTTTTCGGCCTCCACCTTTTTTTAAAAACCCTGCCGCACGGCATTTTTCTCTTAGCGAGGTTTTCACTCTGGACTGCGGGCATGGGCCGCCATCGCTTAGGCGGTTTTTCTCTTCATCGAGGGGAAATGTCCCGGAGCGCCCGCCCCGGGTTTTGGGTTCTTCACCATTCGTCGGGTACATCTACCTTATTCCTACAGCGGCTGTAGGGGGGGGACATCACTTCACTTTTTTTTCCCGCATATCGCTGCTGCTCTCGACTGGACAGAGGGCAGAGAGATCGCTTGCCCCCGCCACTTTTGGGTCACCCAGGTATTGTAACATCAGTTTCGGGTTGTTTTGTTTTTT
This sequence comes from Conus ventricosus, assembly GCA_018398815.1. Taxonomy (NCBI): domain Eukaryota; kingdom Metazoa; phylum Mollusca; class Gastropoda; order Neogastropoda; family Conidae; genus Conus; species Conus ventricosus. The sequence continues at coordinate 68,338,555 of CM031599.1, read as the reverse complement.
TTTTTTTAGCCGGCTAATTCTTTCTTTTGCCAATTCCTTTTTGTTTTCAAAATTAAAAAAAAATATTTTTGGCCACTTTTTCTCGGGTTTAAAATTCAATCTTTTAACTTGGCCATTCTAAATTATACCCAAAAATTTTTCTCCTTTTTTTGATCTGGTGATGCGGTAGTCGGTGGGGATGGGGAGAAGGGTGATTCAGGTTTGGGTCTTGTTTGGTCTCGTTCGTCCGCCCCTGTCACAATCACCGGTTCTTTTTTTTGGGCCACCGTCTGTTTGTGTTGCAAGGGGGAACGAGTTTTAGTTTGCGAGCGTGCGTACGCATGATTAGTCTTGGATCGTGGTTGGAAAAAATGTGTTTTTGAAATGTTGCAAAAAAATGTGGTGATAATTGTCCATTGAATTATTATTGCAAATGGGTGCAGTTAAAAGCGATGGTTGCTGAAAATTCAGTTTAAGAAAGGAAAATGTTAAACGTGAATAGGGAAGGAGAAAACAATTTTCTATCCATGTTTTTTAGCCGGGAATGTAATCTTTCCCCTGCTTGTGTGGGGAAAACCCTTTTTAGCGAACATTCCCAGTTGGTTACGGTTTTTATGCTCGGGCTGGTTGAGGGGTGTAAAAATGATTCAGCAAACCCCCCCTCGCCCACAGCAGGGGGTTTTAGGATTTAACAGCATGGGTCAGCCCGTACGACGCGGGGTTCCGTACCCTTTCTTCTTTCCTCCATCCGTTTCCCTCCCCCCGGGGGCTTCACCCCGGAGCTTCCGGGTTGGGGCGCACGGGTTGGGGCCCGCACTGGTGAAACACGGGACTTTGCGGGATGGGCCTAATCCTTCCAAAACCCTCCAGCGACAACGCCTCGTCCCACGGGATGGCTCTCCACCGTCCTTGCACTTCAACGCCCATTGACCATGTGGTTAGCCCTGGGGCGTGCCTTTTGGGTGTTGTTTGTTTGTCAGTGGTGTCGGCATAAAAGGGACACTCCGTTCAAAACCCGCCCCCGGTTTGGGGGCACCTGGTGCAGGGGGTGCTCCCAGTGAACTTCGGGGGCAAGGGTGTGGGGAACTGATGAGACACGGAAAGGGGTTCTGGAAAGCTTTTTATAATTTGGTCTTTTTGGTGTGTTGAAATGCTTGTTTGTGATTGTGCAGTTTGTGGCGTTGGGAAGCAAAATTTGTGTGTATGTCGTGTGTGTTAAAAATTTTTTATTGTGTTGTCAGTTGGGCGTTGGAGCTTAATTGTGTGTATGTCGTGTGTTTGAAATGTTTTGATTGTGATTGTGCATGTTGTGTGCTTTGGGAATCTTAATTTTGAATTCGTGTTGTTGAAAACTTATTTGGGACATGTTGTTGGGGAAAAATGGGGTGTTGTTTTGTAATCTTTTTTTGTGTGGCTCTTGCGAGGCGTGGAGGTCAGTCACTCCCTTCACCCCATCAGACCGACCCTTGGGGCAAAACCCCCAGGGGTCGGCGTGACATTTTGGGGCTAGCCGGGATGAAAGGGCTTGACTGTCTCTCTTTTCACGGAGTACCGCCCATTTTTGTCGTTCGAAAAATTGGTTAGTTTTGTATGTTTGGTTTGGGTGGTTGGCTGGGTGACTCTAGGGTGGGACTTGGTGGCCTAAAGGGAAAACATCCGGGTGACTGGGGAGTCGGGGTGAACCAGGGGGAGTCACCGCGCCCAAACCCTCCTCCTTCCGCCGGGTGCCTTACGCAGAACGGCCCGTAAGACTTTTTTCTTTCCACCATCTGTCATTCCTTTTTGATTACCTTTTTTTTTTAAAACGGGGGGTTTATTGATACAGGTGGGTGTATCGGACGTTATGCACTTTTTCCTCTCTCCGGAATTTCGTCTGCCATTTTGTTTTTTTTTTTGGTGAGCCCCACCGCACTGTTGCCGGCTGTGGACACGGTTTGCCAGAGTGGGAGCGCCGGACATTTTTTTTTTTTTTTTTTTGGGTGGCCCCCCCGCACTTTTGCTGTGCTGTGGAGCGGGGTGTTGCCAAGTGGGGCAGCCAAAAACTTTGTTCGCTGACTTTTTTTGTAATTTTGCTGTTTCTCAGTCAGTCACCAAACGGACATACCCGAGCGGTATTTGTTTCTCTTAGGGGAAATTTGTTTTTCCCCTTTTTTGGAACCGAGGATATATTGTCAGGCAACGTCCATGCGGTTTTGGTGACGCGTGCTCAAGAAAAGGGGTTTTTCAAAATGTAGTCCCTACTATTATACCAAAATTTTCGACTACAGTGTTTTTCCACTTATTCCAGTGCTGTAGCCGAAGTCCAGTGAGTACTTCACTTTCTTGCAAATTTCTTCCTGCTGAGACCCCGACTGGCCTGGGAAGCGTCAAGATAGCGAAGCAACTGTGGGCTTTTGGGGTCGCAGGGACCGAAACCTCCCCTCTCCACTTCCCCTCGTAAGGGTATGCCCGGGAAATTTTTCCTCAGGGGAAAAGTCGGACCCGGGGGAGGGGTCAAACGGGTCATCCTCCCGTGTCGGGAGTAGTGAACCCCTCCCAGGACATCGCCTCCCCTATGTTTCGGAGCAACGGGCGACGGGGGATAGGCCCCTACGGGGGAAAAGAGGCTGTAGGCGGGAGGCCCTCCGTGGGGGAAGAGCTAGATGGGCGGGAAGCTGCGCGGAAAAAGGCAACTCTGCGCGAGAGGGGGGCGCTAAAAGGGAAGCCTCGTAAGGAGGAGGCAAGCGCTGGGGAAAGGGGGCTGTGGCAGGAAGCCCCGTGGGGAAGAGTTAGATCAGGTAGGGAAAGGCTCCCCAGACAGGAAGCTTCGAAGGGGGAGATGCCAACAGGAACTCTGCGCAGGGGGGAATGAAAAACTTTTTTCGCGCCTCCCCATCTTAAATCAGGGGGAAAAACCCAAACGGGCAAGTGATAGAGTTAGGGGCCCCAAAAATTTAAAGCCCAGAGTTAAACCCTAGTGGGCATTGATATGTTTTTAGGAAATTTGACAAGGACTAGTTTTCTACCAATTGTCTAGGAACAAAGGCCAGCACCTTTTTTTCTGGTTTACGGTCGCAGGGGTTGGCCCACTCTAAATGAGGCGCGTTTTAGCAGACATGCATTGGCTCTGCGTAAGCGTTTCCCCTTACCCAGAGACGTACAGGGGGAAATTTTAGGTCCATAAAAAGAATAACATGAGACCTTTGTGCATTTTGGAGAACGGGAAAAAACCTAGGGACTGGCGCAGTGGCTAACGGGCTTGGGGATCTTTTTCCATCGAACAGCTGACCAACCCCCGTGCCCCAAGTTGGGACCGTAAAGGCGAGCAGCACCACGGGGCGCGGCTGCGTTATCCCGGGGGTTTTTTTGCTGAACCCCGAGAGCTTATGGGCATCGCCAGATAGGGCAGGAAGACCCCCACGGATTTAGTCCCCCCCCCCCAAAGGGCCCCCGACGAGGGCTAGGGGGTCGAGCAAGACAGGCTTTTCATGGGGGCCCAAACCCGACTGTGTTTTTTTTGTGCGCCTGCCCATTAGGAAAGTTCCCCTAAAGCCGCCGGAAGTCTGGGGCTATCCTTCCGCGTCCTCGGCCCGGCTAACGTGGGCCCAAATCCCCTCTGGGGGTTAGAGTGCCCAGTATTTCTTTCCCTTGTTTTTTCCTTTGGGTCGACTCCATCGGGGATTGGGGAGCATCAAACGCCTTTGGGGTAAGGATTTTTTTTCTCCGGGGCTCAGGGGGGCGCAGTTATGAGTGTGGGGGTTGGGGGCGGTTTTTCCTCCACCCGCCCTTTCTGTACTTTTCCTATCCCCCCCCCCCCACTTCTGTGGCGAAGTATGGGCCATGGGGTTTTAAACACAACGAGACAAAAAATAATACCACATCAACACTCTTACTCCATACCTTCTTACCCAGGGATAAAACCTAGACTTTTAAAAAAAAATTTTACCCCCCCTCTTTATTAAATTACTAAGAAATTTCTACTCTCGGAATTCCGGGGAGAACAGAAAGAATGGGGTAGTCTCAAAGGGTTTTTCACTCGCTTAACATCCCCGAAAGATTTTCCCAAGGGCCTTCTCGTCGCCTCTCCTCAGTAGTTCCCCAGGGACGACGTCAAAACGCCCCAACCTGGTTTGCTCCACGATAAAAAACGTACCCCGGGACCTTCCCTCTGTATTCTTCAACCGGGAAACCTCAAACGCCTCGGCGGGGAGCCCCCATTTCTTCTCCCCCGAGGGAGCTGCCACTTACTTCTTCACAAGGGTGCGGGCCTCAAACCCCTACGGCAGGGAGCTCCTCCAGTTCTTCACTCCCGAGCGGAGCTGCCACCTCACAAACAAAGTCGGGAACACCCCTTTACCATCCCATTCCTAACACTTAAATAATAATTTAACTATCACTTCGCTCCACCTGAAAAACAACCCCCATTCCCCCTCCACCCCGGCAATTCCGAGAAAAATAAAAAAATAATTTTATTTCCAATTCATTCAACAAAAAAGACAACATTTTAATATTATAAAAAAAAAAAAGCTTTGTCCCCCTCACAGGGCCTCGAACCATCTCGAATCTAAAAACAGGAAAGAATAATTTTAATAACTTGTCAAACTATTCTTTCGTAAAACTATCAAAAAACCAAAAACAAAACCCAACGTAAAGAAAATGAAATTTTATAACTTAACAAACACAAAGTCTTCAACTACCCGGGCCTCTCCCCCCAACTACACGTTTACGCTCTCTCGGCTGTCACAGCAGACAGCGCACGCTCTCTCTCTGGGTCTGTAAGCGACGCTAAACTTTTCGACCGGGCCCCCAAAAAAAACTTCAAGTCACCGTTATAAAAACGAAACGAGACCATGTCCCCTCTAAAACCTGTGCCGGCTACACACATGTCGCATCACATATCAAACTTTTAACCAGTTTGGGGCACTTATACACTGCAATAAAAAAAATGCACCTCATTTCATACTAAACACAATTAAAAAAAAAACCTATAAAAATATTAAAACATTTTCTTTCAGCGGTGGAGCGCCCCTTTACCCTTTTCAAGGGAAAACTATCACCTTTGCGGACAACGCAGTCATCCGGTCTAGGGACCGCCCGTACAGGCGGTGGGGGGTTCCCACACGCGCCAAGCTAAAAGCAGGAACGGGAATTGCCCCTTTTCTACAGCCGATCTCTGCGGGGTTCTGGCCAGGGTGACCTGCACCATGATCCGTCTTCAGGCCAGGATTGGATGCCCAAACGCCTGCGAAAAAAGGGGGGCATCCCCCAGTCTGCCCACATGCAAGGGTGGTTTTAAGCTCCACAAGGGGACCCTTTGGTTTACTAGGCAATCGGGTACCCAAACAACGTCTTCCCCCAAAGCTTGAGAATTCTGTTCTCCCCCCGGGCCCATATTCACCCAGGGAGGCCATAGGTCAAAGCGACCCCCGAGCGAGAAAGACAAGACTTCCGGCCAGGGATAAATCGCAGGTTAGGCGTACTGCCCGTTGCGTGTCTGCCCAAAGGACAACGCCAAGGGTCGCTTGAAGCGTGTTCCCCTAGGGGCAGTGCCATTGTTGGGGGGCCATACAAGGTTTGGGGTAGACCTGGGGGACCCCTTAATCCCCCACCGATCGGGTCACCCTACTTTTTGGTACGGGAGACATGCGACCGATCCCCAAAGGCTGTCCCCTTAGGACTATCAACCCCTACGTTGCTGATTTCCCTCTGGGAGTTTGGGCGCGCACTGGCGTGCCCAAGAAGTACGGCCGGAAATTTGTACGGGGAGGTCACTCCTCCCATCCTGACCGGCCTCCCCATCGGGCCGGGGGCCAAGGTTAGGCGGGAACTGCAGGTCATTTTCGCCATTTTTAAAGGGGTTTCCCGCAAACGGGGTGTGACTATCCAGCCGGCCCTATCACACATTGGAGAAATCCAGAGGGCCAAGCCCCCCCAAAAAGGGGATACCCTTTTTTTCTCTGTACAGGACAGTTTCACTTCAGTGATGTTAAACGGTAAAACACCACTGGTTCAGTGTTTTCTTTTTTGTTGGAAGGTTTTTTTGTTGATAATAAATGAAATGTATTTTCCCCCTTAACTTCGTGACGTTGTATTGGATTTTTTGTACTCTGCGACCAGAGGTTGGGTTCGGTCCATTGTTTTGAAATTTTCCATGCTCAAGGTTCAAAAGGGGCACTGAAAATCAGAAAACAGAGCTTTTTTGAAGGGGGGGTTGCCGATTTTGTCACGAGGGCCAAGACGATTGACCCACTAAAGGGCGGAATTAATTTATTTTTTTATTGTCGTTGTTGTTTTTCCCTGTATCCGCCCTTAGTGTGGTTGTGGTGCGTTGCATTAAGAGTTCACTCAGGTTAGGTTTGCTTCTCCTCTCCTCTCTCTAAATTTCCACTGCCCGGCAATTCATCCCGCAGGTTCACGGGGGGCGGACCTTTTTCCCTTTAACTTTCTTCTATCGGCCTTCACCCGTCTTTTTACCTGCCACACGGATTTTTTTTCCTTTTCTTGAGGTTTCTCACTCTGTAGTGCGTGGCATTTGGCCGCCCTTGCTTAGGCAGGTTTTTCCTTTCCCGAGCGGAAGATTCCCTGGGGCGCCCGCTCCGTTCTGGTTCTTCACCATTTCGCGAAAAGGGACAGTCGGTACCTTCATCCCTACAGCGGCCGTAGGGGGGGGGGACTCACCATCTCTTTTTTCCCATCTGCGCTGCTGTCCCTCGACGGGCAGAGGGCAAAAAGAAATCGCTTGACCCGCCATTTTGGTCACCCCCGGGGAGCTGGTAAACATCAGTTTGTGGTTCTTTTTTTTTTTTGTTGTTCCGGAAAATTTTTTTTCTTTTGCGCAATTTCCTTTTTTTTTTTCAAAAAAATAAAAAAAATATTGTTTAGACCCCTTTTCCTTGGTTAATTCAAAATTTTAAATTGCCCCTTTAAATTATATCCAAAATTCTTCTCCTTTTTTTTGCATCTGGTGATGCGGTAGTCGGTGGGGATGGGGGAGAACCGGGATTCAGGGTTGGACTTGCTTGGTCTCCCGTCCCCCCCCTGTCACAATCACCGGCCTTATTCTTCGGCCACCGTCTGTTTTGTGTCAAGGGGAACGAGTTTTATGTTTGCACGTGCGTACCAATTTGTCGTTTGGATGCTGGGGGAAATTGTGTTTATTTTGAAATGTTGCTATAAAATGTGGTAAAATTTTGCCATTGAAATTTTTTATTTCAATGTGGGGCAGTTATAAACATGTTGCTGTATTTTTCAGTTCAAAAAAGGGAAAAGTTTAACGTGAATGAGGGGGGGATAATATACATTTTTCAAACCCTGTTTTAGCCTGTGAATGAATCCACCCGCCAGTAGGAAACCTTTAGCAACATTTTCCTCGTTGGTTTACGTGTTAGCTCAGGTCTTGTTAGCTGGTGAAATTAAAGTATTCAGCAAAAACCCCCCCCTCGCCCATCTGCGAGGGGGTTAGGATTAACAGCATGGGCAGACCGTACTGTGCGGGGTTCCCCTACCCTTTCTTCTTTCCTCCCAGTTTCCCTTTTCCCCCTCCCGGGGGCTTCACCCGGAGCTGCACTGGTTGGGGCCGCGCAGGTTGGGGCCGCGCATGGGGGGAGAAGCACGGGGGACTTTGCTGGCGGGCCAAAACCCGCCAAACCCCACGACAATCCCCGCCACGGGGTGCCCCCACCGTCCTTTGCACTTTTAACAGCCCCTGGCCATGTGGTTAGCCCTGGGCGTGCGATTTGGGGGTGGTTGTGTGTTAATGGTTCGCATCAAAGACATCCCCTTTAAGAACCGACCCGGTTTGGGGGACCTGGGGGCGAAAGGGTGCTCCCAGTGAACTTCAGGCGGGAAAGGGGGTTGGGGGGAAATGCATGAGACACGGAAAGGGGTGGGTGCTGGAAATGCTTATTTATAATTTTGGTCGGTTCGTGTGTGAAATGCTTGATTTTGATTTTGCTTTTGTGGCTTTTTGGGAAAGCTTAAATTTTGTGTATGCGGCGGTTTTAATGCTTGATGTGATTGTGCATGTTGTTGCGTTGGAATGCTTAATTGTGGTAAGTCGTGTGTGTTGAAATGCTTTTGGATGTGCATGTTGTTGCGTTGGGAAACTTAAAAGTGGTAAGCGTGTTGTTTAAATACTATTTGTGACTATTTTGGGTTTTGTGAATAAAAAGGGGTGTTGTATTGTAAAACTTCTTTTGTGGTCTCCGCGAGGTGTGAGGTCAGTCACTCCCTTCACTCCCCTCTAGACCGATCCTGCGGGGGAGACCCCCAGGGCGCCCCCCACAGGACGGGGCTAGAGGGAGTGAAGGGGAGTGAAGACCTCACACGCCTCGAAGAGACCCAATCACGCTTCCCCAAACATAATCAGCATACCACGCTCGCAAAAATAAAACTTTCCCCTTGCTACACAAAAAAGACGGTGGCCGAAGAATGAGTCCGGGGGGGGGGGTGGGGGGGGAAGGAAAAAGGGGGGGGGGGGGGGTTTTTTTAATTTTTGAGGCCGGGGGGGAAAAAGGGCCCAAAAAACCGAAAAAAAAAAAAGGGAAAAAAAATTCCAACCCCCAAAAAACCAGAAAAATCTTTCCCCAGGGGTGGGGGGGGGGGGGGGGGGGGGGGGGGGGGGGGGGGGGGGGGGGGGGCCCCCCCCGGGGGGGGGCCCGGGGCCCCGGAAAATTCCGCCCGGGGGGGCGCTCCCCAGACTCTTTCCCTGAGTAAGAGAAAAGTAAGGTGGGAAATGGGAGTACGTCCAGTGAGAATTAAGCAAAGGGTCTTCACTCCATGAAAAAAGGGGAACGATAGAAAAGGTCAAAAAAAAACCCCGGGAATGAGGATGAATTCACGGGGGGGGAAGAAGGGGGGAAAAAAACCTCCCGACTGTCAAAGGGAACAGCAACAAGCCAAAAGAATAAGCCCCCTTTTTTCCCCCCCAAGGGCCGGCCCCGGAAAAGGAAAATTTTAAAAAGGTTTTTTTGAAAAATGTCCTTTGAAACCGAATGTGAAAAAACGGGAGAAACCCAACCCCGCCCAGAGGAAAAAAAAAAACGGGGGGGGGTTTTTTTTGGGGGGGGGGGGGGGGGGGGGGAAATGGGGGGGGGGGGGGGGGGATTCCCGGTTGAGGGAAAGGCCCCCTGATGTTTTCCCCAAGGGCACTACGGGGCCGGGTGAGAATACCTCCGCTTGGGAACCCCAATTTGGGGGAAAAGTGAAAATGAACCAAAAGTTCCACCCCAACCCTGAGGAGATGACGGCCGGATTGGAGGACGGAGAAAAATTTTAGCTCTCCAGTCAAACCCGGCCACCTTTTGGGACGGTCCGCCAAAACTGAAGATTCGCAAACATGGGGGAATGTCCTAAGGGGGGCCCCGGGACATGCAACCCACTAAAAATTCGGGCCGGTCGTGGTGGGGTTAAGGGGGCCCACCAGGGCCCCAACCCTTTCGAAGGCCCCCACCATTTCACTGACCCCCAAAAACACCTTAAGCACCCTTAGGGGTGCCTTGGAACACGCAACTGGGCAGACCCAACCTAATCCGGCCAAAAAGGTTTACTGTGAGGGTCCCTTTGAGAATCCCCCATGGGGGAATAGGCCGCCTAACAGATTTTCCCAGCTTTTGGGGAAGGACAGCTGCTTCCACCCACCCTAGTGAAAACCCAAAAGGTCCCCTTTTTGGGAGTTAAAGTCACCTTGGCGTTCCGGGCCCGAGCGGGCGACCCACCAGGTCGCAGGGGTTTGGCATCCAATCCTCCCGGAAGCGGGCATCGCAATCACCCTCCAGAACCTCGTAGGATGTTAGAACGGGACCCACCTTTGTTCCCCAGCTTTTCCGGGGAACCCCAACACCCTTAGGGGACCGAGACACGAAAAAGCGGGGGTCGTCCGCAAAATTAACCCCCAAGAGAAGTGTTTTCATAGGGTCCCCGCATGGCCCATACTTTTCCAGGTAGGGTTGGGGAAAAGAAAAAAGTACAAAGGCGGGTTTGGTAAAAACCTAAAACCCCACTAAACGGCGTCCGGCCCTAGGGGAAAAACCAAACCTTTCCCGGCGTTGATTCCAACCCTGTGGGGACAAGGAAGAAAAAAAAAAACCCGAAAGAAACACCGGGCATCTGTCCCCAAAGCGGGATGGACCCCAATTAGCCGAGGCACGAGGACGCTTGGAAAATACCCCATGATGGCGGCTTTAGGGCCCCTCTTTCCAAAAGTGGGGGGATGAACAAGAAAAAAGCGGGGGTGGAAACCCTATAAATGCGCCTTGCGACCCTCAGTGCCCCCCTATTCCACAAAGGGGGGGTTTTTGTTTCAATTGGGGGGAGCCCAAAGTCAGGGCTTCGAAAAAAACCCAGCGGTAGAAAAGCAGCCGGAAAACCCTTTTTGCCCCTTAAACCCCCAAACCCGGGGGAAACACATTTTTGGTAACCGAAACAATCCTATCCAAGTTTTTAACTGCCCAGTTAACCTAAACGTTTGCGCCCAAACCCAAAATAAAAACCGTGTTTTCTTTTCTGGGGTGAACTTCCCCTTAGCCCCCGGGTAAGGGGGGAAAACGCTTCGCAGACCAACTGCTTTTTCTGATAAAAGACCCCTTCCCTTTTAATGACAAACCCTTGCGCACCATAACCGAAAAAAGGGGGCTGCCCTTTTTCCCCCCAAAAGGATGAATAGCTCCTTGTAAAAGCTTAAAACATATCAATGCCCTATAGGTTGAACTCTGGAACTTTTAATTTGGGTACTTTTTTCCGCCTTTGGTACCCCCTGATTTAAAGAAAAGGCAGGCCACAAAAAAATTTTTATTCCCTCCTGCCGGTTCCTGTCTGGCAGTCCCCCTCTGGCAGAGCTTTCCCGCTGGGACCTCTTCCCTACCTGTCTACTCTTCCCACGGGGGGCTTCCCGCCTGCGCCTTTCCCAAGCACAAGCCCCTCCCACGCAGAGCTTTCCCTTTTGCAGCCTCCCCCGCAGAGTTGCCTCTTTCCCCCGCAGAGCTTCCCGCCATCTAGCCTTCCCTACGAGAGCCCCTGCCTGACAGCCCTTCCCCGCGGGCCCCCTCCCCCGTCGTGTTCTCCCGAAACAACAGACAGAGGCGTGTCCTGGGCAGGGTTCACTACTCCCGCACGGGGGGATGACCCTTTGCCCGTCCCCTGGGGCTCACTTTCCCAAGAAGAAAATTCCCGGGGCATCCCCCTTTCGAGGGGAAGCATGGGAGGAGAAGGTTTCGGTCTCTGCGACCCCAAAAGAAAACCCACAGTTGCTTGCTATACTCTGACCTTTTCCCACGCCATCGGGTCTCACAGGGAAAACCCCTAGCGAAGAAGTAGGAAAGTACCACGGACTACGGCTACAGCCTGGAAAAGTGGAGTCAGTAGCGAAATACGGACAAAGTAGGGGCTACATTTTTTAAAACCCTTTTCTTTGCGCACGCGTCGCCATACCACCACACCAAATTTTCCATAAATATATTACGGTTTTTCCCAAAAAAGGGGAAAACAATTCCCCTAGGAGAAACAAAAAACCGCTCGGGTATTCACTCTCTTGGTGACTAGAAAACAGCAAAATAAAATAAAAAAAATTCAACGAACAATTTCGGCTCTCCCACTCTGGCAACACCCCGCTCCCCCAGCACGAGCAAAAGTGCGGTGGGGGCCCCCGGGAAAAAAAAAAAAAAAAAAAAGCCGGGGCTCCCCCTCGGGAACACCGCGCTCCACAGCACGAGCAACGGCGGTGGGGGTCCCGGAAAAAAAAAAAAAAGGGAGACGGAATCCGGAAGAGGGAAAAAAAACACTAACGTCGAACACCCCCCTTTAAACAATAAACCCCCGTAAAAAAAAAAAACAAAACAGAATGACAACTGAGGGCAACAGAAAGGAAAATCTTTCACGTACTTCAAGGCACCCGCGGAAGGGGAGGGCTGGGCGCGGTCGACCCCCTGGTCCACCTCGAAATCCCCATCACACTGGATGTTCCCTTTAGCCACCAAGATCCCTACAGTAGAGTCCCCACCAACCCCACAACCAAAACAGACAACAAAACCCAAAAGTATCAGAACAGACGAACTGACAGGTACTCCGCGAAACGAGGAGACAGTGACCCCCCACAACCCACGACCCCCACAAATTTCACCCCCCGACCCCTGGGGGCTGGGCCCCCACAGGGTCGGTCTAGATGGGAGTGAAAGGGGGGTACTGACCTCACACGCCTCGCAAGAGACCACACAAGAAAGATTACAATACAACCCCATTTATTCACACCAACACACATAGTCACAAATAGGTATTTCAACACACACGACATACACACAATTAAGCATTCCAACGCACACAACGTGCACAATCACAATCAAGCATTTCAACACACACGACATACACACAATTAAGCATTCCAACACACACAACGTGCACAATCACAATCAAGCATTTCAACACGCACGACATACACACAATTAAGCACTCCAACACACACAACATGCACAATCACAATCAAGCATTTCAACACACACAACACGACCATAATTATAAATAAGCATTTCCAGCACCCATCAATTAGAGAGAGAGAGAGAAGAAAACAAACCTAACCTGAGCTGAACTACATTAAGGTGCAACAGCACCACAAGCCACATTAATGGACGGATACACGACAACAACAACAATAGATAAATGAATAATTCCGCCACCCTAGATGGTCAATCGTCATAGGCCTCGTGACAACTCGTGGATCATATCTACACGAACAACAAAGCCATGGTATCCAATATAACAGTGGGCAACAAAAGCATCAGCGACCACTGTCTCATTTTGTGTACTTGGTCTTGTAAACTTCCAAAGCAACAGAATAAGGGCCACACAACCATTCAATATCGCTGCTTCAAAAATTTCAGTAAGGATGAATTTTTCCTCGACTTAACCTTTCTACAGTGTACTCAATTACACAGATCCAAATGAAGCGTATAATACCTGGTATAAATATCTTTCTCTCAATCGTTGATAAACATGCCCCACTTAGAAGAAAAAGGGAAAACACAGAGTACTTCCCAGCTGGCTGACAAAGACATTATTATAGAAATGGCACTAAGGATGCACTTAAAACCGCAAAAAAAGTAGATGAATATAAAAAGCAGAGAAACAGAGTATCAGATCTAGTTAGAAAATCAAATCTGAGCATTTTAGGAAACTGATAAACGCAAACAGGATACAGCATCATTATGGCGTGCTGTTAATGAACTAACTGACAAGTCGAGAAAGAAATCAGATAATACTGCGACTATGTGGTCTGCTAACACTTTCAACAATCATTTCCTTCAGGTAACTGAATCAGTACAAACGGCTGCCAGTGTCACATTCTTTAATCGATATGAGACTCCAGCTGTTCTCCAATCGTTTTGCCAAGAACGATTGAATACTAGAGATTCATTTAGCATCCCCTTGCTTGCTATTAATGAAGTTGGTTCCTTAATTTCAAAACTTAAAACTATAAAAGCAATGGGTCCAGATAACTTAAATGCTTCTATAACTCAAGCTTGCTCTACCTTAGATTGTTGATACCCTTACGTATGTTTATAATTTGTGTATTGATCAGAATGTCTTCCCATGTGGTCTAAAGGCAGCAAAAGTCATTCCCTTACCCAAATCAAGAGATCTCACTGATTTAAACAATTTTAGACCAATATCTCTTTTATCCGTTGTATCGAAACCTCTTGAGATGCATGTTCACAAACACCTAACTAAACATTTGGAACATCACAAACTGTTCCACCCATTTCAGTCAGGCTTTCGTCGAAATCACTCATGCCACACGGCCTTAACACGCCTCTGGGATACATGCTATCAGCCATCAACGAAAGAAAACTCACTGGAACTGTTTTCCTCGATTTTAAGAAAGCCTTTGATCTTGTAAGCCACAACATATTATTAAACAAAATGACTGCATATGTTCAAAATCCGGCAGTAGTCACCTTCTTTCAGTCATATCTTGAAAACAGGACCCAGCGTGTTTACTTAAACGGTACTTATTCCTCTGAAGGAATAGTGAGCTGTGGCGTTCCACAGGGCTCTGTCCTTGGACCTCTTCTCTTCTCTATTTTTATAAATGACCTACCGATGCACATATCTCACAATGATGTCATCTGTGATCTGTTCGCTGACGACAGTTCTCTTCACTGTAGTGATACAAACATCATGTCTGTGCAAATATTGTTACAACAAAGTATAAATGATGTCTTAGAATGGTGCAACCGAAACCGAATGGTCCTTAATCCGCACAAAACAAAGTGTATGGTCCTAGCATCAAGACAGAAACATCAACGACAGCATCTTATGTTGAGCCTAAAAATGAGTGAAACCTTGATCGAGCAGGTTACCGAACATCCGTGTCTTAGGCGTGATTATTGATGATAAATTTAAATGGCAATCACATATAAATCATGTTGCAAACAGTGGCTCGCAATTTGTTTTTGCTCAATAAACTCAGTTATTATGTTGAACCACACATCCGGAAATTATTTTTGAAGCCCATTGCCTTTCTCACATCAACTATGCGTCCACTGTCTGGAGTGGTGCCGGTGAAAATCACATAAAAAAGATCAACTCTATGCATAGACGGGAATTAAGCTGATTCTTCCCGACAAGTTTCTATCAACCACGGGCAAATTCGCAAAACTAATGATGCTACCACTGCAGAGCCAACTGATCTAATATAAGGCAGTACTAATGTTTAAAGTCCATGCAAACATGGCGCCAACATATCTTGCTGAGTTTATCCAAATGGCAACAACGCGATATATTCAAATAATTACATTTTACCACGTGTCCGCATTGATTTGTTCAAATCTAGTTTTGCATTTTTTGGTCCATCTGTGTGGAACTCTCTTCCTCCGTCTGCCAAAACATGTCAATCACTGCGTCCCTTCAAATCAGCAATACATAAACATTTACTTGAACAATAAATCTAACCTTTTGATCATAGTCTCAACGCCCTACTTTTATGTTTGCCCTATAATTACTGATGAAAATGTGTATGTATGTATGTGTGGGTGGGTGGGTGGGTGTGTGGTGTGGGTGTGGGTGTACGCGTGCGTGCGTGTATGTGTGGGCGTGTGCGTGCTGTGAGCGTGCACTACGTCCTCTGATTATGTTTGTGTAATTTTGTAATGGAATTTTTTTTTATCATTATTATTCTTATTACTATTGTTATTGTTATTATTACAATGTTGCTATATTCTTCATTGTTTCTACCATTATTAATATGTGCAGTGTGTTAGTTGAATGTTGTAGAATAGCAAGGACAGATTGGAAGAATAGGCACTGCCTAAAATCTCTATCCTTGAGTAATAAAGTTTTTTTTGAGTCTTGAGTCTCTCCCCCTTCTCTTCTCTCTCTCTCTCTCTCTCTCTCCTCTCTCTTCTCTCTCTCCTCTCCTCTCTCTCTCTCTCTCTCTCTCTTCTCTCTCTCTGTCACGAGTTTGTCACGAGGCCTACGACGTTTGTACCCAACTGGGGTGGCGGAATTATTCATTTGTTTATTATCGTTGTTGTTGTCACGTGTCCGTCCCTTAGTGTGGCTTGTGGTGCGGTTGCACCTTGGTGTAGTTCAGCTCACGTTCGGTTTGCTTCTCTCTCTCTCTCTCTCTCTAATTCCACTGCCCGGCTATTCATCCTGCAGGTTCACGGGTGGCTGGTACTTTCTCTCGAACTTGCTGTCTATCGGCCTCTCGCCTGTCTTTTTACCTGTCGCACGTGCTTCATTTCTTTTAGTTTGAAGTATGCTCACTCTGTGACGTAGCGTGGCATGTTGGCCGCCATCGCTGAGGGAGGTTAGCTCTTCACTCGAGCGGAAGATGTCTCTGGGAGCGCCTGCTCCGGTCTTGGTTCTTCACCGTATCGTCGAAGGTACAGTCGGTATCTTCAATTTCCTACAGTCGGCCTGTAGGAAGGGACATCACTTCTTCTTTTTCCGCATCTGCGCCTCTGTCCTCTCGACTGGACAGAGGGCAGAGAGAGTCATTTGACCCGCCTCTTCGGGGTCACCCACGGGTAGCTGGTAAGCATCAGTTTTCGTGGTTTGTTTGTTTTGGTTTGTTGTTGTTAGCCGGCTTATTGTTCTCTTTTGCGCAATTTTCTTTTGTTTTCAAAATTGTAAAAGAAATATTGTTTGAGACCTTTTTTTCTGGTTAATTCAGTCTTTAACCTTGCCATTCTAAATTATATCCAAAATTCTTTCTCCTGTTTATGCATCTCGTGATGCGGTAGTTCGGTGGGGATGGGAGAGAACCTGGTGATTCAGGGTTGGTACTTGCTTGGTCTCGCTCGTCCGCCCCTGTCACATTCGCCGGACTTTTATCCTTCGGCCACCGTCTGTTTGTGTGTGCAAGGAAACGAGTTTTATGTTCGCGAGCGTGCGTACGCATGATTTGTCGTTCGGATGCGTGGTTGAAGATTTGTGTTATTTTGAAATGTGGCTATAAAATGTGGACAATTATGCCATTGAATTATTATTTGCAAATGTGGTGGCAGTTATAAAGCGATGGTCGCTGTGTTGGTTTATTTCCTAAGAAAGGAAATTGTTAAACGTGAGTGAGAGAAGGGTGAAGATAATTCATATTTGTTTTATAGCCTGTTAATTTAATGCAGTCTTTTACCTGCTTCGTGTGAGAAGACTTTAACGAACAGTCCTGATTTGATTGGTTTACTGTGTTATGCTCAGGTCTGTGTTGAGCTGGTGTTGTTAGTGTATTTAGTAGACCTCCCCTCGCCATCATGCGAGTGGCTGTTAGGATTTAACAGCATGGGTCAGATTGTACTGACGGCGGGGTTCCAGTACCCTTCCTTCCTTCCCTTTCTTCTCTCCTCCCAGCTACGTTTTTGCCCCTCCTCCCGGGGGCTTCACCCGGAGCCTGGACTGGTTGGTGCCACGCGCTGGTTGGGGCCACGCTCTGGTTGGGGCCACGCTCTGGTTGGGACCGCAGACTGGTTTAGTGCCATGCGCTGGCTGGGCCACGCTCTGGTCGGGACCGCGGACTGGTTGGTGCCACGCGCTGGTTGGGGCCACGCTCTGGTTGGTACTGCGCGCTGGTTGGGATCACGCACTGGTCGGGACCACGTTCTGGTAGAAAAGCCCATGGTTTTGACTGGCCGGCCCTGATCCCCGTCCAGGACCTCCAGTAACAACGCCACGTTTCCCCCCCCAGGACGCGCCTCTTCACTGTCTGCTTGCGTGTGTCAAGGGTGTCGGCCTTGAACGACTCTCTTCAAGAACCGAACCGGTTCGGAGCACCTAGTGCGACAGGGTGCTCCCAGTAGACTTTGGAGAGGCAGGGGTGTGGAGGCACTCATGGTGTGGGAAGGGATGGATGCTGGAAATGTTATTTACAATTGTGTATATGTCACATGTGTTGAAATGCTGTGATTGTGATTGTGTACGTCGTATGGTGAAATGTTTATTATAATTGTGCATGTTGTGTGTGTTGGAATGCTTGATTGTGATTGTGCATGTTGTTGTGTGTTGGAATGCTTATTTATGACTGTATGTTGGTATGAATAAATGGGGTGTTGTATCGTAATCTTTATTGTGTGGTCTCTTGCGGGCGTGTGAGGTCAGTCACTCCCTTCACTCCCACCTAGACCGATCCAGTCAGGGCAGACCTCCAGGGGTCGTGTCGTGACACTCTCTCTTCTCTCCTCTCTATCCCTTTTTGTTCAGCTGGCACACCTGTCAAACATGTATATTTACCTTCGCTGACGTCCGAACTTTGTATGCTAATAACGAACTCGCTTTCCCCACCGATTTCGATGATGAGACGTTCGGCGACCCCCCCCCCCCCCCCCCCCCCCCCCCCCCCCCCCCTCCCGCTCCTTCTGCTGCGGCTATAACTTACAAACTCGGTCCGTGAATGAAAGTTTCTTTCTCTCTCGTCTCTCTCTCTCTCTCTCTCTCTCTCTCTCATCTCTCTCCTCTTCTCTCTCTCTCTCTCTCCTCTCTGTCTTTTGGGAAAATGTCCATAAAATTCTCAAAACGAAAGCAGCCACGTAACAATATAACAATTGATGATTGGTATAAATATTTTAAACAGTTGCTTGAAACAAATTTAGAAAACGAATTTACATTAGTATCTAACGACAACATGATGATAGTTTTGATGAATATGAAGATGGTGGCTCCATGAACCACCCAATATCTAGAGAAGAAGTATTATTGGCTATAAGAAAGTTAAGAACGGCAAATCCGCTGGTCCGGATGAAATTATTGGCGAGTTGCTGAAATTTGCTGGTGATCGAGTAATTGACTTCTTTGTTAAACTGTTTAACACTCTGTTTGATAAGGGAGTATTCCCAGATAACTGGACAGAAACCATTGTCTTACCTTTATTTAAAAAAGGGAATGTAGACGATCCCGGTAATTTAGAGGGATATATTATGTAAATACAAGCAGTAAAGTTGTATAGTTCTATAGTAAACAATAGGATCAAGAATGGATTGAGCTGCATAATATCACAGGAGAATATCAAGCGGGGTTAAAAGGGATACTCACCATCGATCACATGTACACATTATTAGCTTAATACAAAAAAACAGTTTTGCCTTAACCGTAAACTCTATGTCGCCTTTATTGACTTGAGAAAGCTTTGACTCTATAGAAAGGAACCTAACTGTGGCCTATTCTGGTAAAAAATGTATCAAAGGAAAACCTTTCGATGTATTCTAGCTATGTACACAGTCCGAGCTAGAATTCGCCCGGGGCAAAACTGACAGACTACATAAACTGTACCGTGGTGTTAAAACAAGGGATGTTACAAGCCGGTGCTGTTCTCTTTATTTTATAAATGAATTAGCAATAGAAGTGATAGAAATGGGAGGCATGGTGCAACATTTATGCATGATTATTTTGAACTAATTATATTACTTGGCAGATGACATAGCTCTTTTGTCGAAACATAAGTTGGGCTACAGACGCAACTAAATAGTCTACATAGGGCAGCAACTGTACTCCATTTGATGTGAAAGAATAAAGCAATAAGTTGTTTAGAAAGTGGGACTTAGCATCTAAGGGAAAACTGGGCTTACAAGGAAACCTTTTGCCTGTTGTAAGTTATAAATATTGGCATCTATTTTCACACGTTGGATTATGTTTCTTGTAAAAACCTTTCCTGCAGAGGCAAAGCAAAAAAGCCTTGTTTATTTTATTTGAAATTAAAATACTTGAGAGAGGGGTTTAAAGGAAAATGATGATGATGATGATGATGATGATGAAGATGATGATGATGATGATCATCATCATCATCATCATCAAACATCATCATCATCATCATCATCATCATCATCATCATCATCATCTTTACTTCCAGGGTAACAGATAAGCACACGCATTTTTTTTATCCAGCCTAGCCCTGTTAAGGGACTAAGTAGAGAGAGAGAGAGAAGAGAGAGAGAGAGAGAGAGAGAGAGAGAGAGAGAGAGAGAGAGAGAGAGAGAGATTTTGTTATCAAAGCATGAATGTGATTTTTTCTTCTTTTTTTTGTACTGACTAAAGCTAGTAGTGTGCGGCTGCTGCATACATTTCTAGTGGATTGACTGTTATCTGCCTCATACTTTTCGTGTATGTCGCTGTCCTAGCCTGTGTTGTTAGCTGCATTAGACTTTTATATATAGTTTTATTTCGCTTAGAGAAAACCAGTCAGCAGAACATGCACAGAATCAGACAGAACCTGAATGTAGAAAAGAGCCAAATCTACCTTGTATAGAATGATAGTGTACCCATTGTTTTGAAGCAAACATCTTTACAGGCCACAAAATCATATTTCTATTTGTCGTGCGCTCCGCGAAAAAAATATGTTTTCCAGTTTTGTGCATTTTGAACAGCTAGACCTACTCACCAGATACATGATGCATTTTTAGGAGAACATTAACTGGAGTAATTGAAAACTCCTCTTTTCAAGGTGCTTGCTCCTCAGTGATTAGTTTTTATTAATAGTGATGTGTACTCTTGGAGACGAAAAGACTGCTTGTAACAGCTGAGAGAGAGAGAGAGAGAGAGAGAGAGAGAGAGAGAGAGAGAGAGAAGAGAGAGAGAGAGAGACAGACAGACAGACAGACAGACAGACAGACAGACAGACAGACAAACAGATTATTGAATCATTCAGTACTTTGATTTTTGGTGTGCTTTCACTTATCATTTTATTTGTTCATTATTGAATCGTTTAGTACTTTAATTTTGGGTGCTTACGCTTATAATTTTGCTTATTTACTGCTGAATTGCTTAGTACTTTAATTACACTTTTTTTCTTTACAGTGGTCAATAGCCTGTGCTATTCCCATCTTTGCTTTTGAAACAAAAAAAAGCCTGTACCCCTTTCTTCTCTTTCCATTCAAGAGAGAGAGAGAGGAGAGAGAGAGAGAGAGAGAGAGAGAGAGAGAGAGAGAGGAGAGAGAGAGAGAGGAAAAAGGAGAGAGTTTAATTAAGAAGAGCAGAGAAGGACGAGATGAGTATGAGATGTGTGAACATATTTCATGACAAGCTTTGCATCGCGATCTCGAGTTTGGATTGTTTACTATCATTTTGATCGCGGTCAGAATCGTTTAAAATGTTCTACCCATTCACATGTCCGGTAGGTAAGAGGTGGATCCTATGATCGATTGTGAGGTAAGTTTTTAAAATAGATTATTAGTAGAGCGCCTTGTCTTTCTGACTCAAGCAGACTGTATGTTGGAACTACTAATTGGACGTAGCCCCTGCTAGCCCTTGAGATGCTTGGAATGTCTGCTGACCAGAAAAAAGTTTTATTTTGAAAATTTGATGTGATCACTGTCCTCACATAAATAATGTTTTGTTTTAATTACTGGAAAGAAAGAGGAT
>CM031599.1:68308161-68317662 GCA_018398815.1 Conus ventricosus | reverse complement strand
CCTATTGATAGACCCTACGGGCGATTGCATCGCGCTGAGGGCAATCAGCTGTAAAGAAAATGTAAACAAAAAAATGACAGACTGGTTTAAGCGACTTTTTTTTTGGGGTTAGACCGTAACCAAGGGCCACAACACATTAAAAAAAAAAAAGCAGTCAGCTCCCTTGAAAGGCCCGAACTGTACCCGCTGAACCCTTACTAGCTGAGCATGACTGACTCTTTTAGACGGTTCATTAATAGTTAAAGAATGAGATTTGGTGGTTAATAGTTGTCTTTGTTTGTTTGTTGTTGTTTGTTTTGTTTTTGTTTAGGCCGTCTCCCAAGGGCGACAACACACAAACACAGGAAAAAAAACATTCGGCTCCCTTGAAAGACCCCAAGTGTACTGGCACACCCATACCAGCTGTTTAATCACTGTCATGAATTGCAAATTTAAAGGCCTTAGGGGCGAAGGATTTGACAAAAGGATGCTCGGTAAATGGCACCCGCAAAATCGATGTTTTCTCGCATTAAAGACCCTAGGAGCGATGAAAACGCATGCACGGAAAATTTTAACCGCCTGTCTGCAACTTAAAAAAAAAGCAAATTTTTTCTAACCCGAAAGGTAAAATCGAAAAAAAAGGGCTATTTCCCCCATTTTTAAACTTGTCAAAAAAAAAATAAATGTTGCATCGGGAGAAACGTGATTTTAAGTGTAAATGCATTTTTCCCCCCGCTGCTGATCGTTGAACTAAAAAAACGGACTAAATTCAAAGCAAAAAAGGGAAATTTCAAAACTTTATCAGTCTAACAAAACAAAGGCCCCAAAAGGAAAACACCACAAAGAGGGGGGGGAAATTTTTCCCCCAAAAAAAAAGGGGGTAAAAGCACACTCGGGTTGACCTTGTGGTGTGTCCCCCGCGCCCAAAAGGTTTGGTTTTGGGCCCGTGTGATCGAGCAGGACAAAAAAAAATACACATAAACCCCAGACAGATGACGGGAGGGAAAAGAGACACAGACAGAAAATAATGAAAAGGAAAAAAGGGAAAGGGGAGAAGGAGCAGAAGAAAAAGGGAAAAAACCATGGAGGAGGTATCCGACAAGCTTTCGTTTCTCCCAACAACAAAAGAAGATTTTTTCCCCCGGTTCAACGACAACTGAGTCGCCTCGACGAGAGGGGGACTGTTTGGGGACCCAAACTTCGAGAGTTCCCCGGGGGTTTAAGGCTTAAACGTTCGAACCGCCCTTTAAATCTCAAAAACCTTATTTTTTCCCAGAGTTGGGTCTTCAGTGAAGAAAAGAGCCCGGCCCCCTTAAAATTTTTGGGTGAAGAACCCCCCAAACCATTAAAAAAGTTTCGCCCCAAAGAATTTGAAATTCTTGGACATCACCTGTTACATCGCCCTGGATACCCCCCTATTCAAAATACTTGACCGTTTTCGGGGTTCAGGAACGCAAGGGCTTTTTTCCCCAAGGGAGTACATCCTGAGCGGCCCAAAACTGGACAAAGTTTTTCTTCCTCCAAAAAGGGCGTTCTTTTCAGCCCCTTTGAAAACAAATTTATCGGGCGAGGAAAAACTACTTTTATGCCAACGATTTTGGGAAGAAAGGGTATGCCCCGCTCTGAGGGATTTCTTATTTTGGTAAAAACAACCTGACGTCATCCCCTTCCTGGGGGCCCCCGGAAAAAAGCGACACGTCATTACTCCTTCTGGGATTGGACTTTCTAAAGGATCCCCATCGGGGATCCCTGGACTGAGTTGGGGGTTCCCTGTTCAAGGGGGGTTTCCCCAAAGATGTTGTTTTCCCCTTGGACAACAAAAAAAACAAAAGATCCCCACGATTCCCTGTGAAAGGAAATGGTGGGGGGCCATCCATCATTTTTCACACGAAACCAGGGAAAGGGGGAGATCGGGTCCCAGGAAAAAGTCAGTCCAGAAATTTGGAAGGCTACGGGGCCAACCCCTTGTTCCGTGGGCTCTAATGCGGAGATGCCCAGGGAACATCTTGTCCGCCCACGCAAGGGAAGAAATTTTTCCCAAACCGGGGAAAAACGGCGCAAGGGGAAGAGAGGGTGAGAGCAGGGTTGGAATGGGTCATCCACAAAAAAAAACGTCTTAAAAACCGCCACAAGTAAACAAAAGGGAATTAGGCCCCCCACGGGAAAAGGACCCCGGGGTCGGGGGAAACCCGGGGGGCCCCCAAAAAAGGAGGGCCTACCAATTCAGGGAAATGTCTGTTCCATGGAAAACGATTTTGGGCCAGACACGGGGATTTTGAGTAAAACCCAGTAAACGGAAAGACCCCCAGATGAACTTAAAAAAAAAAAAACAAAAAAAAAAACCCCCGGACATAGAGTACCTCGGCATCACTCGGGCGTAAACCCCTGGTAAAAATTGGGAATGTATTTTGGCACCTTCGAAAAAAGGGGAAACACAGATTGTATTCATGGATGTCCCCAACGTTAAAAAGGGAAGGGAAGATGCAAGCTGTCAACGACCCCCTTTTCAAAAACTGACAAGTCATGGACGACCGAAAAATTTGAGCTGAGAAAGGTAAGATTCGTTTGAGCTTTCCCCCAACCCAAAATCGGTTTTCGTCCCCAATCGTACCCCAAAAAACCGGGGAAATTTTTGGTTCTATTTGGGCCTGTGTCGACAGGTTCTTCCGCCCCCTTTTTTCCCAAATCCGTGAAATGGATACTGACTCCGTTCAGGGGCCCTGAGTGGGGACGGGTTGGAGAAGCTTTTAAACCCCAAGGAAACCCCATTCTACGAGACTACAAAAAAACGGTTTCCCCATTCAAAAGCTTTTTACGCTCCCCCAAGACCTCTTCTTTTTTCCACAAACAAACTGAACAGAACTGGACCCCTCTTCCCTGTGTTTGGGAACGATAAAAATTGGAAAAAAAGAACTCTCATCTTTTAAAAAACTTGAGTCCCCGGGTAACGGCACCGTGGTCTTTGCTCAAAGCCCCCTGTTTTTTCCCAGGGGGGTGCGAAAAAACTGGGGCTGAAAGGGGGGTTAGAAAACCGCCACAATATTTTGGTAAAGGGGAGTCCTGTTGAGGGCAGTGAGGGAGGATTTCATCAAAAATTTTCTGATGGGTAGGAGGACTATGTACACCAAACCAAAAAAACACAAAACCCCCTCTCTTTTTTTTAACATAAAAAAGGAGGGCCTGAAGGTGGGCCCGCACCAAACCCCTTTCGATTTAAAAAAAATGCGAGAAAACCCTTTTTTCCTCTTTTCAGTAGGTTAGTTGGAGTTCTTTCTAAAACCTCCCCGTTTTGGGGGCGGGACAGGGGATGGGACGGTCGATCCGGGGCCACGATTTTAGCAGAAATGTTTCTTGTAATCGGGGATCCCATCGTGGGGGGAAAGTTGCTTTTCCCGTCCTTTAAAAAGGGAAACCCAGGCAAGACTCTTAAATCGGGGAAAACATCCAATTGACCCCAAACATGTTTTTGGGCCCTTTTTCCAGGTGGGTGACGTCGTCCCCGGAACCCCCTTTTTTTTTTTCTTGGCCCGTGTTTTAAATACCATGTTTCAAAGAGAATTTGGGGGGTGGGGTGTTTGAAACATTTTTAAAGGGGGCGCCCCTTCGATGAAAGGGCGGGGCAAAAAGGAAAAAACCCCCAGGTTTTTCCCCTGTTCAGAAGAGTGGTTTTCGCCCTTCACGGGGGGTTTGATCCCTTTGTTGGCGTGGGAAAATCAAAAATGGAGGACATCGCAGCAGCCAGGGGGGAAAAGGTCGGGAGGGGGTTGGATCAGGCTGGTTGGGGCGAGGGGAAAGGGCCATCAAATTTTGAGTGGGGATTTTTGCTGTCGGGGGCGGTTTTTCCCCCAACACCCTGGTCGTTAATGTCTTCCGGGAACCCTCTCAAAATTTTTGTCTGTTTTTTATCAGACGAGGAAAAAAGGGTGTCCATGAATCGGACGTTTTTTTCGGGTTTCATGAAAGAAACATGGTCATCGTTGTCCCCGGGTGGGGGTGAGGATGTTTTTTAAATCTTTTGCTTTCCCTTTCAAAAAAATGGGGGGTTGAGACGGTCGTTCCAGCCCGTTTTTCCCTGATGCCCCAGCGGTTTTTTAAAAAAGCTTTCAGGCTTCCCCTCAAAAGAATGGAGTAAAAGGTGTTTCCAGCTGTGGGCTTAAATTCGCCGGTTTTTGGGAGCAATTTTCATTTGATTGAAATCCCCACCACCCCTCAGATCTTTTTTCGTGTTTTTTTTTTAAACCCAACAACGATGAAAAAGTGTTTTTTTTTTTTTCCTGCTTTTTTCTTCTCTCGTTTTTTTTTAAGGGTTCTTTATGTCTTTTTTTTTCCTCACTCGCGGGCCATTTGTTGTCGTGAGATATTAGATGAAAAATCGAAATTTTCTTTTTACAAAATTTTAGATTGCAAACTTTTGCAAAATATGAGATTTTTTTTAAAGTATGTACAGTTTGGGCACATTTTCTTTTGCGG
This sequence comes from Conus ventricosus, assembly GCA_018398815.1. Classification (NCBI taxonomy): domain Eukaryota; kingdom Metazoa; phylum Mollusca; class Gastropoda; order Neogastropoda; family Conidae; genus Conus; species Conus ventricosus. The sequence goes on along the minus strand of CM031599.1, from coordinate 68,313,213 downwards.
GTTTATTTTTCTTTGGAAAGATCGTGACGACCTCACAGACGTGGTGTTTAGTCTCAAAAATCTTTTAACCCAAAAAAAAAAAGAAAAAAAAAAACTTTTCCTCAAAAAACTCATACAGCAAAAAACATTTCATCTAAGGTTGTACGCCAACGGGTAAGGACATCCCCAAAACATGTGCATAAAACCTCACCCTCATTTAATTTTTGGAAAAACCCCCCAGCAAAAGGGACTCCATCATAAAACCCTGCCCTTTTTAAACAATTTTTAACCCCCCCTTGTCTTCTGTGTAGCGTGTTAAACTCAGAAATTGAATGGTCACAGCGCCTAATAAGAAAAAAATATCAAGGGACTGACTTGGGGAAAAAATTTTCCCACAAAAAATTTCCCCCAAACGGGTTTTTCCCTCTGCGTTTCCCAATGGCCCCAAAACGGGTACAAAACTTTCGTTCAAAAGCTCACAGTTTTTGACATTTAAACTGTGTAAATTTTAAACCGCCTTGTCTGAAAAGTTACCCAAAGGGCCCTTTGGGATTTCCCTCATTTTATAAAAAGGTTCGCTCAGATTGGTACCGTTTTTTTAAAACCCTTTTTTCCCCAAAAAACAAACCTTTATTTTGCATGGGGTTTTTTTCTCCAATAAAAACGAGCGAAAAAAGTTTTTTTAGATCTTGTAAAACCCCAAAAACGACTGTTGGGTATAAGAGACCCCTTTTTCCGGAGGGAAGGGGGTACTTTTAAATGTCGAATCTCTCGGCCAAGGACTTCCTTCAAAAAACCTTCACAAAAAACCCCGTGAAATAAAGGGTAAAAAACTTTTCGTTTTTAATTTTCACCGGGACAAATGTTAAGGATAAGCCCCATGTTAAACTTTTATCTTTTCTGAAAAATGTCTGTTGTTTAAAAATAATAATTGTGTTTAAATAACTCATTGGAAAGCATTTTTTTTTTGGGTTGTTTTTTAAAAAAAAGGGGCAGGCCAGAGCGTTACCCAATTACTTTTGTGGGAAAAGGACCCAAAAAAAAAAACCTGAAATTATTCAGTGAGTTTTTGGGAATTTGATTTTAGATATAAACAGTTTTTTTTCCATAAACCAAAACCCCTTTAAAACACAAAGCACATTTGCCAGGACAACAAGAGGACTCTTTTATAAGCCCTGCCTATGGAATTTGATGTTAGATATAATTTTTTTGTTGGGTTTTCCAAAAATTTAAAGAAAATTCTTAATACAGTAAAATTTAGTGATTCTTTTCTTCTTTCCCCTTTTTTCCCCCTTTTTTAATTATTAACTGTCTTGTCTCTGTCCGTCTGTGTCTCTGGGCTGTCTGTGTTTAGTGTATTTTTCTGTCTCTGTCTTTGATCCGGTTCCCCGTTTTGAACCCGCCCCAGCCATTTAACACTGGGGGAAATTTGGGGGGGTTATTAAAAGGGGCAAATTTTGAGACAGCTTAAAAGGACCCCTCCTAAAATTGATGGGGGGAGAAAAAAAAAGGGGTCACGTTTTTGTGGGGGGCCAAAGCTAGCCCTAGGGGTAAAAGGGGAAAAAAAAAACCTTTTGGGTTTTTCTTGGGTTTAGGCGGTATTAAAAGTCAGGAAAACCCCCCCCTAGCCCCCTTGATTTTATGTTATTGATCGGGCCCCCCCGATAATGACGGGAAAAAGGGGTCAACGTAGGCTAAGGTTTTTTTACACTCTCAGTTTTAAAACCCGGGGACGGTTGCTTCCCTTTTGACGCTTGCCCGGGAAAAGACCTTGGGGGGTTTAAAACACCCAACCTTAAACGGCCCATATTAAAAGGGGATTTCGTCCCTTGACACAGCCGAAACCCCACCAATATGATTTGTATTTTGGGCAGTTGTTACCGCTAACTCATGCACATCAAGCCCCCAAAATTTGTCACTAAGCAGGTTGGGGGTGTTGTAGAAGTGGAAATGGCAACAACAAAAAAATTTAATGGGGACTCCCCATCCAATTGGTTAATTTTGTTTTTCCAATATGCCCAAAATGCGAATGTTGCAGTTTTTAGATTGTTTGGGGCAAAATTTTCAAAAAGATAGATTTTCAACTTTTGGGGGATGGGTTAAAGGATTCGCGAAATTGGGATCGGGCCCTTTCAGGGTTGGACCAAGGGCGTACGACCCCCTATGCGACAGCCAAATTTTCGTTGACTAAAAATCGGTTTGGGTTTTTGGATCCCCGCTGTGCTGCTTTTTTTTGTAAATTTTTTTTGATAGCGTTTCCCCCCCCGATTGTGGTTGTTGATGACTGTTTTTTAAAAAGTGGTTTTTTTTTTTTTTCGTATCAGAGTGTACTGTTTACCCATTATTTTTGGGGGGAAAAAAGCCCCCCCCCTCTTCGTGGTGTTTTTCCCGGGTGGTCCCCGTTTTTTTAGGGCTGCTAAAATTAGAAATTTCTTCTTGGCTTTGGCATTTTTTTTGGGGTTTTATAGTTTTGGCCCATCAGAGACGGGGGAAAACAAACCCTTTACACTAATATCACGATGCTCGATGCAACATGATTTTCTTTTTTTTAAAACGTAAAAATGTTGATATAGCCTTCCCGGTTTTGATTATAAAATTTCGATGGTTAGAAAACATTCAGCTTTTTATAAATTGACAGGGCAGGGTTTAAATTAAACCCTGCATGCGTTTTCATTTGCTCCCGGGTCTTTAAAAAGCGAGCACACTTTGAATTTTTTCGATTGCCCCCACCGAGCATCTTGTGTCATATCCTTCGCCCCTAAGACGCTTTTAAAAGCAATGTCATGATCAGTTATGATCCAACTGGGATGGGTGTAGCCAGTACCCTTGGGGGGCTTTTAAGGGGGCCGGGAAAGTTTTTTTTTTCTGTGTTTTTTGTGTTGTCGCCCTTTTGGGGGACGGGGCCCAAACAAAAAAAAAACAAACACAACAAACAAAAAAAGGGCAAAATATTAACCACCCAAAACCTTCTTCTTTTTAAATATTAATGAAAACCCCGGGTTTAAAAGTCATATGCTCACAAGTAAAGGGGTTAGCGGGGACAGTCAGGCCTTTTAAGGGAGCTGGGTGCTTTTTTTTTTTTAATGTTTTTTGGCCCCTTGGGGGTTTCGGTTTTAACCCCCCAAAAAAATCGCTTAAAAACCCGTCTTTCATTTTTTTTGTTTAAAATTTTTTTTTTTTACAGCTGAAATTGGGTCAGCGCGATGCAAACGCCCCCCTAGGGTCTAACAATAGGGGCCCCCACATCGATCTCGCGATGTCATCACCGAGCATCCTCTGTCATGTGATTCGCCCTCAGGCACAGTCGTGGGGAGGTCGTGACGTCCCCTCAAAATGCCCCCAAACCCAAACCCCCTTCCCCTTTTAAGGGGTGAGAAGTCCCCATTCCACTACTACCGGGAATTTTTAAAACCCCTTAGGAAAGTGAGAAATCCCCTTACCAATTTAAAACCCCCAAGCAACGTGAGAAATCCCCCTTTCCCTTTTTAGAAAAACCCAAGGAAACAAAGTGAAAATCCCCCTTTCTATTTTTAGAAACCCAAGTAGCAACGTGAGAAAACCACTTTCCAGTGTTAGAAACCCATTTGCAAACGTGAGAAATCCCAAATTAACACTTGAGAAACCCCCTTACAATGTTTAGAAAACCACTTATAATGTAAGAACACTTTAACTGGCCCAAAGCAAAAAACATCCCCTTACAAGCGGGGAGAAACCCCTCCATAACGTGGGGAAATCCCCTTAACCGGTGGGGAAACCCCCCTGTCAACGGGATAAATCCACCCACCTACCAGCGGGGAGAACCCATCTATTAACGTAAAAAATCCCCCTCCATTGGAAAAAAACCCTGAAAAGGGGAAATGCACTTTGAGTTTTGAAAACCATCAAGCAAAGGGGGAATTCTACTTATTAGTGTGAGATAAACCCTGTAGCCCAAAAAGTGGGAAATCCCCTTAAACCCGTGTCAGAAAAAACCCGCTACAGCGTGAAAATCCCTCAAACAACGTGGGAAAACCCCTTTTTCCCAAGGGAGAAACCCCCCTTTCCAACGTGGGAAACCCCCCCTTTCCAATGTGGTAAACCCCGCGCAACGTGAGGAATCCATTTAAAAGTAAGGAAACCCCTCTAGCAAACCCGACAAATCCAGCAGCAAAGTCCCAAAGCCCTGGGTTTAAAAACGCAGGATGGGCATCCACTACCGGTTTGGTGGTTTACACTTTGAATTTTTTTTTGTCAACATTGGAAATCATCTTTTTGTAGGGACGAAATCGCTCCAAACCCCAAAACAAAAAAGCTCCATTGTGACCCTTTTGTCTTTCTTTTTTTCTTTTCCTATTTTCCCCTTTTTATTTTTATTTTTTATTTTTTTTTGGGGGTTTTTAAACGATGAAGAATCTGATAAAAAAAGTGAACATTTTTGGGCATGGAAGTCTTTGGGAGTTGGGAAAGAATTAATAAAGAAAATTGGGGACTGGAGAAACTTTGGTCGTGACAGGGTGGGGGGGGGGGGGGGGGGGTTTTTAAAAATGACAGTTCAAAATGTCAAACCTGAATACAAACAAGAAGCCTGTTTCTGTCGTTATTCCCAGTTGGTGTTTTGATTTGGGAAGCTTATTGGAAATGCTCACTTTTAAAACCCCTTTTTTTTTAAGTTGGAAATTTTAAGACTGCGTGACGCACATGCACGGCAGCAGGCCCGTCTGTGAAGACCAAAAACCCGCGTCATGCCCCCCGGGAAAAATGCGTGTGGAGGCGGGATGGAGGTCATGTGAACATGCTTCCCCGGGAGGCCCGCATCGCTCTTTTTAATTCCCGTCTTATTCCCACCATTTTTAAAAGGCCCCACGGGCATACCACTGTTCATTTCCTTTCTTCCTTCCCCCCATTTTTAAAGGGCCCACGTCATACAACTGTTCTTTCCCGTCTTCATTCCCCCCATGTTAAGGCCACACACGTCATACAACTGTTCATTCCTGTCTTTTTTCCCACCCTTTAAGGCCAAAACTTTTTAGAAAATGTGAAAGGTCCCTTTTGGTTTTCATTCTACAAACATAAACTTTTCAATAAAATTTAAGG
>CM031599.1:68263161-68303161 GCA_018398815.1 Conus ventricosus | reverse complement strand
AACCTGTGCTTTTTATTTCATTTTTGAAAATGAAATATAAGATGTGTGTTGTGTTTGTGTCTCCCGTGTTTTTCTGTACGCAGTTGGTGATTTTTGTCTATGGTTTTGGCAGCATATACTTCGGTTAATCACTTGTTGAAATATCATCAACATAAAGAGAGCGCTTAATTACTTTGTATTCTTCAAGCAAATAAACGGAAGCTTCCCATGCAGACACTGGACACGATTTCTATGTTAAACGTTGTTTTATAAGCATAGGTTCTCTTGCATCGCCATAGAATTTTTTTTAAGAAACTTACCAGCTCTAATCACACGAAGATCTAGCAGGATTTATTGCAAAATCGATATTATTGAAGAAAATATTATAATTTTATAACGAGTTTGATGCAGTACTAGATTCAAAACGATTACAGGTATATGAATTTTCTTGTTCAAAGTGTTGAGAGCTCATGGGTTGGGTGACATTACATGTAGGTGGATTCGCAAGGTTCCTGTAAAAACTTATTATAAGCAACTAAGTTGTCAATGGTCAGTGCACACATTGGTTCGACATTATAAAAGAGGATGCAGACCGGGTTTGGTCTCATATCTCTTTGTTCTGAGTGTTGAAATTCTAAGAAGTATGATGAGAGAAGATAATGAATTCAAGATTTTCAATGTAAATAATTGTTGAGCACAAAGTTATTCCCAGTTTGCAGATGACCACAGATTTAATGAACAACGAAGAGAGGAAGTCTTTTGATTAATGCTATTTATTTAACCAATAAATAAAGTTCAGTAAAGTACCGGTTTAATTAATGCAGTAAAAACACAGAAGCAGTCTGGCTAGGAAGCAAAAACTATTCCAATGACAGGTAGAATGTCCCAAATCTGAAATTAAGATGGGAGCTCAACGCAGTCAAATTTGGGTGCCTGATCACTCAAGATTTTATAAAGATATGTGTATCGAGCAATTATTCTGAATAATTTGCTGAAGCAGACGTTTTCGTCAGAGTATGGCTGAAAAGAAACATACACCACTAGGCTGACTTGCAATACTAAAATCATTGATTCTGTCCAGACTGGTTTATCTCTGGACGTTGCTACCAAATCCACTCGATCATTTTGTCACAAGATCACAGAAATTGGGTTGCCAGTTTGTTTGGAATAATAAAAACATAACAAGATAAGCCGAATAACAGCAATTAAAATTATTCAGAACAGGGTCTTGGCATCCCTGATTTGACAATGTTTATAGCATCTATGAAAGTTACTTGGATCAGGAGACTCAAAGAAACAAATCACAAATGGAAGAATTATTGGATCAGAGACTCAAAGAAACAAATCACAAATGGAAGAATTACTTGGATCAGGAGACTCAAAGAAACAAATCACAAATGGAAGAATTACTTGGATCAGGAGACTCAAAGAAACAAATCACAAATGGAAGAATTACTTGGATCAGGAGACTCAAAGAAACAAATCACAAATGGAAGAAATGTTTGCCCTCAGTTGTTTCCCCGTCTAGGTCATTTGGAATATTTGAAAATGAGACTGTAAAGTCATGGGAATAATTTATATAAAAAACATCATTCACTAGCAGCCTATGAGGACCCTGAGACCTATCTTAAAGACAGAAGTATTCATATCGCCTGCTCCTAGGCCTTTCGTCCGCTGGTCGGACACGTCAGGGAGACACAGCTGATTGTGTCTGTGGCCCTTGACACCAGATAGAGATACACCACAGTCTACAATTCCGTGTATTCTCACCACCAAGGGTGCAAACAAGTAATCTAACAGAACCCCAAAGCGGCCAGTGAAGGGTAGAAAAGTAAAAGGTACATAGTTTTTTCTTCAACTTACTTTTCATGTAATTTGTGCATGCTGTCTTAACCCAAAGAATAAGACGAGGGGTGGGGGAGGGAGGAGAGCGAGGGATAAATAAATTATTTCCATAATATACATGATTAATTACTGTGAAACATTGCTGCTGTTGTCCTCTCTCCCTCTTCCTCCATGATTTTCTGCCTTAACTCCATAGAAAACTTTGTGCAGTGTTAAACAGAAGAGAGAAAACGGGAGGAGGGAGAGTTTCTATTGCATTCTTTTCTTCCTTTTTTTACAATTCTCCTCTCCCACTCCCTTTATAACAGTATGTAAAACCCTTATAGCACCATGCCATGCTAAAGCGTTATTGTTAACGCATGATACATGCTGCATTCAAATTGAAGTGTTGAAATTAATGTTTCCATTGTTTGCATTGTTTAAATATTGATGTAAAAAGCATTTAAGAAATAGAACCTTCAGTGCAAGGGAAAAAGACATTAGTCTCTCTGGTGACAATGTCTGTGTATTACCATCAGTGCAAGGGAAAAAGACATTAGGTCTCTCCTGGTGACAATGTCTGTACATCACCTTCAGTGCAAGGGGAAAAGACACCAGATCTCTCCTGCTGACAATGTCTATGCATTAGGTGGCATTCCACGGATAGTTTTCTTTCCTTTAATATTAAGTAGTCTGCTTGGAACCACCGATCACTTTTTGTTGACCATGAGAAAAAAAAGAAGGCGAACCAACTTACGCACGCGCATACCCCCCCCCCCCCCCCCCCCCCCCACACACACACACACGACACACAAAGACACGCACACCAACACACACAGAGACACACAGACATACACAACACACACACAGACACACACACACAGAACACACACACACACACACACACACACACACACACACACACACACAAACACACACCGCAAGGAAATCAGATGTTAAAAAGACTAAGCTCATTAATCGTTAAACAAAACAAAACAACAGTTACAACAGTCAACCAACCAAATAAACAGAACACAAAGACACAAGCGAAGGAGTTTGGTCATTTATTGTCAGAAAAGAACACGAAATCTGAACCAGAGTGCAATCATGTTCGTCATTCTTAGACAAGAGACGTGGCGCGATAATCCATGAGATCAACAAACGCTGTCGTTTTGGATAAAACCGCCCAGCACAGCGCCAGGCGCTACATGCAGCAATTACGGGGCATACAGCAGACACAATCCTCCCAGCAGTTATACCAACTACAGCATCGACGCTGCCTGTCAACAGACAGAGAACAGAGTCATGGTGATTAAGATAACCAAGCATTGACGCTCCTGTCAACAGACAGAGAACAGAGTCATGGTGATTAAGATAACCAAGCAATACAATTTGGTTTGATATTGCTGGAATATGGTGCATAACAGATGAAGGAGGGAAAGATTGGGGTACGAGGAAAGGGACGGGTGGGAGGGAAAGGGAATGATACTTCTGCATGGCTCTGTCTATCATGTCGTTCTTGTGGACACGAGTGTGTGTCTTTAGAGCTACACGTTACCAGCTCTGAATGTCAAATATCACTACAAGCCAATAGTAGAGAAGACACCAGCCGCCGTGGCGAAATGTTTAGCGTCGCAGGAGGTCGTTGGTTTGATTCCCACCAGAGTCATGGGAGATTTTTCTGCCCCGACCGGCTCCTACCCAGAGCTGAGTGTGCTACGGGCTCAGTTGGGAAGACTGGGACCACACAGTCGAGTTTCATCCACTAAATGGATGCGGCTCTGACAGTGTTGCTCAACGTTCATGACCAACACTGCAGGTGTTTGTATCTCTTGGGCTTGGTTGACGCCAGGATATATTATGAAAGTAAACATAGAGCACAGCCCTGTCATGCAGTCTCAGATCAAATTGAAATCCATGGCGTCGTCTTCATCATCCTCATTCTCATCGATCTGCAAAAGTTTCAAATTCTGTACTCCTTCATGCCCTGCTCTATTGGTGTCCTTAGTTTTGATGTCCTGCCCACGTCTGTGGCTTTAGTTTGATTTCGTTGGGGTCACAGGTATCGCCGAGTCCATGGGGACTGTCTCTGGACATATGTGGTGACACACACACACACACACACACACACACACACACACACACACACACATATATATAATATATATATATATATATATATATATATATATATATATATAAATATTATATATATATATATATATATATATTTGTTAAAATGAGGTTTTTAAAAGTATGCCAACCTCAAAAATTTAATTGACGCATCTAACAAAATGAAAACCAACACAGCAAAGAAGGGTGAAGAAAGGAAATCTTGCAATTGCATCAAAACAGAGCAGTGCCCCCTAAGCAATAAATGCCTTTACAGCAACATTGTATACCAAGCCACTGTGACATCAAAAATGAAAAAGAAACATACATAGGGATCACTGAAAACCACTTCAAAACCAGATATGCAAACCACAAACAGTCATTTAATAAAGAAAATACAAAAACCAAACAGAACTGAGTAAAATATACTGGAAACTTAAAGACGCAAAAACAAACTACAATATATCCTGAAAATCAAAAAAGAGCATCATCATACAGCAACATTTCAAAAAGGTGCAACCTATGTTTAACTGAAAAATGGTTAATACTATGAAAACCACACTTAGCAACTCTAAACACCAAAACAGAAATAGTAAACAACTGCAGGCATAAATGGAAATCGTTGTTAGTGAATACACCCAAAGCAAAAACCTGAAAACCTCAAAAAAACACGTGCAGCCAACCCGCACGTGCAAACAACCGCAAACTGGAGCCCACACGCTTTTTAAACACCGGCGGTGGGCAAACCAAAATCATCCTGACGACAGCGAACAGCTTGAAACAAATTTGTAGATGATTGACTTTTAAAAACCTCATTTTAAACAAATGTTGCTCCCCAAGGGTTGAGCACTCTGAAAATCATTTTAGGAATTTTAATCACATTGATCCTATATACATATATATATATATATATATTGAATTATAAACAAAGCTTGCTTTTATGTCTTAGATTGAAGAAATAGGGGGAATAAGCATTCATATATATATATATTCACTTATAAACAAAGCTTGCTCTTGTGTCTTAGATTGAAGAAATAGGGGGAGATAAGCATTCATATCTGCAGTGGTAGATAATTCTGCCTAACTAACAGTATGTGCTTGAGTGGGTGAATGGGGAAAAATATAATAAATGCTTCTCAAAATGATCCTTCAGCAAGCTTATAGTCTCCAAGGGGGAGACGATCTCCAATGGGAGGAAACTCACTAACATATAACTCCTGGTCAGATACCGATATTTCGAAACCTGATTGTTTCTCCTCAGTGACCGCGGAAAGTGGTAATTTGACTCCTCTGCCTTTTCGGTTTAAGAAGAATGCTATCCCAGAAAAAGGCTGGGGTGCAATACTGTAGTATGTTTGTTGAGTTTCAACAACAACCAAAAACAACAAAAAACAAAAAACAAAAAGTGCCACCTAAAAGTAAAAGAAAATCATAAGACAAAACAAGCTACATTTTTTTGTGAAAAGTAAAAAAATAAAAGATGCCTCTTAAGACACAATGCGAGGGGCCCGTTCTGAATGAATCCGCAAGGGGCAAATTACAATAACTAATAAATTCCCAAAGATAATACCGAGCAACCATTTCCCAAAAACTTACGAGAGCTTGGTGTTGCAATGCGCAAGAAATATTCAATTTTTTTTTAATCTAAGACATAAGAGCAAGCTTTGTTTTAATTGAATTATATATTATATATATAAATATATATAAAATAAAATAAATTTTATATATATATATATAATAAAATTTTATTTTGTTAAAAGATAAGGTCAAACAACTACAGCCTTTTTATCAATGCAACATCAGGATGTGGGGGGGTCTGTGCGCCGGTTTTAAAAATGCTTGTGTTGTCTGTCATCACGTCTTTTGTGTTTTTTTTTGCGTTTCGGTTTTTGTTTTTACTGATGGAATTTCCCCCTTGGCCCGCTTTTAACCATTTTTACCTATATTTTAAAGTTGCCAGTTGTGGGTTTTCATAGTATTTTGTACTTTTCTTTTAGCATAGGTTTCATCTTTTGAAATGTTGTTGATGGTGCTGCTCTTTCATATTTTCCAGGATATATTGTATCTACTTTTCCTTGAGCTTCCAGATGTATTTACTCAATTCGTTTGGTTTTTTTTACTTTTTTTGTTAAATGACTGTTTGTGGGTTTTCATATCTAGTTTTAAATTGGTTTTTTATTTATACCTATTATGTTTCTTCTGCTTCTCTGATGTTACAGGGCTTGGGACACAATCGTTTTAGAGGCATTTGTTGCTCAAGGGGACTGTTCTTCTTATACAGTTTTCAGGGTTTCCTTTTTGTCACCCTTTTTCCGGCCTTTTTATTTTGTTGGTTTAATCATAGTTTTTAAGGGTTGGCATACATGATATGAAATTTGATGCTTTTTTTGTTAAAACTTGGGTAATTTGTGCTCTTTTGGGAAGATAGTTAGATTCTAAAAAATTCTTTCCCTATATTTTTTTCACTCGTCCGTCTATGGGGGGGTTTTACCATATATCTTTCTTTTCCTGTTTTCTTGTCCTCATGCATTACAAACATATTGTATTTGTATTTACCACTTTTGTTAACCTTTTGGTTTCAGCGCAGCGGTTTTTGAAAGCGTTTCGTTGCATGACAGGTTTGGGTAATCTTTATTTTGCCTCGGGGGATGTTTTTTTTGTAGGAAGGGGGATGGGGTTTCTTTTGATATTTTCTAGACAGGGGTAATTTGTTTTTTTATGGGTTTTTAAAATGTCTGGTTTTAGGGCAAACTTAATCTAGGTAGTTCACATCTTTTTTTTTGCTTTTTATTGATTTTTAATTTTGGGTTTTTGGGAAATTTTAACCCGTTTTTTTTCTATTTTTTTAAATTTTTTAGGGTTTTCGTTCACGCACAAGGCCGTCATCCCGTCGCCCTCAAAAACGCTGCAGCTGAATACCAGAAGCGTTACACAAAAGTGGGTACAACTACAAACTACAATTATCCCGATAATGACTGAGCGACACAAGAAGAACAGGAAAAAAAATCATATGGTACAACCCCCCCCTAAAAGGACGAGTGAAAACAAAAAGGGGAAAAATTTTTAGAACCTAAAAAATCATCATTTCCCAAAGAGCACAAATTACCAAGATATTCAAAAAAAACAACAAATAAAAACTCAGTTGCCCAACCTTAAAAACACATTTATTCAACCACAAAAAAAAAGCAGCACAGAGAAAAACGGGGTGACGAAAGGGAAACCTCAACTGTATCAAGAAAAAACAGTGCCCCCCTGAACAACAAAACCCCCACAACAGCATTTTGGGACCAAACCCTGAACTCAGAGAACGCAGAAGAAACATATATAGGTATCACTGAAAACCAATTAAAACAATATGCCCCAAAAAAAAACCCCAAAAAAAAAAAAAAAAAAAGTTCATTAACCAAAAGAAAAAAAAAAAAATTAAAAAAAAAAAGAAACCAACAAAAAAAATTGAAAAAAAATACATTTACCTATTTGTTTATTGCTTATTGTTTACTGTTCCCTGCCTCATTATATTTTCAACTTCATTTCAGTTAAATTGAGGCTACTTTATTTGTTTCTGTCCGTCTTTGTGTTTGTCTTTTGATCTCCTTTGCATCCTTGGGTGGATCCTCTGGCGTAGGCCTCAACGATTGTCCCTACATTTTATACTGTTTGCATAATGTCTTTAGTTTTTCAGCAACTTTTTTCCTCCTCACACTTTTGTTTCGGTTTCATTTACTACCCATCGCTGGCTGCTTTGGGGGTGCTGTTGGATTCTTTTTTTAACCCTTGGTGGTGAGAACACCACAGTATTTTAGACTGTGGTGTGTCCCTATTTGGCGCCATGAGCACAGAAAACAATCAGCTTGTCTCCCTGACGAGTCCGATCCAGCGGACAAAACGCCTAGGAGCAGGTAATGCAAATACGTCTGACTTAAGGAAGGATTAGATGGTTCCCTCATGCAGCTAGAGAAGAGTTTTCATATTCTTACATATTTCCTTATTTTCTTCATCTTCAACCCCCTCCCACCCTCCCTGCCTTAAGTTCAATCTTTGCCAAGTCACTACCCTTCACTGGCTGCTTCGGGGGTGCTGTTGGATTCTTATTTGAACCCTTGGTGGTGAGAACACCACAGCATTATGGACTGTGGTGTGTCACTATTTGATGCCAGGAGCACAGGCACAATCAGCTTTGTCTCCCTGATAAGTCCGATCCAGCGGACGAAAGGCCTAGGAGCAGGCAATACAGATAAATCTGAATTCAGGAGGGATTACGATGGTTCCCTCATGCAGCGAGAGAGTGTTTTCATATTTATAACATATTTCCTTAATTTCTTCATCTTCAACCCCTCCTCCCCCCACCTGCCTTAAGTTCAAATCTTTGCCAAGTCATTACTGTGATGACAGAGGGGTTGTTGGCCTGCGCTTGTTTTTTCCCCCCACTATTAAATTGTTGTCTTTGTATTCATCTGACTTTATTCAGGTTTAAGTTAAAAGGTTGTTACCAGTCTTGAATAAAGTTACTGTGAGGGTTGCCCGGATAAACCTCGTATTCACTATTTTTCGAAAATCACTTTTTACATCATTCGATTTGGTTTAGGTTCCAGTTTGTGTTTGTCATATCAGAAACTGAATTTTGATTTAATTGTTGAGTTATAAATGAATAATTAAACAAAGTATGAAATTTCAAAGATTTCAGTGACCACATGAAAACCGTAATTACATATACGTTAGTCAACCGAAGCAAAATCCCTGAAAAAGATGGCAGTATGAACCTCGTATCTTGAAAAGTTGGCTTCATTTAGTCCGATTCTCCTCTCTGCTCTTCATAGTCGTGTCTGTTATAACCTCGTATCTTGCACTACTGGCTTTATATCGGCCAGTATCTGCCACTGTCCTAGCAGAGAGCCGGTGTAAAAGCGGTATTATCAGTGCTTTGTTTATACTGGCAAAAATAAGGGTGAGGCTGCTGCCCTTGGAGCCTTTAAACAAGCACAACAAAATATTATCAACCCCATTTGCATGCACTATATCTCTTTTACAGAAATGATACGTCAGTAGAATAGATCTACGCACTAGTTATCTGGTGGCTGTGCAGACACTTGTCTGAAGTCATCACTGTCTGTCATTGTGTTTATAATTTGGTTAAATGACACGTTGACAGACAGTATACATTCACAAATTGATGTCAGAACCTTGCCCTCCAGGTCTTTCTCCCATCCTTTCGTGCATCAACAGCTAGCCTGGCATGTTTTCAGTGCAAGGTCAAGAAAATGGAGTGGTTGCATTCCTAACGGGACCTGGGCTGGTCACATAGGAACCATAGCTCAAGTTTTACCAACTCCTACCCCATTTGATGGACTTTTCTTCACACAGAAAGACTACTTTCTATTTGCTGAACCTTGTATCATTGCTGATTGCAAGATTCAACAAATTCTTCTTGACTTCTTGAGGGTAAGTATCCATTATTTCTATTTAAACCATAATCTCTCTCTCCCTCTCTCTCACTCTCTCTCTCTCTCCCTCTCTCTCTCTCTCTCTCTCTCTCTCTCTCTCTCATCCCTCTCTCTCTCTCTCTATCTCTCTCTCTCTCCCCCCCCTCCCTCACCTGTTTGGTCTTTTCTTTTATGTATGAATCCAGTTTTACATTGTTAGTATGGCATGTTTTTTTTTATATTGTAGGATTTCATAAATTCTCTCTCTCTCTCTCTCTCTCTCTCTCCTCTCTCTCTCTCTCTCTCTCTCTCTCTCTCTCTCTTTATTTTATCTAAAACATTTACATGCACGCATGCATGCAGGCATGCACACACACACACACACACACACACACACACACACCACACACACACACCACACACACACACACAATTACATACATACTTGCACACATGCATGCATCATGTATACATACATACATGTTGATATGTTTCCTAATGAGCATGGCTAACTCTACATTATTTCATCAAGCTTGATGTTTGAAACATGTTTCCCTGTTGCAGGTTGGTATCCAGTGTGAACAGCATGGACCAGACAGGATGGAGGACAGCGTGTATCTCAATCTGGCGACTTCTTTCGTCTCAGCGGCGGACGAATCAGCGGCTCATTCCACTGCAACCAACAGCCAGCAGCAGGGCCAGGAGATGGATGCATTTGATGAGTCTGATGATGAACCCCTTGTTCGAAAACGAGTCAGCGCTTTCAATACGTCTGATGATGAACCTCTGATTAAAAAATGGTAGCTCCACAGTCAGACTTCAACTCTTCAGATGAAGAACCCCTCATCATGAAAGTTGGTCCTGAAGTTGCTGATGATTCTGCAGACCCGACATTTGTACCATCAGAAGAATCGGAGACATCACCACATGACCAAGAGTCCGACACCTTGACGTAGCTTCCCCGCAGTCCAAGCAGAAAACGACGTCGGAAGACAAACGTCAGAGTGATCTGATCAGGGCACAAGCTGCCAGTCTAGCACTAACAAAGGAAAGAGAGGACAATGTCGCAATACACCACGTTCGTCTGGACAACCTGTTATCAGCTAATGGATTGATCCGAACAGAAGTGAATCCAGACGGAAACTGTTTTTTTGAAGCCTCCGCCTTTCATCTGGAAGACATAACAGGACAGGAACTCCGCCGCTGTTTGTGTGACCACCTTGAAGACAATTATGGAGCATACTGTCCCTTCATGGTCCCAAAACCTGGGAAGATGACAATGACATCTTTATGAGGTTCCATATGAATGTCTCTGAATTGCAACAGCCAGGCAAATGGAGCAATGATGCCGCAGACCTTCTGCCACGAGTATTGGCCGACTGGTCCGAGGACCAGTCCTTGTTTACACGAGTGACTTATTCAAATCCGTTCTTAGACTTCTTGCCATCCACTAGCAGCACCGGCGGCACGACTTGGCAGCACGCAGAACGCATCACACTGGCTTTCACGTGTCCACGAGCCGTCTCACTACGATGCTTGCCACAGGTCAGACAGACAACAGTCTTCAGGGATTCAGCATGAAGTCAGTCTCCATTCTGATGATGGGGATGAGCAAGACTTCCAACCCACACATCAGTCGACACCAACCAAAGATCGAACCAGACTGATGGGGACAGCTCGGGGGAGGGACCAAGTAGTCCCACCCAGGACGAGAGTTTGAAAACCACACCAACAAAAGAACAGTCCAATGCCAGCGTAAACATCACTCCAAGAAAACAAGGATCCTTCCAAACCCCGCCCAAGAAACATCTTTCAAGAAAGAAAACGGCAAACCGGGAGCTTGGAAACAAAACGTGAGAAAATTCTTAAATTTGCAAGGGAAAGAGTATGTATCTCAGACTGGCAAAATTGTGCAAGCCAAATGTGTCCAGCAGATTGACTGTAGCAAGTGCAGATTCAAGTGCATTGATCGCGTCCCAGAAGAAAATCGGCAGCAGATCTTTCAGACATTCTATGCCTTGGACACTTACAACCGACAGAAAGACTTTATTTGTGCTCATGTGAGAGACAGAGACACTGTCAGTATTCTGGGGGCGGACAATATGCCAGTGCCCAAGAAGCGTCAACGGTGCCGGACCTTTTCCTTTGTTGTGGACGGCCAGGAACAACGCGTGTGCAAAAAGTTCTTTTTGGCGACACTGGCAAAAGGCGAAGCCTACGTTGATCACGCTCTAAAGAACAGCAACGAATCAGACCTTTACTGGCCAAGAACGTCGAGGTAAGTGCCAGCCACACAACAAAACTAGCGAAGCCGCTATTGAGGGCGTCAGAAGACACATAGAGTCTTTCCCCGCCGTAGAGTCTCACTACACACGGAAGGACACGCAGCGAAAATATTTGGAGCCTGGGCTGACAGTGAAGAAGATGCACGATTTCTATGTGCAGCAGTGCAAAGAGCAAGGACTGCAGCCAGTTTCCACTAAAGGTACCGGCAGGTATTCAATAGCGAGTACAATCTGGCAATCCATGTGCCAAAAAAAGATCAGTGTTCTGTGTGGTGCTGCTTTCGCGTGAAAAAGACTTCAGACTTGGCCACAGAGATGACATCAAAGCCTATGAAGAACACCAGGAAAAAAGAAGAGGGCACGCCTTGAGAAAGAGCGGGACAAGGCAGAGGCCAAGGAAGATCGCCGAAAGCATGTGGTCACCGTGGATCTGCAGGCAGTCCTCCAGTCCCCTGCGGCTTAGTGAGTCAGTTATATTATAGACGAAAGTTGTCTGTGTATAACTTCACCATTTACTCACTGGCCGATGGGAGGCCAAGTGCTACACATGGGATGAGACTGAGGGTAAGAGAGGTGCATGTGAGATCGCAACGTGCATCTACTTTTACCTGAGCTCACTTCCAGACTTTGTGGAGGAAGTTTTCATCTATTCAGACTGTTGCTCTGGGCAAACCGAAACCAGTACCTGGCAGCAGCTCTTGCCCATGCAGTCCAGAACATCGGACACATTCAGACCATCACCCACAAGTACCTGGAGAGTGGCCATACGCAGATGGAGTGCGACTCCATGCACGCGGCTATCACGTTCGCAAAGAAAAGCACGCCATCTTACACCCCAAGCAGCTGGGACATCATCCTGCGCATGGCCAGAAGAACACGGCCCTATGTGGTCATTCCAATGAAATTTACAGACGTTTTGGACTTTAAGGCACTGGCTGCATCAGCTTTCAGAAACACAAAAACGGACATCACGGGCCAAAAAGTAAACTGGCTGCAACTTAAAGCATTGCGCTTCGAGAAGGGCAGAGAAGATGAAATTTTATACAAAACATCCTTTGATCAGCCCAGCTACAGGACCATCAAGGTAGTTGGAGGCAGCAAGAGGGGCCGTACTGTCCCATACTACAAGATCGTGCCTCATCTCTACAGCCAAAAACTTCCCATCTCTGAAGCGAAGAAAGCTGACCTTCTGTACCTTTGTTCCCTGGAGTCATTCCCGAGGAACACCACACCTTCTACAGGAACCTGCTGCCTCTTCTGCTGCCAAGGATCGCCTCCCACAGCCTGGACATCAACGAGAAGGACAGTGACTCGGACTAATCATTCATTTCTGCAAAAGACTTTCACATTGAACTCATTCACTGCTCTAATGCCAGAAAACCCTCAGTTGTGCGACTTCATGTGGACTTGATATGTTGTGATATTGTGTGAATTAAACATTGGGATGCTTGACAAACATCGTTTTGAATAACAGTCTGCCCTTTTAAAAGTATTTTACAGTATTGACATGCTGCTATTTTAAGTGAAGATCCAAGTGTTCTTGAACTTGATGCTTTGACACGTTGTGACTGGGATACTTACATACTGCTACAGGAAACAAGACTGAATTGGGCAATTGCAGTGCCTTTTTGTGGTGATGATAATCAGGCTATTTGCAACGGTTAGTGTGACGTGATATTGATGTGTCCGGTAACTTGAATAGTTTGACTTTGCTCGTTTGGACTGGGATTAATGTGCAGTGTACATCGAAATGGTCTGGACTATTCACTTTTTCACAGGTTAGTTGTTTTAAAGGGTTGCTTGTTTTTGTTTTGTTTTGTTTTTGCTTTGTTTTTCTTTGTTTTGTTGTTAGTTCTACTTTTTGTATTTTGCCGCATGCATCATCATATTTTAAAGAACTAAACAGTTAAACATTTTCCCTTATCGAATGTTCTTATTTTTGATTGCATTCATGCTGTATGAATAAATGTTAATTATTGTAAATTGATTATAGATTAAAAATATATATAAAAGACGGTCACTGTAAATTGATTATAGATTAAAAACAAATACAAAATAGAGAGACTTTGTTCGATCAAACTATACTACACTTCACTGTATCAGAATAGGATGTAAATTGTCGTTGAAACTCAGTTCATAATAACATTATAAGTGAAAACGAATCAAGCAACCAACTACGTCTTTTATATTCAGTCAAAAGGTGGGTAGGTCACTTTTTGTGGCTTATTGGAAGGCCGTTATGGTTTTACTCAGTTTCAATAGAACGTTTTGGAAGTTGACGGTGAGCAATGGTCTGTGTGAAAGCCGCATAACCATATACTTGGTTTGTGCAGGCTGTTGATTTCAAGCAACGCTATCACAGACACATCGTAGTTAGAGCTACGGGGTTTAATGAGGACCTAGACTTGACCATCTGCACACCCTTCCTGCCAGTATCTCTAACTACAAGAGTAATGCAGTCCCAGTTTTGCCATGTGCTGCTGTGCACTTGGCCCAGATAAACAGTGCAAATACTTGTACGTGGTTTATCCGGGCTTATTCGTGTAGAGTATACTATGTCTGGGACTGCCAAAATCCTTTATATTACTAACATACCACATAATTTAGTCCAATTTTGTTAATTAAACCACTGTTTATGAAAATGAAAAATATATAAACACGGAGAGACAAGAACACCATTTCCGTAGACATAAATTTTTTGTCAAAAGACACAGAAAAGCATTTCATTGTGTATGTTGAACTTTCAAATGGCTCTCCTGTAAAATTAGCGGTAACTGCGATACGAGGTTTATCCGGGCAACCCTCGATATTAGGTTTCTTTAGGGAGCAAGACTTACCCTACTTATTTATTGCTTATTGTTTACTGTTCACTGCCCATTATATTTTCAACTTCATTTCAGTTAATCGAGACTACTTACATATTTGTTTCTGTCCGTCTTTGTGCTTGCCTGTTGATCTCCCTTGCATCCTTGGGTGGATCCTCGGGCGTAGGCTCAAACGGTTGTCCCCTACATTTTATACTGTTTGCATAATGTCATTAGTTTTTCAGAAATTTTTTCCTCCCCACACTTTTGTTTTGGTTTCGTTTACTACCCTTCGCTGGCTGCTTTGGGGGTGCTGTTGGATTCTTTTTTGAACCCTTGGTGGCGAGAAACACACAGTATTCTTGACTGTGAAGTGTCACTATTTGACGCCAGGAGCACAGACACAATCAGCCGTGTCTCCCTGATGAGTCCGATCCAGCGGACGAAAGGCCTTGGAGCAGGCAATACAAATAAATGTGCCTTTGAGAGGGATTACGGTGGTTCCCTCAGGCAGCTAGCAAGGGCTTCTCATATTCATAAATATATTCCCCATTTTCTTTATCTTCAATTTTTTTTTTAAAGTTCAAATCTTTGCCAATAACGACTGAAGAATTGTTACCCTGCACTTGTTTTCCCCCACTACTTAATTGTTCAGCATTATATTGTTTGTTCAATCAGTGGGAGATTGCATCTCTTAGGAGATCCAAATAAAGGTTGTTCTGTCAATTCTTAGCCTCTCTCAATGCTTGGGTTATTGAACAGCAGAGCTGACCACTCAGAGTTCCATATCTTTTGATCTCCCTTGCATCCTTGAATGGATCCCAAGCATAGTCTCAAAGATTGTCCCCTACATTTTATACTGTTTGAATAATGCTTTTAGTTTTTCAGCACCTTTTTCCCTCTCCACACTTTTATTTTGTTCTATTTTACTACCCTTCGCTGGCTGCTTTGAGGGTGCTGTTGGATTCTTTTTGAAGCCTTGGTGGTGAGAACACCACAGAATTATGGACTGTGGTGTGTCTCTATCTGACACCAAGAGCACAGACACAATCAGCGTGTCTCCCTGATGAGTCCGATCCAGCGGACGAAAGGCCTAGGAGCAGGCAATACAAATAAATGTGCCTTTGAGAGAGATTACGATGTTTCCCTCAGGCAGCTAGCGAAGGGCTTCTCATATTCATAACATATTCCCCCATTTTCTTCATCTTCAATTTTTTTTTTTAAGTTCAGTCTTTGCTAAGTCATTACTACACCGACTAAAGAATTGTTACCTGCACTTGTTCCCCCCCCCACCACTACTTAATTGTTCAGCATTATATGATGCTTATCTCCCCTATTTCTTCTAATCTAAGACATAAGAGCAAGCTTTGTTTATAATTCAATATATATATATATATATATTATATATATGATATATATATATATATATATTATATATCTATATATATATAATTATATATACTTTAATATCCTATTTTAAACTGGTATGTCGCTCCCTACATGGTTGAGCACTTTTAACGTTCTGAGTGGCTTTTTAACTCTGATTTTATATATATATATATATAATAATATATATATATATATATATATATAATATATATATATATATATATTTATATATTAACCCTGAGGAGAGCATTGGCTCGAAAAATTTTGTTTGTTTTATTTTCCATTTTAAAACCCTACTTTAAACTGGTATAAATATTTGTTTATAATTGAATATATATATATATATATATATATATATATATATATATATTATATTATATATATATATATATATATATATTATATATATATATATATAGTACGTACACTATCATCACGCTATATTGGCGCCACGTGTCTGATCACATGTTCAACAGGACTGCATATGTTTCACACGACATTTTACTAATCGCTACACGTTCAGTAGCGCTATCTCTTAACAGCGCTGTTAATCACTACTGATTTATGACGATGGTTAATTACTGGTAATTTATGACGACTGGTCAATTATTACTAATTTACGAGAGTGTGTCAAAGTGAAAACAAGAAGAAAACCTTGCCTGATCCGGAAACGAAAACCATCATAAATCAAAGACTGGGCAGTTGAAAAGTAGTTGCTGTTACAGCTTTTCCAACTTACCCCTCAATGTATACATGTGTGTGTGTGTGTGTGTGTGTGTGTGTGTGTGTGTGTGTGTGTGTGTGTGTGTGTTGTGTGTGTGTGTGTCATATACAGTGATGCACGGGCCTATGGACTGAAGCATTTACACTGTTCACAAACTGTTCTCTTGCAAAGATTCATGCTCTATGCTACTCACATCAGGCCCTCACTAAGTGAAATGAAATCAAGAACGAGTATTAACTCCAAGCCTCATCCTCACTGAAAGAAGTTTCCTCAGTTGTTCGTAATCTCCGAAAGAAAAACAAACAAAAAACCAAACCATCATTCTGGATGCCCATATGAAAACAAAAGAAAATAACCGTTCGTGATTCGCAGTTTTTTTCCCTTGGCTGAATTGCTCGGTTCAGTCGTCCGTCTCCTCGTTGCAGTCATGCTGACCACCCTTAATGTGGCACACTGTCCTCAATCTCCTGAATATGGCCGTACCTCAGTTATTATGAGGATACTGCATTGTAGCTGTAGTATACATTAGTAGGCGATACTGGCGGTGTTGCAGTACTGCCCTCAGTAGGGAGATACTGGCAGTATAGCTGTACTGTACGCCAGTATGTATACTGGGGTGTAATTATACTGTACCCCAGTAGGGGTTACTGGCAGTGTAGCTATGCTGTATTCCAGTATGAGATATGGCAGTGTGGTTATACTCTACGCCTGTGGTGGGATAATGGCAGAGTCTACCCCAGTTGGAGGATACTGCAAGTGTAGCTGTACTGTACTTCAGTAGAGGGATACTGGCTGTGACTTTGTACTGTAAGCCAGTAGTGGGATACAGGCAGTGTAAGTGTACTTACTCAAGAAGGGAGATACTGGCAATGTAGCTGTACTGTACCCAGGTAGGGGATACTGGTAGTGTAGTTGCACCGCATCCCAGTAGAGGAATACTGGCAGCGTAGCTTTACTGTTCCCCAGTAGGGGTATACTGACAGTGTAGCCGTTACTGTACCCCGGTATGGGGATACTGGCAATGTCGCTGTACTGTACCCCAATAGGGGGATAATGGCAGTGTAGTTGTACTGTACCCCAGTAGGGGGATACCTTCAGTGTAGCTGTACTGTGCCCCAGTAGGGGTATACTGGCAGTGTAGCTGTACAGTACCCCAGTAGGGGGATATTGGTAGTACAGTTGTACCGTACCCCAGTAGGGGGATACTGGCAGTGAAGCTGTAGATGTACTGTACCTCAGTAGGGTCATACTGGCAGTGTAGCTGTACTGTACCCCAGTCGGGGGATACTGGCAGTGTAGTTGTACCGCAGCCCAGAAGGGGGATAATGGCAATGTAGCTGTACAGTATCCCAGTAGGGGGATACTGGCAGTGTAGATGCATTGTACCAGAGTGTGGGGATACTGACACTGTAGCTGTACTATACCCTACAAGGGGGATACTGGCACTGTAGCTGCAGCTGTACTTTAACTCAGTAGATGGATACAGGCAGTGTAGCTGTACCGTGCATCAGTAAGTGGATACAGCCAGTGTCGCTGTACTATACCCCAGTAAGGGAATGCTGGCAGTGCAGCTGTAATGTAATCCAGTAGGGGGATACTGGCAGTGTAGCTGTACTGTACCCAAGTAGGGGAATACTGCCAGTGTGTCTGTAGCTGTATTGTAACCCAGAAGGAGAATCCTAGCAGTGCAGCTGTAGTGTACCCCAGTAGGGAATACTGGCAGTGTAGATGTACTGTACACCAGGAGGCGGATACTGGCGGCGTAGCCGTACTATACACCAGAAGATGAACACTGACAGCGAGCAGTAGCTGCATTGTACTCCAGTAGGGGGATAGCGGCAGTGTAGCTGTAACTGTACCCCAGTACGGGGATACTGGCAGCATAGGTGCAGCTGTACTCTACCCAAGTACGGGGATACTGGCAGTGTAGCTGTACTGTACTGCAGTGGGGGATACTGGCAGGGTAGCAGTAATGTATCAAAGTAGAGGGATACTGGCAGTTAGCTGTACTGTACCACAGTAGGGGGATACAGGCAGTGCAGCTGTACTCTATCCCAGAAGCGGGATACTTGCAGAGTAGCTGTACGGGCCCAAGTAGAGGGATACTTACAGTGTAGCTGTACTGTCTCCTAGTAGGGGAATACTGGCAATGTAGTAGCAGCTTTACCGTACCCAGTTGGGGTATACTGGCAGTGTAGGTGTACTGTGCCCCAGTAGAGGAATACTGGCAATGTAGTAGCAGCTTTACCGTACCCAGTTGGGGTATACTGGCAGTGTAGGTGTACTGTGCCCCAGTAGAGGAATACTGGCAATGTGTAGCTGTACTGTAACCCCAGTAGGGGATACTGGCAGTAGCTGTAGCTGTACTGTACCCCAGTAGGGGGTACTGGCAGTGTAGCTGTACTGTACTCCAGTAGGGGGATACTGGCAGTGTATCTGTACTGTACTCCAGTAGGGGGATACTGGCAGTGTAGCTGTACTGTAACCCAGTAGGGAGATACTGGCAGTATAGCTGTAGCTGTACTGTACCCCAGTAGGGGGATACTGGCAGTGTAGCTGTATTTACTCCAGTAGGGGGATACTGGCAGTGTATCTGTACTGTAACCAGTAGAAAGATAGTAGCAGTATAGCTGTAGCTGTACTGTACCCCAGTAGGGGGATACAGGCAGTGTAGCTGTGCTGTACCCTGGTAGGGGTATGCTGACGGTGTAGCTGTACTGTACCCCAGTAGGGGGATACTTGCAGTTTAGCTGTGCTGTACCCCGGTAGGGGTATGTTGACGGTGTAGCTGTACTGTACCCCGTTAGATGGATACTTGCAGTGTAGCTGTGCTGTACCCCAGTAGGGGTATGCTGACAGTGTAGCTGTGCTGTACGCCAGTGGGGGGATAATGGCAGTGTAGCTGTACAGTACCCCAGTAGGGGGATACTGGCAGTGTAGATACAGCTGTACTTAAACTCAGTAGATGGATACAGGCAGTGTAGCTGTACCGTGCATCAGTAGGTGGATACAGGCAGTGCGCTTACTCAGTAGAGGATACGGCGTGTGCTGTACCTCAGTAGGGGATACTGGCAGTGTCGCTGTACCTCAGTAGGGGAATACTGGCAGTGTCGCTGTACCTCAGTAGGGGAATACTGGCAGTGTCGCAGTACCTCAGTAGGAATACTGGCAGTGTCGCTGTTCCTCAGTAGGGGGATGCTGGCAGTGTATCTGCAGTGTACCCAGTAGGTAGATACTGGCAGGGTAGCTGTAGTGTACCATGTTAGGGAGATACTGGCGGTGGATCTGTACTTATACCCAAGTAAGGGGATGCTTGCAGTGTGGCTGTACTGTAGCTCTGTAGAGGGATACAGACAGTCTAGATGTACTATCCCCAGTAGGGTGATAGTGGCAGTGTAGCTGTACTGTACCCCAGTAGGGTGATACTGGCAATGTAGCTGTACTGTACCCCAGTAGGGGGATACCGGCAGAGTCGCTGTACTGTATCCCAATAGGGCGAAACTGGCAGTGTAGCTGTAGCTGTTCCAGTTGGGGATTACTTTCGGTGTAGCTGTAAGTGTACTATATCCCAGTAGGGGGATGCTGGCACTGATAGCTGTACTGCACCACAGTAGGGGGATACTGGCAGTATAGCTATAATGTACCCAAGGGGATACTGGCAATGTAGCTTGCTGTACTTCGGTAGGGTTATACTGGCAGTGTAGCTGTACTGTACCCCAGCAGGGGAATAATGGCAGTGAAGATGTACTGTACCCCATCAGGGAATTCTGGCAGTGTAGATGTACTGTACCCCAGTAGGGAGATACTGGCAGTGTAGCTATACTGTACACCAGTAGGTGGAAACTGGCAGTGTAGTTGTACTCTACCACAGTAGGAGGATACTGGCAGTGTAGTTGTATTCTACCACTGTAGGCGGATACTGGCAGTGTAGCTGTTTTGCACCCCATTAGGGGGATACTGGCAGTGTAGCTGTAATGTGCCGCTGTAGGAAGATACTGGCAATATAGCTGTACCGTGCACAAGTAGGGTCATACTGGCAGTGTAACTGTACTGTTCCCCAGTAGGGGAATCTAGCAGTGTAGCTATAGTGGACCCCAGTAGAGGGATACTGGCAGTGTGGCTGTAGTGGACCACAGTACCGGGATACAAGCATTGTAGCTGTAATGTACCCCTGCATGGAAATACTGCTAATGTAGCTGTACTGTACCCCAGTATGGGGATGCTGGCAGTGTAGCTAAAACTCAGCAGGGGGATACTGGAAGTGTAGCTATACTGTACCCCAGTAGGGGTATACTGGCAGTGTAGCTGTAGCTGTACTGTATCCCAGTAGAGGGATACTGGCATTGTAGCTGTACTGTACTAGAGTAGAGGTCACAAGCATTGTAGCTGTAATGTACTCCTGTAGTGAGATACTGGTAGTATAGCTGTAGCTGTATCACCGTAGGTGGATACTGGCGGTGTAGCTGTACGCCTCAGTAGGGCTATACTGGCAGTGTAGCTGGACAGTACCCCAGTAAGGGAATACTGGCAGTGTGGCTGTACTGTACCCCCGTACGGGACACTGGCAGTGTAAGCTGTACTGTACCCCAGTGGTGGGACACTGGCAGTGTAGCTGCACTGTACCCCAGTGGTGGGACACTGGTAGTGTAGCTGTACTGTACCCCAGTGGTGGGACACGCAGTGTAGCTGCACTGTATCCAGTGGTGGGACACTGGCAGTGTAGCTGTACTGTACCCCAGTGGTGGGACACTGGCAGTGTAGATGTACTGCACCCCAGTGGTGGGACACTGGCAGTGTAGCTGTACTGTACCCCAGTGGTGGACACTGGGCAGTGTAGCTGTACTGTACCCCAGTGGGGCAGAGTAGCTGTACCGTACTCCAGTGGTGGGACACTGGCAGAGTAGCTGTACCGTACCCAGTGGGGACACTGGCAGTGTAGCTGTACCGTACCCCGTGGGGGACACTGGCAGTGTAGCTGTACCGTACCCCATGGTGGACACTGGAGAGTAGCTGTACCGTACACCTGTGGGACACTGGCAGTGTAGCTGTACGTACCCCTGTAGGGGGACACTGGCAGTGTAGCTGTACCGTACTCCAGTGTGGGACACTGGCAGAGTAGCTGTACCGTACCCTGTAGGGGGACACTGGCAGTGTAGCTGTACCGTACTCCAGTGGTGGGACACTAGAGTAGCTGTACCGTACTCCAGTGGTGGGACACTGGCAGAGTAGCTGTACCGTACCCCTGTAGGGGGACACTGGCAGTGTAGCTGTACCGTACTCCAGAGGTGGGACACTGGCAGAGTAGCTGTACCGTACTCCAGAGATGGGCACACTGGCAGTGTAGCTGTACCGTACCCCAGTAGGGTGATAATGGTAATGTAGCTGTAGCTGTACTGTACCCCAGTACGGGGATACTGGCAGTGTTGCTGCATTGTATTACAGTAGGGGATACTGGCAGTGTAGCTGTACTCTACCTTAGTAGGGGAATACTGGCAGTGTAGCTGTACTGTACCCAAGTAGGAGGATTCTGGTACTGTAGCTGTACGTACCCCAGTAGGGGAATACTGGCAGTGTAGCTGTACTGTACCCCAGTAGTGCGATAGTGGCAGTATAGTTGTAATGTTCCCCAGTAGTGGGATACAGGCAGTGTGACTGTACTGTACCGTGTATTGTAACTGGCAGGTAGCTGTACCGAATCCCAGTAGGGAGACACGGCATTGTACCTGTACTGTACCCCAGTGAGGGGACATAGGCCATGTAGATGTAGCTGTCCCCCAGTTGGGGGATAGTGTCTTTTTAGTTTGCAGCTGTACCATACCCCAGTAAGTGGATACTGGCAGTGTATCTGTACTGTACCCAATAGGGACCCTGGCAGTGTAGCTAAAACCGTATCCCAGTAACGGGATTCAGGAGGCGTAGCTGTATTGATCCCGGTAGGGAGATACTGACAGTGTAGCTGCAGCTGTACTATACCCCAGTTGGGGGATACTACCAGTGTGCTGTATCGTACCAGACTAGGGGGAACTGGCAGTGCAGCGTACAGTACCCCAGTATAAAAGCAAGCGCATTCACTACAGCGCCGCCTATCATTATTGCGAGTGAAGCCATTTTTTATAAATGTATTTTTTTTCTTACAAATTTTATTGTCTGGAATTAATTCCTTGCTTGACTAAAAAATCTTTCGTGGCAAACGAAGCTGCAATGATAGCAATCAGCTTTGCTGAATCCTCAAAGTCTATTTTGACAAGATCTGCGGGTTTAATTCTAACAAGGCTTTTACCGAGCATTGAGTTCCTACACTTAGTCCTCCAAATAACAGCAGAATGGTATAAAAGGGTTGGTAACAGTTTTTTCGGTGCTCATTTTTTAAAATAAAATATTAAAAATTTAAAAAAAA
This sequence comes from Conus ventricosus, assembly GCA_018398815.1. Lineage (NCBI taxonomy): Eukaryota > Metazoa > Mollusca > Gastropoda > Neogastropoda > Conidae > Conus > Conus ventricosus. Next base: position 68,280,227 of record CM031599.1, on the reverse strand, counting down.
CATGAACAGTGATGATCTACTACAGCTACAAGGCAGCCTAAACCTTCCGAACTTATGAATGACCAAGTTGATGACCAAGCTATTATGCCCAAAAAGGAGAGGCTGTATTCTTTGGCAGCATGTGGAAAAACAAAAACAGTTCCTCGGACTGAATTCAGCATTGAACAGATTCAACAGATGTCGCCACAAGACATTTTAAAGTTCATAACAGGTATGAAGCGCAGCTGGGGTCTAGAATGGTGAAAAATGTTTGGGGGAAACGGTTCTTAGTTGTACACTAAACTAGTCAGTAGATTTGCTCCCCTTGATTCTGAACAAGAATCTTACGTATGATTTAACGCAAGATCCAGTTTTAACAAAGTCATTAGAGTCCCAGGATGTGATCTGTATTACAGATTTGGAACATTGTTATCGCCATTAATCATGGGATTAATAACTTTTAATCATATAGATTTATTTCCCTTCAAAAAGGGGCGAGCTGGAAAATCAGCAGAAACAGAAAACACTGAATCAGGTGGAGAAAGTAACCAAGCCAGAAAATCAGCAGAAACCTGAATCAGGTGGACCATTAAAAAATCCGGCGTGTTGAAGCAGGAAAAAAATTAGCAGAGTGGAACAGACAAAAAAAATTAATGTTACAGAATATGACTCACATGTAAACATAACACCGCCAACGCCAGAACAAGTTGATTCAATGCCCGCCCATAAAAACTCCATGCAATCCCAAGGGGCCCCCAAAGTCTTCATGGTATATTGAACTTAAAACTGTTGCCATTTTTGGCGCCCTTGCTGCTGCTGGGGGCTGTTTTTACGGTTATAAAATATATAACCAATGGCAACAAAAACAAAAGAAAATTAAAACAAACCCGAACCACTAAATACAGAAAAGACAACTGCACGCCAAAACCGCCAACAACAAAAGATCATTTTGATCCATTTATAATGCAATAATATTTTAAAATTTTTTTAAAATTTAAAAATAGATCATGGCGTATTATAAAAAGTAAAAGTCAATAAATAAAGACATGGAGTCTATAAAAGACATTTCCATAGACCAGAATTGTAATCAATGCGGTTGCTTAGGATGTAAGAACTTCATTAAGATCTATGCAGAGAACGCTGAGCAAGACTCCTCAACGATGACCGTTTTTTTTGAGGCGTGTGGTACTATATTAGACATTTTTCTATTTAAGATAAAAACATAGATTGTTTTGTTTTTTGATAATTATAAGATAACTTAAATAAGAACTTGGTTGTACTTAGAGGATGACTTGAGGATGACTTGAGGATGACTTTAAAGGGCGACTTGAGGATGACTTGAGTAAGAACTTAGAAGTGACTTAAGTAGAAACTTAGAAGTGACTTGGGGTAACTTAAAGGATGACTTGAGGATGACTTGAGGAACTTAACTAAGAACTTGAGGTGGCTTAAGGCAACTTAAAAAAAAAAAAAAAAAAAAAAATTATTTTTTTTATTTTTTTTTTATTTTTTTTTTTTTATTTTTTTTTTTTTTTTTTAATTTTTTTTTTTTTTTATTTTTTATTTTTTTTTTTTTTTTTTTTTTTTTATTTTTTTTTGAAATTTTTTATTCCCTTTAATTATGAAAAAAAAAATATAATTACCTCCCTGAAAAAATTACATTATGATCAGTGAGAGAGAATTGATTTTTAAAAGTTGTGTTTTTGGTTTTTTTTTTTTTTAAAGTTTTTAAAAAAAAGTAGCATAAAAAGTATTTTAAAGCACGTTGTTTTTTAACCCCTTTAAAACATTTGCTTGAATAAAAACTTTTTAATAACACCCCCAATTATGCTAAAACCATAAAATTTAAAACTTTCAGTTTGACAATATATTTTAAAACCAAAAGTAAAAAGTTGGGAAATCCCTGCGGGGGTTTTTGTGCTTTTTTGTGTGGTTAAAAAGTCTTAACTTGGTTCTTCTCTGCCCTATAGTGACCCTTCCCTTTTTTCGTGTTTGTAAGGTCACTGGCGCGCTATAAACCCCGCAAACCACAATTGATTTCGGTCACTGCTGGCTTAAACGCCCGCAAACCCAAATGTGTGGTCCTGGGAAAGGGCCACGAAAAGGGGGGAGAGAATTGCCCAAAATTTAGACAAAATGAAAGTAGAAAACCCAATGTAAAAAATACCACAAATTAAAGCATACCCCCAAAACCTTCGCCTAGCCACATTATCTGTGACCCTCTGGATCGGGTTTGGGGGCCCTAGGGCTTCATGGGTCTCAATTTAAACCCTGGTAATCTTATTGGCTAATGCAAAGAGTTTTGCATTTTTTTTTTTTTTTTTAAAAAATACAGGAAAAACATAGGTTTAAGCAAAAACTAAAATAAAGTCCATTTAGAGAACTGATAAATCCCAATTCTGGGGTCAGCTGCTCCGAAACTGGGAGGAGCAGCGGGCCTAGGTTTGGGATTTATCGTTCCTCAACTGTATACAACCAAACCCAACTTCACCCCCAAACTCAATTTAGAAAAAACTCGAAAGTTCGTATCAACAGGCAAAACCTTTAAATTCATAGAGGTTTGAAGCACTTCGAGCCAAATACAGCAAAAATGTTAAACTATGGGGGAAATTTTTGGGTGTAAGTCCCCTTTTTACAGATTGCCCAAAGAGCAAAGAAACTGAAAAGGTGGTACAAATATTTTCCTGTGATCGCACCACGACATCACCAAAAAATTTTAAAATATGCTTTTCTTTGTTCGTTTTGAACATTTTTAACGCTGTCCAGAGGAATCATCTTTAACTTTGAAAAACCCCCTCAAACAAAAACAATTACACCAAAACAACACACACACACCACACACACACACACACAACCATGCGCGCACGCACACACTGCGCGCACGCACGAAACCGCCAACACACCGCGCGCAAGCAAGCAAGTCTATGTGCGCCCATACAACACCCACACAACACAAAAACCCCACCACACACCACACCACACACACAACACACACCACACACACCACCACCCACACACACACACACATACGCACACACAACGCAATACCACCACAACACACGCCATGGGGCGGCACACACACACAACACACACACACACACACACCACACACAACCAACACACACCACCACCACCCACCCCACACACAACCTCTCTCTCTCTCTCTCTCTCCTCCTCCCTCTTCTCTCCTCTTCTCTCTCTTCTACACAACAAACACCCGCGCGCGCCGCGCTTGCTGCCCCCACTAACCATTAAATTTTGTATGTCGTATGACTCTGATTGACACTTTTTTTTTAAGGATCTTCTTGTGTTTTTGTTGTTTTTTTTCTTGTAGTACACATCTTTTACGAAAACGGTGATCTTTAAACGGTTTTGTTTCATTACAGGGTGCATGCAGTTTTTTTCTTGGTTTTGTTTTTGTTTTTTTGAGACGATATGCTCTATTTCGAAATTTTTTTTTCGCTTTTTTGATTCATTTTATGCTAGTTTCTCTATACACAGATCACCTGGGTTTAGCGTATTTTTGAATAAACTGTAAGTTTTTTTCTTTGAACTCAATAAGTTTAGGAGAGTTTTTGTTTGAAATTTTAAACGTATGTACCCGCCCGTCAAAATGGATGGTACGATGCGTTTGCCCTTAATAAAGGGGGTAAATAATACACAAGGGAAAAAAGGGATGAGTTTTCAGTCGAAGTAAAACTTCAGACCAAAACATATCCCCCAACATAAGTGTGCAAAAAAAGTCTGTCCTGAACATTCAATCGGCTCATCATGGGTGGTGAATGGGGGTGGTGGTCTTGTTTTTCGTCCGTCGAATAACGAGGACCACTTTACCACCAGGATTAAGGGGAGTGGGGGGGGGGGGTTGGGGTTTTGGGAAACTAATTTTGTGGATACGCAGGGGGCTGATCAATTTTTGGGGCACGGAATGTGCGGGACAGTTTGGACACAGGGGGGGACCTGCCCTTTAAAGCTGGCGCGGGCTTTCCGTGCCTGTCTTTTTTTGTGCTGCGCGTCCCCTTTCTCACATAAAAAAGGCCCTTGTGGATGGGGAGCGCCATCTCCCTTTTCCAAAACAGTTTGTTTCCATGTTCAGGGTTGATGCCAAAAACCCTTTTAAGGTTTTAAATGCATTTAAGCGTTTTGTTTGACCTTTCCCTATGAAGGCTTTCCTCGTTTCAGCTTACCCCAGAAGGTTCATGGGTAGCCGGTTGTCGGCATGCGGTACTGCCCCCCGCCCGTCGAAGCTCAGATACATCAGGAGGGTGGAGGCCGCAGGCCCTTGGTTAGAACTTCTGTTTGGATTTTTTTCTGCCCCTTTTTTGTTAAGCAGTCCTGAGGAGGTCGTGTGGAAGTGTTCAGCTTTTTGGCATGCCGTTGTACACTGTCCACGTCCCTCATAGAAAAGTGGGTGTGTGTTGTGGTGGGGGGGGGGGGGGGAAACAATAAGCTGTGTCGCCTTCACTTGATCGGGAATGGGGGGGCATGGGAAAGAAAGACACACACTTGATGAGTGATGGCGTAGATAAGTAGGGGTATGGGAATAAGTGACGGCAGCTTAGTTTGATGGAGCTAATGAGGCGGAATCCTGGGAAAAAAAAAAAGGTAGTGAATGAGGTAGATTACAAAGGGGAAAGGGTGATGTTGAGGGGGGTTTTCACTGTTTCTATAATGCGTGCTAAATGAAATACCTTTAACTCACTGTGCGATAAACCCTGAACGATATGTGGAGAACAAACAGGACCTCAACCCGATGAAAGGATGGATTTTATATTTATGCTCTGAGGTGATTTTTTTTTTCCTTTTTGTTTTTTAACCCCCCCCCCCCCCCCCCTCCTTTTCTCTCTCTCTCTCTCTCTCTTCCTTTTCCTCTCTCTCTCCTCCTCTCTCTTCCTCTCTCTTTTCTCTCTCTCTCTCTCTCTCTCCTCTCTCATTACAATTTGCTATTTTGAATTTCATATGAAAGATATGTGTTGAAATAAATTTTGCTGACAAGGGCAGAAGTAAGACAGGTTTGGCCAAAATTTCATCCTTTTCGTGTCAAAAATCAAACAATCAAACCATCCATCAAAACTTCCCTACTCGTGTACAGTACAGCTACCTGCAGATCCACCTACTTGGTAAAGGACAGCACACTGCCGTATCCCCCCTGCGGGATGCAGTCAGTGCACGCCAGAAACCCCCCACTGGGGGACTGCAGCTGCACTGCCCGTATCCCCCCCAGTCTGGTACGATCAGCATGGCGGCGCTGTGTGAATGCGCTTGCTTTTAGCGGAAGTAATTTCGCATTTAGTAAAATGGGGGGTGACGGGGAGAAAAAAATAACAAAGCTATGGAGAACTACAGCTGCACAAGACGCCTATGAAAAGCGAGACTTTAGCAGTTTTGATTTTATTTAAAGACACATGAAAAAACAGGGGCATGCAGCTTACACTTTAAAAAAGTTGATCAAGCAAAAAAACAAAAATTATCTTGTAACAGGGAAACCAACGCGACATTTCCCCCCCCAAAAATTTAGTGACTTTTATCAACCATCAGAAAAACAAAAAGATGCAAGAAATCGGTTTTTTGTCGTTGGTATGGCCATTGTGTATTTTGTTGGCATAATATTGGCTAGAAAAAAAAGAACAAATTATTTTCGCCAAAAGGTAGGAGGGAAAAACAGCAAATAAAAAAACTAAGCCAAGCAGCTGGGGTCAGTGAACAAAAAGCAAAAGAATGGTTATCTAAACAAGCGATTTGGCAAATTTATTTACCGGCGCCTAGACGAATACAGAGACCACACTTTGTCAATACAATCCAAACGACACCCATCAAATGGATCTTCTATATTTACCCTCTGATAGGATTAGACGAAAAAGATTTAAGTACGCACTCACAGTCATTGACATAGCTTCAAGGTACAAAGATGCAGAACCATTAACACAAAGAGAGTGCTTCTGCTGTTGCTGTTGCCATACAACTGATATATCAACGAGGCCCTTTAACTTATCCTCGCATGATTCAAGTCGATGATGGAAAAGAATTTAAAGGGCAAGTGAATCAATTATTGTTAAAACATAGAGTTACCATTAAAAGAGGCATTCCAGGAGTTCACAGATCACAGGCTTTAGTTGAAAACTTTAACAAACAGTTAGCTGAAAGACTTTTTTCCTACCAGTATCACAGAGAGCTGATTGACAATTCTCGCAACACAGAATGGGTCAGAAGACTGCCCTCAGTTTTGCGCGCAATGAATAATGAAGAATTTAAAGGGCTAAAACCAGTACAAGCAATCAAAAAAAAAACAATAAATGTTGCTGAAGACTCCAGTACACCCAGCAACCTATTACCGTTTGGTTTAAAAGTAAGGTACCTTTATTTACAGGGGGAAGCAGAAGGGGACACTCGCATCAGGGCAACAGATCCAGTTTGGAGTGTTGACCCGTATGAAATAAAAAGAATTGTAAAGATGAATCCGCCCGTGTATTATTTACGAGAAACTGACACAACAAAACAACCAGCTCCTCAAAGATCTTTTGTGAAGGAAGAACTGCAAATAATCCCCCAGACACAGTTCCACTTTAATTAATTTACGTAAACATATTTTGGTTTAAAATGGAAGGCCAGAAGGAAGCGCAGAACGAAACAAGAATGGTAAAGGAAGAGACCTTGAAAATGATACGGGAATCATTTCATGCGTGTAATTGCTATTAAGGAAACATTTTCGGGGATTAATCAATGCATGCTAAATCATCCAGATCACCTACAACTCAAACCCCCAAATTGGGAAAAAAGAATATCTTGAAATAATAAAAAAATTCGAACGCATCAAGCAACATGAGAAAAGATTTAAATGAATTGGATGAAGCTATGATCGATCTTATAATAAAAGTTGATGAAAAATAAAAACCCCTGTTTATGCGGTCCTCCAGTGCCCGATTGCATATGAAAACTCCGGATTAACAAATACTCGTTTTGTGTTTGTTCTATCTAACGACTTCTTTGTTACAACTGTTGTGTTGATCTCATGTAGATTAGATCGCAGTTTTACGTTGTCATGATGAAAAGTCTTATTGCCAAACAATGCTTCTTTGTAGTTGTCATGTGATATGTTTGACTGCACAACGCTGCGAGATATTCCCTTTGCTTTCTTAATGATTTTCTCCTGGCTCGAAATACTGTACATTTTTTAACCTTAAACCAACAAACTCCTTGATCACCTTTCCAGATAATTCATCCTTCATCTTTCCTAAAACTTCTTATTAGTAATTGAATGCAAAGGCGAATCTTTAGGATAATCGGACGTGTCATACCATCCTGCATGCCCTTTAGCTACTTCTAATTCCATGTCTTTATAGATGTCTTCAGTAGGGATATCTATAACAAAACTGTCTGTATCTGTGTAAAGTACTCTGGACTCAGGATACGAGGGCTTAAAAGTAGTCATAAAGAAATTCTAACATCAAAAGCTTTGATAATTCTAAAACGGTAAACCCAATAAATACAGGCTTGTCCAATTTGACTTTCTTTTTTTTCATCATTATGCCAAAAAGCTGATCATGAAATCTTCTAAAGTCCTGATAATTAGGTTTTGAAGTCAGCTTAATTGCTTCGTTCTCTTTGGTGACTAATCTGACATCTTTACGCTTGTGCGGATTCTCCATAGTCTTTCCAAAACAGCTGTTGTTCATCAGCTTGAAAAAGTCTTTTCTGAAGCATCTGTGGATTTAGTTCTGAGATCAGTGTTCTTCATGATGTATGGTTTCATGAACTGTTCTTGATCAAAAGCAATTATGCGATGAACTGCTGTTAACTTCAACCCATGTTTTAAATAAAATTGCAGAAGTCTGTAATGACAGACATAATTTTTTTGCCTCGAAGATTAGGCACAAGTTTAGGTGGTTCTCTTGGATCCATCTTTAGGCTTTTGCTGCTAATGGATAGTCATTATGCAGGTCATGGAGTTCATGAGGATATTCTAAGTCAACTTCTAGAATGAAACCACGCTGTTGATCAGGCGTTAAACTGCCCAACCACTTTAATGCCTTTTGAATATTATTCGGATCGCCGCCTGTGTACATTTTAAAGTTGCGTAATGGAAGCGATTGCGCCATAGCCCATCCATACAGATTGTTTGCATCTAAATACATAAGATAGTTAGACCTTTTACTCGGATCATAGTCGTCCAAGTATTTGTTGTTTGCTTTACAGTAATGATGCGACGCCATACTAATTCCTCCACGCAATCCGTTTTCAATCATCTGAATCATTGGTAAATCAGACAATAAATCAATCTGTACTCCAGTAAACTTTAAGAAAGCATCCCAAACTCATCCCGGGCGCAGAAATGTAATGCGCGGGATCCAGGCTATAATGTTTTATGCAGGTCTTTCTATAATTTTCAAAAATATCCGCCAACAAACATGTATCTGCCATTAAGGAGTCATGATAGTCTCCATCGTTTTACAATCTAACTTTTGCCACGCATCTTGAGCATGCTGGTAATCAGAATCGCTGATGTCCTTTCCTCTGAGACTAGAAAAGAACGCGCCTTTAGGTGGAAGTGTATCTTCATCAAACCTTTCCCAACTGTTCATGTACTCATAAGGGTAAACGCCCTTTCTAACAAGAGTTGAGTCAAAATATTCTTCTGTTATTGGGCAGGACTTTAAGGACATAGCCAGTGACTCTAATGATCCCATCATGTGCTGCATAGAGTCATAAAAAGACATGTTATTCAGATTAAAGCACATGTACTTTTCTGATGACTGTGCAATGCATGACACCCTGAAGGCATCGTCCACTGCTTTCATTATAAGATGAGAGTCGTAACCTCGCAAGTTATGAAAGAATACAGGCAGCTTCCATGTCTTTGGCTCAAACTTTAGTTGAAGATTGCAGTTGTTGTGCGCTGCCCCTCTGAACTTTCCGCTAATGTGATCATGGTCTCTTACCCGCTGGCCGCTAAGGCCACCTGTTGAATTGGCTTCCTCACTGTTAGACATTAGTTCTAAACCGCAAATCCAACAATGTGTGGCTGATTTATACTGTTGTTGGTCTTCAGGCGTCATTATGATTTCAGATAAGTTTAGATTATTAGAACAGTCATTACGCACTTTCTGCATGCGTTCTAAGAAGTATTCTGCAGCATTAGGCCCTCTATATAATTCTGGCTTTGAATGAACGCCATCCGACCTAACAACAATGAAGGCAAATGAACAAATCTGGTGATTACTCACTATGGCTGTTTTAGGAAGCCTCTGTGGGGTTGGTCCTTCATAAGGAACAATGAGCGATTCGAAGTCTGCGTAAACTACGTATGGAGAATTTTGCATCCGTTTCAGTTCTTAAAACTAACTTTAGATCCAGGTGGGGGCGTAATTAGTTCTGTATTACAGTCAACTGGGCCGATACAATGTTTCTTATGTTCGCTCGCGGCTTGAACAGATGGAATTCTTGTTAAACATTTTTCTACAGAATTCTTGTTTATGTCCATTCTTTGAAGTATGCTGCATTAGTTTACTCATTGTTCGTATCAATGTGTAATGTGGTAGCCCTGCTGGTGAAAACATCAGTAGTAAGTCAACATGAGTTTTGTCTGGTTCACAATCGATGGACTGTTCTTAGACACTTTAATGGGCTGTAGATTTGTTTCCTCATCCCATGTGTAGATATTAACAGTTATTGGTTTGTTTTGTTCTTCAAACTGATCAATTTTGTCCACGCTAACAGGAAAGGATATTCCACTAAAGTTAAGATCTTTGGTGTATTGCCGATAGTTAGTCACTCTCTCTGCGTGGTCGCGGACATGATGCAGCCTTGCAAGAACACACCACATGAAACATTTGTTGTCTGAATTTTTTATGTTTAAAACTGCTCTCTTTGAAACCAACTCTCGAGGTAGCGGAATGTAAGCCTTGCCTACAATCGGTGCATACTTAGCCTGTTTTAATCTAATCTCTAAGACTTCACCCTCTGACCAACCAGAGCCTCTCATTTTAGCTTCTTCAGCGGCAGCGTCAAACTGCGTAAGCAGCTGGTCTGCCCAACCAGGTGTTAAGTCATTATGAGAAAGAATAGTCTGTTGTTTAGTCGAGACCCAGACTTCTAGATTTTCTTCATTTATTGTTACATAGTCAATTAAAACAGCTAACATTACTTTAACTGGCGGGTTTATTGTTAGTTTACTTGGAACTTGAGAAATTGCATGTACAACGCTTGCCCGCACGTTTGTTGGGTCAATGACTTCTAAATCAATATCATCAGTGCTCTTGATAAACGCTCTCTCTAGAGCATTCCTTCAAACAATTCGTCTTGTCCTTCATATATCTTAGCCATGCTGTCTTTTCTTTTCTAAGCCAACATATTTATTTAAATTAAAAAAAATACAACGGCTTAATCAGAATCAATATCAACGGTCTTTTTGCGCTTGGACTCATAAACTAAAGTATAAACACCCTTCGATGTTGTTACTGTGAGCTGTTTAGAACAGAGTTTAATGTTTCGTTTACTTTTTTTAAGCATTCCTTTTTTATCTGCTCAGCGTCTGGCTGTTGAGAAAAACTTGCCCTCGCCTTTCTTTGAAGATCAAACTTTTGTCTTTTTGTAGTCATCAAAATCGGCCTGTAAACGATTAAATTCTTCATCCGTGATGTTTGAGTCAACAAGCGCTTTATTTATTGTCAGTTTAAACGAGCTAAGTTTAGCCGTTATTAGTTGAACCATAGCTGTGTGCTTTTGGAGTTTAGTTTTTAATTTTTTGCCAGCCGCACTTACAGCTAATGAACACAGGCCGAGAGCTAAAGACAAACCTCCTAGAGGTAAAGCTGCGGGTGCGCCTATGCCCGTTGCTAAGAGACCAACACTCGTTCCTGCTGATAGAGCACTTATAGTTGATGCTCCAGTATTAACATATGTAACAGCATTAAAGGCAGCAGAATACCTTCGTTTGGTTTTGCTGTATTTTGAAAGGTCTTGCTCTAGTACTTGCTGCATTTGCGTAATGTTTGTTAATCTGAAGGTTTTTATGCTAGGGTTTTCTACTATCTCTTCTCTTGGCGGCGCTGTAGGCACATTTGGATAAACCTGAACAGACATGCTTTTTAAAAATGAAAAAATAATTTAGTATTGTATATTTTCTAATCTGTTATCTTCAATATACAGCTGCGCATCATATATTAAAAACAAATACACATTAAGTGGTTTATCGGCCTCTTTTTCTTTATCAATTTGAATGTTTATTATGTCTCTAACCTTTCTCCCGCTTCCATGTAACTCATTATCCTCTGTGGACCTTAGGTCAATCCATAAACCGTATTTCGTTGTTAAATAATGATCAAGTCTAACGCTGTGAAGATGTAGATCTTTAGACACAAGGTCAACTGTTGGATTTCTACAACCTCCGCCTCCAAACAGTTTTCTTATTTCATCAAAATGCTGATAAGGTTAAGCCCGCTAGCGTAGATTTGGTTAGGACTGCCTCAATTGTACATTGCACTTTCGTTATTTTTAGGATTAACAAAATTTTCAGTTTGTCTTTGAAATGGTTCTTCATCTTCGCACAGCAATAAAATACCTTTAAGCGATCTTGCTGTGGCACTAAAACTAAAATTCCATATAGTGTCTGCCTTGCTTTTAGGATATTTAGAATGATGAATCACTCTTTCGTAAAATATTGCTAATTGTGACTGATATTGTTGCTCAATCAGCCTTGCTAAGTGAGGGTTGCTAACAACGTCAAACTCTAACGAGATGTCAGAAATGCTGTACTTTGCTCCGGCGTCTGTAGATATAATAACATATTTGTGGTCATTAAAAGTTAGTTCATATGACAATCTGTCTTTTAATGCTCCTTGAAAGTATGGGGCATGCGCTTTTAACAACTCAAAATCTAGGGGTATGAAAAAGCGATTTCCATACGCATAACTTACGGCTACAAACCTTTTGCCGTCTTTAGCATCTTCAGCGCCATATTCTATGTTTTAGTGCTTCTTCATTTTCGATTCCTTGAAACGCAAGATCAGCCCTTTCATTCGCGGTTAGCCATAGATCAGAATAGGTTAAAAATATGTCTGCATTGTGTAAAGAAAATATTTCTTGCCCTCAAGTTTTATAGAAATTTTCTTAACGATTGCCCGTCCCAGATTCTGGACAACTGTCCTGTTTGGGTCTGTTGTTGAAGCGAGTTCTATTTTGAAAGTAAGACGTGTAGAGCCTGGCACAATCACTTCATCTGCTCCTAGGTCCGGAAATTTAACAGTAAGAATTTGATCCGCATCAATAGTAGATGGATTATTGGAACAAGTAATAGTCCGCTTATTTCCCTTCACGCCTAAGGGCTTTTTCAGGCTTCTATGCGGGTCAAGAATCGAGCCATATTCTTGTGGCATTTTTATGAAGCAAAATAAAAAGTTAATTATTTAAAACATGGCAGGAATTGAAGCTGAAGAAGATTATGATGTTTTTGATCGTGGAGACGATGAGTGAAATGATCCCTTTGACACGGCATCGCTCAATGCTCTCAATGCGGCGTGAATTAACAGAAAGTACGGTCGGAGCATTTTACAAAAGTTTAGGTCAAGAACCCCCGAATTTATAGACCCAAATGATTTTGAATTAGAAGATGGCCATTTGTCTGTAAAAACGACCAAGGGCAACTTGTTCGGCTTACATCTAAACCAGACCCATCAAAGTTTTTAGCCAAGAGTACAATTATACAAAGACTCAGTGTAAAATATCAAAATCGCCTTGGCATTTCTAAACCAAATTAGATAAGGATGCAGTTGCTAAACTTCAAAACACACTACAAGAACTCCCAACAGATAACCAAATGCAAAACATGGAACTTAAAGAATTAAAATCAATCGGCAGACGAATTAATAAATGCAATAGAAGCAGAAACCAGTTTTTCAGAAGAAACAGCATTAAAGACTATACACAACTCACCGCTACCCATGCGAGAAATAACGGCCCTTGATCATGCTTTAAGAACCATTAGAGGCGAATTAACAAACAATTTAGCAAAACTGGGTGAAATAGATGAGCATATAAAAAAGAGAAAAAGAAAAACTCGTTGAGGCTGATGACGCCAACTTAGGGCATAATATTAAAGAAAGAATAGCCCAAAGACTAAAAGATCTTGAACAAGAGAGATCAGCAAGACTAGAAGTGTTGTCTACTAACCGAGAACAATTACGAAACTCAAGTGAGCAGAATAAGAGAAACTATCCAAAGAATTTTATATGAAGACACAACGCTAGCAGAACGAATCCGAACACTGTTTAGAGAGCAAGGAGTCACATTAGTAAGCGTTATAACGGCCATAGGATTTGCAATAAGTACACTGGTGTTGGCTATTACAGGCGGCGGTGGTCAAAGTTCAGTGCCCCCACCACCATCGCCTCCACCTGATAAATCATGGGTAAAAAACAGCTTGATCATCTTGCGAATTTATTAAAAAAATTAGCCAGTAAAGCTATAGATTCTTTACCGGGTATATTAGGGGTATTGTTAGCTGGCTTTTGTCTACTGCAAGCAAAGTAGTTGGCTTTATGGCCGAGCACTTATGGACATTAGTTCTCGTATAGTTGGGTTACTATTTAGTAAGATAAAGACCAAGTAATCCTATGCCAGTTAATCCAAGAACAAGCGCTGTCTTTTCATATTCATGGTCATTTTTTTGACTTCGCGAACAGAGTCCGCGAGCTTTGCTGAGTCTTCAATGACTTTGGGGGTTTGGACTTCGGGAATTAGATGACTTAATCTTGGGCGTTCTTTTATTGTTTGTAATATTACTGGCTCAGAATTTATGTCGTTTTTCCCAACCTTCTGTTCATTGCCTGCTATAAGAATTTCATTATTATAGTTTATATATTGTACCTATCTGGAGTCTGAGGTCAGAAGGCAGCATGTATAAACCAGTGCCAACAGCAAAGTCTACTTTCGATCTTGCGTATTGTAAAACATTTGGTACCTTTTAATACTTGAAGGCAAATCAACTGTAGAATTAATGGCGTCCTCTAAATTTGCTAAGTATTGTTTTTGTGCATCAAAGCCAGTAGAAAGATCAGTTATGCTCGATCTTGCCTGTGCTTGCGAAACCTAGCAAACACCAAACGTAAGTACGAATAGAGTCGTTTATTCGTTCTATTCCCGCTCTAGTTAGGCCCTTAGAAGTGTCTAAGATGAATGTTGTCCATGCTGTTTTATGCTCTTGCTCTAGGGACCAGGGCCGAACAATTTTGAAAGGAGGATGCCAGTCATAGTTATACTTTCTGTGCGTGCCCCGAAAATAAATGACGCCTAGGCCATGATTAAGATCCAACTTTTGTCTAAAGTCTGTCTTGATGTTAATATTGAATTCGTTACAGATCCTTTCAAAGCCTTCATGTCTATTCTGTTGCTGAATGGATTAAACGATTTGTCATTCGGTAATGGTGCTTGCAGTTCAGTCAAAATACGTCTAAAGGTGTAATAGAAATGAAATCTGTACACTGACCTCACCAAAGGATCAGGATGATTTAGATGATCAGCATACGACACTCCACACCCAGTTGATGCGCAAAACACAGCAAAGTTTAACTGGTTCTGATAAAACTGCATCGGATGACTAAACCACGCTTTCTGGATGTGCTCGTTTTCAATAGGGGGTTAAGATAGCTCTTCAATGGAGTACTCACCTTTTATGAAAAGTGGCAGTCTGGGTCACAGCAATGTCAAGGGTGTCAGTTGTTATATTTTTAAGATGTAGTGCGGCCCAACAGAATATTTTGCGCCAGTATATTTGAATGCACTCATTTTTAATTTGTTTTAAAAAATGTTTGTAACAATAACAACTCAAGACAGTCCTTCGTTTTTAGAACATGCTATTGATAACAATTGCGGGGCCAAAACGGTCGCGCTCCATGAATATTTTACAAAGTCGAAGGGTTTAATATAAGCGAAACCAAGGGGAATAATAAGATTACAAAAGTTGTGGGGCTCAAAGCTAACCAGTTAACAATACCTGATGGTTATTACGGGTTTTGCTCACTAAAAGAAGCAATGAGTAAATTCGGCATTACTCTCAAACTTAACAATGCAAATCTAAAAACAATATTAACATTCGAACCTGAAAAAGCAGATTACTTATTTGATAAAGAGCTAGCTAAAATGTTAGGCTTTAAAGTTGACACTCAGGTCACTAAAAGATTTGTTGTTGCGCCAAACAAAACTACTTTTAAGGGGAAAATCCGCTCGATCTTGCATTACATTCATTACTTTATGTTCATTTGGATGAGCTGAGCACTGATGAAAACTTATATGATGGAAGGCCCTCAAAATGTTTTAAGAGCTTTACCGGCGGGGAAAGCTGCATATTGCGATTATGAAATTATACAATTCCCTAATTTACAGTTTAAAAGATTAGTTTGTGGGAGGGTTGGATCATTTAATATAAAAATTGCAGACAAAGCAGGGAAAGTTGTGAAATGCGATAACCTACACATTGTTTTGGAAATAAAATAATAAACTATACTAAAAATGATCGCGTGGGCCAGAAGAATCCGGAGTTACATTAGCGCCTGTAAGGTGTATAACTTTAGAATTAAAAGACCTTGCAGATGTTGCGGACTTTGAACAGAACGGTTGAGATAGGCGCTTTGTATGGTTTCGAGTACACTAAAGATGGTGATTATAAAGGCAAAGAGGTTGGCGACACCAAAAAGTTTCCTAAACTAGAACAGCTGCGCAATCTAGAAGCAAATAATGTTGGCCAGTATGAATATAAAATAGTTCGAAAGCCTGACCTCAAATGGCACTTAGAACCATATTTAGAATGGGAAATAAAATTTGAATTCATAAGCCCATTTACATATTTTAGCCGTCAAAAAAGTTTCAGAAAAGCATTCAACTCTGGCCCTTTACATGTAAGTCTTATGCCGGACGACAATAGTCGGAAAAGAAATTGAAATAACGCCGTATGGGAAAAAGCAGTACATCCTCCACAGAAAAGAAACAGTTGTAAAAAAAGCTTCTACAAAATTACAGTTCTTTCCAAGCAGAAAATTAGGAGACACGTTCACAATGATATTTGAAATTTCTGTCTTTAAAGATGTGGAGAGGGATGGGGTTGTGGGCGTAGTGATGACCTTATAAAAGGAATTAATATTAGCTGGCAAAACTTAGACGTTAAACGTCTTAACGTTGTTGTCGTCGTTCTTCACAATGGTGAGGATATTAAGGTCATAACAAAAAGCAACAAAATCAATGTTGACTTAAATAGAAACAATCTTACAGAACTAAATTGGATTAATCTTACACATTTAGGCCTCATAGGGCTTTATTATACTGAACAAGTTTTGACAGAGAGCATGATAAAAATAATAACTGGATTAGATTAAATTCTGTTATAAAACTATGGAGCAGTTAAACTTTATGACAAAAACCCCTCATTGTTCATTAATTTGTGGACAAACTGGTTGTGGAAAAACAATATTTATCCTCGACCTGTTACAAACAGTTTATCGTTATAATTTTGATCATATTGCGGTTTTCTGTCCAACACTTAAATGGAACAAAGCATATCATGATAGAAGGTTTATATGGGCAGATGATAACATATTTATTAGTTGACCCCAGCAATAAACTGAGTGAATGTCTAGAACGCTTTTTTATATTGTTTGAGGGAACGCAAACGCTATTTATTATAGATGACTGTTCAGCAGAAAAAGACATAGTTAAAAAGAGAAACACTTTGTCAAAACTGGCTTTCAGTGGAAGACATGCTGGAATAAGTGTGTGGATTTTATGTCAGAAATATAACTAGGTTTTAAAAGACTTTAGAGAACAGTTAAAGACTGTAGTGTTATTTCACATGAAAGACAGAGACTCATTTGAAGAATGTTGCGCGAAAATGATGTTATTGAAAATGATCAGGAAAAACATAGGATTAAGCAAAAACTGAAATCTGAAAAGTTTAGTAAATTAGTATTAAAAACGGATAATCCTACACAGTATGTTTGTTTGTAAATAATCGTTATTTTTTGGTTATTGAAGTCTTACTTGTCAGAGAACAGTAATATGCCAATCCTGGGTTACTTTCGCCCGAAACTGGTTGAGGGCGGAAG
>CM031599.1:68243161-68255661 GCA_018398815.1 Conus ventricosus | reverse complement strand
CAGGCCGTGACAGCCGTTAGTAACGGCTATAACGGGGTAAACTAAAACATCGGGCATCATTCGTGAACAATAATGAACATACATGCTAATTTTCACAAAGATCGGCCAAGTACTTTCGGAGATATTCCATAAAGAAGAAAAACCGTTACAGGCCGTTACAACCGTTAGTAACGGCTAAAACGGTAAACTAAAACATTGGTCATTATTCCTGATCCATACTGAACATACCTACACATTTTCAGAAAGATCAGCCAAGTGCGTTTTGAGATATTCCAAAAAGAATGAAAACCGTTACAGGCCCCTTACAGCCGTTAGTAACGGCTATAATGGGGTAAACTAAAACATCGGGCGTCATCCGTGACCCATCCTCTTCATACCTGCTAATTTTCACAAAGATCAGCCAAGTACTTTCTGAGATATTCTATAAAGAAGGAAAACCGTTAAAGGCCGTTACAGCCGTTAGTAACGGCAATAACGGGGTAAACTAAAACATCGTGCATCATTCGTGACCCATAATGAACACACCTGTACATTTTCACAAACATCGGCCATGTCCTTTCGGAGATATTCCATAAAGAAACAAACACCGTTACAGGCCATTATATCCATTAATAACGGCTATAATGGTGAACTAAAACATTGGGCATTATTCGTGACCCATAGTACTAGTGAATATACCTACAAATTTTTAGAAAGATCGGCCAAGTACTTTCTGAGATATTCCAAAAAGAAGGAAAACCGTTACAGGCCGTTACAGCCGTTAGTAACGGCCATAACGGGGTTAACTAAAACATCAGACATCATCTGTGACCCATAATGAACATACCAGTTAATTTTCACAAAGATCGGCCATGTACTTTCGGAGATAGTCCATAAAGAAGAAAAACCGTTACAGGCCGTTACAGCCGTTAGTAACGGATATAACGGTAAACTAAAACATTGGGCATTATTCCTGACCCATACTGAACATACCTACAAATGTTCAGAAAGATCGACCAAGTACTTTTTGAGATATTCTATAAAGAAGGAAAACCGTTACAGGCTGTTACAGCCGTTAGTAACGGCTATAACGGGTAAACTAAAACATCGGGCGTCATCCGTCCCCCATCCTCTTTATGCCTACTAATGTTCACAAAGATCGGCCAAGTACTTTCGGAGATATTCCATAAAGAAGAAAAACCGTTACAGGCCGTTACAGCCATTAGTAACGACTGGAACGGTAAACTGAAACATCGGGCATCATCCTTGACCCATAATGAACATACCTACAAATTTTCAGATAGATCAATCCAGCAGTTTTGTCTGGAGCGAGTGGAACGCATTTTGACCACGGATGGATGGACGGACGGACGGACAGACGGACGGACGGGCAGACACACAGACAGCATTTCTTCGTTCCCATTCTAAAGTACTCCCTGTTCTATAAGAACTGGGAGTACAAAAAAGACAAAAAAGACGATACGACCGAGCGATCAAAATTTGACGTTGAAATATCTATGCCATGTGAACCCCCCCACCATCTGGAGATGCTGCATAGTTCTGTTCATTATTTGTGCTTCGGGTCGGAAAGAGAAGCAGTGTTGAAAAGAAACGTCATGGTTCAATTGAGATTTATCTGTTTGATTCACTGGGCGCCCTGCATTGAAACGGACAACTTCAGTGCTGAACCGCTTTTCGCTAAACTGTTTTGGGCGGGAACACAGGTGGGGTTTGAGTATATTGATATGTTAGTTAAACATCTGGGATTTTTTTTAATAAATATGTATTTTGAATATCGGGAAATTTTGATAATCAAAAGTATTTATTTCCCCAAACCCTCTCTCTCTCTCTCTCCTCCTCTCGGGGGGGCCGAGCGAAGGCGGCGAGTAACAGAACCCATGACAACTCTGATTCATTCGCATCTCTGGCTTTCCCGGGATTTCTCTCGATTAAAAAGGTCCCGGGAAAAGTGTGACACCAGAGACAAAGGGTCCCCTTTGGTTGATTTAAATGCATGGGGCTCGCAAGGTCAGTTCTTGGCAAAGGGTTAGCGGGTTGTGGGTGAAAACAAAAACGGGTAAAGCCCCCGGCGCGTAAAACACTGATGTACACTAGCCCCATTATCCCTGCCCCTATGTTTCTTTTTAAACCGGTGTTGCTGGGTGGTTTGGAGAAAAACCTGTAGCGCTGGGGTTTACAATCGGACAGTGAAACCCTGTTTTGGGGAGTCAAAGTACCCAGCGAGGTAAAACCCATTTGAAAAGGAGGGTGAACATTTGAACACGTCGGTCAACATGCCTTGCACGTCCCCGGCGTTGCCCCTCTTTGTGGGCTGCAACCGTGCTGGGGGGTGTGCGTGTTCTGCGGGGGCGGCGATTTTCGAGAAAAACCCCGGGCCCTAACATTTGCGGGAAAGGGTCAGTGCACCCCGGGACCAAACAGTATGGGTTTGAGAAGATGGGAAACGATCGCACCGGACAGGGAAGAAAAAATTTTGACCGCCATTCACCAAAAAGGGCCGGGAAAACAAACAGCAACGCCGACACCAAAAATGATTTTTTGGGGGCGATAAAAAACTGAGCTACACCGGGTGAAAGACAATTCGAGCAATCAGCCAAAATGTGACGGCCTTGAAAGGGAAAACATCGATTGGCAGCTGTTTGTGGGGGGAAAAATTCGGTGACATGACAGGCTGTCCCTGACGTGCGCGGGGAAAAGGAAGAGACGGGGAAACTGCCCCCAAAACCACTGGAGACACTGACAGAGCAGATAAAGTCAAAGAATAAAAAAATTTGACAGACGGGAAAAGATTTCTCCAGAGGGACAATCCCCCGGTTTTTCCCGGCTTTCCCGCACGGGCATGCCCAATGAAGATTAACCCATTCCCCGGGGGTTGTCAAAACCCTTTAAAAAAAAACATGTGCCGGGACACAAATTGGTGTTTCAGGACATTGTCAGAGCTCATGGGGTGTGGGGCCAAGCAAGAAACAAACCAACCCGGGCCCCATGGTCGTGAAGTACTCAGGGGGGGGCAAGATAAATGTCCTCACTGACAGAGCCCATGGGGCCAGACTGCAGGGAAAGGGATCCGATGGCCAACGACCTGACCCGAAGACACAGCCCCAACGCCCACCCGGGGCAAAGAAGGAGGGAAAAAAGCCGCCTACTTTTAAAGGGGAAAGCGAGGGTTTCGGACCCAAGAGACCCATTCCGGGACCTAGGGCCGCGTGAAAAGCGTCCCCCCTGAAATTTTCCCCCCTACAGGGCCCGGGGACGGCGACGGGCGAGGACGGTGTCCGATCAGCTGATCCAAATACACGTAAAGCGAGGCCGGGGAAATTAAGCGACAGGCGGGGTTTCCCCCTGCTACAGGGGCGGTTGATGGGGGGGGCAAAGGGTCACTCCCGGACAGGGCCCGTGGGGGCCCTTTTCCCAAACCGGCAGTGAAAAGGGGGCGAGGGGGTGGCAGCGGGGAAAACGGGATCCAGTGGGAACCGTGGTGGTTCAAACCCGGGAGGCGACACAAACCCCGGGAAAAAGGGTGGTTTCCCTTTAAATTTGCTCGGGGGGCATTTGACAGGTCGCTGCGCTCTGCCAGTACCAAAATGGGACGGGCCCCCGACCTTTCCAAATCGCCCAGTTGCCCGTTCCTGAACTAAAAATTGTAAAAAATTTTATATAGCAAATTGAAGACTTTGGGATTTTTTTTAAAAAGTAAAAACCCCCTTTGATTTTTTGTGTTTTCCCTGAAACTTTTTGTTGTTTTTAAATTTAATTTCAGCGGGTTTTTTCCAGGGATTATTTTTAATTTTAGGGCCCCACAAAAAAGCAGTCGAACCAAGGCAAAACTCGGGCGGATTTTTCTCTTGCTTGTAAAGAACTTTTTACAGTCATAATAAAAAAATTTTATTAAAATAAAAGATATAATTTTTTTGCTAAAAAAGGTTGACAAAATGTTTTTTTAAAATGTAATAAAGATATTTTGCTTGTGGAAAGTTATTTTGCGCCTGGGGGAAAGTCCAGTTTATAATAGTAATGACATAAAAGAGGGGCATAGTCATTCTGGAAAAAAAAATTTTTCAAAGCATTGAAAACCGCTGAAGGGGTATGTAAATTGTAACTGTAAACTTGAATGCTGAACGGGGAATGAAAAACCTGAACCCCAAGAATAACTTTTTAAAACCCTTAAACCATGGAACGTGAGGAGGAAGATAGACTGTTGGGGGCGCTGTTAAAAAAGATTCAGTTTTCAATAATTTTGGGAGTTTCCCTCGTTTGAATTGTTTTATAGGGTATAAACCGAGGTGAAGGGGAAGCTGCAGAGGGATTTTTAATGGCAAAGGTTTTACGAAGTTCATGGGGGGGGGGGGCATGGGTGTAGTGGGGATTGATTTTTTCCCTTGTTTCACAAAACCTTTTAAAAAAAATTGTGCCCATGTTGGGGGAAAAAAGTTTACTTCCGGGCTTTTTCCGGTTGGGGTTAACTTTGGAAAACGAAAGAATGTAAAGGGAGAGAACGGGGTTGGGCCAGAAAATGGGGAAAAGAAAGAATTGTGTGGTGTTATGAAAACGTAAAGATTTACAAAGATAAAATTAAAATTCTTTCGGGGTTTATAAAGTTTTAAGAGAGCGAAAATATTTAAAAGGATAAATTTTAAAAGGGGATGTGTCAGGGTTTTTGTAAGTGCATTATATGAAAGCGGCAGCATGAAAGATTCGGGTAATTTGGGGAAATAAAAAGAAGATAAATAGTGGTTTGTAAAGAAGGGACTCAAAAGAAAAAAAACTGTTAAGGGCTTCAAAAGGACTGGCGAAGGTCAAAAACAAACCTTAGTAAAAAACGTAAAGAGCAAATAGGGTCAACGAAAAAAAGAAATAAAAAATTGAAAAAGGGGAGAAAAAAGAGAATATAAACGAGATTGGGCTTCAAAAATTAAGAGAGCGTTTAAAACCCAAAGGTTTTTTGGTCAACCACAGATCGAAAAATAGAAAAAGTGTAATTTATAATGAAATTAATTCTCAACAGGGGGTATGAACATTTCATGGGAGTCTTAAAATGCGGGAGAGATAATACAAAGAAAAGTTATGACAAAGAAAAAAACGATAATGAGAAGAACCTCTTTTTCAATGCCCCAAATTTTTCCAAAAAGGGTGAATTTTTTAATGGGAATTTCAAACTTTTAAAAACGGGAAAAAGTGCTGGTTCGATAAAATTATAATTTAAAGGGGTTCAAAGTGGCAAATGCGCTGTAATTGACTTTTTAGTGGATCTTTTTTAACGTCCTCTTTGAAAAGGAACTTTTTCCAGTACCTGGCCCAAAATCTTTTATTTTACCAATATACAAAAAGGGGGAAAAAACCCAATCCGGATAACTAAGAGAGTAGCACTGACAAGGGGTAATGGGAAAAAATTTTAAAACGCAATTTTTAAAAAAAAAAGGGTTTTACTAAACCGGGGCGATAAAGGGGGAAAAAAATTTTGAAGAGCGGGCAGGAATTCAGAGGGGGCTACGAAACCTTTTTTGACCATATATTCCCCTTTATATGCAAAAACCCAAAAAGTATTTGAAAAAAAATTCTAATTGTATGTTCTTCGTTGACTTCAAAAAAGGCCTTTAAATCCGGTGAACAAAAATATATTGGGAATGTGTTGAGAAACAGTGCTTTAAAAGGTAAATTGTACAGAGCTTTTGAGAAAAAATATTATGAACTTTTTCTGGTGTTTTGGGGCGTAAAAGCATGTTTTAAAAACAAATTTCTTCATTGGGCCCAAGAGGCGTTAAAAAAGGTTGTTTACTAGTCCAAGGTTGTTTTCTTTTTTTAAAAAATAAAATTTCAGCTATTAAAAAAATCAAAAAGAGGAAAGCAGGAATACAGAGGCTCCCAGGAGCTTAAAATTTTTTTTGATGCTTTTTGTTTGACGATGTTGTTCTTCTTCAGATTCTTTGTTGGCTTACAAAATCAGTTGAAAAATTTTAAAACACGAAGCTGATAAAATAACTTTGAGGTGAATTTGGAAAAAACGAATGTAAGGGTTTTTTTCCGAAAAGGAGGACATCTTTCTATTCATAAAAAATTGGGGGTAGGGAAATATGGGGAAGTAAAGGTTAAAAATTTCCTATAAGAATTTTTGGAGAAAATTTTTACCACTAAGCTCATTTTAAAAATACCATTTTGGAAGAGGCATTAGAAAAGGGAAAAAGGGATTTCACTAAACATTCTCAGAGCAATGAAAAAATTTTACTTTCCCACGATTCTTCACTTTTCTGGAATTTAAATTTGACACCCCGATCGAGCCTATCCGAAAATATCCCGCAGAAATGGGGGTGAGCAGAGAAAAAGCAAGAGAAACAGTGCACCCCTTTTGGTTTTTTAAAACCTTTTTCTTGAAAAACCCCCTTTGGGGCCCCTCAAACCCTCCCTTGCATAGGGAAAACTGGCAATACCCAAAAAAAAGCCCCGAACAATTTAAAAAGAGTGTGAAATACGGGCTTAAAAATTATAAAGTTTCCAAAATAAAAAAGATTTTTTTAGGCGGGCGTAAAAAATCTTTTGCAGCCATGAAAAAGGGAAAGGGAAAAAATTTGGGGTTTAATAAATAAAAAAAGGTTTTTAATGAAACGGTTTGGGGAAAATGGGTTTGGATAGCCCAGGAGTTGGAAGGGGACGTTGCCTTTATCTCAGAATTTAAGGATTTTTTAAATCAATTCATATAAAAAAAACGGATTCCCATTAGAAAAAACACAAAATAAATTGGTTTCCTCATTTAAAAGTTTTTTTTTTTTTTTCCAAGCTGAAAAATATATCTCAGTCTTTAAAAAATAGATGGCATCGAAGCCTTTTTGCCAAACTAAGAATGAGAACTTTTGGGGATTAAATCTAACAAAAGATGGTTTATTGACGATCGGGAAATGGATAATTTGTGTTTAAAGGGTTTTTAAAAGGGATTTGGGAAAGCCCGAACGGCTTTTTATCTTTAAATTTGCCCTGCAAATGAGAAAATTTTCGAAAAAAAGTAAATTTTTGTTTTCGTTACCTTTTTCCAGAAGACATAAATTTAGTACAAATTCTTATATCCGGAGACGAAGAAAGTTAAAAATCGCTTTAAAAAATTTATTGCAGAACCCAAATAAAACAAGGAACAAGAAACTGTCATCCAAATCAACCCGGCACTAAAAATTAAAAAAAGAGGGGAAAATGACAATGAAACCCATAACGAAAGAAATTTACAAAGAAAAAAAAAAAAAAAAAAGACAGAACGAAAAGGTATTGGGGGAAAAAAAAACCACATGAAAAAAAAAAAACGAGAGAAACCCGAAAAAACAAAATAACTACTCGAAATTTTCTTGATTCCCCTGAAAACCCTTTTACTTGGGAAAAAACTACCGAAAGGATTGGGCGGTCCCGGGAAATTTTTGATGGGTTTTTGATTTTTGTGTTTGTGTGTGTGTGTGGGGTGGGGGGTTTGTGTTGGTGTGTGTGTGGGGTGGAGTTTACCCAAGATTGGGGAAAAAGCGCGTGGGTTTAAGTATAAAATGGAAAAAGGGAAATGCTGATATTGTCCCTTTTTTCGTTGCTATTTGTATACTGCTATTTCAAAATTGTTCCCCCTGGCACAAGGGTGTAAAAAAAGCTAATGCCAATAAACATGTGTCAGTGTCAGTGTTTTCTCTCCCTCCCCCTCTCTCTCTTCCCCTCCCCTCTCTCTCTCTCGGTTTCCCCTCTCCCCTCCCCCTCTCTCTCCTCTCTCTCTCGGCGACAATCAGGAACTCTTTTCAGAAATATCGGAATGCTTTATTTTTGTACAACGAAAGAAAAGATTGCCGGTGAACAATCAAAAGAATCAATCTGTGGGTTTTAAAAATAGACCCTGGGGAAAATTGTTTTTAAGTTCTAATGTTTTTAAACTATTAATGAACTGAATGGTTTTTTTCCCAAAATTTTCTAAATTTTAAATGTTTTCTCCAGAAAAAAAATGTATTCATTGGGTTTTAGGCCCGGGGGTCTTAAAAGGGTCATCTTCCTGTCTGTCTGTCGTTTTGTCTGTCTTTCCCCTCTCGCTCCCCTCTCCTCTCTCCTCCTCTCTCTCTCTCTCCCCTCTTCCCCCCCTCTCCCCCCTTTTCTCTCTCTCTCTCTCTGCTTTGGGCATGGAAATTTTCCCCCTCAAACAAATCAACAAGTGGATGCGTATTTACAATGAAGTTTAATGTGAAAGGAGAGAAAAAAAAAACTTTTTGGTAGTAAATTTTGTGCTTTTTCCCCCCCCCCCCCCCTGTCCCCCGCCAAGCCGTTATTTCCTCTTATTTTCAATTTTTTTCCCTTTTTTCTCTCTCCTCTCTCTCTCCATCTTCTCTTTTCTCTTTTTTTTCTCCTCTCTCTCCTCCCCTCTCCCCTCTCCCCCTCTCTCTCTCTCTGCGAAAAACAAATCGGGGGAGAAATTTTGGGAAAAAAATCATGGGAAAAACGCCGTCCCGAATTTCGCAGTGACAAAAGGTCACAAAAACCTACAATTACAGCAGTGACACGGTCAACAAAAAGCCTACAGATTACAGCGGGGGCAAGGTCAGACAAAAAAGCCCAAAAGATTACAGCAGTGCCAAAGGGTCAGCATAAAAGCCTACAGATTAAAAAGCATGACACAGGTCAAGACATTTAAAAACCCACAGAAATTTAAACAGTGACAACAACAAAAATAAAACCTACAGAAAAACAGCAGTGGGCCCGGTCAGACATGAAAGCCTACAATTACAGCATGACACAGGTCAGACCCCTAAACCCCCTGCCGCTATTTGTGGCCCGGGGGTTTTTTAAATCACAGCTGTTTTTTGAAGCCTTTTTTTGAGAAAGTCCGGCGCTCGATTCCCCGATGAACTGAAAAAATTGCAACGATCTCCCCTCCCCCTTTCGGGAAAACAAAATTCAGAAAAATTTTTCCCCCATCAATTTAAACCCCAAAATCTACTTGTGAAAAAAACCTTTAGTTTCCACCCTTTCAAAACCAGCAAATCAAAGCACAGACACTGCTCTCGTCCAAATCTTGAACAATATCAACAACTCTTGATGACAACCAAATATAATAAGATGTTTTTTCTCTTTAATCTGCCTGCACTTTCCCAAAACAATTGATCACGAACTAAATCCTTTCTTTCTAAAGACAAAAATACAGCAAATGTAATTGCACAAAAATTGGGTTTAATTGTGTCTCAAACAAACAGCAGTTCGTTCTTACAATAAGAAGCAGTCCCTTCCCAAAAAGTCATCAACTTTTTGGGCTACCCCCAGGGTTTTGTACAAAAATCAGTGCTTTTCATAAGTCACGACCTTTACCCCGAATTAATTAAAAACCGGTTTTTGTTTTACATGAAATGTTCGCCGATAACGCCCCCCTTGAACCTTTTAACCAAGTTAGATAACTAAAGAAAGGTCTCGTCAAAAATATTTTAAAAACTTTCTCTCCCCATAAAAACAAACCGGGGGATGTTTTTTTTTTTAAAAAGAAGCCCGAAAATTTAAAGGGGGATAAAAAAAAAGGCTACCATTTTATGAAACAGTCCAGCTTTAGGACCCCCCCTTTTCATCCTCAAAATCCAGGGGCCCCCCTAAAATCTCATTAAGCCCCTGTGACCGGAACCTGGGGTTCTATCTCGACTCTGTTTTCACCCTGAAAAAACCCATAAACCCCAAAACCGCCTTTCATCCTTCTTGAACCCAACGCATCAGCTCTATCAACCTTTCCTTACAGAACAAACCCCCAAAGACTTTTGGGTTTTTTCCTGCATCTTGTCAAAATTGGGGTTTTGTAACCCTTCTCCTTGGTTTTACCTTCAGCCTTACTCCCGCCACTACAACGGTCAAAATACAGCCAACCCCCTTATCTACAAAAGGGGCAAAACAACAAATACTTCCTATCTTTTTGGGGGAAAAATTTTTCACAGCCAAACGAGCACAGGATTTAGTACAAGTCTGTTTTTATGCCCAAAAAGATTACCATACATGAGGGGGCCTTCCTACCTCTCTGCCTCTTCAAAACATGTTTTAAATTCCGACACGTTTTCCCTTTGTTCTTCCTCGGGTGACCGGGTTTTTTTGAATTCCTTTGTCTAATCAAAAGGGAGGGCCCCCCCCGGGCTGGGGGGTCACGCCATAGAAACATCGGGGACACAAAACATGTATTCGGTTTATTCTCTTCCGTTCTTTGGGAAAGGGAATGTTGAATCCAATTTTCCCGATGCTTTGAAAATCCAAAACAGTTGAAAAAACCTTTTGTTCAAAGAGGTTAAATCCCCAAGAAAAAAAGTTTAGTGATGCAAACAACCTTTGCGGATTTTCAATCACAAAACAAAAGCCCAAACTGGGTGTTTGGCAAACCTGTCCCATCTATTTACGGGACACTGTTTTGAACATCCCACACCTCTGTGCTGGGAACCGCTGTGAGTCTGACCCGGCTGATGCATTCCGACAAAGAAAAGAACCCCAGCGGGGCTCAATAATAACTGAAACCAAAAGTCCAGCTTCACTTTAAACCCGTCAAAAACCCCCCTTAATTTTCCAGCTGTTGTCCCCTCACCTTCTTCACGTAGCCGTGGCCCTCCTGCCTTGGCGTGGGTGTGGGGGTGACTGTTCCTTGTCCCTCGGGGTGGTGGTTTTGATCAACCGGGAAAAGCTTGGCTATTATAAGGGAAAAAGTCACGTGGCGGTGGGTTTCCCGAATATTTTACTGTTTTGAGTCCTGTTGTTCCATTGGGTGCCAGTGAGCTCCTCCCCCCTTTTGTCCCAAATGGAAACCAAATTTTCAAAAGGGTAGGGGTGGAAAAGGAAAATTTCACAGGCCTGTTTGGGAGAAACAGATTCACGAGGGTTTGGGTACCCTTCCCCTTCCCCCCCCCCTGCTCCCCCGCCCCCCCCCCCCTCCCCCCCATCACCTTTTCCCTTTCCCCCCATCGGCCCATCAAGTCATTTTTTGACCGGGAAAATTGTATTCGTAAAAAGTGTTCCTGCTATCTGTTTTTTAATTGATTTTTGTGAATTTTAAACTACTAATTTTTTTTTCATTTAAAAATTTTTTCCCCTCTCTATTATTGGGAATGTTTTTCCCTTATTATTGTTATTGTTCATACATTGGAAGGGAAATTTTTAATTTTTATTTTTTATTATTATTATTATCAACTCATCATTAATTTTAATACTGTTATTGATCTTTCAATTTTTATCATCATTTTGGTTTTTCTTTTTTATTTTTATTTTATTAATTTTTATTTAGAATTTTTTTGTAGCTTTTTCTGTTTTCTTTTGTTTTAGTATTTGCCGTTGTTGTTATTGCTATTTTTATTTGGGAATTTTTTTGCCCAAATTTGGTCATTTCATCACTAAACAGTTTTGGGTTTTTAAACACAAAAACATCCAAATTATCATCCCCCATCCTATACTTTTAACCCCCTTTTAGCTATGGGTTTTCATTTCTGATTAACCCTCCTCGAACAAATTTTTTCCCCCCCAAATAATTTTTGAGGGTTGGACTCCCCGGGCCCAAAATCTTGCCCTTTTTTTTTAGTTTTTTTGTACTCCCCAGTTCTTAAAGAACAAAATGGGGGCGAAAAAATTAAAGCTGTCCCGGTGTATATCTGTCTGTCTGGCTGCTGCGTGTGTCCGTGGTCAAAAAGTCTTCCCCCGCTCCAACAAGACAAATGGGTCGATCTTTCTGAAAATTTGTAGGTATGTTTATTTTGGGGCACGGATGATGACCGAAAGTTTTAAATTTACCGTTACAAAACCGTTTTTAACGGGTGAAACGCCGGAACGCTTTTTCTTTTTTATAGAATATCTCAGAAAGTACTTGGCCGATTTTTTCTTTTAAAAAGGTTTGGTAGGGTTTATTATAGGTTTACGGATGATGCCCATATTTTAGTTTTTCCGTTACAGCCGTTACTAACGGCTGTAAAAAGCATGTAACGGGTTTTTCTTCCCTTTTTGGGAAAACTCAGAAAGTACTTTCCCCACTTTGTGGAAAAAATTTCAGGTATTTTCATTATGGGCCACGAATTAAAGCCCCCTTTAAAATTTGTTTACCCCTTTTTAGCCGTTCTAACGGGGGGTAACAGCCTGTAACGGTTTTTCTTCTTATAGAATATATTAAAAGTTTTTGGGGGGGGGGGGGGGTGGGGGGGGGGGGGGGTTGGGGGGGGGGGGCCCTTTTGGGCCCTTTTTTAAAAATTTGAAAAGGGGGATGGGTTTTTAAAAATTTGGGTTTTAACGGTAATGGGCCCCCTGTTTAAATTTTTCCGTTAAAGCCGTTACCCAAAGCTGTAACGGGCCCTTTAAGCCCTTTTTTCTTTAAGGGGGAAAATCTCAAAAGGCCCTTGGCCCATTTTTTGGGGGAAAATTAAAGGGATGTTTCATTTGGGTTTACGAAAAAGCCCGATGTTTTTTTTTACCGTTTAGCCGTTACTCCCCCCCGTAACGGCCTGTAAAAAAGGTTTTTTTTTTCCGGGAAATTTTCAGAAAATACTTGGCGATCTTTGGGG
>CM031599.1:68235661-68238161 GCA_018398815.1 Conus ventricosus | reverse complement strand
GTAGGGGTGGGGATGGGAGAGACCTGGTGATTCAGGTTGGTACTTGCTTGGTCTCGCTCGTCCGCCCAGTCACTTCACCGACTCTTTCCTTTTTTTCGGCCACCGTCTGTTTGTGTGTCAAGGAGAACAGTTTTATGTTCGAGCTGCGTACGCATGTTGTTGTCGAATGCGTGTTAGAGATTTGTGTTATTTTGAAATGTGGCTATAAAATGTGAAAATTTGCCATGAATTATTATTTGCAAATGTGGTGGCAGTTATAAAGCGATGGTCGCTGTGTTGGTTTTTATTTCCTAAGAAAGGGAATTGTTAAACGTGAGTGAGAGAAGGATGAAGATAATTCATATTTTTTATAGCCTTTTTAATTTAAGGGCAGTTTTTACTGCTTCGTGTGAGAAGACTTTAACGAACAGTCCTGATTTGATTGGTTTACTGTGTTATGCTCGGGTCTGTTTTGAGCTGGTGTTGTTAGTGTTTTTAGTAACCTACCCTCGCCCATCATGCGAGTGGCTGTTAGGATTTAACAGCATGGGTCAGTTGTACTGACGGCGGGGTTCCAGTACCCTTCCTTCCCTCCCTTTCTTCTCTCCCCCCCAGCTACGTTTCCCCCCCCCCCCCCCTCCCGGGCTTCACCCGGACCCTGGACTGGTTTGGTGCCACGCGCTGGTTGGGGCAACGCTCTGGTTGGGGCCACGCTGGGGGTTGGGACCGCAGACTGGTTGGTGCCACGCGCTGGCTGGGGCCACGCTCTGGTTGGGTACCCGCCGCTGGTTGGGGACCCAGCACTGGTCGGACCACGTTCTGGTAGAAAAGCCGGGGTTTTGACTGGCCGCCCTGATCCCCGCCAGGACCTCCAGTGACAACGCCACGTTCCCCCCCCCCCCCCCCCCCCAGGACGTGCTCTTCACTGCCTGCTTGTGTGTGTCGGGGTGTCGGCCTTGAACGACTCTTTTCAAGAACCGACCCGGTTTGGAGCACCTAGTGCGACAGGGTGCCCCAGTAGACTTGGGAGAGGCAGGGGTGTGGAGGCACTCCATGGTGTGGAAAGGGATGGAGCTGGAAATGTTTATTTAAAATTGTGTATATGTCATATGTGTTGAAATGTTGTGTTGTGTAGTCGTATGGTGAAATGTTTTTTATAATTGTGCACGCTGTGTGTGTTGGAATGCTTAATTGTGTGTATGTCGTGTGTTGAAATGCTTGATTGTGATTGTGCATGTTGTGTGTGTTGGAATGCTTATTTATGACTGTATTTTGGGGTGGATAAATGGGTGTTGTATCGTAATCTTAATTGTGTGGTCTCTTGCGGGGCGTGTGAGGTCAGTCACCCCCTTTCACTCCCACTAGACCGATCCTGTCAGGGCAGACCTCCAGGGGTCGGTCGTGACAATTGTGGGGCTCGTCCGGGATGTGAAGGGCCTGACTGTCTCTCTCGTTTCGGGGAGAAACCTGTTTAGTTTTGTCTGTTTTGTATATGTTTAGTCAGTTTGTCGTGTTTGTTCGGGGTGGTTGGCTGGGTGACTCTAGTGTGAAGGGAGTCTCTGGGTGGCCTGAGGGAACATCCGGGTGACTCGGGAGTCGAGGTGGGGACCAGGGGGAGTCGACCGCGACCAGACCTCCCCCTTTCCCGCCGGGTGCCTTACGCAGGTACGGCCGTAAGTCTTTCCTTTTGTTCCCGCTCAGTCTGCCATTCCTGTTTTGTAGTTAGCCAGTTTTTTTTTACCGGGTATTGAGTACAGGGGTTGTATCGGACGTTAGTGTCTTTTTTTTCCCTCTCCCGGATTCCGTCTGCCAGTTTGTTTGTTTTTTCCCGGGCCAGCCCCACCGCACTGTTGCTCGTGCTGTGGAGCGGGGTGTTGCCAGAGTGGGGGCAGCCGGACATAGTTTTTTTTTTTTTTTTTTTCGGTGAGTCACACCGCACTTTTGCTCGTGCTGGGGAGCGCGGTGTTGCCAGAGTGGAGCAGCCGGAACTTGTCCGCACACACACACACACCACATACACACATATACCACCCCCCAAAAATATTTGTTTTTCATTGGAATGTCTTTCCCCGTTTTTGAAAACCGTAGGATATTGTTGTCTGCAACGTCCGGGTGCTGGTGGTGTGGCGACGCGTGCGTCGAAGAAGAAGGGTATTCAAAATGTAGTCCCTACATTAGTACCAGTACTTCGACTACAGTAACTTCTACTTATTCCAGTGCTGTAGCGAAAAGTCCAGTGAGTACTTTTAAACTACCTCTTCGCTAAGGGATTTCCTGTCGAGACCCCGACTGGCACTTCCGCTCGGAAGCGTCAGAGCATAGCGAAGAAAACTGTGGCTTCTGTTGAGTCGCAGAAACCAAAGCCCTCTCTTCTCCATGCTTCCCCCTCGTAAGGAGTATGCTCCGGGGGACTTTCCTCATGGGAAAGCCGAGCCCCAAAGGGGACGGGTCAACGGATCGAACGGGTCATCCCCCCGTGTCGGGAGTGGTGAATCCTCCCAGGACATCACCTCTGTGCTGA
>CM031599.1:68204359-68234661 GCA_018398815.1 Conus ventricosus | reverse complement strand
CTGGCATACAGTGACTCACGAATGAGCGAACGACAACCAACTGTTGACAGAGTGCGCTGGCATACAGTGACGTGACTGAATGAAGCGAACGACAACCAACTGTTGACAGAGTGCCGCTGGCATACAGTGACGTCACTGAATAAAGCGAACGACAACCAACTGTTGACAGAGTGCCGCTGGCATACAGTGACGTCACTGAATAAAGCGAACGACAACCAACTGTTGACAGAGTGCCGCTGGCATACAGTGACGTCACTGAATGAAGCGAACGACAACCAACTGTTGACAGAGTGCCGCTGGCATACAGTGACGTCACTGAATGAAGCGAACGACAACCAACTGTTGACAGAGTGCCGCTGGCATACAGTGACGTCACTGAATGAAGCGAACGACAACCAACTGTTGACAGAGTGCCGCTGGCATACAGTGACGTCATTGAATGAAGCGAACGACAACCAACTGTTGACAGAGTGCCGCTGGCATACAGTGACGTCACTGAATGAAGTGAACGACAACCAACTGTTGACAGAGTGCCGCTGGCATACAGTGACGTCACTGAATGAAGCGAGCGACAACCAACTGTTGACAGGCTTATCACCTGGCGGATGGTCAGTTGTTGAGGTGGACAGACTGGTCAGTGGATAGTGCGTTGGGGGTGATGTGAGGGCGCATACCTCAACTTTTGTTTGTTTTTTTAAACGAGAAGCCTATGATAAGCACATCAAACATCTAGAAACGTTTTTCAGGTTTCTATACAAAGAGCAAAGTTTTGTTTATTCGTTTACCATTTGTTTATTCATCTATTCATATATTTGTTTATTCATCTATTCATATATTTGTTTATTCATCTATTCATTTATTTATTTATTCATCTATTCATAAATTTGTTTATTCATCTATTCATATATTTGTTTATTCATCTATTCATATATTTGTTTATTCATCTATTCATATATTTGTTTATTCATCTATTCATTTATTTATTTATTCATTCATTTATTTATTCATTCCCTTTTTAACTAGAGAGGTACAAGCTATGTTTTGTAACTGGATTGTGGACTGTGGTGAGAAAGTGGAGAAATGTTGAGGGAAAACAGCAGACACACTACACTGCAGGATTGTTAGGCCCTGCACATTTCTATCTACTAAAGGGATGTTTGAAGGTAATGTTTGAGACCAGCCTCGTACTATACTATAGGATTGTTGGGCCCAGCACATTTCTATCTACTAAAGGGATGTTTGAAGGTAATGTTTAAGACCAGCCTGATGCTACACTGCAGGATTATAAAGGACCAGCTAATTTCTGTCTAATAAAGGAGATGTGAAGGTAATATCTCAGACTGGCCCGAGGAAGGAAACGTAATTGTGGCCCATTAGAACCTGGTCAATAATTTATTTTGAAACATATTTATAATGTAAAACTAAGGAGAAACCGCAGTAAAAGGTCTTTCATTTAACAGTAATATAAAGGAGAATACTGTTCTGTTTGCCTGTCTGGTTATGTGTTGAACATGCATAAATCTGAGGAGGAGGCAGTAGAAGTAGCTCTTGTACTTCACCTTAGTGAACCTTCCACGTCCACTAGACTCTCAAGGAACGGGGGTTTGATTCTTCGTTGTAACAGCTGGAGGCCAAGTCTGGATCTGTCAACTAGGAGTGATTTGCACAAACCCTGCTGACTCTGTATCTCCAATTCAAGTGCTCGTTGTGTTTGTGATTTCGATTGTGACCACAGAGCAGAATTTCTGCTGTTGTATTTTATGTGGAGTTGTCTTGAACAATATATCCGTGTCTGATCTTGGGGAGATTGTCCCTTGACAGAAGTGGTCAGTCTGACCAGTGATCTTTCCAGCCGTAAGGTTGTCAGCCCAGTAGTCCAGTAGTTCGTCCGGTCGCCAGTCATTGTGATCTTCGTTGCAGGCTTGTCGCGGTTTAGTGCTGTCCGTCCGTCGACTGATGGTATCACACTAGGGGGGGGGGGGGGGGGGGGGGGGGGGGCAGTCCAGGTCACACTGGTCCAGGGCAGAGTGAACGCCGATCTCCTAATTGTAGGCAAAGGTCCTGACATGGAAGGTCCAGAATTTCAGCTCTTTGGATGTGATCACTCATAGTGAGTTACAAAGTCGGTTATATGCAGCTGGCTTTATCATTTCATATCATTGAAAGCTTCTTAAATATCCAATGCATGAGGTGAGCGAAATCAAAGACAACATCATCCTCTTTGCGTGCTTCTTTTTAATTTTGTTTATTCTTTTTAATTTTGTGTATTCTTTTGTTTTTGTAGACAGTCAAGAAATATATAAGGTTCAACGATTGGAAATGTAAAAATTGCGATATATCTCATGATAACAAATTTCACTTTAAGAAAATTGTAAACATTCTGATCAAATGGTCTTGTGCCACTTAATACGAGTAATTGTCTTTGATTTCAGTAGTGAATTTATTCAATTTTGAAAGTTCTCAGGTGCGCATACTTTCAAGATGTATTTCAAATTGGCAAAGGAAAGAATTGAACCTTATCAAGATAGGTAATCACTACGAATGGGGTCAGCATGCAATGACTTTAATTCACTGTGCAACGTGTCTTGTCAAGAGCAAACTGACCTATGGTCACTAGTCATTTTTTTCCTTGGCTCCTTATTAAACCTAAAAACGAACAAATCTTAAATAAATGTTAGCGAACCGCCCAGAGAACGTGGACAAACGAGTCACAAGACTAAACACAACGCGTTTCGACCTCTTAGGTCTTCCTCGGGTGATACATAAACGAATAAAACAACGAAAATTCACTTAGCTTCCCTTCTTCCTTGCGCTGAACCCTAAGCGATCTGAAGCGATCAAAGCTAAGTGAATTTTCGTTGTTTTATTCGTTTATGTATCACCCGAAGAAGACCTAAGAGGTCGAAACGCGTTGTGTTTAGTCTTGTGACTCGTTTGTCCACGTTCTCTGGGCGGTTCGCTAACATTTATTTAAGATTTGTTTAGATTTCCGCCTGCAGTCGTCTCGTTTTGCAACTAGATCTAAAAACGAACGTTCTTAAAATACATCAAAACTTGGAGGCAGACCATACACTGCACTTTGAGTGTCTAATCATGCTTACTTGATGAGAACATACAAAGCAACGGGCAGTATAGGGAGCGGCTGCCCTTCGGCATATTATGCGGAAATGAGAAACTTACTTCAAATAGACATATTCAGGTTCCTTAGTTCCTTTCAAAACCTAGGCAAAGGACTCTTCTAGATTTTTCTTTTCTTTTTTTTCTTCTTTTTTTGTTGTTGTTGTTGTTGTTGTCTTTTTGTTTTGCAGACCCGTTTCAACACGTAATTTGTAATTTATCACAGACTAAAGTTTGCTGAAATTTCAGACGTGTTTGCCACGAAAATGTCTTTGGTCAGCATGTCATTTTGACTGTGAGTTAAAGCAGCCTTTAATTACAAGATATTGTGCCATTTAAAAACGCTAGAAATGTTGATTTTTTTTATTCGTTATCAGTTGATCATCTTTTTGAATTAACGACCACCTTTGCAAAGTCTATTCAGTAATTTTTTTTCAATTGTACCTTGGGTCACTTCAGATGTTCATCTTTGATCCACCGCATTATCTATCGTGTTCATTTCTTCACTCACCACATGTCCTCCTCCTCTCCTGCCCATCCCATCCAGCTCAAGGGGAACAAGGGAGTATCTGTTCGGAATTCAGTCCTGGATCAGACGTATTGTAGGACTATCATATGAAATAGCGTGAAATGCAGCGACATGCATCACACATGTTGTAAGACTAACATCAAATGGGAAGAGCTGCAAGGGGGGAAAGGGGTGGAGGGGGGGGGGAGAATACCAAACTTATTGTAAGACTATGGCATGGAATGGGATGAAATGCAACGAAATGATCTCACCAGTGTGTTACTTTACAGAAGAAGAGATTGATAACCGACAGTGTGTATCGGTTCAGCCAGTGGGATTGTTCTTAGACCGTCTGTTTTAGGTCAAAGAGGAAGACTGATGATCGAGCACGCGTTATGGGTCAGATGGAAAGCCTGGGAATTCCCAGTGCTCTATGAGCCACATGGGAACATGGTATTCGGCAATGTGTTTATGGTCAGATGGGAACATGGTATTCGGCAGTGTGTTATGGGTCAGATGGGAACATGGTATAACACAGAGTGTTATGGGTCAGATGGGAACATGGTATAACACAGAGTGTTATGGGTCAGATGGGAACATGGTATAACACAGAGTGTTATGGGTCAGATGGAACATGGTATTCGGCAGTGTGTTATGGGTCAGTTAGGAACATGGTATAACACAGAGTGTTATGGGTCAGATGGGAACATGGTATAACACAGAGTGTTATGGGTCAGATGGGAACATGGTATAACACAGAGTGTTATGGGTCAGATGGGAACATGGTATTCGGCAGTGTGTTATGGGTCAGTTAGGAACATGGTATAACACAGAGTGTTATGGGTCAGATGGGAACATGGTATTCCGCAGTGTGTTATGGGTCAGATGGGAACATGGTATTCCACAATGTGTTATGGGTCAGATGGGAACATGGTATTCCGCATGTGTTATGGGGGAACATGGTATTCCTCAGTGATGGGTCAGATAGGAACATTGGTATGTCACAGTGTGTTATGGTCAGTAGGAACGGTTTAGGGAAAAAGGACAATGATCAAGGGTTTATTGGTAATAACAATGGTGTACATATCAGATGGGTTTGGTAAACGGTTATGGACAGATGGAAATTGGTACAAGTGTTTGGGTCGTTTACGCAGGCAGGGGAATTGGTTAGGGGTCAGTGGAACATGGGTTTGGGTCACATGTTGTTGGTCCAGATAAAGCAGGAAGTCACATTGTGTTGGGTCAGGATAACTTGTAGTCCAGTGTTTTTTCCCAAATTGGACTTTATTCCAATTTTATTTAGAGGGAAAGGATTCCAAGTAAAAACTTTGGTATGTCCAGGTGTGGTCTAGAAAAGGGACATCCCAGTGGCTTGAAATAGATTTTAACAGACAATGGTGTTGTGATCGGATGCGGATTACGGATGGAGTCTGCAATAAATGGTAGTCAGCTTGAAACGGTTTGGAGGATCACGTGTTATGAAAAAGGGAATTTTTGGATAACACATTGTAATTATGATCCATTGCTCAATGACAATGGATTTTTTATACGACATTACAACGATAAATAATCAGAAGCCTTGTTGCTAATGTCCATGTCATGTTATGATAGATACAACCTTAGTAATTGGATGTAATATATAAAAACCATGGTATTCAAGGAATGAAATTACGTTAAACGGCGGAGAGATCACTCGTTTCAAAGATACCTCCACTGGATATAGTAATTAATACGGCTCATTCAACATGCCAATGTATCCCGAGTTACAATGATGTTTTTTTTTTGTTTTTCACATTACAGCCTCCAAAGTAGTTGGTATGGGGAATCGCGTTGGTCAGTAGCGTGGCAGTTGTTCGCTCTATCGACAGTGGATAACGACAATAGCCTGACGCGAGTTCCAACTAGTGTTTCAGTGTACTTTCGTCAGGGTGTTATTTCCTCTTTTTTCTCTCTCATTCTTCGTGACGTTACGGGAGGACAAGACAAATAGTCCGTCCTACCCGTTTTCAAATAATCCTGGGAATTGACTCAGCGTGCGTAAACAGGACAGGTTCTGGCTCACGGAAAAAAGTCAAGGTAAAGTGTGGATGAGGCCTGGGGTCATAGCCAAATCAAGTGCTATCTGTCAGTGGTGCCGAATCGAACAATAGAACCTGTTAGAAGATCAGACTGTACAGTAGTACGTGTGCAGGACATTAGCTACTGTATGATACACTGCTAATGTGATCTGCTGCACGTATCTGTAGGAACACAGTGTCAATAATTCCGCACAGGGAAAATCCATAACCCGTTTTCAGTACATTTATAGGTCCGTATTACGCTATGTGGATTTCGTCTCTATGTCTCGTACCATGTGTGCATGCCTAATGTTGTTGTGCTGTCTGATAAGTGGAACACCAGGCAACAATACATCCCTTCCCCCCCCAACCCCACCCCCCCTCCTCCCCCCCCCCCTCCCCCCCCCCAAATCCCACCACCCGGGCCCCCCTCCGCCAATTCCACCCCCCCTCCAACACCCCCCCCCCCCCCCCCCCCCCCCACCCCCCCCCGGCCGGCCACCCAGTACTTCCCCCCCACCCCCTCAGAACCTCTCCTCGCCCGGCCCCGCCACAACTC
This sequence comes from Conus ventricosus, assembly GCA_018398815.1. Lineage (NCBI taxonomy): Eukaryota > Metazoa > Mollusca > Gastropoda > Neogastropoda > Conidae > Conus > Conus ventricosus. Next base: position 68,228,420 of record CM031599.1, on the reverse strand, counting down.
CTCCCCCTACCCCCACCCCCCACCCCCCCACCCCCGCCCGCCCCCCCCCCCCGCGTACTCTCCCGCCACCCCCTTCCCCCCCAAAGCAAGAACCGCACAGCTGCCCCCCCGACCCCCACAACCCCCTTCCCCCGAAAAACCCCAGGTCCCCCCCGCAGCCCGTCCCCCCCCCCCTCCCCCATTTGCCATCTCCCCCCCCTCACCCTCCCCCACCCCACCCCCCCCCCACCCCCCCCCCCCCCCCCCCCCCCCCCCCCTCCCCCCCCCCCCCCCCCCCCCCCCCCCCCCCCCCCCCCCCCCCCCCCCCCCCCCCTCCCCCCCCCCCCCCCCCCCCCCCCCCCCCCCCCCCCCCCCACCCCCCCCCCACCCCCCCCTCCCTCCCCCCGCTTCCCCACCTGCTCCCCCCCCCCCCCCCCCCCCCCCTCCCCCCCCCCACCCCCCCCCCACCCCGCCCCCCCGCCCCCCCCCCACCAACCCCCCCCCACCCACCCCCCCCCCCCCCCCCCCCCCCCCACACCCCCCCCCCCCCCCCCCCCCCCCCCTCCCCCCCCAACCCCCCCCCCCCCCCCCCCCCCCCACCCCCCCCCCCCCCCCCCCCCCCCCCCCCCCCCCCCCCCCCCCCCCCCCCCCTTAGATAGAAATGCCTATGCTGACTTTTGTGGGAGCTCAGTGCTTCGTTTTAGTCATCCATTTATCTTTCTTGGTAGATAATGAAACGTTTGAATTTGTTCTTTGAACTGCAGGGGATTAAAAATAAATGAGCGTAATAGTTTGTTCAAATACTTTAAAAATCAAAAGTTTGATGTCATATGTTTGCAAGAAACTCATTTTGTAGAAAGGAAAATCGCAATGGTAAAAGAATGGGGTGGAAGGATTTTTGCAAAAGAGGGTACGTCCCGAAGAAAGGCGAAGTTATACTGGTCTCCAGATATCTTAATGATGACATTGAACTTGTTTTAGCAGAGGATCGCACTGTTGCAATTAATATTAAATTGAGCAAATTCCGATCACCATTGTAAATGTGTATGCGCCTAACGATTCTATGGACAAAAGGCGTTCCTTCACAACCTGTATGTGAAACTGCAAGATTTGGAAGCTGAAATATTATTTTATGTGGTGATTTCAACTGTGTCTTAAACAACAAGCATGATGTTATACCGGAAATCTTTCAATGAGGTAGAAGTTGAAGCTTTCAAGACCTGTGTAGTGAGCTCTCTTTGACAGATATATGGAGGGTCTTCCATGAGAATGATAAAGAATATACCTGGAACCGCTTTCATCTTTTTATTGCTCGGTTTAGATTATTGCTTTGCTTCAGAGATATTATTTCCTTTATTGCGTCATGCGAACATTATACAGTCTCTAATTCGGATCATAAAGCTGTAGTCACAGAATTAAATAACACGCAAGTTCATAAGAGGTCCAGGGTATTGGAGATTTAATAATAGCTACCTCAGACATGAAAGTTTTGTAAAAATGTGAATGCGTTAATAGATCATTGTGTAAATAATAAGGAACTTATAAATTCTGTTGATAAATGGGGAACTTACGAATCCGAAATACGTAATTATTGTGTTGATTTTGGCAAACGATTAGCTTGCGTCGAAGAAACGAACAGTTAGACCTGCGAAAACACTTTACGACATCGAATTTTGCATAACAAAAGACCCTGGAAATGCACGTTTACAGAATGATTTATTAAGTACTAAACATAACTAGAACTGCTAGACATGCAAAAAACGAGAGGAGCCCAAATTAGATCAAGAGTGAAATGGATTGAGGAAGGAGAAAAAAACACCAAATATTTCTGCAACCTTGAAAAAGTAAGGAAAAGAAAAAATGTGATTACTCGTCTTGTATCAGATTCTGGGTTTACTACCATGACCAGACCAAAATAATGAAAGAAGAAGTTACGTTCTATAGAAATCTATACAATCAAAAGACTGACGTCGCAAATGTGACTGAAGCTACGCACGACTTTATTGCTGGGGAAGAATTCCTCGCCTTAGTGACACTGACTCCAACTCATGTGAAGGTCTTGTTACTGTCAGTGAAACATCGTGCGCCTTACAAAGCATGAAAAATGGATCAGCGCCAGGTATGGACGGAATTACTGTGAATTCATGAAATTTTTCTGGCCTAAATTAAAAGATATTGTAACCGCCTCTTTCATGAATCCTTTCAGAAGATGAGCTGTCTTATACTCAATACCAAGGTGTGATAACACTAATTCATAAAGGCAAAGAACTGGATAAAGAACATCTAACAAACTGGAGACCTATTACCTTAACAAATACTGATTATATAAATTCTAGCTAAAGTTATGGCACAGAGACTCAGTGGTGTTATACAACATCTGGTCAGCGAAGACCAGGTTGGTTACATTAAGGTCGAAATATATCTACAGTCATTCGTACAATTGACGATGCAATCAATTACGTAAACAAAACAGGTAAATCAGGTTTTGTATTTGCGCTTGATTATTCAAAAGCATTTGATTCCATAACAAAAACGTACTTATTGAAAGCATTCGATGTTTTTGGATTTGGTCCCGATTTTAAGAAATGGATTCGAATTATGTTAAAAAAGGCTGTGAATCACATAAATCATGGGGGCTGGATATCGGAGAGTTTTGATGTTAATTGTGGTATTAGACAAGGATGTCCGTTTTTCCCCTTTAGCCTTCGTTTTGGCTGTAGAACTGCTAGCTATTAAGATTAGAAATAGTGGCATTGAAGGAATACAGATGCGAAATGAAACAAACGCATGCATCAAAATTCAACAGATGGCTGACGACACAACTCTTTTTTTAAAACACCAGAATGATATAACAACGGCAACAACTATTCTCAGACAATTTGCATGTTTCTCTGGCTTGAAACTAAACATACGCAAAACTAAAGTCTTGGCAATAGGTGATGTGATGAAAGAGTTCTTAACATACCTTTGAAATAGTGGACAAAATAAAAATCCTAGGAATATCCTTTGCAAAAGACAAAATGGCCAAAGAAATAGAAGACAACTGGAAAGTAGGCTGAAAACTCTAACAGCTATGATAAAAGAATGGAGTAAGAGAGACCTTAGCATACATGGTAAAATAGTGATCATAAAGACATTTTGACCAGCCAATTTATTTATGTTATGCAGTCGGTTGGACTGCCAAGGGAAATACTGATTAAAGTTAATACAATTTTATATAAATTTCTTTGGCAAAGGAAACACAGTACAGAAAAGCCTTTGAAAAGATCAAAAGAAAGGGTCATGAAAGCAGATTATAAAGAAGGAGGGTTAAGAATGGTTGACATGATTGAATTGCAAAATACCTTCAACCTACAGTGGATTGGACGATTATACAACAAAAGAACTGAGACATGGTGCCTCATTCCTTTTTGGCACTTGAAAAGAATAGCCTCAGCTGAGAAATATTTGAAATAAACTGTTCTCCTAAAGATATACCAGGGATCTCTACAATCGAAATAATTTTTGGAAAGAAGTTCTATTAACTTACCTAGATAACAAAACAGATGTAGAAAGCGATAGTGTGCTTGCAAAATATATTGGTACACAATGTCTCTTTTATAATAAGTTAATCAAATATAAAAGTAAGGTCCTCAATTTTGAAAAATGGCGAGAGAAAGGCCGTATCACAATAAACGATATTATTAAAACGCAGGAAAGGCGTTTTTTTAACTTTAGTGGAAGTACAAGACCTACTTAACCAAAACAGGGCAATAACCATGTTTCAATACAATGCTCTACTAAATGCCATACCACAAACTTGGATTGACTTCATAAAAGATAGGAATAGACGATTTGAAATGGAGAATCAGGTACCTCTGATGCAAATCATTTCTATGCTAAAACAAAACAAATCAAAGAATATCTGTTGAAAAGAGTAAACAACAAACCGTTAACTCCACACGCCGTAGATTTTTGGAGCAGAAAACTGAACATTGAATTGAGTGAAAAGATGTGGCTTACGCCAAGACTGGCAACAAAAGAGTACGCTTACGTGAGCTGCAATGGAAGTTGTTACATAATATCTATCCCACAAATATTATGCTACAAAAATGGGCGTGTGCCAGTCTATTTCATGTGATTATTGTCCGGACACTGTGGATACCATTGAGCACTTTTTTTTTGAATGTCCATCAGTGAGACAATTTTGGTTAGAAATTGAAAAATATTATTTCCTCAAAGGTAGGCATGAAATTGCATTTGTCTGTAACAAATGTGCGTTTCGGGCTATATGAGAAGAAATCTTCACATAATTATGTGTGCATCAATAACATTTTACTAGTGGGTAAAATGTGCATAAGCAAGATTAAAAAGACAAAGTCATCGATACCATATGAAGTGGTTTTTGAGCAGGAGGCACAGTAAAGGAAGTTAATATAACACGCACGCAGGCACGCACGCATGCACGCTCGCACATACGCGCGCACAAAGACACACAAATGCGCGCGCGCGCATCACACACACACACACACACACACACACACACACACACACACACACACACACACACACACACACACAAAAGCATAAATATCGCGCCGCTCCAGCTCTCCTTTTCACACAAACATAGCAGGCACTGTAAAAAGCAGGCACCCACACACTATTTTGTGCTCAACCGCAATTGTGCATGTTCTGTCTTTTTAGTTAACGAGTAATTCATGTTCATGAGCGCTTTGTAATGTTTCTAACGGCTGGTGTAGAAAACGCTAACTTATCTTTTACAAATATTGTTATCACACATGTACACAACGCACGCACAACCACACACAGTGGATGTGGGATGTGAGGGAAGGGAGGAGGGAGGGGCAGAGTGTGTGTTAATTCAAGTAAAAGTATACTCTGCAGCAAACATAGCAGAATGAAATTGTCAATGCACCACACATCAGTACATGAATAAACCAGACGCTTTGTATCAAACGCCAAAACATTAAGATCTGCAATGGAATGTCCATTACTTAAAAAAAAAAAGCACACTCACACATGGACGATGCATGGGAGCATGAGTCAGTATATTCAGAGGGGAAAAGAAAATGAATGACAGCAGGAACAAAATAGGACAGAAATTCTCTCTCTCTCTCTCTCTCTCTCTCTCTCTCCTCTCTCTCTCTCTCTCTCTCTCTCTCCTCCTGACGTCTGTCTCTCTGTCTGTCCTCTCTGTCTCTGTCTCTCTCTGTCTGTCTTCTGTCTGTCTTTTTCTCTCTCTCTCTCTCTCTCTTCTCTCTCTCTCTCTCTCTCTCTCTCTTCCCCTCTCCTTTTAAAACTGTTGTCTCGCTGCAAGGATTCCACGTGTCTCCCTTGTGGTCCCCCTCTTTTTTTTCACTATAAGGGTAGCCTTGGGGGGGGGGGGGGGGGGGGGGGGGGGGGGGGGGGGGGGGATAGGCCGGGTTTTCGAGACGGGCTGTGCGCTTTTCTCTCTCTCCCCTCTCTCTCGCTCTCTCTCTCTCCTCCTCTCTCTCTCCCCTCTCTCTCTCTCTTCTCTCTCTCTCCTCTCTCTCTCTCTCTCCTCTCTCTCTCTCTCTCTCTCTCTCTCTCTCTCTTCTCCTTGCATACTTATTTTCGTCTTTCGTTTCAAGGATGGTTCCCCGAAGATGTCCGGGCCTCTCTTTCTTCTTCTTTTTTTCTTTCTTTTTTTTATTATTTTGTTTATATATATATATATATATATATATATATATATATATATATATATATATATATATATGTATTATATATATTGTGTGTATATGTGTGTGTATATATATGTATATAATATAACCTTTGTACCTTTTTGTGAAACACAGTGTGAGAGTGTCACTGCACCAACATTAGAAAAAAATAAACCCTGACGCGCTGTAACAAACCCCAAAACATTAAAACCAGCAAATTAATTTTCCTTTATAGCAATACAACATACAGACCCGCACGCTGCGTGAGAGTTGAAGGGGGGAAAAAAAAAAAAAGGACCCCCTTTACAAAAAAAACAACAAAAATAGCCAAAAATAAAGGAAAAAAAAGTGAAAAAGAAAAAAAAACTAAAAAGAAACGAAGAAGGAAAATATAAAAGACAAAAAAAGCGTAAAGGCGGGGGTGGTGGAGGGGAAAAAAAAGGATTTGGTAATCCACACTGTGTTATGGGAAAGACAGGAAATTGGTAAACACAAAATGTTTTAGGGAAATAGGAAGATTGGTAATCCCAATGTGTAAGGGTAAGATAGGAAGATTGGTAATTCACAAGTGTTTTAGGGGGAAGAAAAGGATGATTGGTAGTCCACTTGTGTTATGGGGTAAGATAGGAAGATTGGTAAATCCCCATTGTGTTCAGGGTAAGATAGGAAGATTGGTAATCCACATTGTGTTATGGGGTAAGACAGGATGATTGGTTATCCACATTGTGTTATGGGGTAAGATAGGAAGATTGGTAATCCACATTGTGTTATGGGGTAAGATAGGAACCCTAACAGCAAGGGTACTAGGGTCCACCTAGGTTCTAGCTAGCTCCAGCTTGGACAAGCTGAATCTAGCCAGAACCTAGGTGGGCCTAGGTGGGTCCTTGGACCCTTGCTGTCTGGGAAGATTGGTAATTCACAAGGTGTTGAGGGGTAAGATAGGAAGACTGGTAATCCACATTGTGTTATAGGGTAAGATAGGAAGATTGGTTATCCACACTGTGTTATGGGATAAGATAGGAAGATTGGTAATCCACAATGTGTTATGGGGTAAGATAGGAAGATTTGTAATCCACACTGTGTTATGGGGTAAGATAGGAAGATTGTAATCCACAATGTGTTGAGGGGTAAGATAGGAAGATTGGTAATCCACACTGTGTTATGGGGTAAGACAGGAAGACTGGTAATCCACAATGTGTTCAGGGGTAAGATAGGAAGATTGGTAATCCACATTGTGTTATAGGGTAAGATAGGAAGATTGGTAATCCACACTGTGTTATGGGGTAAGACAGGAAGACTGGTAATCCACACTGTGTTGAGGGTTAGACAGGAAGACTGGTAATCCACACTGTGTTGAGGGGTAAGATAGGAAGATTGGTAATCCGCCCACCGTGTACATCTCCCGGATCTCTTCACGCTGCCAGTATTTCTTCTGTTCTTTGGAATCCGTCAGTGACTTAACAGGCCAACGTGACTGCTACATCTCCCGGATCTCTTCACGCTGCCGGTATTTCTTGTGTTCTTTGGAATCCGTCAGTGACTTTACAGGCCAACGTGACTGCTTTGTACACGTGTCTTTTACCTTGTTCTGTAGTCTCATGGAGCAAGTAATTGTCTCTGTTCAATATCTCCTGCCCGTTTCTCTGCTCTGATGCGTTCCATGAGCTACATGTTGGTTTAAGTTGGTCACATACACCTTTTCTTTCAAATTACTGTTTCTTGTAACCAGCTTTACAGTAAAGCCGACCCTTTCTTTCTGTTTGTCTGAAGCTGTGGGGTCGCATCAGTGTGTAAGGTATTTGGAGTGGCATTTGTACCGTGTTTTCCTTTCATGTGATGATAAAAACTATCATAATTGAGCAAGTGTTGTGTCATATTAAATGACAGACAAATTTGTTGCCATCTAGTTTCTCTCACTCCCTCAACTAACGTTTGTCGTGATCAGTCTCTTCATTCATGGCTGTGTCAATATCTGCTTCAGGACAGTGTTCTTCCTTCTTCCTTTCTCACACTGACAGAGGCGTCATTAATCAGCACGACCAGTGCTATGAGAATTAGCACTACTGACACGTAGCGATGACGGAAAAAGGTGCACTAGAAACACGTAGCTCCATTGAACGTAGTGGTCATAACACTTGGGGCTACTTGTAAACAGCCCTGATGCACGTTGTGCTAATGTTACGTAGTACTGTGAATTGTAGGGCTATTGACACTTAACGCCAGTGACGCGTAGCTCTATCGATATACTCTTGTGCTGTCAATAGGAGTATGATAGACGGAGCCGAGGGTAAGTTTGTCATCATCGAGTTTAATGTAGCTAACCTTACAGATGAAAAGTATCCTTTCCTTTCTTCCTGTCCTCCCCGTCATCCCCCTCAACCCTCCTCTATTTCATGTGTTAAGAAATATAAACCAGCAATATCAGTTCTCATTGTTTGGTTATGATCATTATGACCCAGTGTCTTTTCTCCTCTGTTGACAGGCTTCGGACTGTACCTCGCTGCCTCCCTTTTCCTGATGTTTGGTGTTAGCTCCCTACTTTAATGGCGCTGTGTTGCGCCGATGTCTCCAGCACTATGGCGTTTTGGAGACCAGGTGTATTATCACGGCCACGTTTCTTGTCTAATGATTGAGCAAATGATCGCAGTTTCCCTTCAGATATTTCTTTTTTTCTTTGAAACACCACTGACAATAAACGTTGGCAAAGCAAGTCTACCTGTCCCGTTATTGAGTGAGAGAGACAAAGAGAGAGAAAGGGGGGAGAGGGAGAGAGAGAGAGAAAACTCGGAGCTCTGAAAACGTTTATTTGATCAAGGATTGAGATTTTAGTCTGAGCCTATTCTTCCAGTCTGTCTTTGCTAAGATAAATAATGAGATTTACAGACAAGAAAATGAAAAGAAACGGGGGAAAAAACTGAAAAAGGAGAAAAAACACGCAGGATTATAGAGTACATGATTCACACACACACACACGCACACGCACACACACACACACACACACACACACACACACACACATATGCGTACGCACGCGCGCATGCACGCATGCATGCACGAACGCACGCACACACACACACACACACACACACACACACACACACACACACACACACACACACACACCACACACACACTGCGTGCGCGCGCGCGCGCGCGCGCGCGCAAAAGCCTGCAGATATGCGTAATCATAAGATGCAGACACCAGCAACAAAATGGGGGGGGGGGGGGGGGGGGGGGGGGGGGGACGTGAGACAGGGGAGGATGGGGAAGAGTGTGAAGTGTGGGGCAGCGGTTGTGAATGAAAGATAAAAGGTGGTGAGCAATCACTTTTATCATCAGCTATTACAAATGTGTACGTTGTCACCGCGCTAGTTATGTTTCTAAATGATATCACTAACTATCCTTACTCGGTGAGAAAATTGCTTCTTTGTGTGTGTGTGTGTGTGTGTGTGTGTGTGTGTGTGTGTGTGGTGTGTGTGTGTGTGTGGATCATGTACTCTATTATCCTGTGCGCTTTATTTTTTCTCTCTCTCTCATATCCGTAATTGCTGATGATATGAGTGATTGCTGCAAAACGCCCCAACGAGGCAGGATAGTCTACGTCCAAGAGTCTGTAAAATACTTTCGAAGGTCTTTTCTGAAGGTGAGCAGTGAACGGCACAATTGTAGGTTTAGGGGAAGGAGTTCTTATTAATGTTTTTATCATTGTATTTATATTATTATCAGTAGTAGTAGTAGTAGTATCATTATTATTATTATTATTATTATTATTATTATTATTATTATTATTATTATCATTATTATTATTATTAAGCAGCACCAATAATGCAATAATACCAACGACCACAACTGCTTTTTAATCCCGTTGTCATTGAAGAAAAGAAAAAGAACTATCCGCACATGCCGACTCTATGGCCACAGGCTATTCCAGGACTGCATTAGACAGTTCTTTACAGCAAAGTATGGAACTGCCGACTCTATGGCCACAGGCTATTCCAGGACTGCATTAGACAGTTCTTTACAGCAAAGCATGGAACTGCCCCTCTATCCCTTCCCCTCCCCACACTCTTCCTAGTCTGCTTCCCGTGTTGGTCTTTTGGACAAGACTGAAGGTCGACGTCCTGTTGTAGCAGAGACATAGCGCTCACAACAGAACTCACAGGAACCAGAATATTTGTTTAAAATGCCAGAAAATTAAAATTGACGTGCACATTTCCATCAGTTCGGGAACCTACAGACTTTACATGGTGAGTGAATGTCAGGTGTTTTTTTAATGGAAAGAATGACAGGATAAGAAAGAAGATAAAGGACAAGAAAACAAAAAGACAGAGTTAAAAAGGTGGATGGAGCCCCAGTTAGCACAATCAAAACATGGGGGGAAATATTAAAAATACCCCCACCCCCACCCCCATTAGAAGGAAACCACAGAAAAAAACAACACAGGAGCTAGTCCATGCAAAAATCAGATTTGAAAAGTCTCACTCAAAACCTCAAATTAGAGAAATGATAGATAAAACGAGAACAAATGACCGCAGAATGTTAAATAAGGGGAAAAGGGGATGATTCGGAATGTGTTTGGGGGAGTGGGTGAGGGGGGCGGGGAGGAAAATAGCACCCCACTAAGGAATTAAGGAAAAGCAGTACACATATAAAGGTATGCTGTTGCGATGAAATCATGCCACCAGCATATGTTTTTAACCACTCGCCTGCAATGGACAGGTCATGCTTCAAATCGACGAAACTGACGCTGCTGTCATCACAGCAATCAACCCATCCAAAACAAAACGTGTGGAGAGTACAGCTGTTATCAATACAGCAATCAACCCTTCAAAAACGAAACGTTCATAGAGCTGCTGTCAATACAGCAATCAACCTTTCAAAAACGAAACGTCCATAGAGCAGCTGTCAATACAGCAATCAACCTTTCAAAAACAAAACGTTCATAGAGCTGTTATCAATACAGCAATCAACCTTTCAAAAACGAAACGTTCATAGAGCTGCTGTCAATACAGCAATCAACCTTTCAAATACAAAACGTTCATAGAGCTGTCAATACAGCAATCAACCTTTCAAATACGAAACGTTCATAGAGCTGTTATCAATACAGCAATCAACCTTTCAAAAACGAAACGTTCATAGAGCTGTCAATACAGCAATCAGTCTTTCAAATACGAAACTTTCATAGAGCTGCTGTCAATACAGCAATCATCCTTTCAAAAACGAAACGTTCATAGAGCTGTTGTCAATACAGCAATCAGTCTTTCAACAACAACAAAAATGTTCATAGAACTGCTATCAATACAACATTAACCCATCAAAACCAAAGCATCCATAGAGCTATCATCACAGCAGTTAACTCATCGAAACATAATGCGCATCGACTAGATCTGCTATCAATACAGCAATCAATATTTCAAAAACCAATTGTTCTTAGAGCTGCTATCAATAAAACAATCAAACTTTCACACACAAAAATCGTGCTTAGATCTGCTATCAACACGACAATCATTCCACCAAAAGGTAAACGGGCATGAGTTTGTCTTAGTGTCTGCCTTCCATCAACACGACAATCATTGTAAGAGCTGTTGTAGAGCTGTTATTAAACAGCAATCAGCCCATCGAACACAGACGCTTCAAAGACCGCTAAAAGCATCCCTAGGAAGCACTGGACATCCGATGTACGGACACAAGTTGTGACAAAAGGAGAAAGCCTATCATCAGGCTGCTAGCACACTACTTTAGTACAAGACAGTAGATGATCATTATAGTTCCAATCGTAGAGATGAGGCGGCTTTTATTCCATATTCTGTATGTGAAACTATGCACATTCGTTTATTTTTCTGCCTAAATCCTAAAACTTAATCTTAGGTGTCATTGGGATTCAAACGAAACTTTCATTACATGATATGCTAACTGGGCTTATGTAACAATGTTTTGCTGTGACGTTTTGAAAATTGCAACAAGATCATCTTGAACGGTAAAATGACAATTGATATTGAAAAACAAAAATCCATTTCACCCATGTATTTATTATCTAAATACCAATCAATATATCGTGGCTCTGATCTCTCCTTTATTTCATATTGCCCCGGGTGTATGATGATTTTCGCGCACTTGAATCTTGTTGTCTTGCATGCAGTCTTAATAAATATCAAATTATTGATGATAAACAATAGCACATGAACATGCGTATGTTTTTCTAAAACCCTTCAATGTATAATTAAAAAATGACAAAGAACTCATAAATATAAGCAGTTGCAATTAAGAAATCTCTGACAATAGACACCCCACCCTCTGACAATAGACACCCCACCCTCTCAAAACAGGAGGAAAGGAGAAGAAGAAACACAAAGCCCCGGGATGATCGTATCCACAAGCTATAAATAGAACATCAAAACACCAGAGACACGCAATCACCTGAATATATGCATACCATTAGACAGAGCAACCAATGCAGACATAACGTTTCATTTTGTCTCATCTGTTAGTCAACCCACACGATGCATGCTTAATTACTTGCTGTCCTTGTCTATTCATAGACGATGAGGCGAATTATTGCTTGAAAAAATGACGGACATGAAAGAAACAAAGAAAACAATGAACACTGACGAGAAGAGATGAGGACACGGAAAAGAGAACGAAAACACTGTTACCGTGGGGAGCAAAACATACCTTTAATTTATGGATGACATGCTTGAAGTATTATGAAGCAAGTTATATATAGTACAGCAGTGTTTTTGTAAGCGGGTTCAAAATTTCGATTGTTACTTTGTTCTTATTACAATACGCTCAAAAACACAGTTATCCACCAGGCTATCAGCAGTAATAACTGACATACACTTAGCATAGCAATGAACACTTTAGACATCTGTAACCAACACCCATTAACAGGCCCATTCGCCATCAAACATCATAGGTTAACATTAAAAAGTGACGTAAGCCTTTCCAACAACTAAAACAATTATTAGGGGAAAAAAACATTAAATTCGGAAAAAAACAGAGACAAATATGACTGAGGTATGTATTGTTCATGTCTGTACCAAACTCTAAAAGAAGGGGCACACGCGCGCGCACGCGCGCGCATGCATGCACCTGTATGCACGTAGATTATACATAGACATAGGCGCCGTTTGAGTCCATGCACGTATGATAATGATAACACGGATAACCTGTTCATGCCTGTACCAAACTCTAAAAGGGGGGGGCGCACACACGCCCGCGCGCACGCACGCATGCATGCACAAATGTGCATGCACGTGGATGTACATAGACATATGCGCCGTTGAGTCCATGCATGCATGATAATGATAATACTGATAGCAATTATAACGATCATAATAATGATGATTATAAAAACATCGAAATAGAAAAATAACAGAGGGTCACTACCACTTCCAGTGATAATATGACAGAAGCAGCACTAACATTGCTATCGGTATCATCATCATCATCATCATCATTGCAATATGACAAAAGCCGCAATACCTTGCTATCGGTATTATCATTATCATCATCATTATAATATGACAAAAGCAGCACTATCATTGCTATCGGTATTATCATTATCATCATCATTATAATATGACAAAAGCCGCACTATCATTGCTATCGGGATCATCATCATCATTATAATATGACAAAAGCCGCACTGTCATTGCTATCGGTATTATCATTATCATCATCATCATCACATGACAAAAGCCGCACTCTCATTGCTATCGGTATTATCATTATCATCATCATCATCATGTGCAAAAGCCGCACTATCATTGCTATCGGTATTATCATTGTCATCATTATAATATGACAAAAGCCGCACTATTCATTGCTATCAGTATCATCATCATTATCATCATAATATGACAAAAGCCGCAGAATCATTGCTATCGGCATCATCTCATCATCATCATAATATGACAAAAGCCGCACTATTATTGCTATCGGTATCATCATCATTATCATCATAATATGAGAAAGCAGCACTATCATTGCTATCGTTATCATCATCATCATCATTACATCAAATATGACAAAAGCCGCACTATCATTGCTATCGGTTATCATTATCATCACCATCATAATATGACAAAAGCCGCACTATCATTGCTATCGGTATCATCATCATCTTATCATCATAATATGACAAAAGCCGCACTATCATTGCTATCGGTATCATTATCATCATCATCATAATATGACAAAAGCCGCACTATCGTTGCTATCGGTATCATTATCATTCACTTTCATAATATGACAAAAGCCGCACTAATCATTGCTATCGGTATCATCATCATCATCATCATATGACAAAAGCCGCACTATCATTGCTATCGGTATCATTATCATCACCATCATAATATGACAAAAGCCGCACTATCATTGCTACGGCATCATCATCATCATAATATGACAAAAGCCGCAAATATCATTGCTATCGGTGTCATCATCATCATCATCATCCCTCATCTCATCACATCATCATCATCATCATCATCATCATATGACAAAAGCCCCCACTATCATTGCTATCGGCATCATCATCATCATCATTATTTATCATAATATGACAAAAGCCGCACTATCATTGCTATTGGTATCATTATCATCATCATCATAATATGACAAAAGCCGCACTATCGTTGCTATCGGTATCATTATCATCACCATCATAATATGACAAAAGCCGCACTATCATTGCTATCGGTGTCTTCCCTCATCATCATCATCATCATCATCATCATCCTCATCATCATCATCATCATCATATGACAAAAGCCGCACTATCATTGCTATCGGCATCATCATCATCATCATTATCATCATAATATGACAAAAGCCGCACTATCATTGCTATTGGTATCATTATCATCATCATCATAATATGACAAAAGCCGCACTATCGTTTGCTTTTCGGTATCATTATCATCACTTTCATAATATGACAAAAGCAGCACTATCATTGCTATCGGTATCATCATCATCACATCATATGACAAAAGCCGCACTATCATTGCTATCAGTATCATTATCATCACCATCATTTAATATGACAAAGCCGCACTATCATTGCTATCGGCATCAAACATCATCATAATATGACAAAAGCCGCACTATCATTGCTATCGGTATCATTATCATCATCATCATAATATGACAAAAGCCGCACTATCATTGCTATCGGTATCATTGTAATCACCATCATAATATGACAAAAGCCGCACTATCATTGCTATCGGCATCATCATCATCATAATATGACAAAAGCAGCACTATCATTGCTATCGGTATCATTATCATCACCATCATAATATGACAAAAGCCGCACTATCATTGCTATCGGTATCATTGTAATCACCATCATAATATGACAAAAGCCGCACTATCATTGCGATCGTGTCATCATCATCATTATCATCATAATATGACAAAAGCCGCACTATCTTTTCTATCGGCATCAATCATCATCATAACATGACAAAAGCCGGACTATCATTGTTATCGGTATCATCATATCATTATCATCATAATATACAAAAGCCGCACTATCATTGCTATCGGCATCATCATCATCATAATATGTCAAAAGCCGCACTATCATTGCTATCAGTATCATCTCACATCACCATCACCATCATCATCATCATCATCATCACCATCATCATCACCATCATCATCATCATAATATGACAAAGCCGCACTATCATTGCTATCGGTACCATCACCATCACCATCACCATCATCATCATCATCATCATCATAATTGACAAAAGCCGCAAATATCATTGCTATCAGTATTATCATCATTCATCATCATATCATCACCATCATCATCATCATCATCATCATCATCATCATCATCATCTCATCATCACCATCATCATCATCATCACCATCATCATCATCATCATCATCATCATCATCATCATCATCATCATCATCATCACCATCATCATCATCATCATCATCATCAAACATCATCATCATCACCATCATCATCACCATCATCATCATCATCATCATCATCATCATCAACATCATCATCACCATCATCATCATCATCACCATCTCATCAGTACTTCAACTCGCATTGTCTCCTTCCCGGCGGGCCTCGTTTCATTCAACGCCATCTTGCGCCGAATTCGAAAAAGATACTGAATTGCTTGTTCTCCATTTTCGTGAAAAAGATACTGATTGCTTGTTCTCCATTTTCGTTGTCCTGTGTGTTGTTTATCTTGCCTGAAAAATACCTAAGAGGTGGAAACGCGTCGTGTTTAGTCTTGCATTTCGTTTGTCAACGTTGTTCGGCCGAGTCACTGTAAACACTTTTTATATTTCCGCGCACAGTCGCTTCTCTTTGCAGTTAGACTGCACTTGTTTTCTCTCACTTCTTCCTTGTTCAGCAGAGAACTGAACCACCAATCCCAACTTTTCGCATTTGAATGAAGAAGGCGAAAGCGTGTTAAATAGAAACGTTGGTGTGATCCGCGTGAAACCCCAGGTTGGACGAAATAAAGCAGTCGACAATCTGGCGTAGGAGTTCCGTCTGACAGCCTTGACCAGCTCGCTGTTCTTAATAATACCTCAATCTGAACTACACACTCGCCGCTGTTGGTGGATATCAACGTTTCTATACACTCATTGCTTTTTGTTTCGCAGCATTTCAAACTGCAAACAAATCAAACTAAGAAGCTATTGATTTTGTTTTGTTTTTAATGAACACTACTATTCATTTATATGACCGTCCGCTTTTCTTCCACTTTCGCATCGTGTATTTTGCTTCCCTAAAGAAGTCCTCTTCATAACTAGATTGCGGATGTTCCAAACATATCACTCATCGTGTATTTTGATTCCCTAAAGAAGTCCTTTTCATCACTAGATTGAGGATGTTCGAAACAGCATCACTCAACGTGTATTTTGTTTCCCTAAAGAAGTCCTTTTCATCACTAGATTGAGGATGTTCCAACCAATTTAACTCTCCCGGATTTCTCACTGACGTACATCTTTCGTGAACAGCCTGGGAACATTAAACATTTATACATGAACCACATGCGGATGTCAGCACTCTGCAGTAACTCCTCAAGAGAAAGAAGAGCATCCTCCATCCATTCCTTCATCAGATGCGGCCCCCTTCCCCGATGACTCTCCTCTCTGTGGGTAGTCTGCTTCATCAACAGCATCAAGGCACAGCATCAGATGCTCATTTTGCTCACCAGCACCTAAACCTTCTGGCACATCTGTTTCATCAACAGCATCAAGGCACAGCATCAGATGCTCATTTTGCTCACCAGCACCTAAACCTTCTGGCACATCTGTTTCATCAACAGCATCAAGGCACAGCATCAGATGCGCATTTTGCTCACCAGCACCTAAACCTTCTGGCACATCTGTTTCATCAACAGCATCAAGGCACAACATCAGATGCTCATTTTGCTCACCACCACCTAAACCTTCTGGCACATCTGTTTCCATCTCCACTTCGTGAGGACAGTCCAGGGAAGTTCCGCTGTCTTTTAGGGGAGGGCACAGAGGGATCCAACCTGCTCTTCAGTCCGTTGTTCATCAGTCCGTTCTGCTCCATGTGCCCGTGCTTACCCTCTGGCCCAATCTTGTCCTCTGCTTGCCCTCTGGCCCAATCTTGTCCTCTGCTTGCCCTCTGGCCCAATCTTGTCCTCTGCTTGCCCTCTGGCCCAATCCTGTCCTCTGCTTGCCCTCTGGCCCAATCTTGTCCTCTGCTTGCCCTCTGGCCCAATCTTGTCCTCTGCTTGCCCTCTGGCCCAATCTTGTCCTCTGCTTGCCCTCTGGCCCAATCTTGTCCTCTGCTTGCCCTCTGGCCCAATCGTGTCCTCTGCTTGCCCTCTGGTCCAATCGTGTCCTCTGCTTGCCCTCTGGCCCAATCTTGTCCTCTGCTTGCCCTCTGGCCCAATCTTGTCCTCTGCGTCCTTCCTGTCCTGAGACCCGTTTCTGTCCGTTGGCGCGTTCTGGTCTTCTTGCCCACTCCTGTTCCTCCCCGCTGCCAAAGATGGCGAAGACTATCGCCCCCGGTCACCGCCACGGCGGCCGTCATCAGGAACACCGTTCTCCAGCTTTCCTGTCGTTTCTGGTGACACATGGTCACCATGTCACCAACAACAGTAAAGAAAACAGCAGCAACAACAGCAGCAGCAGCTTCAACAACAGCAGCAGCATCAACAGCAACAGCAACAAGAACTGCAACGGCAACAACAGCAACAGCAAAAACTAAAATAACATGTGAGTTTCGTTGGAAACATAACACCACCACCAACAACAACACAGACAACAACAACAATAACAACAAGCACACCAACAACTATTAGAAGGACGTTCAGATTTGGTCGAAATCCGTTCATTGTTTTGTTTTGTTTTGCTTTGGGTTCTTTTTTGTTGTTGTTTGTTTGTTTTCTTTTTCTTTTCTTTTTTGCGTTACCTTGCCAACCCTTAGACAAAGAATGGACACTGGCGATCTCTGGTCTGGGTAAGGAATCAGAATCTGTCACAAGATGAACTCCTGATTTTAAGTTCAGTGATTTCACATCTAGTCCTTTTCCATCTATTGGGCCTTTCCAATAACAGACACAACCGACCAGAGACACATCAAGTAGAATAAGACTTTGAATCTCTCTGGGACCCCAGTGTATACTGTAGATGTGTGTGCGCTGGTGGGTGTCCATCGATGGGCAATGCAGGTGTGTAAAGTGGAAAGCCGATAGATGTTAGTGTGTGTGTGTGTGTGTGTGTGTGTGTGTGTGTGTGTGTGTGTGTGTGTGTGTGTGTGTGTGTCTGTGTGTCTGTGTGTCTGTGTCTTTGTGTCTCTGTGTCTCTGTGTGAGTATTGATGTTGTTTTTGTTGTTGTTGTTGTTCTTCTTCTTCTTCTTCTTCTTCTTCTTCTTCTTCTTCTTCTTCTTCTTTTTCTTCTTCTTCTACCATCTTCTGAACATTCGTTTCTCACGAATAATCGAAGGCGCAAGTTTGCACGCAAAAATGCATGCACGCGCACACACACACACACACACACACACACACACACACACACACACACACACACACACACACACACACACACACACAATATCACGATTAGTGGAAAGACGTTAAATGAATGACACAAACACACACACACGCACGCACGCACGCACGCACGCACGCACGCACGCACGCACGCACGCACGCACGCACGCACACACACACACACACACACAACACTTACACACACATACACGCGCGCGCGCACGCACACACACCACACACACACAACACTTACACACACATACACGCGCGCGCGCACGCACACACACACATACACACTCACATTCATATGCACACCCCCACCACATACCCTGGCATTCACACGGGCCTGTGCACACAGGTCCATGCACACACATATATACACCTATCTGTACACTCATCACACGCACATACAATGATGATAGTGGACAAGCCAGTGTCAGGTTGCTAGGTACCCAAGGTCTGACCAGCGCGATGGGCTGATGCGTAGGTCAGACATCCGCTAAGGGCGTAGCCACGAGACACTTAAATTCTCTCATCTTAGCGATTAACTCATTTATCCATCAACGCGCGCACTGTGGTCTCGAAACTTAGCGGATGTGGTTGTAGCGTATATGGACGGACCAGTCCGCACGCAGGGACGCCTCCTGCATGAGACTGAAACGGACACAATACGACTGGTAGATAAAGCAGTCGGCAGTCATCCGGGCGTAACTCCTCAACCTTCCAACAGACAACACACACGGCCTCAAACCGCTCATTGTCTGTCCCTCCCCCCCCCCCCACCCCCCCCCCCCACCCCCCACCCCGTCAGCAGCTGTACTGAGGGTAGGCACCCAGAGGGACCTAGAATGACACATGACCCCTCCTCCAGTCCTCAATGTCTACTCCCACAGTCCCTCAACAACGAACCCCCCCCCCCCCCCTCCCTATATCTCCCGCTCCCTTTTCTCCTACCTCCTCCCCCCCCCCCCCCCCCCCCCCTTTTCGGACAGAGGGTCACTGACATCACCAATGAAGAGAAATGTCACGAGGAATGTCAGGATGTCACAGTATATCTTCTCTCTTCTCCTCATGCTCCTTCCTCCCCCCCCCCCCCCCCCCCCCCCCCCCCCCCCCCCGCCTTCCCTCCACCCTACCCCCTCATAAACGCACGTGCGCACGCACACAAAGAAGAATGCCCCATCACCCGCCCCCCCCCCCCCCCCCCCCCCCACCAACAAGCTATCTCTCCCCCCTTTCATCCAAACCCACCCACCCCCTAACCCCCCCTCCCCCCCCCCTCCACTCTCTAAAATGGAAACCTCCACTTAATAACAAAGCAATTTTCATGTTTAAGATAATGTCCAATCATGCACCACCAACTTTGAAAAATAAATTTAAAACGAACCTGATTCGCAATGTCAGAAAGATTCAGATACCCCTACCGAGGATCCATCTTTTAAATCTAGCCTCATTTACTCTGGTGGTTGTTTGTGGAATGACCTAGTGTCTTCATTTAATGTAATTTTTAGTCTAAACGTTTTCAAAAAACAATACTTCTCATATCTGATGTCACGCTTCCTAAACAGTGTGACTAATGAGAACATCATATAACCTTTATACGTTTTTCAAAATTATTGTATGGATTCAAGTACAAATGATGTTTAAATGTATTTGAATGTTCATTTGTATTCCTTCGTTACCCCCGTCTCTATACCTTGTCATGACATACTGTTCACCTGTCCACCTTTCATTGACGTCCTTCATTTCTCTCCTTCTTTCTTCTTCTTCTTTCTTCTTCTTCTTCTTCTTCTTCTTCTACTTCTTCTTCTTCTTCTTCTCTATTTTTTTAAAAAATGTATTTGCGAAGTTGTTTTCTCTTTGTGTGTGTGTGAGTGTGTGTGTGTGTGTGTGTGTGTGTGTGTGTGTGTGTGTGTGTGTGTGTGTGTGTGTGTGTGTGTGTGTGTGTGTGTGTGTGTGTGTGTGTGTGCTTGAAAAGTTGACTGTCATATTTTGAATTGCCTTTTGTATTTCTGGCTAATATTCTTTTCACTATTTGGATGGTTCGTTGATTTTGAAGTCACATATTGTCATTATTTTTTTCTGCTTCATCGAGGGCAAGATGTAAAAAAGCCTGT
This sequence comes from Conus ventricosus, assembly GCA_018398815.1. Lineage (NCBI taxonomy): Eukaryota > Metazoa > Mollusca > Gastropoda > Neogastropoda > Conidae > Conus > Conus ventricosus. The sequence goes on along the minus strand of CM031599.1, from coordinate 68,207,614 downwards.
ATTGTGCTTATTCTTTATCCCTCATTAAAAAAGATTCGTTCGTTCGTTCGTTCGTTCTCAATTCAAAGACAGACGTCGGCAGTGACGGACAGTACCACAGGAGGAATGAGGAGGAACAAGGCACACTCTCCGCCCACCATTCCAAGCACCACCATTAAACCACTTCCTCTTCTCCCCCTCCGTTTATCCTCTCACCCCCCCCCCCCCACACACACACACACACACCCCCGCCCCATATCCCACTTCCATCCCGTTGCCCAAGCAAAGGCACTGACGTCGGCAATGACTGGGGAGACCAGGAGGGGGGTGAGCATGCACACGGCGGTGGCCACACTGCCAGTGATGCCAGACAGGGAACCGCTCAGCCTGCAAGAATCCAGCGAAGAGTCAATGATGAATCAGTCAGTTCATTGATCGATCAATCGACAAAACTTAAACAGAGAAACTCCAAATTATGCCAAATCATCGAAAGCAATGCAGTAGTATTTTCTTCGGTTAAACCCACATTGAAAATAAACACTAGTAGACAGACAGACTGACAGACAGACAGATGAAAGAAGCGATAACAAAGAACGGATGAAACAAACGAGAACAAAGAACGGGATGAAACAAGTGAGAACAAAGAACGGAACAAGAAAAGAGAGAACAAAGAACGGAATGACAGCAATGAGAACAAAGAACAGGATGAGACAAGCGAGAACAAAGAACAGGATGAAACCAGAGAGAACAAAATACGGGGTGAAACAGAAGATAACAAAGAAAGGATGTAACAAGAGAGAACAAAGAACATGATGAAACAAGTGAGAACAAAGAACGGGATGAAACATTGAGAATAAAGAACGGGATGAAACAAGAGAGAACAAAGAACGGGTTGAAACATTGAGAATAAAGAACGGGATGAAACAATAGAGAACAAAGATGGGATGATATTAAGTGAGAACAAAGAACAGGATGAAACAAGAGAGAACAAAGAACATGGTAAACAAGTGAGAAAAAGAACGGGATGAACAAGAGAGAACAAAGAACGTGATGAGAGAAGTGAGAACAAAGAACAGGATGAAACAAGTGAGAACGAAGAACAGGATGAAACAAGAGAGAACAAAGAACAGTATGAAACAAGTGAGAACAAAGAACGGGATGAAACATTGAGAAAAAAGAACAGGATGAAACAAGTGAGAACAAAGAACGGGATGAAAAAGAACAAAGAACAGGATGAAACGAGTGAGAACAAAGAGCATAATGAAGCAAGTGAGAATAAAGAACGGGATGAAACAAGAGAGAACAACGAACGGGATGAAACATTGAGAATAAAGAACAGAATGAAACATTGAGAATTAAGAACAGAATGAAACATTGAGAATAAAGAACAGAATGAAACACTGAGAATAAAGAACAGAATGAAACAATGAGAATAAAGAACAGAATGAAACATTGAGAATAAAGAACAGAATGAAACATTGAGAATAAAGAACGGACAAACCAATCTAAAAGAAAAGAGAGAACAGCAAAGCAAATGGAAACAGACGATGTCTCTACGTTGCTTTTGTATGTGTCCTTATCCAAAAGATGAGCTGTTACTGTTGAAAGCTTAAGCTGCACGTGTGTAGATTCTCAGCTCAAGTCTGTCACTTGGTTACGTGTTTTTTCTTTTCTTTTTTCTTTTCTTTTTTTCTTTTTCTTTTTTTTTTGGTTGCTCTCCCATCTTCTGTGTCACCTTAGTGGCAGTGCATCCACGCCGCTTATTCCAACACCTCATCCACAGCCACAGCCCGGTCAGTCCTGCCACAGCCCCGGCACCGGCAATCCACAGGAGGCAGTCAATGTCATCAACAGGCAACCCACCGGAGGAGACACTGCACTGCTGCCGAGTCACTTCGGTGGTGTTCAGTGGCGCCTGTTCTGATCCAACATACGCAGGACACCACCTACAAAGCCGCCTACTGACGACAATAATTGCTTAGTCGCGGAGCAGGCGTGAGTGAGCTCTCCCTCCAGAGGGCGCCACCACGTCGCCCAACGACAGCCCCCATGGACTCGCCGATACCGGTGACCCCGACGGAATCAAACCAACACCACAGACGCGGAGAGGACATCGAACTGAGGTCACCATGAGAGCAGGGCATGAAGGGCCACAGATTTTGAGACTGTTTTTTACGTTGATCGATGAGAATGACGATTAGATGATGCTACGGATTTCCATTCCGGTCTGAGACTGCATAACAGGGCTGTACTCTATGCTCCCTTTCATAATATCTCCCGGCGTTATCCAGGCCCGAGAGATACAGACACCTGCAAAGTTGGTCAGGAAATTTGAGCAACACTCTCAGAGACGTATCCATTAAGTGGGTGAAACTCGGGACAAAAAAAAACAAAACCCACATGACCTGATGGGATTCGAACCCACGACCTCCTAGCCGGGAGTCCGCGATGTTAACCACTTCGCCACGGCGGCTGGTCCCGATCTGCCTCTCTTTTCGAATGTTGAGCTCAAGTTTAATCATGTCACCACACCCCGCCTCCCCCTTTTTTGGAGAAAGGTGGGGGTTACCAGGGATAACAAATAAACAAACTAGAACAGCAACAGTATAAACATTTCTATGTGTGTGTCATATAAGCTAAACACGTGTTTTGTGAATACAACACATTTCTTAATGTAAGTCAACCACAGCAAACACAAATCCAAAAGCGAGCATTCTTAAATTACAGCGATTTGGAAAATGAAACAACATTCCCGTTTTTCATAAAATGTAGCGATTTTCAATATACTTTATTTCTTACCTTCCTGACGCTCTTTACAGAAATGATATAAAAGACTTTCTGTTTCAAAACTGCGTTAGTAAATATAGTTCTCGAAACGTATATCGGAAACTCACTAATGAAATGAAAATCATCACCATAAAGGTTCATAATAATTGCTTACATATCTGGTCGCATCTTTCAATACCATATTCTCTTCCATCTCAACAGAGAGTTTTAGACTACATCTGAATTCAATAAGTTTGATAATAAATACACTGTGAAGACCATCTCTTTCTTCTTTCTCTCTCTCTCTCTCTCTCTCTCTCTCTCTCTCTCTCTCTCTCTTTTCTCTCTCTCTCTCTCTCTCTCTCTCTTCTCTCTCTTTTCTCCTTCCCTCCCTTCCCTCCCTTTTATGTGATCTTATTGTGTTCCTTGATCATACAAACCCCAACGTCAGTTAACGTGGAATCGTTCCTACTATCATCACATCAGTGCACACTGAGCAAAGAGCAAAGA
>CM031599.1:68190052-68203359 GCA_018398815.1 Conus ventricosus | reverse complement strand
AGAATAACCCCTCCTTTTTGGGCATAATGCTGATCATTACTTGGTCATCATAAGTTCGAAGGTTAGGCTGCCTTGTAGCTGTAGAGATCATCACTGTTCATGTTTTTTAAAATTATAATTATTTTATTTTCTAAAAATGAGCACCGAAAAAACTGTTACCAACCTTGTATACCATTCTGCTGTTATTGGAGGCCTAAGTGTAGGATACTCAATGCTTGGTAAAAGCTTGTTAAGAATTAAACCAGCAGATCTTGGCAAACTAGACTTTGAGGATTCAGCAAAGCTGATTGCTATCATTGCAGCTTCGGTTGCCACGAAAGATTTTCTAGTTAAGCAAGGAATAATTCCAGACAATATAAATATGTAAGAAAAAAATACATTTATAAAAAATGGCTTCACTCGCAATAATGATAGGCGGCGCTGTGGTGAATGCGCTTGCTTTTAGCGGAAGTAATTTCGCATTTAGTAAACTGCGGGATGACGGCGAGAGAAAAAGACATAACAAAGCTATGGAGCAACTAGCAGCTGCACAAGACGCCTATGAAAAGCAGAGACTTGAGCAGTTAGATTTTATTAATGACACACTGAAAGAACAGGGGCATGCAGCTTACACATTTAAAAATGTTGATCAAGCAATAAAAGAATATTATCTAGTAACAGGCAAACCGGTCCAGACATTGCCCCCACCAAAATTCAGTGACTTTTATCAACCATCAGAAAAACAAAAGATGCAAGAAATCGCGTTTATTGTCGTTGGTATGACCGTCGTGTATTTTGTTGCGCATAATATTGGCTGAATAAAAAATGAACAAAATCTATTATTCACCCAAAGGATATTGGAAGGGTATCGCAGCAATACAAAAGCTAAGCCAAGCGGCAGGAGTCAGTGAACAAACAGCGAAGGAATGGTTATCTAAACAAGCAATTTGGCAAATTTATTTACCTGCCCCTAGACGAATACAGAGACCGCACTTTGTGAATACAACTCCAAACGACACCCATCAAATGGATCTTTATATTTACCCTCTGATAGGATTAGACGAAAAAGATTTAAGTACGCACTCACAGTCATTGACATGGCTTCAAGGTACAAAGATGCAGAACCATTAACACAAAAGAGTGCTTCTGCTGTTGCTGTTGCCATACAACTGATATATCAACGAGGCCCTTTAACTTATCCTCGCATGATTCAAGTCGATGATGGAAAAGAATTTAAAGGCCAAGTGAATCAATTATTGTTAAAACACAGAGTTACTATTAGAAGAGGCATTCCGGGAGTTCACAGATCACAGGCTTTAGTTGAAAACTTTAACAAACAGTTAGCCGAAAGACTTTTCTCCTACCAGTATCACAGAGAGCTTATTGACATTCTCGCACACAGAAGGTTAGAAGACTGCCCTCAGTTTTGCGCAGTACAAAAAAAACAATGAATAATGAAGAATTTAAAGTGCTAAAACCATAACAACAATCAAAAGAAAAACAATCATTTGCGCTGAAGACTCCAGTACATACCCAGCAAACTCATTTACCGTTTGTTTTGAAAGGTAAGGTACCTTTTATTTACCGGGGAGATAGCGGAGGGGACACTTCGCATCAGGGCAACCGATCAGTTTTGGAGAGTTGACCCTCGTAGAAAGATAAAAGAATTGTAAAGATGAATCCGCCGTGTATTTTTACGAGAAACCTGACACAACAAACACAACCCAGCTCCCCAAAGATCTTTTTGTGAAAGACAATACTGCAGATAATTCGCCCAGACACAGTTCCGCTTTAATTTAATTTCGTAAATAGAAAACATGAGTTTAAAATGGAAGCTCAGAAGGAAGTTGCAGAACGAAACAAGAAATGGTAAGGAAGTAGACCTTGAAAAAGATACGGGAATCATTTCATGCGGTGTAATGCTATTAAGGCAAACATTTTCGGGTTTAATCCAATGCCCATGCTAAATCATCCAATCACCTACAACTCAAACCCCCAAATTGGGGAAAAAGAATATCATGAAATAATAAAAAAAATCGAACTCGTCAAGCAAACATGAGAAAAGATTTAAATGAAGTGGATGAAGCTTATGATTACTTACTACAAAATGATGAAAATATAACCCCCCCTAGTGTTATGCGGTTCTCCAGTGCCCGATTGCAAATGAAAACCTCTGGATTAACAAAACACCCGTTTTGTGTTTGTTCTATCTAATGACTTCTTTGTTACAAATTTGTGCGTTGATCTCCATGTAGAATAGATCGCAGTTTTACGTTGTCAAGATGGAAAGCCTTATGCCCCAAACAATGCTTCTTTGAAGTTGTCATGTGATATGTTTGACTGCACAACGCTGCGAGATTATTCCCTTTTTTCTTTCTTAATGATTTTCTCCTGGCTCGAAGAAACTGTAACATTATTGACCTTAACCCCACATACTCCTAGATAATCACCTATTCCAGATAATTCATCCTCATCTTTCCAAACACACTTGTTTGTTAGAAATTGAATGCAAAGGCGAATCTTTTTAGGGTAATCGGAACGGTGTCGTAACCAACCACTCCTCTTTAGCCACTTCGATTTCCATGTCATTATAGTTGTCTTCAGTAGGAATATCAATAACAAAACTATCTGTCTCTGAGTAAAGTTCTCTGGACTCAGGATACGAGGGCTTAAAGTAGTCATTAAGAAATTACTAACATCAAAAGCATTGATATTTCAAAAACAGTAAACCCCGATAGAAAAAAACAGTTTGTCCAAATTTGTCTTTCTTTTTTTTCATCATTATCAAAAAGTGATCATGAAATCTTCCTAAAGTCCTTATAATTAGGTTTTTGAAGTTAAGCTTAAATTGCTTCGTTTCTCTAGTGACCAATCTGACATCTTCTACGCTGTGAGCGGATTCTCCCAAAGTCCTTTCCAAAACCGCTGTTTTCTCAGCTTAAAAAGTCTTTTTCTGAAAGCATCTGTGGATTTGGTTCTGAGATCAGTGTTCTTCATGATGTATGGTTTTCATGAATGTTCATGATCAAAAGCAATTATGCGAATGAACTGCTGTAAACTTCAGCCCATAGTCTTAAATAAAATGTAGAAGGTCGGTAATGACAGATCATAATTTTTTTTGCCTCGAAGATTAGGCACAAGTTTAGGCGGCTCTCTTGGATCCATCTTTAGACTTTCTGCTGCTAATGGATAGTCATTATGCAGGTCCATGGAGTTCATGAGATATTTCTTTTTAAAGTTCCAACCTTCTAAATGAAAACCACGCTGTTGATCAGCGTTAAACTGATCAACCACTTATGCCTTTTTGAATATTAATCGTACCTGTGTACATTTTACAGTTGCCGTAATGGAAGCATTGCGCCTTTGCCCAACCATACAAGATTTGTTTGCAACTAAATACATAAGATAGTTAGACCTTTTACTCCCCGATCAAAATGATCCAATATTTTATGTTTGCTGTACAGTAATGATGCGACCGCATAACTAATTCCTCCACCAATCCGTTTTCAATCATCTGTATCATTGTAGGGTCAGACAATAAATCAATTTGTACGCCAGTAAAACTTTAGAAGCATCCCAACTCATCCCGGGGCGCAGAATATGTAATGCGCGGATCCAGGCTAAATGTTACAAGCAGGTCATCCTATAATTTTCAAAGACGTCCGCCAACAAACATGTATCACCATTTAAATAGGAGTCACATGATAGTCCTCCCAATCGTTTACAATCCTAACTTTTGCCAAGCATCTTGAGCGATCTGGTAATCGTAGTCCCGTCCCCCCCCCCGCCTGATGTCCTTCTCCATCTAAGACTAAAAAGAACGCGCCTTAAGGCGGAAAGTGGTATCTTCTGACAAAACTTTCCCCAACTGTTCTTGTATTCATAAGGGTACACACCCTTTCTCACAAGAGTTTGAGTCAAAATATTTTTCCGTTATTTAGGGCAGGACTTTAATGACTCGCCAGTGCCTCTAATGGAGCCCATCTGATGTTTGCATAGAGTCGATAGAAAGAACAAGTAAAATAAAGTGGCACCACATGTACTTTTCTGATGACTGTGCAATGCATGCTACCCCTGAAGGCGCTGGTTACTGCTTTGCCATATAAGATGAGAGTAGGTAACCCTCGCAAGTTATGAATGAAGATGGCACTTCCATGCTTTGGTTCAAACTTTAGTTGAAGATGCATTTGTTATGCGCCGCTCCTCTATACTTCCCACTAAAGTTGATTCATGTCTCTTACTGTGGAGGGTTAACTCTTGAGCGTTACTGAAAACCGCAAATCCACCAATGCGTTGCTGATCATACTGGGGGCGGTTGTCTTCAGGAGACATTATGAATTCAGTTAATATTGCAGATTTATTATAACAGTCCTGTACCTGCACTAGCTGCATGGTTTAAGAAAAGATTCTGCAGCATCTTGTCCTCTATATAATTCTGGTGCTGGATGAACGCCAATCCGACCTGACAATAATGAAGGCAACTGATCAAATCTGAAGATTACTCATTAAGACTGTTTTTTCGAAGTTTTGTGCGCTGCCCCTCATAAGGAACAATAAGCGACTCAAAGTCTGCGTAAACTACGTATGGAGAATTTTGCATCCGTTTCCAGTTCTTAAAACTAACTTTACTACAGCCTGTCTGGGGGCGTAATTATTCTTAATACAGTCAACTGGCCGAGACAACATGTTCTTCTGTTTCGCTGCGGTTTGAACAGATGGCATTCGTGTTTAAAACATTTACTGGCAAAATTCTTGTTTGTGCCCATCTTTTGAAGTATGCTGCATTAGTTTACTCATTGTTCGTATCATGTGTAAAGTGGCAGCCCGCTGGTGAAAACATTAGTAGTAGTCAACATGATTTTTGTCTGGCTCGCCAATCGTTGGACTGTTCTTGGGACACTTTAAATTGGCACCAATATCTGTTTCCTCATCCCATGATTAGACATTAACAGTTATGGTTTGGTTTGTTCTTCAAACAGATCAATGGAATCCACTCTAAACGGAAAGGATATTCCACTAAAGTTAAGATCATGAATGAAGGGCGATAGTTTAGACACTCTCTCCTGCGTTATGCGGCGTAATGCAGCCCTTGCAAGAACACACCAATAAAACATTTGTTGTTCAGTATTCTTTATGTTTAGAAACTGCTTTTTTTGCGACTAATGCTGGAGGGTAGTGGAATGTGAGACTTGCCAACAATCGGTGCATTACTTAGACTGTTTTAATCTGATCTCTAGGACTTCGCCCTCTGACCAACCAGAGCCTCTCATTTTGAGCTTCCTTCCCAGCAGCAAGCGTCAAACTGTGGCAAGCTTTCGTCTGCCCAACCAGAACGTTAAGTCATTAGAGGCAAGAATAGACTGCTGTTTAAGTTGAGACCCAGACTTCTAGATTTTCTTCATTATTGTTACATAGTCAATTAAAACAGCTAACATTACTTTAACTGGCGGGTCTATTGTTATTTTACTTGGAACTTGAGAAATAGCATGACCCAACACTTGCCCGAACGCTTGCGGATCAATGACTTCTAAATCAATATCTTCAGTGCTCTTGAGAAAAAATTTTCTTGCATAGCTATCAAAAAATACGTCATGTCCTTCATAGAACTTACGCAATGTTGAGGTCTCTTTTCTAACTCTCAAAATATTTATTTTAATAACAAAAAAATACTTAATCAGAACCAATATCCCCAACGGTCTCTTTTTAGTGTTGGACTCGATAAACTAAAGTTATAAACGCCCTTTGGCCATAGATAATGTGAGCTGTTTAGAACAGAGTTAAATGTTTTCGATTACTTTTTTAAGCATTCCTTTTTTATCTGCTCGGCGACTGGCTGTTTGATAAAAACTTGTCGCTTGCCTTTCTTTGAAGATCAAACTTTTGATCTTTTGTAGACAACAAAATCTGCCTGTAAACGATAAATCTTCTTTCATCCGTGATGTTTGAGTCAGCTAAGCGCTTTATTTATTGACAGTTTGAACGAGCTAAGTTAGAAGCCGTTTTAGTTGAACCATAGCTGTGTGCTTTTGAGTTTGTTTTTATTCTTTATGCTAGCAGCACCTACAGCTTAATGAACACAGGCCAAAGCAAAAGACTAACCACCTAGAGTAAAGCAGAGCCGCGGTGCATCACAACGCCTGTTGCTAAGAGACCAAAACACTCGTTGCTGCTGATGCAGCACTTTATAGTCGATGCTCCAGATTGACATATGTACCAGCATTAAAGGCAGCAGAATACCTTCGTTTGGTTTGCTAGTATTTGAAAGGTCCTGCTCTAGTTTTTTGCATGTGTGTAATGTTTGTTAATCTGAAGATTTTATGTCCAGGGTTTTCTATAACAGCAGAATTGCCTGCTATCTCTCTTTTGGCGGCGCTGTAAGGCACATTTGGATAAACCTGAACAGACAAATTCTTTTTATAAAATGAAAAAATAATTTAGCATAGTACCTCTTGTAACTGCTTACCTTCAATAATCACCGCGCATCATATAATAAAAAACAAATGTACATTAAGGCTGTTTATCGGCTTCTTCTTCTTTATCAATTTGAATGTTTTATATTAACGTCTCTCACAGTCTCTCCGACTTCCATGTAACTGATTATCCTCCGTTGACCTTAGGTCAATCGTAGAACCGTATTTTGTATATGTTAAATAATCATCAAGTCCTTACACTTGAAGTGTAGATTCTTTAGACGCAAGGTCAACTGTCGGATTTCAAACCCCCTCCACCCCCCAACAATATTCTTATATTCGTCAAAATGATGATAAGTCTAATCCGCTAGCATAGATTTGGTATAGGGACTAGCCCTCAATCGAACATGTGTACTTCGTTATTTTTGGAATAAAAACTTTTTCACTTCCTCTTTTGAATGGGTTCTTAAATCTCACACAGCAATAAAATACTTAAGCGGAAATGCCCCCCCTTTGTTGGACTGAGGGGACGCTAAAAACTAAAATTCCATATAGTAGTCCTGCCCTGCTTCTAGGATATGTTGTTTGATACGCACGTTTTCGTAATCTATTGCTAATTGGACTTAGTATTGATTCCAATCAGCTTTGCTAAATCAGGGTTGCTAACAACGTACAAACCGCTAACCGAGATGTCAGAAATGCTGTACTTGCTTCGTGTCTGTTTTTGATTTTGATAACACGTTTGTATTCATTAAAATTAGTTCAAATGACAATTCTGTCTTTTTAATGCTCCTTGAAAGTAAGGGGCAATGCGCATTTAACCAAACTCAAAATCCTAAGGGAATTGGAAAAGCGATTACCATACTGCTATAACTTACAGCTAAAGCCTTTTTGCGCTTTTAAGCACCTGAGGGCGAGTTCGGCGCTATTCTAAGTTTAGTAGTGCTTCTTCATTGCCAATATCCTGCAACGCAAGATCTTCCTTTTCATTCGCGTTAGCCATAGATCAGAATAGGTTAAAATATGTCTCATTGTTTAAAAGAAAATACTTCTTGCCCCTCAAGTATTCTACAGAAAATTTTTCTTAACGATTGCCCGTCCAAATTCTGGACACGGTTTCTGGTTTGGGAGTCCTTTGTTGAAGGCGAGTTCTATTTTAAAAGAAAGCCGTGCAGAGCTGGCACGACCAAATCATCCGCTCCTAGTCTGGAAATCTAACAGTAAGAATTTGATTTCTGCCATCAAAAGTAGATGGATTATTTGAACAGTAATAATTCCGTTATTACCTGCACGCCCAAGGGGTTCTTTCAGCTTTCTATACGGGCCAAGAACGAGCCATTCTTTTGAGACCTTTTTTTATAACACCAAATGAAAAAAGTTAATATTTAAAACATGCAGGAATTGAAGGCGAAGAAGATTATGATGTTTTTGATCCTGGAGACAACATGAGTGAAATGCTCCCTTTGTCACGGCAATCGCTCAGCGCTCTCAATGCGACGTGAATAAACAGAAAGTACGGTCGAGCAATGTACAAAAGTTAGTCAAGAACCTCCCGATTTATAGACCCAAAATGATTTTGAATTAGAAGATGTCAATTGTTTGTAAGGGGCGATCAAGGAAATCTGTTCGGCTTAACTACTAAACCGACCCATCAAAGTTTATAGCCAAGAGTAACAATTATACCAACTACTCAGTGTGAAAGATCAAAATCGCCTTGCATATGCTAGATGCCAAAATTATATAGGGAGGCAGTTTTTCTAACTTCAAAACACACCTACAAGAAACTCCAACAGCTAACCAAATACAAAAAATGGAACTTAACGAATTAAATCAATCATCAGATTAAATAATAAATCAATTGAAGCAGAACCATTTTTTTCAAAGAAACAGCTTTAAAGACTATACCGACTCCCTTCGCTACCCATGCGAGAAATAGCGGCCCTTGATCGTGAGCTTTTAAGAACCATTAGAGCCAATTAACAAACAATTAGCAAAACTAAGGTGAACTAGATGAGCATATAAAAAGAGAAAAAGAAAACCGCGTTGAGGCAGATGACGCCATCTTAGGGCAGCTATTAAAGAAAGAAAAAGACAAAGACTAAAAGATCGTTGACAAGAAATTCAGCAAGACTAAAGTGACGACTACTAACCGGGACCAATTACGAACTCAAGTGACTAGAATAAGAGAAACTATCCGAAAAATTTTATATGAAGACACGACACTAGCAGAACGAAAAAACGCTGTTTGAGAGCAAGGCTCACATAGCAAGCGTTAAAAAACTGCTTAGGATTTGCAATAAGTACATGGTGAGGCTTTTACAGGCGGTGGGGGAGAGAAAAGTTCAGTGCCTCCGCCGCCATCGCCTCCATCTCCACCTGATAAATCATGGGTAAAAAAACAATTTGATCATCTTGCAGTTTTTTAAAAAAATTAGCCAGAAAAGCTATAGACTCTTTACCAGGTATATTAGGAGGTATTGTTACTGGCTTTTGTCTACTGCAAGCAAAGTATTTGGGCTTTATGGCCGAGCACTTATGGGCATTAGTTCTGTAATAGTTGGGTTACTATTTAGAAAGATAAAGACCAAGAAAATCCTATGCCAGTTAATCCAAGAACAAGCGCTGTCTTTTCATATTCATGGTCATCGCGAACAGAGTCCGCGAGCTTTGCCGAGTCTTAAATTTGCCTTGGGCTTTGGACTTGGGGGATTGGATGACTTAATCTTGGGTTTTTCTTTTATTGTTTGTAATATTACTGGCTCAGAATTTATGTCGTTTTTCCCAACCTTCTGTTCATTGCCTGCTATAAGAATTTCATTATTATAGTTTTATTATTATACCTATCTGGAGTCTGAGGTCAGAAGGCAGCATGTATAAACCAGTGCCAACAGCAAAGTCTACTTTCGATCTTGCAAATTGTAAACATTTTGGTACCTTTGAATACTTGAAGGTAAATCAACTGTAGAATTAATGGCGTCCTCTAAATTTGCTAAGTATTGTTTTTGTGCGTCAAAGCCAGTAGAAGATCAGTTATGCAGATCTTGCCTGTGCTTGCAAACCTAGCAAACACCAAACGTAAGGCGAATAGAGTCGTTTATTCGTTCTATTCCCCGGGCCCTAGTTAGGCCCTTAGAAGTGTCTAAGATAAATGTTGTCCATGCTGTTTTATGCTCTTGCTGTAGGGACCCGGCTCAACAGTTGTGCCAAAAAAAAAAGATTTGAAAGGAGGATGCCAGTCATAGTTATACTTTCTGTGCGTGCCCCGAAAATAAAGGTCGCCTAGGCCATGATTATGATCCAACTTTGTCTAAACCCTGTCTTGATGTTAATATTGAATTCGTTACAGATCCTTTCAAAACCCTTTCATGTCATTATGTTGCTGAGTGGATTAAATGGTTTGTCATTTGGTAAGGGTGCCTCGCGGGTTCAGTCAAAATACGTCTAAAGGTGTAATAGAAATGAAATCTGTACACTGACCTCCCCAAAGGATCTGGTGATTTAAATGATCGGATACGCACTCCACATCCAGTTGTGCGCAAAACACAGCAAAGTTTTAACGGGTTCGGGTAAAACTGCATCGGATGACTAAACCACGTTTTCTTGATGTGGTCGTTTTCAATAGGGGGGTTAAGATAGCTGCTTAATGGAGTACTCACCTTTTTTTGAAAAGAGGCAGTCTGGGGCACAGCAATGTCAAGAGTAACAGTTGCTATATTTTTAAGATTGTAGTGCGGCCCAACAGAATATTTTGCACCAGTATATTTGAAAAGCACTCATTTTTATTTCGTTTTAAAAAAATTTTGTAACAATAAAAAACCCAAGGGCCGTCCTTCGTTTTTAGAACATGCTATTGATAACAATTTCGGGCCAAAAGGTTGCGCTTCATGAAATATTTACAAAAATCGTATGGTTTAATATAAGTGAAACCCGGAAGAATAATAAGGTTCTAAAAGTTGACAAAAAAGGGCCCAAGTTAGCCAGTTAACAATACCTGATGGTTATTACGGGTTTTGCTCACTAAAAGAAGCAATGAGTAACTTTGACATTACTCTCAAACTTAACAATGCAAATCTAAAAACAATGTTAAAATTCAAGCCTGAAGAAGAAGGAGGGTTTCTAATTTTGATAAAGAGCTAGCTGAAATGTTAGGCTTTACAGCTAAATTATATATTAGAGTTACACCAACCAAAACTACTTATGAGGGGAAAGCCCGCTCGATCTTGCATTACATTCATTAAATCTATGTTCATTATGGATGAGCTGAGCACTGATGAAAACTTATATGAGGAAGGCCCTCAACTGTTTTAAAAGCTCTTCCGTCAGGGAAAGCTGCATATTGCGATTATGAAATTATACAATTCCCTAATTTACAGTTTAAAAGATTAGTTTGTGGGAGGGTTGGATCATTTAATATAAAAATTGCAGACAAAGCGGGAAAGTTGTGAAATGTGATAACCTGCACATTGTTTTGGAAATAAAATAATGCGTTACTAAAAAATAATGTCGCGTGGGCCAGAAGAACCAGGATTACATTAGCGCCTGTAAGGTGTATAACTTTAGAATTAAAAGACCTTGCAGACGTTGCGGACTTTGAACAGAATGGTGAGATAGGCGCTTTGTATGGTTTTGAGTACACTAAAGATGGTGATTATAAACGCAAAGAGGTTGGCGACAACAAAAAGTTTCCTAAACTAGAACAGCTGCGCAATCTAGAAGCAAATAATGTTGGTCAGTATGAATATAAAATAGTTCGAAAACCTGACCTCAAATGGCACTTAGAACCATATTTAGAATGGGACATAAAATTTGAATTCATAAGCCCATTTACATATTTTAGCCGTCAAAAAAGTTTCAGAAAAGCATTCAACTCTGGCCCTTTACATGTAAGTCTTATGCCAGATGACAATAGTCGGAAAGAGATTGAAATAAAGCCGTATGGGAAAAAACAGTACATCCTCCACAGAAGAGAAGCGGTTTTAAAAGATGCTTCTACAAAATTACAGTTCATGCCGCAAATGAAATTAGGGACGCGTTCACAATAATATTTGAAATTTCTGTCTTAAAAGATAAGGAGAGGGATGGGGTTGTGGCGTTAGTGACGTCCTTTTTAAAGAATTCTAATTAGCTGGCAAAACTTAGACGTTGACAGTCTTAAAGTTACTGTTGTCATTCTTCACAATGGTGAGGATATTAAGGTCATAACAACAAGCAACAAAATCAATATTAGTCTAAATAGAAACAATCTTACAGCACTGAATTGGATTAATCTTACACATTTAGGCCTTATAGGATTTTATTATACTGAACAAGTTTTGACAGAGAGCATGATAAAAACAATAACTGGATTAGATTAAATTCTAGTATAAAACTATGGAGCAGTTAAACTTTATGACAAAAACCCCTCATTGTTCATTGATTTGTGGGCAGACTGGTTGTGGCAAAAACACAAAACAATATTATCCCGACCTGGTTTACAAACATTTAATCGTTATAATTTTAATCAATTGTGTTTTCGGTCCACAACTTATAATGGAACAAAGCATATCATAATAGAAGGTTTATATGACAATGATGACATATATTTTAGTTGTCCCAGCAATAAACTGATGAGTGTTGTTAGAACAGTTTTAAGACTGTTTGAGGAACGCAGAGACACCTAGTTATTATGAATGACTGCTCGGCAGAAAGAGACATATTTAAAAAGAAAAACACTTTGTCAAAACAAACTTCATCAGTGGAAGCATGCCGGATAATGTGTGGAATGTTAGGCCAAAATAGAACTCGGTTTTTTAAAGACTTTTAGAGAACAGTTAAAGACTGTAGTTTTATTTTCACATGAAAGACAAAACTCATTTGAAGACTGTTTGGCGCGAAAATGATTGTTATTGAAAACGATCAGGAAGAACACCGGATTAAGCAAAAAACTGAAATCTGAAAACTTTAGTAAATTAGTATTGAAAACGGATAACCCATACAGTATATTTGGTTTGTAGGGTCGTTAATTTGTTTTGGTTACATGTCAGAGAACAGGAATAGGCGGCTTTTAGGCCCCTTCGCCCAAAAACTGTGGGGTGAAGCAAGTGAGCCAGGATTGGTAATACTGTTCCTGTGCTCGATTTCATGATGAACATGTCGCATTCCGACCGACCAGAGCATAGCCAGCGGGAGATTGTCTTGACACCCCGCGTGTTGGGTTAGCTGTCAGCGGGTGGTAGGCTTGGATGTGTTTGTTCGTAAACATCACGGTGTGCTGCCTCTGTGTACCATAATATTTTCGAATTCCGAAGCGAACAAGGCCGAGCCATTCGTCTCGCAATGTTTTTCGATTTCAACACCAACCTGTTTCCAGCCATCTAGTTTGCCGCTTTGCTCTTCCTGTCTCGTCGCACCTGGCTGGGATGGCGGTTTTCTTTCTGTAATATGAACTCGTGTTGCTCGGTCAATTCAGGATCCGCCATTGTTTTGGATTGTGACGGGTCGGAGACTGAGCTTGAGTCGTAGACACGACGGGTGGTTGCTGCCTTCACGCGGGCAATTTCCAGCTTGAAACCATTTGCCGTCAGCAAGGGCGTTTCAAGCCGTCTCCACAGTCGCTGGAAGTCCAGCAACTGATCGAAAATACTCTTCGCAGCTTTCGACAAATTGGCACCCGGACCGCTCTTGTCAACCACGAGAGAGAGAGAGAGAGAGAGAGTGAGAGAAGAGAGAGAAGCGAAAGAGAGAGAGAGATAGGGTGGGAGTTAAAACATAAGAGAAAAAAATCACCTCAGAGCAGGCCATACGATTTCCATCCTTTCATCTGGGTTGAGGTCCTGTTTGTTCTCCACATATCGTTCTACAGGTTGATCTGCACAGTGAGTGTAAAGGCATTTCGTTTGGCACGTCATTAATGTGTGTGGCCATGCAGGCAGAGAGACA
>CM031599.1:68127552-68180052 GCA_018398815.1 Conus ventricosus | reverse complement strand
CTGAATGCATTAGTAGCACCAGCTTAACACAGACCTGAGCGTAAAACAGTAAACAAACCAAATGAGGAATGTTCCCTAAAGGTCTTCTTATACGAAGCAGGCAAGAGATTACATTGAATTAACAGGTTGAAGAAACGAATAGCAATTTATATCTTCATCCTTCCTTCACTCACGTTCAACGACCACAATACATTTTCCTTTCTTAGGAATTGAACTTGAAGAGTACAGCAACCATTGCTTTACAATTGCCCCCACATTTACAAATAACCATAATTTAATGGCACGATCACCTCCACATTTATTGTAACACTTCAAAATAACACAATTCTCCAACCACGCATCCAAACGACTAATCGTGCGTACGCACGCTCGGAAACACAAAACACTCGTTCCCGTTGCACACACAAACAGACGGTGGCCGAAGAATACGAGACCGGCGACTGTGACAGGGGCGGACGAGTGAGACCAAGCAAGTCCCATCCCTAAATCACCAGGTTCTCCCCTATCCCCACCGACTACCGCATCACCAGATGCATTAAAAGGAGACAGAATTTTAGATTTAATTTTGAATGGCCAGGTTAATGATCGAAATAACCAGAGAAAACTTGTCTCAAACAATATTTCTTTTATAATTTTGAAACCAAAAAGAAATTGCGCAAAAGAGAAGAATTAGCCGGCTAATAAAACAAAACAAACACCCCCCCCCCCCCCCCCCCCCCCCACCGAAACACAACTGATATTTACCAGCTACCTGTGGTGACCCAAGAAATTGGCGGGTCAAGCGACTCTGCCCTCTGTCCAGTTGAGAGAACCAGCCGAGCACATGCGAAACGCTGACATCCCTCTCCTACAGGCCGACTGCAGGAATGAAGGTACCGATTGTACCTTCGGCGTTATGGTCGAGAACCAGAACCGGAGCGGGCGCTCCCAGGGACATCTTCCGCACAAGTGAAGAGAAAACCTCCCTAACCGTTGGCAGCAAACATGCCACCATACGCCACAGAGTGAGAATATCTCAAGCTAAGGGAATGCTGCACGTGTGGCAGGTAAAAAGACAGGTGAGAGGCCGATAGAGACGGCCAGTTTAAGAGAGAGGCACCAGAAACCCGTGAACCTGCAGGATGAATTGCGCGGACAGTGAAATTAGAGAGAGAGAGAGAGAGAGAGAGAGAGAGAGAGAGAGAGAGAGAGAGAGAGAGAGAGAGAGAGAAGAGAGAAAGTAAACCTAACCTGAGCTGAACGACATTAAGGTGCAAACACACCACAAGCCACATTAAGGGACTGATACACGACAACAACAACAACAATAAATAAATGAATAATTCTACCACCCAAGATGGACCAACGTCATAGGCCTCGTGACAGCTGTCATCACGCCACAGATCATCGTGCGCAACATAGTGAGTCGCTGTGATTCTTGGCCGTTCTTGACAACGGGAATGTTGAATCCATTCACTAATGCTTTGAAAATCCAAAACAGTGGAGAAAACCTTCACGTTCAAAGAGGTTGAAGTCAAATAGATCGGTTCAGTGACGCATCAAGCCTTTGTGGATTTCCAATCACAAGTCAAAAGCAAGCCGGCTGTTGGCAGAACCTGTCTAGTCTATTGAAGTACACTGTTGTGAACAGTCCCACACCTCTGTGCTGTGAGTCTGACCAGGCTGATGCATGCAGACAAAGACAGAACACAGCGGCGCTCAATAGATATCTGTACCTATGTCTCAGCTTCACTTCACCTGCCACAACCACTTCACTCTCCAGCTGTTGTCACTCACCTTCTTCACGTAGCTGTGGCCGTCTGCTCTTGGCGTGGCTGTGGGGCTGACTGTTCCTTGTCGTCTGGCTGGTGGTGTGATCAGACCGGGGAAAGCTTGGCTAGTTATAATGGAAAATGTCCACGTGGCGGTGTTACTCATGAATATTTCACTGTTTGAGTCCTGTTGTTCCATTGGATGCCAGTGAGCTCCTCTCCTTGTGTCTGAATGTGAAATCAGTTTTCATTGGCTGGCTGCATGAAACGTTCACAGGCCTGTGGCAGACACAGATGTCACGATGTTGTCTATCCCTCCCTCCACCCTGCTCACCCCCCCCCCCTCCCCAGCCCCCCACCTTCCTTCCTCCACTGTCCACCTCCAATCATTTTGGGCTGAATCTTGCATTCTTTATTTTTTATCCCAACGCCCACGACAGTCTGTGTCAGCAGTATCAGTAAACATATGTTTCCTTCTCAGCCTACAGATGACTGAAGTGGTCACAGACTTGCTGTTTTCATTACTAACATATGTTTTCTCACTACATATGTTTTCTTCTAAGCTTACAGATGACTGAAGTGGTCACAGTATGCTGTTTTCATCACTAACATATGTTTTCTCACTAACTTTATTTTTTTCATCACTAACATATGTTTTCATCACTAACATATGTTTTCATTACAAAATATGTTTCTTCTAAGCTTACAGATGACTGAAGTGGTCACAGTACTGCTGTTTTTCATCACTAACATATGTTTTCATCACTAACATTATGGTTTTCATTCACTAACATATGTTTTCATCACTACATATGTTTTCTTCTAAGCTTACAGATGACTGAAGTAGTCACGTCCTGCTGTTTTCATCACTAACATATGGGGAAACAGAAAACACGGATTCTAACTCACCCAGCCCTCCCCTAGGTTCGGGGTAGGGCGGACCTAGAATCCCTTTTTTCCCTGTTCTCTGACAAGTAAGACTTCAATAACCAAAAAATAACGATTATCTACAAACAAACATACTGTGTAGGGTTTATCCGTTTTCAATACTAATTACTAAACTTTTTAGATTTCAGTTTTTGCTTAACCCTATGTTTTTCCTGATCGTTTTCAATAACATCATTTTCACGCAGACATTCTCAAATGCATCTCTGTCTTTCATGTGAATAAAAACTACAGTCTTTTAACTGTTCTCTAAAGTTCTTTAAAACCGAGTTATATTTTTGACATTTAAAAACCACACACTTAAACCCAGCATGCTTCCACTGAAAGCTAGTTTCGACAAAGTGTTTCTCTTTTTAACTATGTCTCTTTTGCTGAACAGTCATCTATAATAAATAGTGTCTGCGTTCCTTCAAACAGTTTATAAAACTGTTTCTAACCCTCACTTAGTTTATTGCTAGGATTAACTAAATATATTTTATCAATTGTCCATATAAACCTTCTATCGTGATATGCTTTGTTCCATTTAAGTGTTGGAAGGAAAACCACAAAAATGATCAAAATTATAACGATAAACTGTTTGTAACAGGTCGAGGATAATATTGTTTTTCACAACCAGTTTGTCCACAAATTAATGAACAATGAGGGGTTTTTGTCAAAAAAGTTTAACTGCTCCATAGTTTTTTACGAACTTTAATCTAATCCAGTTATTGTTTTTTCTGCTCCTGTCAAAACTTGTTCAGTATAATAAAATCCAAATAAGGTCTAAATGTGTAAGATTAATCCAATTTAGTTCTGTAAGATTGTTTCTATTTAGACAATATTGATTTTGTTGCTTTTTTGTTATGACCTTAATATCCTCACCATTGTTAAGAACGCGATGGTAACTTAAAGTTTTCAACGTCTAAGTTTTCCCAAAGCTAATTAGAATTCCTTTTAGAAGGACGTCATGACGCCCACAGCCCATTCCTTTTCACATCTTTTTAAGACAAAAATTTAAAATATCATTGTGAACGTGTCTCCTAATTTCATTTGTGGAATGAATTGTAATTTTGTAGAAGCATCTTTAAAAAACCGTTTCTCTTTGGGGAGGATGTTACTGTTTATTCCCATACGGCTTTATTTCAATCTTTTTCCCGGACTATTGTTATCTGGCAAAAGACTTACATGTAAAGGACCTGAGTTGAATGCTTTTCTAAAATTTTTTTTTGATGGTTAAAAAATGTAAAGGGGCTTATGAATTCAAATTTTATTTCCATTCTAAATATGGTTCTAAGTGCCTTTGAGGTCAGGTTTTCGAACTATTTTATATTCATACTGGCAACATTATTTGCTTTCTACATTGCGCAGTTGCTTTTAGTTTAGGAAACTTTTGTTGTCGCCAACCTCTTTGCGTTTATAATCACCATCTTTAGTGTACTCAAAACCATACAAAGTGCCATCTCCCCGTTCTGTTAAAAGTCCGCAACGCTGCAAGGTTTCTTTTAATTCTAAGGTTATACACCTTACAGGCGCCAATGTAACTCCTGGTTTCTTCTGGCCCCCGCGAATTTTTTTTTTAGTACAGTTTATTATTTTATTTCCAAAACAATGTGCAGGTTATCACTTTTAGACTTTCCCGTTTTGTCTTTGATCTTTATATTAATTGATTCCAAACCCTTCCACAAACTAATCTTTTAAACTGAAAAATTAGGGAATTGTTTAATTTCATAATCGCATTGAGCTTTCCCTGACGGAACTCTTAAAACTTTGAGGGCCTTCCTTTCATATAAGTTTTTCTTCAGTTGCTTAGCTCATCCAAATGAACCATAGAGTAAATGAATGTACTGCAAGATGGGCGGGATTTTCCCCCTCATAAGTAGTTTTGCTGGTTGTAACATAAATCTTTTAGCGTTTGTCTGCCGTTTCAAAGCCCAACATTTTAGCTAGCTCTTTATCAAAAAAGTAACTTGCTTCTTCAGGTTTGAATTTATATTGTTTTTAGATTTGCATTGTTAAGTTTGAGAGTAATGTCTAAGTTACTCATTGCTTTTTTTTAGTGAGCAAAACCCCTAATAAACCATCAGGTATTGTTAACAGGCTAACGTCGTTGTTCCCTTTCATATTTTTTAATCTTATTATTCCCCTTGGCTTCAGTTAATTAAACCATCCACTTTGTAGAATATTTCATGGAGCGCGACATTTTGGTTCCCCAATCGTTTATCAATAGCATGTTTCTAAAGCGGGAGGACTGTCTTGAGTGTTATTGTTACAAACATTTTTTAAAAAAATAAAAAATGAGTGCGTTCAAATATACTAAAAATGCAAAATATTCTGTTTTGGGCCGCACTACAATCTTAAAAATATTAGCAACTGATACTCTTGCATTGCGTGGACCCAGACTGTCACTTTTCATAAAAAGGTGAGTATCCATTAAGCAGATATTTAACCCCCCATTAAAAAAGACAAATCGCAAAAGTGTGGTTCAGTCATCCGATGCAGTTTTACAAACCGTTAAACTTGCCGTTTTTTGTGCATCAACTGGGGGGAGTGTCGTATGTGATCATTTAAATCATCTGATCCTTTGGTGAGGTCAGGTACAGATTTCATTTTATTACAACCCCTTTAGACGTTTTTGACTGAAACTGCGAAGCGCCAATTACCGAATGACAAAACGTTTAATCCATTCAGCAACCGAATAGACATGAAGGCTTTTTAAAGGATTTGTACGAATTCAATATTAATGTTAAGACAGACTTTAGACAAAAGTCGGATCTAATCATGGCTTAGGCACCCCTTATTTTGTGGGGCGTGCACAGAAAGTATAACTATGACTGGAATCCTCCTTACACATCTTTCTCTTCAGGCACAGGCGTTCACCTCGGGTCCATAGAGCAAGAGCATAAAACAGCATGGACAACATTTATCTTAGACATATCTGAGGGCCTACCTAAAGCGGGAATAGTACGAATAAACGACTCTATTCGTACTTACGTTTGGTGTTTGCTAGGTTCGCAAGCACAGACAAAGGTCGAGCATAACTGATTCTTCTACTGGCTTTGATGCACAAAAACAATACTTAGCAAATTAGAGGACGCCATTTATTCTACAGTTGATTTAGATTCAAGTATAAAAAGGTACCAAAATGTTTTACAATACGCAAGATCGAAAGTAGACTTTGCTGTTGGCACTGGTTTATACATGCTACCTTCTGACCTTAGACTCCAGGTAGGAACAATAATAAACTACAACAATGAAATCATTGTGGCAGGCAATGAACAGAAGGTTGGAAAAACGACATAAATTCTGGGCCAGTAATAGTACAAACAATAAAAAAACACCCAAGATTAAGTCATCCAATCCCGAGGCCAAAGCCCAAAGACTGTTGAAGACGTGGACGTTGTTCGCGATGACCACGAATATGAAAGACAGCATTTGTTGTTGGATTAACATGGCCTAGGATTACTTGGTCTTTATCTTACTAAATAGTAACCCAACTATTAAGAGAACTAATGCCCATAAGTGCTCCGCCATAAAGCCAACTACTTTGCTTGCAGTAGACAAAAGCCAGCTAACGATACTCCTAATATACCTGAAAGAGTCTATAGCTTACCAGCTAATTTTTTTTAATAAACTCGCAAGATGATCAAGTTGTTTTTTTACCCATGATTTATCAGGCGTGATGGGGCGATGGAGGCACTGAACTTTGCCCTCCACCACCGCCTGTAATAGCCATCACCAGTGTACTTATTGCAAATCCTAAGGCAGTTATAACGCTTGCTAATGTGACGCCCTTGCTCTCTAAACAGCGTTTTATTCGTTCTGCTAGCGTTGTGTCTTCATATAAAATTTTTCGATAGTTTCTCTATTCTATTCACTTGAGTTCGTAATAGGTCTCGGTTAGTAGTCAGCACTTCTAGTCTTGCTGATCTTTCTTGCTCAAGATTTTTTAGTCTTTGGGCTATTCTTTCTTTAATCTCACGCCCTACGATGCGGTCGTCAGTCTCAGCGAGTTTTTCTTTTTCTCTTTTTATATGCTCATCTAGTTCACCTAGTTTTGCTACATTGTTTGTTAATTCGCCTTTGATGGTTGTTAAAGTACGATAAAGGGCTAATAATTCTCTCTTGCGTATAGTATTTAATGCTGTTTCTTCTTCTTCAGTGAGTTCTTCTATTGTATTTATTGCTTCGTCTGCTGTTTGACTTAAATCTTCATGTGGCGTGTTTTGTATTTGGTTATCTGTTGGGAGTTCTTGTAGCGCGTTTTGAAGTCCAGCAACATCCTCCTCATCTAATTTTGGTTTAGTAAAGCCAAGGCGATTCCGCTCGCTTGCACTGAGCCTTTGATTAATTGTACCTATGCTTACAAACTTTGATGAGTTTAGTTTATACGTAAGCGGAACACGTTCTCCTTTGTCGTTTCTAAAATACAAATGGTTATCTTTTAGTTCAAAATCATCAGGGTATATATTTTCGGGGGGTTCTAGTTCTAAACTTTGGTATAATGATCTGACTTTACTTTCTGTTAATTCACGCCTTTGCTCCCCTTCGGCTATTTCATCCTCCAATGAGAGCTCCGAGCAATGCTGTGTCAAAGGAGTTCTTTCATCCATGTCAGCGTCTCCAAGATCGCTAATATCATAATCTTCTTCACCTCCAATGCCTGCCATGTTTTAAATAATTAACTTTTTATTTTGTTTTATAAAAATGTCACAAGTGTATGGCTCGATTCTTGACCCGCATAGAAGACTGAAAGAACCCCGTGGCGTGAAGGGAAATAAACGGAATATTACTGTTCCAAATAATCCATCTACTATTGATGCAGATCAAATTCTTACTGTTAGATTTCCAGACCTAGGAGCGGATGATTTGATTGTGCCAGGCTCTGCACGGCTTACTTTCAAAATAGAACTCGCTTCAACAACAGACCAAACCAGAACAGTTGTCCAGAATTTGGGACGGGCAATCGTTAAGAAAATTTCTGTAAAACTTGAGGGGAGAGAACAGCATTTTACCAATCCTGGCTCACTTGCTCCTCCACCAAGTTTTTGGGCGAAAGTGGCCTAAAAGCCGCCTTTTCCTGTTCTCTGACAAGTAAGACTTCAATAACCAAAAATAACGATTATTTACAAACAGACATACTGTGTAGGGTTGTCCGTTTTTAATACTAATTTACTAAACTTTTCAGATTTCAGTTTTTGTTTAATCTTATGTGTTTCCTGATCGTTTTCAATAACATCATTTTCACGCAAACATTCTTCAAATGAGTCTCTGTCTTTCATGTGAAATAAAACTACAGTCTTTAACTGTTCTCTAAAGTCTTTTAAAACCGAGTTATATTTTTGGCATAAAATCCACACACTTATCCCAGCATGTCTTCCGCTGAAAGCTAGTTTCGACAAAGTGTTTCTCTTTTTAACTATGTCTCTTTCTGCTGAACAGTCATCTATAATAAATAGTGTCTGCGTTCCTTCAAACAATATAAAAAAGCGTTCTAGACACTCACTCAGTTTATTGCTAGGATTAACTAAAAATATGTTATCATCAGTCCATATAAACCTTCTATCATGATATGCTTTGTTCCATTTAAGTGTTGGGCAGAAAATCACAATATGATCAAAATTATAACGATAAACTGTTTGTAACAGGTTGAGGATAAATATTGTTTTCCCACAACCAGTTTGTCCACAAATTAATGAACAATGGGGGGTTTTTGTCATAAAGTTTAACTGCTCCATAGTTTTATAACAGAACTTAATGTAATCCAGTTATTGTTTTTATCATACTTTCTGTTAAACTTGTTCAGTATAATAAAATCCTATAAGGTCTAAATGTGTAAGATTAATCCAATTCAGTTCTGTAAGATTATTTCTATTTAGACTATATTGATTTTGTTGCTTGTTGTTATGACCTTAATATCCTCACCATTGTAAAGAATGACGACGGTAACTTTAAGTTTTTCAACGTCTAAGTTTTGCCAGCTAATTAGAATTCCTTTTAGAAGTACGTCACTGACGCCCACAGCCCCATTCCTCTTCACATCTTTTAAGACAGAAATTTCAAATATCATTGTGAACGTGTCTCCTAATTTCATTTGTGGAATGAATTGTAATTTTGTAGAAGCATCTTTTAAAACCGTTTCTCTTCTGTGGAGGAGATACTGTTTATTCCCATACGGCTTTATTTCAATCTCTTTCCGACTATTGTCATCTGGCATAAGACTTACATGTAAAGGGCCAGAGTTGAATGCTTTTCTGAAACTTTTTTGACGGCTAAAAAATGTAAATGGGCTTATGAATTCAAATTTTATTTCCCATTCTAAATATGGTTCTAAATGCCATTTAAGGTCAGGTTTTCGAACTATTTTATATTCATACTGGCCAACATTATTTGCTTCTAGATTGCGCAGCTGTTCTAGTTTAGGAAACTTTTTGTTGTCGCCAACCTCTTTGCGTTTATAATCACCATCTTTAGTGTACTCAAAACCATACAAAGTGCCTATCTCACCATTCTGTTCAAAGTCTGCAACGTCTGCAAGGTCTTTTAATTCTAAAGTTATACACCTCACAGGCGCTAATGTAACTCCGATTCTTCTGGCCCACGCGACATTTTTTAGTACAACTTATTATTTTTATTTTCCAAAACAATGTGCAGGTTATCACATTTTACGACTTCACCCCGTTTTGTCTGTGATCTTTATATTAAATGAATCCGACCCTCCCACAAACTAATCTTTTAAACTGTAAATTAGGGAATTGTATAATTTCATAATCGCAATATGCAGCTTTCCCTGACGGAAGAGCTTTTAAAACAGTTGAGGGCCTTCCATCATATAAGTTTTCATCAGTGCTAGCTCATCTAAATGAACATAGAGTAATGAATGTACTGTAAGATCGAGCGGATTTTCTCCCTCATAAGTAGTTTTGTCTGATGTAACATTAAATCTATGATTGTCAGCTTTGAAGCCTAACATTTTAGCTAGCTCTACATCAAAAAGGTAATGTACTACTTCTTCTTCAGGTTTGAATGATAACTTTGTTTTTAGATTTGCATTGTTAAGTTGGGGTAATGTCTAATTTACTCATTTCTTTTTTTATGAGCAAAACCCGTAATAACAATCAGGTTGGTTAACTGGCTAACTTTTTTCCCCTGATTTGCTAACTTTTAAAACCTTATTATTCGTCCTGGATTCGGGTTTATTAAACCATACGACTTTGTAAAATATTTCATGGAGTGCGACCATTTGGTTCCGCAATCGTTCTCAACAGCATTTTTTAAATCCGTAGGGACTGTCTTGGGTTGTTATTGTTACAAACATTTTTTAAACGAAAAAAAAATGAGCGCGTTTAAATATACTAAAGATGCAAAATATTTTTTTGGGCCCCCACTAAAATCTTAAAAATATAACAACTGATTCTCTTGTTCATTGCTGTGTCCCAGACTGTCACTTTTCATGAAAAGGTGAGTACTTCCATTAAACAGATATTTAACCCCCCTATTAAAAAAGACTACATCCCGAAAGTGTGGTTATCACCCGATGCAGTTTTATCAGAACCAGTTAAACTTTGCTGTGTTTTGTGCAACAATGGTGTGGAGTATGTTATGCTAATCATTTAAATCATCCTGACCCTTTGGTGAGGTCAGTGTACAGATTTCATTTTTATTACACCTTCAGACTTTATTTTGACTGAACTGCGAGCGCATTACCAAATGACAAACCTTTTAAATCCATTCAGCAACAGAATGACATGAAGGCTTTGAAAGGATTTGTATACGAATTCAATATTAATGTTAAGACAGACATTAGACAAAAGTCGGATCTTAATCATGGCTTAGGACCCCTTATTTGGGGGGGCGTGCACGAAAGTATAACTATGACTGGAATCCTCCTTACACATCTTTCTCTTCGGCACAGGGTTCACCTCGGGTCCATGGGACAAGAGCTTTAAAACAGCATGGACACATTTATCTTAGACATATCTGAGGGCTTAACTAAAGCGGGAATGAACGAATAAACGACTCTATTCGTACTTACGTTTGGTGTTTGCTAGGTTCGCAAGCACAAGCGAGATCGAGCATAAACTGATTCTTCTACTGGTTTGGACGCACAAAAACAATTACTTAGCAAATTTAGAGGACGCCATTAATTCTACAGTTGATTTCCCCTTCAAGTATAAAAAGGTACCAACATGTTTTACAATACGCAAGATCGAAAGTAGACTTTGCTGTTGGCACTGGTTTATACATGCTGCCTTCTGCCCTCAGACTCCAGGTAGGAACAAAAATTTAACTACAACAATGAAACCCTTTTGTAGCAGGAAATTGAACAGAGGTTGGGAAAAACGATATAAATTCTGAGCCAGAAAATACAAAAAATAAAAAAAACACCCAAGATTAAGTCATCTAATCCCCGAGGTTCAAAGCCCAAAGACTGTTAAGACGTGGGACTTTGTTCGCGATGACCTGAATAGAAAAGACAGCGTTTTGGTTGGATTAACTGTCCTAGGATTACTTGGTCTTTATCTTACTAAATAGTAACCCAACTATTAAGAGAACTAATTCCCCTTAAGTGCTCGGCCATAAAGCCAATACTTGCTTGCAGTAGACAAAAGCCAGCTAACGTTTACCCCCTAATATACCGGGTTTTAAAGAGTTTTTAGCTTTACCAGCTAATTTTTTAATAAACTCGCAAGATGATCGAAAGCTGTTTTTTTCCCCATGATTTATCAGGTGGGGGGCGATGGCGATGGAGGCACCAGCCCAGCACCACCACCACCACCTGTAAAGCTATCCCACGTACTTTTGCAAATCCTAAGGCCGTTATAACGCTTGCTAATGTGACACCTTGCTCTCTAACAGTGTTCGTATTCGTTCTGCTAGCGTTGTGTCTTCATATAAATTTTTTCGATAGTTTCTCTTATTCTATTCACTTGAGTTCGTAATAGGTCTCGGTTAGAAAGTCAGCACTTTAGTCTTGCTGATCTTTCTTGCTCAAGTTTTTTTTAGTCTTTGGGCTATTCTTTCTTTAATATCACCCCCTACGATTGCGGTCGTCAGTCTCAGCGAGTTTTTCTTTTTCTTTTTTTATATGCCCATCTAGTTCACCTAGTTTTGCTACATTGTTTGTTAATTCGCCTTTTATGGTTGTTAAAGTACGACTAAGGGCTAATAATTCTCTCATAGGTAGCGGTGGATGTGTATTGTTTTAATGCTGTTTCTTCTGAAAAAAAGGTTTCTGCTTCTATTGCTTGATTTATTTTGCCTGCTGCTTGAATTAAATCTTCATGTGGCATGTTTGCATTTGGTTATCTGTTGGGAGTTTTTGTTGTGTGTTTTGAAGTCCGCAACATCCTCTCATCTAATTTTTGGTTTAGTAAAGCCAAGGCGATTCTGCTCGCTTGCACTGAGCCCTTTTATTAATTGTACCCTTTCTTACAAACTTTGATGAGTTAGTTTATACGTAAGCGGAAAAACGTTCTCCTTTGTCGTTTCTAAAAAAACAAATGGTTATTTTTTAGTTCAAAATCATCAGGGTATATAGTTTCGGGAGGTTCTAGTTTTTAAACTTTGGTATAATGATCTGACTTTACTTTCTGTTATTTTACGCCTTTGCTCCCCTTTAGTATTTCATCCCACAATGAGATCTCCGAGCGATGCTGTGTTAAAGGAGTCCTTTCATCCATGTTGGCGTCTTCAGGATCAAAATTTTAATTTCTTCACCTCCAATTCCCGCCATGTTTTTAAATAATTAACTTTTTATTTTGTTTTATAAAAATGTCACAAGTATATGGCTCGATTCTTGACCCGCATAGAAGAAATGAAAGAACCCCGTGGCGTGAAGGGAATTTAAAAGGAATATTACTGTTCCAAATAATCCATCTACTATTGAGCGGATCAAATTCTTACTGTTAAATTTCCAGACCTAGGAGCGGATGTTTGATTGTGCCAGGTCTGCACGGCTTACTTTCAAACAGAACTCGCTTCAACAAAAGATCCCAACCAGAACGTTGTCCAGAATCTGGGGCGGGCAATCGTTAAAAAAAATTTCTATAAAACTTGAGGGGAAAGATGTATTTTTTTTTAAACAATGCAGACATATTTTTAACCCATTCTGATTTTATGGTAACGCGAATGAAAGGGAAGATCTTGCGTTTCAAGGAATTTGGGAATGAAGAAGCACTAAAACTAAGAATAGGCGCCGACTCGCCTCAGGTGATAAAAGCAGCAAAAAGTCTTTAGTGTAAAATTATGCGTTTGGAAATCGCTTTTTCCATTCCCCTAGATTTTGGTTGTTAAAAGCGCATGCCCCATACCCTTTAAAGGGGCATTAAAAGACAGATTGTCCTACGAACTAACTTTTAATGAATACAAAAAGTGTTATCAGTCAACAGACACCGAAACAAAGTACGCATTCTGACATCTCGTTAGAGTTTGACGTTGTTAGCAAACTCTAATTTAGCAAGGCTGATTGAGCACCAATATGAGTCACAATTAGTAATATATTACGAAAACGTGCGTCATCATTCAAATATCTAAAAGCAGGGCAGACGCTATATGGAATTTAATCTTAGTGTCGCAGTAAAAATCCCCTTTAAAAGGTATTTTTATTGCTGTGCGAAGTGAAGAACCATTCGCCAGGCCAAGTGAAAAGTTTTTTAATCCAAAAATAACGAAGTTTCAATGTTCGATTGATGGTAGTCCTAACCAAATCTATGCTAGCGGACTTAGGCCTTATCATCATTTTGGCGAAATAAGAAAATTGTTTGGGGGGGAGGGGTAGAAGTCCAACAGCAGGACCTGGCGTCTAAAGATCTACACCTTCACAGTGTTGGCTTGATGATTATTTAACATCAAAATACGGTTTATGGATGACCCAAGGTCAACAGAGGATAATCAGTTGGATGGAAGTGGGAGAGATGTTAGAGACATTAAAAAACATTCAAATTGATAAAGAAAAAAAGGCTGTTAAACCGCTTAATGTTTCATTGTTTTATTATATGATGCACAGCTAAATATTGAAACTAAGATTTAAGATGTTTGTATACTAAATTATTTTTTATTTTAAAAAAAGCATGACGGTTCAAGTTTATCCAATGTGCCTACAGCACCGGAGTCGCCAGAGAAGAGATTTGTAGAAACCCCGGGATAAAAAAACCCTTTAGATTAACCACATTACAAAATGCAACAAAAACTAGAGCAGGACCTTTCAAAATACGCAAAGCCAAACGAAGGTATTCTGCTGCCTTTAATGCTGTTACTTATGTTTTTACTGGGGCATCGACTATAAGCGCCAGAGAACAGGGAAATCCCAATCCTAACTCACTTCGTCCTCACCAATGTTCGGACGAAGTGACCTAGGATTGGTATTTCCCTGTTCTCTGACAAGTAAGACTTCAATAACCAAAAAATAACGATTATCTACAAACAGACATACTGTGTAGGGTTATCCGTTTTTAATACTAATTTACAAAACTTAACTTGTCTTTTAAAACTAAGTTTATATTTTTGACATAAAATCCGCACACTTATTCTGACTAATTTCTACCTACAAAACTATGTGTAACAGACAGGCTGACACGAGGCTGAAACCTGATCGCTTAATTTACGGCTGGCGCAGACGAGCGACCTTCGTTCACACAGCGCACGGCCTGCTTACAAACTGCGACCAAAAAATCAATAAAGCACACCAGGCGGGCGCGTTAGCGAATGTTCTAGACTGTCACGTGTCACTCCCACTTTGTGGCCGCCACGTCAGCAAGACCGGTTTGTATTGTCATTTTACTTGGTGGCGTTGGAGCTGTGAAGGTGTGTGCGTTGTAGTGAGAAGATATTTACCGGGTTTTGTGCAGGTTGGTTTTGTTTATATAATATTTTGATCATGGCAGAACAAAGACAGTGGG
Source organism: Conus ventricosus (assembly GCA_018398815.1). NCBI lineage: Eukaryota > Metazoa > Mollusca > Gastropoda > Neogastropoda > Conidae > Conus > Conus ventricosus. Next base: position 68,165,480 of record CM031599.1, on the reverse strand, counting down.
AGATTTCTAAGCTGGCAATACTTGACGAGCATGTTGAGTACCATGCACAATTTGTTAGTGCTTTGGATGAGTTGAGAGCGGCAGGCCCATCATCAAGTAAGAAACTACCTGCCTTCCCTAACCACCAAAAAGAAAGCTATCTGATTTGTATGGAGAGCAAGCAAAAAAACAAAAGATGACACCAGAAGAACTCCACCAATACTTGAAAACAAAAGAGGTTGATGTGGGAATGACAGTTAGGAAAGAAGTTTTCGTTTTTTGGGCAGAGGAAATAACGTCTATTGCTGTTGCTATTGATAAACTGAAGGAGGGTATAGACAGCTTCAAAGGCAGGAAGCTACAACAATGTGTTTTAACTTGCAATATGGTTGGCTTTTAGAACAGACCTTCAAGGCCTTTTCACAAGAAAAAGACAGTGGAGCGCCATACTCAAAAATGGGATGAGTGGTTGAAGAGCAATGTAGGGATATCCCCTTCATATTCTCGCAAACTAAGAGAGATTGCTCGTTTGTTGAATCCATATGCTAAAAGGTTTTCTACAGTCGGTCTTTCTTTCATAGAAGTCTACGCTATGAGGAAGGATTTGAATTTAATGTTTTCAAGCAGTGAGGAGATTAGAAATTATTGGACTACTCCCGTACAAGAACCAATGCAACTCCAAACACAATCCTCTCAAAGTCCGCAGCAGTGAGAGAGAACTAGCGCTCTACCCCTTATACATCTACCAGTATGGAGAGGAGTAGTGTGTGGCCAGCACTATCTTCATATAAATGCTCCAAATTACAATGACGGATGTACTACTACTGGCGATTAAAGCCGCCATAAAAGCTTGGCTACAGCAATATACTGCTGTAACTCTGCCAAAGCCAGTTGCAAGCCTGGTTGAGAAAAGAGGAGCACAGCAAACTAGGTCAAGTGATCACATCCCTAGAGCGGTCAAAGGTCACAGTGGCAAGCCGTTTCTTCAAACGCTCCACCCTAGCGCGGTTAAAGGTCCCAGTGGCAAGCCGTTTCTTCAGCGCTCTACCCTAAAGCGGTCAAAGGTTATCAGCAGTGAGATCAGACTTTTTTTTGCTGCTTTGTTGCTTTGCTGTCTACGCTTCACCTGCTTCAACGTCCTGCTTCTACGCCCTGTTACAAACTTTTAGGCTGCCTTTTTAGGCGACCGCCGGGTGTACTTTATACAATTGTCTTGTTTTATTCAATCAGGCTTTTGTTAAATGCACTTGGTAGCTGCTTTGAACTTGCAACAAAAGAGCCAATGCATCACAAAAACGCAAGCACTGTCTTGCACCAAGTGGTGTTACACATGACAAATAATAAAGCTCTGTGTACACCACACACACTCCCACCCCCAAGTCACCCCAAGTTCATAATTAAGTTTTTAATTAAGTCACCCCAAGTTCTTAATTAAGTTTTTAATTAAGTTACTTCAAGTTCTTAATAAGTTTTTGATTAAGTTCTTAATTAAGTTCTTGATTAAGTTACCTCAAGATTGTAATTAAGTCATCCTTTAAGTACAACCAGTTCTTATTCAAGTTATCTATAATTATCAAAAAACAATCTATGTTTTTATCTTAAATAGTAGGTGTCTAATATAGTACACACACGTTTCAAAAAACGCGTCATCGTTGAGGATGTCTTGCTCAGCGTTTCTGCGCGAGATTGGTCAGCATAGATCTTAATGAAGTTCTTACATCCTAAGCAACCACATTGATTACAATTCTGGTCTATGGAAATGTCTTTTATAGACTCCATGTCTTTATTTATTGACTTCATCATTTTATAAATACGCCATGATCTATTTTTATCAAAAACAAAAATTTAAGTTCTTAAAATATTATTCCATTTGAAATGGATCAAAACGATCTTTTGTTGTTGGCGGTTTTGGCGTGCTGTTGTTTTTTTCTGTATTTAGCGGTTCAGATTTTTTTGATTGCTTTTGTTTTTGTTGCCATTGGTTATATATTTTATAACCGTAATAACTGCCCCCAACAGCAGCAATGGCGCCAAAAATGGCAACAGTTTTAAGTTCAATATTCCATGAAGACTTTGGTGCTGTAGGTCTTGTATCACATGGAGTTTTTATAGCGGGCATTGAATCAACTTGTTCTGGCACTGGCGGTGTTATGTTTTCATGATGAGTTATATTCTGTAACATTATTTTTTTTTGTCTGTTCCACTCTGCTAATTTTTTTCCTGCTTTAACACGCCCAGGATGGGGATGCTTTTCACTGGCCCCCGCCTGATTCAGTGTTTTCTGATTCTGCTGATTTTCTGGCTTGGTTACTTTCTCCACCTGATTCAATGTTTCCTGATTCTGGTTCTGATGATTTTCCAGCTCGTTCATTTTGAAGGGAAAACAAAATCTATATGATTAAAAGTTATTAATCCCATGATTAATGGCGATAACAATGTTCCAAATCTGTAGTATAGATCACATCCTAGAGACTCTAATGACTTTGTTAAAACTGGATCTTGCGTTAAATCATACGTAAGATCTTGTTCAGAATCAATGGGAGCAAATCTACTGACTAGTTTAGTGTACAAACTAAGAACCGTTTGCCCCACACTTTTCACCATTCTAGACCCCAGCTGCGCTTCATACCTGTTATGATACTTTATAATGTCTTGCGGCGACATCTGTTGAATCTGTTCTATGCTGAATTCAGTTCCGAGGAACTGTTTTGTTTTTTCCACATGCTGCCAAAGAATACAGTCTTTCTTTTTTTGGCATAATAGCTTGCTCATCAACCAGCTCATTTGTAATCATAAGTTCAGGAAGGTTTAATAGATCATCGCTGTTCATGTTTTTTATTAAATTATAATTATTTTATTTTTTAAAATGAGCGCCGAAAAAACTATTGCCAACCTTGTATACCATTCTGCTGTTATTGGAGGTCTAAGTGTAGGATACTCAATGCTTGGTAAAAGCCTGTTAAAAATAAAACCAGCAGATCTTGGCAAACTAGACTTTGAGGATTCAGCAAAGCTAATCGCTATTATTACACGCTTCATTTGCTACGAAAGATTTTCTAGTTAAGCAAGGAATAATTCCAGAGAATATAAATATGTAAAAAAAATACATTTATAAAAAAATGGCTTCACTCGTAATGATGATAGGTGGCGCTGTGGTGAATGCGCTCGCTTTTAGCGGAAGTAATTACGCGTTTAGTAAACTGCGGGACGACGGTGAGAGAAAAAAGACATAACAAAGCTGTGGAGCAACTAGCTGCAGCACAAGACGCCTATGAAAAGCAGAGAATTGAACAGTTAGATTTTATTAATAACAAACTGAAAAAAACAGGGCATGCAGCTTACACATTTAAAGATGTTGACCAGGCAATAAAAGATATTATCTTGTAACAGGCAAACCGATTGAGACATTGCCCCCACCAAAATTCAGGACTTTTATCATCCATCAAAAAAAAACAAAAGATGCAAGAAATCGGGTTTATTGTCGTTGGTATGACCGTCGTGTATTTTGTTGCACATAATATTGGCTGAATAAAAAATGAACAAAATCTATTATTCGCCCAAAGGATATTGGAAGGGTATCACAGCAATACAAAAGCTAAGCCAAGCGGCAGGAGTCAGTGAACAAACAGCAAAGGAATGGTTATCTAAACAAGCGATTTGGCAAATTTATTTACCTGCACCTAGACGAATACAGAGACCGCACTTTGTGAACACAACTCCAAACAACACCCATCAAATGGATCTTCTATATTTACCCTCTGATACGATTAGACGAAAAAAGATTTAAGTACGCACTCACAGTCATTGACATAGCTTCAAGATACAAAGATGCAGAACCATTAACGCAAAAGAGTGCTTCTGCTGTTGCTGTCGCTATACAACTGATATACCAACGAGGTCCTTTAACTTATCCTCGCATGATTCAAGTCGATGATGGAAAAGAATTTAAAGGCCAAGTAAATCATTATTGTTAAAACACAGAGTACCATTAGAAGAGGCATTCCGGAGTTCACAGATCACAGGCTTTAGTTGAAAACTTTAACAAACAGTTAGCCGAAAGACTTTTCTCCTACCAGTATCACAGAGAGCTTATTGACAATTCTCGCAACACAGAATGGGTTAGAAGACTGCCCTCAGTTTTGCGCGCAATGAATAATGAAGAATTTAAAGGGTTAAACCAGTACAAGCAATCAAAAGAAAACAATAAATGCTGTTGAAGGAGAGTCTTCATCCAGCAAACTATTACCGTTTGGTTTAAAAGTAAGGTACCTTTATTTACCGGGGGAAGCAGAAGGGGACACCCGCATCAGGGCAACCGATCCAGTTTGGAGTGTTTGACCCGTATGAAATAAAAGAATTGTAAAAATGAATCCGCCCGTGTATTATTTACGAGAAACTGACACAACAAAACAACCAGCCCCTCAAAGAATCTTTGTGAAGGAAGAACTGCAGATAATCCCACCAGACACAGTTCCGCTTTTAATTAATTTACGTAAATATATTTGAGTTTAAAATGGAAGCTCAGAAGGAAGTGCAGAACGAAACAAGAATGGTAAAGGAAGATACCTTGAAAATGATACGGGAATCATTTCATGCGTGTAATGCTATTAAGGAAACATTTTCGGGGATTAATCAATGCATGCTAAATCATCCAGATCACCTACAACTCAAACCCCCAAATTGGGAAAAAGAATATCTTGAAATAATAAAAAAAATTCGAACGCATCAAGCAAACATGAGAAAAGATTTAAATGAATTGGATGAAGCTATGATTGATCTTATAATAAAAGTTGATGAAAAATATAAACCCCCCTGTTTATGCGGTCCTCCAGTGCCCGATTGCATATGAAACTCTGGATCAACAAATACTCGTTTTGTGTTGTTCTATCTAATGACTTCTTTGTTACAACATGTTGTGTTGATCTCATGTAGATTAGATCGTAGTTTTACGTTGTCATGATGAAAAGTCTTATTGTTAAACAATGCTTCTTTATAGTTGTCATGTGATATGTTTGACTGCACAACGCTGCGAGATATTCCCTTTGCTTTCTTAATGGTTTTCTCCTGGCTCGAAATACTGTACATTTTCGACCTTAAACCAATAAACTCCTTAATTACCCCTCCAGATAATTCATCCTTCATCTTTCCTAAAACCTTCTTATTAGTAATTGAATGTAAAGGCGAATCTTTAGGGTAATCAGATGTGTCGTACCACCCGGCATGCCCTTTAGCTACTTCGATTTCCATGTCTTTATAGATGTCTTCAGTAGGGATATCTATAACAAAACTGTCTGTATCTGTGTAAAGTACTCTGGACTCTGGATACAAGGGCTTAAAGTAGTCATAAAGAAATTCTAACATCAAAAGCTTTGATAATTCTAAAACGGTAAACCCTATAAATACAGGTTGTCCAATTTGACTTTCTTTTTTTCATCATTATGCCAAAAAGCTGATCATGAAATCTTCTAAAGTCCTGATAATTAGGTTTTGAAGTCAGCTTAATTGCTTCGTTCTCTTTTGGGGACTAATCTGACATCTTTGCGCTTGTGCGGATTCTCCATAGTCTTTCCAAAACAGCTGTTGTTCATCAACTTGAAAAAGTCTTTTTCTGAAGCATCTGCGGATTTAGTTCTAAGATCAGTGTTCTTCATGATGTATGGTTTCATGAACTGTTCTTGATCAAAAGCAATTATGCGATGAACAGCCGTCAACTTCAAACCATGTCTTAAATAAAATTGTAGAAGTCTGTAATGACAGACATAATTTTTTTTGCCCCGAAGATTAGGCACAAGTTTAGGCGGCTCTGTTTTTGCCATCTTTAGGCTTTCTGCTGCTAATGGGTAGTCATTATGCAGGTCATGGAGTTCATGAGGATATTCTAAATCAACTTCTAGAATGAAACCGCGCTGTTGATCTGGCGCCAAACTGCTTAACCACTTTAATGCCTTTTGAATATTGTTCGGATCACCGCCTGTGTACATTTTAAAGTTACGTAATGGAAGTGATTGCGCCATAGCCCATCCATACAGATTGTTTGCATCTAAATACATAAGATAGTTAGACCTTTTACTCGGATCATAGTCGTCCAAGTATTTGTTGTTTGCTTTACAGTAATGATGCGACGCCATACTAATTCCTCCACGCAATCCGTTTTCAATCATCTGAATCATTGGTAGGTCAGACAATAAATCAATCTGTACTCCAGTATACTTTAAGAAAGCATCCCAGCTCATCCCGGGCGCAGAAAATAATGCGCAGGATCCAAACTGTAATGTTTCATGCAGGTCTTTCTATAATTTTCAAAAATATCCGCCAACAAACATGTATCGGCCATCAAGTATGAGTCATGATAGTCTCCCCATCGTTTTACACTCTAACTTTTGCCACGCATCTTGAGCATGCTGGTAATAAGAATCACTGATGTCCTTTCCTCTACGACTAGAAAAGAAAGCGCCTTTAGGCGGAAGTGTATCTTCGTCAAACCTTTCCCAACTGCTCATGTACTCATAAGGGTAAACGCCCTTTCTAACAAGAGTTGGGTCAAAATATTCTTCTGTTATTGGGCAGGACTTTAAGGACATAGCCAGCGACTCTAATGAACCCATCATGTGCTGCATAGAGTCATAAAAAGACATGTTATTTAAAGTGAAACACATGTACTTTTCTGATGACTGTGCAATGCATGACACCCTGAAGGCATTGTCCACTGCTTTCATTATAAGATGAGAGTCGTAACCTCGCAAGTTATGAAAGAATACAGGCAGCTTCCATGTCTTTGGTTCAAACTTTAGTTGAAGATTGCATTTGTTGTGCGCAGCTCCTCTGAACTTTCCGCTAATGTGATCATGGTCTCTTACTGTTGGATTCGCCGCATCTGATGAGAGGCCTAAACCACAAATCCAACAGTGAGTGGCTGAGGCATACTGTTGTTGGTCTTCTGGCGTCATCATGATTTCAGATAAATTCAGATTATTAGAACAATCATTACGCACTTGCTGCATGCGCTGTAAAAATCTTCTAGCCGCATCTGGCCCTCTATACAATTCTGGTTTCGAATGGGCGCCATCCGACCTGACAATGATAAAGGCAAATGAACAGATCTGATGATTACTCACAAAGGCTGTTTTCGGGAGTTTTTGTGGCGTTGGGCCTTCATAAGGAACAATAAGCGACTCGAAGTCTGCGTAAACAACATATGGGGAATGTTGCAGTTTTTTTCCAGTTCTTAAAACTAACTTTAGATCCAGGTGGGGGCGTAATTAGTTCTGTATTACAGTCAACTGGGCCGATACAATGTTTCTTATGTTCGCTTGCGGCTTGAACAGATGGCATTCTTGTTAAACATTTTCTGCAGAATTCTTGTTTGTGCCCATCTTTTGAAGTATGCTGCATTAGTTTACTCATTGTTCGTATCAATGTGTAATGCGGCAGCCCCGCTGGTGAAAGCATCAGTAGTAAGTCAACATGATTTTTGTCTGGATCACCTATGTTGGGCTGTTCTTAGACACTTTAATCGGTTGTAGATTTGTTTCCTCATCCCATGTGTAGATATTAACAGTTATTGGTTTGTTTTGTTCTTCAAACTGATCAATTTGATCTACACTAACAGGAAAGGATATTCCGCTAAAGTTAAGATCATTAATGTACGGGTGATAGTTAGACACTCTCTGCGTTTTTGCGGATATAATGCAGCCTTGCGAGAACGCACCACATAAAACATTTGTTGTCTGTATTCTTTATGTTTAGAACTGCTCTTTTCGCTACCAATGCTGGAGGTAGTGGAATGTAAGCCCTGCCTACAATCGGCGCATACTTAGACTGTTTTAATCTGATCTCTAAGACTTCGCCCTCTGACCAGCCAGAGCCTCTCATTTTCGCTTCCTCAGCCGCAGCGTCAAACTGTGCAAGCAGTTCGTCTGCCCAACCGGGTGTTAAGTCATTAGAGGAAAGAATAGTCTGTTGTTTAGTCGAGACCCAGACTTCTAGATTTTCTTCATTTATTGTTACATAGTCGATTAAAACAGCTAACATTACTTTAACTGGTGGGTCTATTGTTAGTTTGTCTGGAACTTGAGAAATAGCATGAACAACACTTGCCTGTACGTTTGTTGGGTCAATGACTTCTAAATCAATATCATTCAGTGCTCTTGATAAACGCTCTCTCTCAAGCATTCCTTCAAACAATTCATCTGGGCCTTCATATATCTTAGCCATGTTGAGTTTCTTTTCTAACTCAAAATATTTATTTAAATTAAAAAAAAATAATTATCAGAATCAATATCAGCGGTCTTTTTGTGCTTGGACTCATAAACTAAAGTATAAACACCCTTTAGCGTTGTTAATGTGAGCTGTTTAGAACAGAGTTTAATGTTTCGTTTACTTTTTTTAAGCATTCTTTTTTTATCTGCTCGGCGTCTGGCTGTTGAGAAAAACTTGCCCTCGCCTTTCTTTGAAGATCAAACTTTTGTCTTTTGTAGTCATCAAAATCGGCCTGTAAACGATTAAATTCTTCATCCGTGATGTTTGAGTCAACTAGTGCTTTATTTATTGTCAGTTTGAACGAGCTAAGTTTAGCTGTTATTAGTTGAACCATAGCTGTGTGCTTTTGGAGTTTAGTTTTAATTTTTTGCCAGCAGCACTTACAGCTAATGAACACAGGCCCAAGAGCTAAAGACAAACCGCCTAGAGGTAAAGCTGCGGGTGCACCTATGCCTGTTGCTAAGAGGCCTACACTTGTTCCTGCTGATAGAGCACTTATAGTTGATGTTCCAGTATTAACATATGTTACAGCATTAAAGGCAGCAGAATACCTTCGTTTGGTTTTGCTGTATTTTGAAAGGTCCTGCTCTAGTTTTTGTTGCATTTGTGTAATGTTGGTTAATCTGAAGGTTTTTATGTCAGGGGCTATCCCTTCTTTTGGTGGCTCTGGCGCTGTAGGCACATTTGGATAAACCTGAACAGACATGCTTTTTATAAAATAAAAAATAATTTAGTATTGTATATCTTTTAGTCTGTTATCTTCAATATTCAGCTGCGCATCATATATTAAAAACAAATGTACATTAAGTGGTTTATCGGCTTCTTCTTCTTTATCAATTTGAATGTTTATTACGTCTCTCACAGTTCTCCCGCTTCCATGTAGCTTATTATCCTCCGTTGACCTTAGGTCAATCCATAAACCGTATTTTGTTGTTAAATAATCATCAAGTCTTACACTGTGAAGGTGTAGATCTTTAGACACAAGGTCAGCTGTTGGATTTCTACACCTCCCACCTCCAAACAGTTTTCTTATTTCATCAAAATGCTGATAAGGTTTAAGCCCGCTAGCATAGATTTGGTTAGGACTGCCCTCAATCGAACATTGTACTTTCGTTATTTTTGGATTAAAAAACTTTTCACTTCCTCTTTTGAATGGTTCTTCATCTTCACACAGCAATAAAATACCTTTAAGCGATCTTGCCGCGGCACTAAAACTAAAATTCCATATAGTGTCTGCCCTGCTTCTAGGATATGTTGCATGATGAATCACTCTTTCGTAATATATTGCTAATTTTGACTGATATTGTTGCTCAATCAGCCTTGCTAAATTAGGGTTGCTAACAACGTCAAACTCTAACGAGATGTCAGAAATGCTGTACTTTGCTTCGGTGTCTGATGATCTGATAACCCGTTTGTATTCATTAAAAGTTAGTTCATATGACAATCTGTCTTTTAATGCTCCTTGAAAGTATGGTGCATGCGCTTTTAACAACTCAAAATCTAAGGGAATGGAAAAAACGATTTCCATACGCAAAATTTACAGCTACATACTTTTTGCCGTCTTTAGGATCTGCGGCACCTATTCTATGTTTTAGTGCTTCTTCATTTTCTATTCCTTGAAACGCAAAGTCAGCCCTTTCATTCCCGGTTAGCCATAGATCGAATAGGTTACAAATATGTCTGCATTGTGTAAAGAAAATATTTCTTGCCCCTCAAGTTTTATAGAAATTTTCTTAACGATTGCCCGCCCCAGATTCTGTACAACTGTCCTGTTTGGGTCTGTTGTTTGAAGCGAGTTCTATTTTGAAAGTAAGCCGTGCAGAGCCTGGCACAATCACTTCATCCGCTCCTAGGTCTGGAAATTTAACAGTAAGAATTTGATCCGCATCAATAGTAGATGGATTATTTGGAACAGTAATATTCCGCTTATTTCCCTTCACGCCAAAGGGCTCTTTCAGTTTTCTATGCGGGTCAAGAATCGAGCCATATGCTTGTGACATTTTTATGAAGCAAAATAAAAAGTTAATTATTTAAAAACATGGCAGGAATTGAAGATGAAGAAGATTATGATGTTTTTGATCGTGGAGACGACATGAGTGAAATGATTCCTTTGACGCAGCATCGCTCAGCGCTCTCATTGCGGCGTGAATTAACAGAAAGTAAGGTCAAATCATTTTACCAAAGCGTAGGCCAAGAACCTCCCGAATTTATAGACCCTAATGATTTTGAAGTAAAAGATGACCATTTGTTTGTGAAAAACGATCAAGGACAACTTGTTCGGCTTACAACTAAACCAGACCCATCAAAGTTTTTAGCCAAGAGTACAATTATACAAAGACTCAGTGTGAAAGATCAAAATCGCCTTGGCATTTCTAAACCAAAATTAGATAGGGATGCAGTTGCTAAACTTCAAAACACACTGCAAGAACTTCCAACAGCTAACCAAATACAAAACATGGAACTTAAAGAATTAAATCAATCGGCAGACGAATTAATAAATGCAATAGAAGCAGAAACCAGTTTTTCAGAAGAAACGGCGTTAAAAACAATTAATGATTCCCCATTGCCTATGCGGGAAATAGCGGCCCTTGATCATGCTTTGAGAAGCATCAGAGGCGAATTAACAAACAATTTAGAAAAACTAGGTGAACTAGATGAGCATATAAAAAGAGAAAAGAAAAACTCGTTGAGGCTGATGACGCCAACTTAGGGCATGATATTAAAGAAAGAATAACCCAAAGACTAAAAGATCTTGAACAAGAGAGATCAGCAAGACTAGAAGCGTTGTCTACTAACCGAGAACAATTACGAACTCAAGTAAATAGAATAAGAGAAACTATCCAAAGAATTTTATATGAAGACACAACGCTAGCAGAAAGAATACGAACACTGTTTAGAGAGCAAGGAGTCACATTAGCAAGCGTTATAACGGCCTTAGGATTTGCAATAAGTACACTGGTAATGGCTATTACAGGCGGCGGTGGTCAAAGCCCAGTACCTCCACCGCCATCGCCGCCATCACCGCCTGATAAATCATGGGTAAAAAAACAGCTTGATCATCTTGCGAGTTTATTAAAAAAATTAGCTGGTAAAGCTATAGACTCTTTACCGGGTATATTAGGGGGTGTTGTTAGCTGGCTTTTGTCTACTGCAAGCAAAGTAGTTGGCTTTATGGCCGAGCACTTATGGGCATTAGTTCTCTTAATAGTCGGGTTAATATTTAGTAAGATAAAGACCAAGTAATCCTAGGCCAGTTAATCCAAGAACAAGTGCTGTCTTTTCATATTCATGGTCATCGCGAACAGAGTCCGGGTCTTCAACGGCCTTTGGGCTTTGGGCCACGGGGATTGGATGACTTATTCTTGGGGGGTCATCTTGTTTTTTTACTGCTTGCAATATTACTGGCTCAGAATTTATTTCGTTTTTCCCGACCTGTTCATTGCCTGCCACAAGGATTTCATTATTGTAGTTTATTATTGTGCCTATCTGGAGTCTGAGGTCAGAAGGCAGCATGTATAAACCAGTGCCAACAGCAAAGTCTACTTTCGATCTTGCGTATTGTAAAACATTTTGGTACCTTTTTATACTTGAAGGCAAATCAACTGTAGAATTAATGGCGTCCTCTAAATTTGCTAAGTATTGTTTTTGTGCGTCAAAGCCAGTAGAAGGATCTGTTATGCTCGATCTCGTTTGTGCTTGCGAACCTAGCAAACACCAAACGTAAGTACGAACAGAGTCGTTTATTCGTTCTATTCCTGCTTTAGTTAGGCCCTTAGAAGCGTCTAAGATAAATGTTGTCCATGCTGTTTTATGCTCTTGCTCTATGGACCCGAGGTGAACAGTTGTGCCTGAAGAGAAAGATGTTGTCACGATACAGGGTTAGATTTGCTCCTCCGACTGTTTATTTTAGGAACGTGTGTGATAGCTAGGCTTAAAGAAAACATTGTGTTTGGAAGTTGTGTGCCTGTGCATGTTATTTTTTAGTTGCATGCAAGCGTGCGTGTGTCTTCCTTAGTACTTCGTTCCAGAGTCCAACAAACCGGTTTGAATTTTGACGTGGCTGAACTGAGTTCAGGTAGACAGGGGAGGTACTTGTGTGTGACGAGTCAGTCGAGACTAGAAGTTTCCCTCACAACGACGTATGCTGTGCTTGGCTTGGAGCTCCTGTTCCCCCCAGTGGGTGGAGTTGGGGCGTGGACATTATTGTCCCCCAATTTCTTTGGGCGTTTCAAACGTTTTTCTGTGCGCTGGTCGTGGGTCCGTCTCGGGTTGCAGGTTTGGAACTTTTGCCGTTGTTCGTCTCGGGATTCGGAAGTCTATGTTTGTGCGTTTGTGTCTGTGTGCCCCATGGTTCAATGTATTCAGTTACAATTTTTTCCTCTTTTTTTTCATGCTTTCTGGCATTTTGGTTTTATATGCATGTTATTTTAACGGGGACTGCGAGAAAAGGTGTGGGTAGAAAGCGTGTGTATTTGTGAGCGTGTGAGATTTGGGAGAGTTTCACTTTGCTTTGGCGAGTTGAGTAACTTCCCTTCCCCGGTTTTAATTTTGTTATGTATTTTAGTAGAAATAAAGAAGGGAACAGTGTTCTTTTCCGTAAAGCTGGGAAAAGCAAATGGTTTAGTTATATTGAATAGTCTGTATGTTTTGAATTGAGGGTTGTTTGTTTTTGAGGAAAAAAACACTTTAAAATTTTTTGTTAAGTGTTGGAAGTCAGTTAGTTTGTATAATTTTTTGCTTTATAAAAAATTTCGGGTTGTTATTTGAAAGCGTGTTCCGACATTTTGACGGGTTAGTTCTCTTCGCTGTTGGGAACTTGTTTAATTGGCCAAGGTCATGATGCCCGGCGGAAGTTGACCTTCAAGGTCAATGTCATACTATAAACAATTGCTGAATTATTTCCCTTTGAATAACATTGTCAAAATTGTTTAAGTTAATTCATATTAATGTTATTGTCTTCTTTCTTGAGGAATTAAAAGGGTGTTTGCTTTTTTCTTGTTTGGGAAAGAAAGATGGTGTTTTAATTAAATTTTACCTACGTTTTTTCAAGTTAGTTGGGACTTAGGTTTTCCTTTGGGGGAGACTCGGGTTAGTATTACCTGTCAGTTTAATGTCACCCCAAGAACCTGATTAGTTTGCTGTGCCGTGGTCCCCTTCCGCACCTGAGCTGGTGAGGGGTAGCCGTTGTCAAGCTGGTGGCCGACTGACGGTTGGGTGACGTCTGTTGTCTGAAGGACAGGAGCGGCGTGGAAGGAGGACTCCATTGACTCCTCGTTTTAGCAACGGACTTTGGTCTTGGGCTTCCTGACTAGGGAGCGGGGTGAATGGACCGTTGTAAGTAGTGGAGAGTGGATGAATGCGGGAATAGAATGTGTCATCGAGTGGAAAGGGAGAGACTGTAGAGAACGAGGAATTCAACGTGACAAAGGAATGTGAATGAACTTCTTTGTTAAAGGGGCTCGATTTCATATTCGCCTCCGCCAACTACCTGTGGACACTATGTTAGTTTTTTTTGTTCATCTGCTCAGTTTTGGATGTGTTTATCGTCTTGGTGTTGTGAACCCCATGAACTTTTGAACAGAAGAAACACGTCAAAAATGTTTCATCGCTTTGGATTTTGGTTTCACCTTCGTTGAAGGAATGCATTAGTAATGAACTATAGTTGGTGTAGTTTGCTTATCTCAAATTCTGAATTATTGTGATTCGTGCTTTGTTTCCCATGTTGGAATGATTTGAATACTCTGTTGTTGTCGGGGTGCATACATTTTTGAAATCTTTTGGCTGATATTGATTGTTTTTGGGGCATTCACAGGTTTTTGGTAACAGAGAAGGAAGCAGAGCGGTCGGCAGTGTGTGTGTGTCTATAGCGTACGCGTGGCCTTGTTAATGTAATTTTGTGCGCTTTTTTGGTTTTAGCAAATTTTGGTTGTTGTTTTTTTGTGGAGCGCATGTTGTGATGTGATTAATAAATTTAGTTAGTTTGGGTTACATTTGGTGTGAGTGTGGTTGGGGTGAATCATAGTTGAGTGTTTGGGCTTGTGGATGAAGGTTGAATGTGGGCCTGATCGTTGGAGTGTGAACGCGGAGTGAACCCCCTTTGACTTGGTGTTTGCCTTTCTCCCTCGGCGACGTGACAATTTGGTGGCAGCGGTGGGATGATGGCTGAACAGTAAGTTCGGGAGTTTCATTTCGTGTGTATGACTGGTGTGTGATAGGGTTAGGACATCCTGTTTTGGTTTGGGCATCTTTGTGTCCTGTTGTGTGTTTGTTTGAACGTGGGAAGTTGGATGGGCCTGGGGCTCTGAGCCGCGGGAGTCCGATCCAGAGCTCGCTGAGTTCAGGCCGAGTCCAGACCTGATAGCTTGAGGGAGGATCCACTCAGGCGCTCAGTTAGGTCCCGATTCATCTTAGCGTTCAGAGTTTTGTTTAGTTCAAAAATTTGTAGGTCAGCAGTTAGGGTTTTGTATGAGTGTGTGTGTGAAAGGTGTTAGGTAGGAAAAAAAAATTTTGACGCTGTTCGTGAACTGAGTTTTCGCGATAGTCGACTGTGAGTGGTATGTCCATCGAGGACAAGAAACGTCAAACGTTCAGGCCTTTTGGTTCCAGATCGGAGGCTTCAGAGGAAGAAGAGATGGATGCTGGCAAGTTAACTGTCGAGGAGAAACCTCTGCTTGTTGAGCAAGAACGTTCCCCGATGGGTACCAACACCGAGGTTAAGGTGGACCAGAGGTGTTACGGTTGCGAAAGAACGGGATGCTTTGGACTAACAGGCACCGAGTTAGTGGCTTTTGTTCAGGCGGAGCTGAAGGAAATAAGGAAGATGCGCTTGCGACAAGAGGAACTCGATTTGCGGAAGGAGGAAATGGGACGACAAGAGAGCTTGCGGCAAGAGGAACTCGATTTGAGGAAGGAAGAGCTTAATCAACAGAGAGGCTTAGGAAGGGAAGAGTTGGATCGCCAGGAGAAATTGAGAAAGGAAGAAAGGGAGCTTCAGGAGCAGATTAGGAAGGAGGCTTAATAAAACAAGAGATGCTTAGAAGGAGAGTGGATCGCCAGGAGAAATTAAGGAAGGAAGAGTCGGATCGCCAGGAGAAATTAAGGAAGGAAGAGTTGGATCGCCAGGAGAAATTAAGGAAGAAGAAATGGAGCTTCAGGAGAGATTAGAAGGAGGACCTGAAGTTGAGACAAGATGAGATCCAGTTGCGCCAAGCGGAGTTGGAGAGCTCGGAAAGGAAAAGGGCTGAAGGACGTGAGATCTTTCAAAGGGAGTTAGCGAAGTTGGCCAAACCAAAGACCCCTGATTCGTACCGGTTGCGGTTGCCAAATTTCGACGATGGGACGATATTGAGGTTTTTTGCGACATTTTGAAAGTATAGCCGTTGCGCATGAGTGGCCAGGGGGCTTTTGGGCTGCGAGATTGTCTCCGTTGTTGCATGGAAAAGCGAGGAAAGCGTTTCTGCTTATTGATCACGGCGAAACACCACTCAGCTTTTCACGACATCAAGACCGCTCTTCTAAGAGAATTTCGTGGGACTCCAGAGTTTTACCGGAGGAAGTTTAGGGAAATGCGGAAAGAAGTTGACGAGGATTTCACCCAGTTTTTGAAGCGACTGAAAGAGAACTTCAACTGTGGTTGAAGCTGGCAGAGGTGGACTCAGAAGATCCAAAAGCGTTGTGTGATTTGTTCTTGAGAGAACGTTTTTGTCAACTCTCAGTGCCGACCTAGTTACTTCGTCCGCGAGAGAAACCGCGAAAAAGTGGAGGAAGCCGCCACAGCTTGCTTTTGACTATGTCGAAGTTAGGCGAGAGGCAAGAGTGCAATCCTACCATTGGTGTCCGAGTCAGTTCAAGAAAGTCCGACCCGAGGGTCAGTCAGCCAATAGAGGAAGGACATTGGAAACGGAACTAACAAAACCAACTGCTGCAACTGCAGGGAAATCGGTCAAACCAGCAGACAACCGTGTGACTTCCAAGGCTCCCTCGTCGTCCTCGTCTAACACTCCGGGGAAGTTTTCGGATTTTCGGTGCTACAGGTGTGGGAAACCAGGTCATACTGCCAGGCAGTGCCGATCTTCTGGAGTTTATACGCTCGCCAGGAAGGAGGCTTGGGCAGAGAAACCTGTGGTGCTTATTCACCATACTTTCCCGCGGACTGTGAAAGGCAAGGAGGTGACAGTCTTAGAGACACAGGAGCGGAAGTTTGTTGCGTTAGAGAAGACCTTGTGGCTGCGGGCCAGTACCTTCCGGGAAATATTCAACTGGAAATGGCTGATCGTTTTATGTGTGGGAAAACCCACCCCTTGGCATTAATTTGTGTGGACACCCCGCTTGTGCAAGGAAAGTTTGTCGTGGGCCGTACTGCGTCATTTGCGTTTTGAATTGATCCTTGGAAACCCGGTGACAGGGATAACGGAGAACTCTTAGCAGTACCTTTGTTTCCGTCGTCAAAACCGTTGGGAGTAGTTCAGACCCGAGCGCAAAAGGCGGCTGGGAATCCTACCTGTTCTCGACATCGAAAGTGTTGAAGGTTTCAACGTTAGTCCAAAACAGCTGCGAGAACTGCAAGAGAAGGATGCCACGTTGCAGCGTGCTAGGACGCTGTTGCGAAGAGAGTTGTAGTTCGCGTTGGCAAGAAGCGGAACCAAGGTCACTTTCCCATTTAAGAAGGGGATTCTACAGAGAGTATATTGTGAGGGTGATTTAACAGTATACACAGGTGTGTGTGCCGAAGCCGTTAGTCAGCGGGTCTTCAACTCGCTCACGACCCCCCAATGAGCGGACATTTGGGGACCAAGGAAACCCGACTCAGAGTGGGGACGAGATTTCTATTGGCCGGGAATGTGCAGAGACATTCATTTGATATGTTTGTCGTGCGAACGCTGCCAGAGAGTGACTCCTGTGGAAGAGTGGACCCCCAGAACTGAACAAGTCGTTCAACTCTCTCAAAGAGTCGTTGTCGTCGCAACCCGTATGTGTTCTTTCCTCACTTCAACAAACCATTTGTGCTTCCAGGATGCGTCAGACTCAGGGCTTGGGGCAGTCCTGCTCCCGGATCAAGGTCAAGGACTTCAAATCGTGGCTTGCGCAAGCAAGAAGCTTTTGCCAGCAGAGCAAAACTATTCAACCGTGGAGAAGGAGTGTCTCGCTATGGTTTGGGGAATAGGCAAGTTCAGTCCCTATCTGTATGGCCGACAGTTTACGGTTCAGAGTGCCATCAGCCACTACAGTTCTTTCAAACCATGAAAGCGACCAACAAGCGTGTCATGAGATGGTCCCCCCCAGATGCGCCGTATTTTTTGTTGTGGAGGCCATCCCAGGCAAGGGGGAATGTTGGAGTGACTATCTGAGTCGCATCGAGTCGAGTGAGACGTTCTGCAAATCTATACCTGTACTGTTCCTGGTTGTTAATGTAACCTCCAAAGGTTTCATCTGGAAGGGGGGTTTGTCACGATACAGGGTTAGTTTGCTCCTCCGACTGTTTATTTTAGGAACGTGTGTGATAGCTAGGTTAAAAGAAAACATGTGTTTGGAAGTTGTGTGCCCGTGCATGTTATTTTTGTTGCATGCAAGCGTGCGTGTGTCTTCCTTGATATTCCGTTCCCAAAAGTCCACAAACCGGTTTGAATTTTGACGTGGCCTGAACTGAGTTCAGGTAGAACAGGGGAGGTCACTTGTGTGTGACGAGTCAGTCGAGACTAGAAGTTTCCCTCACACGACGTATGCGTGCTTGGCTTGAGCTCCTGTTCCCCCACAGTGGTGGAGTTGTGGCGTGGACTTATTGTCCCCCATTTTCGTGGGCGTTTCAACAGTTTTTCTGTGCGCCTGGGCGTGGGTCCGTCTCGGGTTGCAGGTTTGGAACTTTTGCCGTTGTTCGTCTCTGGATTCGGAAGTCTATTTTTGGCGTTTGTGTCTGTGTGCGCATGGTTCAATGTATTCGTTACAATTTTCCTCTTTTGTTTCATGCTTCTGGGGGATTTATGGTTTTTATGCATGTGTTTTTTTAACGTGATGCGAGAAAAGGTGTGGGTAGAAGCGTGTGGTATTTGTAGCGTGTGAGATTTGGGAGAGTTTCACTTTGCTTTGGCGAGACGGAGTAACTTCCCCTTCGCCGGTTTTAATTTTGTTATGTATTTTAGTAGAAATAAAGAAGGGAACAGTGTTCTTTTCCGTGAAGCTGGAAAGCAAAAGGATAGTTATTTTTGAAAATAGTCTGTATTTTTGAATTGAGGGTTGTTTGTTTTTGAGAAAAAAAACACATTTAATTTGTAGTTAAGTGTTGGAAGTCAGTAGTATTGTATAATTTTTTGCTTTATATAATTTCGGTTGTTATTTGAAAAGCGTGTTCCGACATTTTTACAGTTAGTTCTCTTCGCTGTTGGGAACTTGTTATAATTGGCCAAGGTCATGATGACCGGCGGAAGTTGACCTTCAAGGTCAATGTCTTACATATAAACAATTGCTGAATTATTTCCCCTTTGAATAACATTGTCAAAATTGTTTAAGTTAATTCTTATTAATGTTATTGTCTTCTTTCTTGAGGAATTAAAAGGTGTTTTGCATTTTCTTGTTTGGGAAAGAAAGATGGTGTTTTAATTAAATTTTACCTACGTTTTTTCAAGTAGTTGGGACTTAGGTTTTCCTTGGGGGGACTCTGGTTAGTATTACCTGTCAGTTTAATGTCATCCCCAGAACCTGATTAGTTGCTGTGCCGTGGTCCCCTTCGGCACCTGAGCTGGTGAGAGTGGCCGTTGTCAAGCTGGTGGCCGACTGACGGTTGGGTGACGTCTGTTGTCTGAAGGACAGGAGCGGGTGGAAGGAGTGACTCCATTGACTCCTCGTTTTAGCAACGGACTTCTGGTCTTGGGCTTCCTGACTAGGGGCGGGTGAATGGACCGATGTAAGTAGTGGAGAGTGGATGATTTCGGAGAATAGAATGTGTCATCGAGTGGAAAACGGAGAGGGCTGTAGAGAACGAGGAATCAACGTGACAAAGGAATGTGAATGAAATTCTTTGTTGAAGGCTCGACTCATATTCGCTCCGCCAACATACCCGTGGACAATCTGTTAGTTTTTTTTGTTCATCTGCTCAGTTTTGGATGTGTTCTATCGTCTTGGTGTTGTGAACCCCATGAACTTTTGAACAGAAGAACACGTCAAAAAGCTTTCATCGCTTTGGACTTTTTTTGGGGTTTACCTTCGTTGAAGGAACGCTTAGTAATGAACTATAGTTGGTGATAGTTTTGCTTATCTCAAATTTGAATTATTGTGATTCGTGCTTTGTGCATGTTGGAATGATTTGAATACTCTGTTGTTGTCGGGTGCATACATTTTTTGAAATCTTTTGGCTGATATTGATTGTTGTGTGCATTCACAGGTTTTGGTACACAGAGAAGGAAGCAGAGCGGTCGGCAGGTGTGTGTGTCTATAGCGTACGCGTGGCCTTGTTAATGTAATTTTGTGCGCTGTTTGGTTTTAGCAAATTTTTTGGTTTTTTGTTTTTCTTGTGGAGCGCATGTTTTTGATGTGATTAATAAATTTAGTTATTTGGGTTACATTTGGTTTTGAGTGTGGTTAGGGTGAATCTAGTTGAGTGTTTGGGCTTGTGGAGAAGGTTGAATGTGGGCCTGATCGTTGGAGTGTGAACGCGGAGTGAAGCCCCTGACTTGGTGTTTGCCATCTCCTCGGCGACGTGACAGATGTGTAAGGAGGATTCCAGTCATATTTATACTTTCTGTGAACGCCCCAAAAATAAGGGGTGCCTAGGGCCATGATTAAGATCCAACTTTCGTCTAAAGTTCTGTCTTAACATCATATTGAATTCGTTAAGATCCTTTCAAAAGCCTTCATGTCTATTCTGTTGCTGAATGGATTAAACGGTTTGTCGTTTGGTAATGGCGCTTGCAGATCAGTCAAAATACGTCTGAAGGTGTAATTTAGAAATGAAATCTGTACACTGACCTCACCAAAGGATCAGGATGATTTAAGTGATCAGCATACGACACTCCCACCCAGTTGATGCACAAAACACGGCAAAGTTTAACTGGTTCTGATAAAACTGCATCGGATGACTGAACCATACTTTCGCGATGTAGTCTTTTTTAATAGGGGGGTTAAGATATTTGTCCAATGGAGTACTCACCTTTTTATGAAAGGTGTCAGACTGAGTCACAGAAATGTCAAGGGTGTCAGTTGTTATATTTTTAAGATTGTAGTGCGGCCCAACAGAATATTTTGCATCAGTATATTTGAATGCACTCATTTTTATTTCGTTTAAAAAATGTTTGTAAACAATAACAACCAAGACCGTCCTTCGTTTTTAGAACATGCTGTTAAAAACGATTGCGGAACCAAAATGGTCGCACTCCATGAAATATTCTACAAAGTCGTATGGTTTAATATAAGTGAATCCAAGGAGAATAATAAGATTAAAAAAGTTAATAATAGAGGACAATTAGTTAGCCAGTTAACCATACCTGATGGTTATTACGGGTTTTGCTCACTAAAAGAAGCAATGAGTAACTTTGACATTACTCTCAAACTTAACAATGCAAATCTAAAAAACAATGTTGGCCTTCAAGCCTGAAGAAGAAGAAGTAGGTTACTATTTTGATGAAGAGCTAGCTAAAATGTTAGGCTTTACAACTGCCAATCGAGCCGTTCATAGTTTTAGAGTTACGCCAAACAAAACTACTTATGAGGGAGAAAATCCGCTCGATCTTGCATTACATTCATTACTCTATGTTCATTTGGATGAGCTGAGCACTGATGAAAACCTATATGATGGAAGGCCCTCAACTGTTTTAAGAGCTCTTCCGTCAGGGAAAGCTGCATATTGCGATTATGAAATTATACAATTCCCTAATTTACAGTTTAAAAGATTAGTTTGTGGGAGGGTTGGATCATTTAATATAAAAATTGCAGACAAAGCAGGGAAAGTTGTGAAATGTGATAACCTACACATTGTTTTGGAAATAAAATAATAAGTTGTTCTAAAAAATGTCGCGTGGGCCAGAAGAACCAGGAGTTACATTAGCGCCTGTAAGGTGTATAACTTTAGAATTAAAAGACCTTGCAGACGTTGCGGACTTTGAACAAAACGGTGAGATAGGCGCTTTGTATGGTTTTGAGTACACTAAAGATGGTGATTATAAACGCAAAGAGGTTGGCGACAACAAAAAGTTTCCTAAACTAGAACAACTGCGCAATCTAGAGGCAAATAATGTTGGCCAGTATGAATATAAAATAGTTCGAAAACCTGACCTCAAATGGCACTTAGAACCATATTTAGAATGGGACATAAAATTTGAATTCATAAGCCCATTTACATTTTTAGCCGCCAAAAAAGTTTCAGAAAAGCATTCAACTCTGGCCCTTTACATGTAAGTCTTATGCCAGACGACAATAGTCGGAAAGAAATTGAAATAACGCCGTATGGGAAAAAACAGTACATCCTCCACAGAAAAGAAACAGTTGTAAAAAAGCTTCTACAAAATTACAGTTCTTTCCAAGCAGAAAATTAGGAGACACGTTCACAATAATATTTGAAATTTCTGTCTTTAAAGATGTGGAGAGGGATGGGGTTTGTGGGCGTTAGTGGCGACCTTATAAAAGGAATTATTATTAGCTGGCAAAACTTAGACGTTAAACGTCTTAACGTTACCATCGTCGTTCTTCACAATGGTGAGGATATTAAGGTTATAACAACAAGCAACAAAATTACTGTTGACTTAAATAGAAACAATCTTACAGAACTGAATTGGATTAATCTTACACATTTAGGCCTTATAGGGTTTTATTATACTGAACAAGTTTTGACAGAGAGTATGATAAAAATAATAACTGGATTAGATTAAGTTCTGTTATAAAACTATGGAGCAGTTAAATTTTATGACAAAACTCCTCATTGCTCATTGATTTGTGGGCGGGACTGGTTGTGGAAAAACAATATTTATCCTCGACCTGTTACAAACGGTTTATCGTTATAATTTTGATCATATTGTGGTTTTCTGTCCAACACTTAAATGGAACAAAGCATATCATGATAGAAGGTTTATATGGACAGATGATGACATATATTTAGTTGATCATAGCAATAAACTGAGTGAGTGTTTAGAACAGTTTTATAGACTGTTTGAAGGAACGCAGACACTATTTATTATCGATGACTGTTCGGCAGAAAGAGACATAGTTAAAAAGAGAAACACTTTATCAAACTTGCTTTCAGTGGAAGACATGCTGGAATAAGTTTGTGGATTTTATGTCAAAAATATAACTCAGTTTTAAAAGACTTTTTGAGAACAGTTAAAGACTGTAGTTCTATTTCACATGAAAGACAGAGATGCATTTGATGAATGTTTGCGTGAAAATGATGTTATTGAAATTGATCAGGAAAAACATAGGATTAAGCAAAAACTAAAATCTGAAAAGTTTAGTAAAATTAGTATTGAAAACGGATAACCCTGCACAGTATGTTTGTTTGTAGATAATCGTTATTTTTTGGTTATTGAAGTCTTACTTGTCAGAGAACAGGGAAATACCAATCCTAGGTCACTTTCGCCCGAAACTGGTTGAGGGCGGGAAAGTGTTTTGGATTTGGTTTTTTCCCCCGTTTTTCTGCGCCGCTTTAGCAGGAAAGAGTGGGGGCCTCTTTTGCCTCCGGCAAGGCGCACCCCCGCCTTTAGCCTTAAAAAGGCGGTTTTTCCTTTGCTTCGGCCTTTTGTTTAAAATTTGCCCTGTGCTGCCTAAGTCCCAAAAAATAAAACCCAAACCCCCCCAAAAAACCCAGGGGATGGTTTTTAAAAAAATTTAAAAAACAGGCTTAAACCTTTAGTTTTAAAGCTGATTATAAAATAAAGCACTACGACTCAAACCTTTTAGGGTGAAGAAATTAATCGGGTTTCAGTCCGATTTTTAAAGACTAAAAAAGGAAAGAAAAAAAAGTTTAAAACTTCCCCAAAGGAAAAGGGCGGAACAAGTTTTTTCCTTCCAACCCCCCAACCCCCCAACAAGAATAAAAAAAAATGCCCCCCAAAAAAAAGGTTAAAAAAAAAAAAACGAAACAAAACTCTGGGTTAAACGCTCCATTAACAACGCCAAAGGGGGGTTTTTTACTTTTGTTTATGAGTCCAAGCAACCCAAAAAAACCACCGGGAAAAGATTAATTTTTTTTTTGATTTAAATAAATTTTTTTGGTTTGAAAGAAAATCCGCCCTGGTAAGATTTATGAAGGGCCGGCGGAAATTTTTTGAAGCAATGCTTTTAAAGGGGAGCGTTTGGTTTTTAAAAACCTGAAAGATATTGTTTTTGAAATTTTTTGATCCAGCAAGGGCCCTACGGGCCCAAATGTTTCTTTTTTTTATGCTATTTTCCAAGTTTGGGGAAACTAACAAAGCCCCCCTGTTAAAAGTAATTTTTTAGCTGTTTTAAAAACGACTATTTAACAATAAATGAAGAAAACCTAGAAATTGGGGTCTCCCACTTAAAACCATCAAGACATTCTTTTTTTAAATGACTTAACCCCGGGTTTGGGGAACGAACTGCTTTCACCGTTTGTTTTGGCCCGCTTTAAAAAAGCCAAAATGAGAGGGGCCCGGTTGGGCAAAAGGGGGGGAAGTCCCTTTGAGATTTAGATTTTAAAAGTCTAAGGATGCGCCAATTGTTGGGAAGGGGTTTCATTCCATAAACCCCCAGCATTTGTCGCAAAAAAAAAGCAGTTTTTAAAAATAAAGAATTTCCCGAGGACAAATGTTTCTTTTGGTGTTTCTCGCAAGGCTGCCAAATTAAAGCCGCAAAAACGCAAAAGAGAGGGGCCCAAATTTTGGGATTACATTAAAAATTCTTAACCCTTTAAAACGGAATATCCTTTTCCCGTTAGTGTAGATCAAAATTTATCAGTTTTTAAGAACAAAACAAACCAATAACTGTTTAAAATCTACACAGGGGGTGAGGAAAACAAACTACAGCCCTTTTAAAAAAGTCTAAGAAAAGCCCAACGATTTGGGGGCCAGAAAAAAAACCATGTGGGCTTACACTGGGGGTTTTTACTTTCGCCACAAATTCACATTTAATACGAACAATGGGGTAAACTAAGGCACATACTTCAAAAAAATGGGCCCAAACAAAAATTTTGCAAAAAAAGTTTAAAAAGAATTCCATCTGTTCAAGCCGCAAGTGAACATAAGAAACATTGTATCGGCCCAGTTGACTGTAATACAGAACTAATTACGCCCCCACCCGGATCTAAAGTTAGTTTTAAGAACTGGAAAACGACTGCAAAATTCTCCATATGTTGTTTACGCAGACTTCGAGTCGCTTATTGTTCCTTATGAAGGGCCAGCGCCACAAAAACTTCGAAAAACAGTCTTAATGAGTAATCATCAGATTTGTTCATTTGCCTTCATTATTGTTAGGTCGGATGGCGCTCATTCAACGCCAGAATTATACAGAGGACCAATGCGGCTAGAAGATTTTTACAGCGCATGCAGCAAGTGCGTAATGATTGTTCTAATAATCTGAATTTATCTAAAATCATGATGACGCCTGAAGACCAAGAACAGTATGACTTAGCCACTCACTGTTGGATTTGTGGGGCGGCCTTTGTTGCCGCCGGTTTAAACCTCTCCTAGACGCAGCGAATTCGAAAGTAAGAGACCATGATCACATTAGTGGAAAGTTCAGAGGAGCAGCACACAGTAAATGCAATCTTCAACTAAAGTTTGAACCAAAGACATGGAAGCTGCCCATCTTCTTTCACAACTTGCGGGGTTACGACTCTCATCTATAATGAAAGCAGTGGGCAATGCCTTCAGGGTGTCATGCATTGCACAGTCATCAGAAAAGTACATGTGTTTCACTTTAAATAACATGTCTTTTTATGACTCTATGCAGCACATGATGGGTTCATTAGAGTCGCTGGCTATGTCCTTAAAGTCCTGCCCAATAACGGAAGAATATTTTGACCCCACTCTCGTTAGAAAGGGCGTTTATCCTTATGAATACATGAACAGTTGGGAAAGGTTTGACGAAGACACACTTCCACCTAAAGGCGCGTTCTTTTCTGGTCTTAGAGGAAAGGACATCAGTGATTCAGATTACCAGCATGCTCAAGAAGCGTGGCAGAAGTTAGATTGTAAAACGATGGGAGACTATCATGACTCCTACTTGTTGGCTGATACATGTTTGTTGGCGGACGTCTTTGAAAATTATAGAAAGACCTGCATGAAATATTATAGCCTGGATCCCGCGCATTACATTTCTGCGCCCGGGATGAGTTGGGATGCTTTCTTAAAAGTTTACTGGATACAATTGATTTATTGTCAGATTTCCCAACTTCAATGATTGAAAACGGTTTGTGTGGAGAATTAGTATGGCTCGCATCATTACTAAAGAAAAAAACAAAAACTAAAATATGACCCCAAGTAAAAATCAAACTACTCATTTTTTAGTGCAAACAATCTTTTTGGGTTGGGCGGGCCCAAATCGCCCATTACTAATTTTAAAAGTACACGGGGCGAATAATTTTCAAAAGGCTTTTTAAAGGGGTTGAGCATTTGCCCGGGGGTAAAAAGGGGATCATTCTAGAAGTTGCTTAAATATCCTCATGAATCCATGACCTGCTAAACCCCCATACTGCAGAAAGCCTAAAATGGCAAAAAAGAACCCCAAAAACTTTGCCAAATTTCGAGGCAAAAAAATTATGTCTTAAATACAAAATTCTAAAATTTTATTTAAGACGGGTTTTTGAATTGAAAGATTCATCGTTAATTGCTTTTGATCAAGAACAGTTCATAAACCATACTCATAAGAACATGACTCAGAACAAATCCACAGATTTTCAAAAAAAGACTTTTTAAAGCTGTTTCAACAGCTTTTTTGGAAGACTATGAGAACCGCACAAGCGCAAGAGTAAATTTAGTCACCAAAAAAAAGAAGAAATTTAAGCTGACTTAAAACCAATTATCAGACTTCAAAGTTTTCATGACCACTTTCGGTAAAATGATAAAGAAAAGAAGTCAAATGGGAAAAACCTTATTTATTGGGTTTACCTTTTTAGTTTATCAAGTTTTTGAGTTAAAATTTCTTTATGCTATTTTTAAAACCCTCGTACCCTGAGTCCAGAGACTTACCAGATACAACAGTTTTGTTATAAACCCCTACTGAAGACGTCAAAAAGACATGGAATTAGAATCAAAAGGGACGAGTGGAGGATGACACCCCGATTTCCTAAAATTCGCCTTAAATTCTTTTCAACAGGAAGGTTTTTTAGGAAAGATAAGGATGAATTTCGGGAAAGGTGACAAGGATAGGGGGGTTTAAGTAAAAAATGTACATATTCGACCCGGAGAAAACTATCAAAAAAAAAAGGGGGGAAATCTCGCAGTGTTGTGAGCAAACATATCGCATAAAAACACAAAAAACTTTTTTTTGACAATTAAACTTTTCTCATGACAACGTAAAACTGCGATCAAATCACATGAATCAACACAAGGGTTGTAACAAAGAATCATTGATAGAACAAACAAAAACTGTGTTTGTTAAACCCAGATTTTTTCATATGCTTGGACATTATAAACCCAAAAAACAGGGGGGGGTTATATTTTTCATCATTTTTAAAAACGCAAGACAAATTATAGCTCATCCAATTCATCTAAATCTTTTCTCATGTTTGCTGTTGTCTTGAATTTTTTTCTATTATTTCAAAATATTTTTTTTCCCCAAATTTGGGGGTTTTTAGTTTTTTGCGACTAGATGGGTTATCATGGATTGTTTAAATCTTCGAAAATTTCCCCAATACAAAATTTTTTTTTCAAATGATTCCGATAAATTTCTGGGCTCTTTCTTTATCTACCTGTTTCTTCTGCCTTCCTTTAGCTTCCTTTTAGATTTAAATTTTTATGAAAATTTTTAAAAATTAATTAAAGGGGAACGTGTCTGGGGGGTTTATTTCGGGTTTTTTTCCTTTACAAAAGTTTTTGGGGACTGGTTTTTTGTTGTTCATTTCTCGTAAAAATACAGGGCGGATTCATTTTACAATTCTTTTTTTTCATTGGTCAACACTCCAAACGGATGGGGTTGCCCTGATCGAGTGCCCCTTCTGCTTCCCGGGGAAATAAAGATCCTTTTTCAAAAAAAATGGTAATAGTTTCTGGATGAAGACTCCCTTCAAAAACATTTATTTTTTTCTTTTGATTGTTTTGTACGGGTTTTGGGGCCTTTAAATTCTCATTTCATTGCCCCAAAAACGAGGGCGTCTTCAAACCCTTCGGGGTTACGAGAATTGTCAATAAGTCTCTGTGTACTGGAAAAAAAAGTTTTACAACTGTTTGTTAAAGTTTTCGACTAAAGCCTGTGACTGGAACCCGGAATCCCTTTTTTGAGGTAAATCATTTTTCAAAAAATTTGATTCACTTGGGCCCTTTTAAATTTTTTTCCCATCATCGATTTGAATATCGAGGAAAGTGGGCCCTCTTTGGGTTATCATTGTAACGACCAACAGCAAAACACTCTTTTGTTTTAAAGGGCTCCGATCTTTGTATCTTGAAGCATGTCAATGACTGTGAGTGCGTACTTAAATTTTTTTTCGCTAACGTATCAGAGGGAAAATAAAAGGCCCATTTGAGGGTTTGGTGTTGGAGTTTTATTACAAAGTGTGGTCTCTGTATCGCTAGGTGCGGGTAAATAATTTGCCAGATCCTTGTTTGATAACCTTTTTTTGCTGTTTTTTCACTGACACCACTGCTTCGCTTATTTTTTAATTGCTGTGTTTTCCCTTCCAATACCTTTTTTGGTGAAATAATGATTTTTTCATTTTTTATTCACCCAAATATTATCGCGACAAAAAGACAACAGTCATACCACGACAAAAAAACCGATTTCTTGCTCTTTTGTTTTTCGTTTTTGTTTAAAAGTTTGCTGAATTTTGGGGGGGGGCAATGTCGGATTGTTTGGCCCGTTATAGAAAATACTTTTTTTATGCTTGTAACATTTTTAAATGTTAAGAGATGCCCCTTTTTTTTCAGTGTGTTATTAATAAAATCAACTGCTAAATTCTATCTTTTCAAGCGATCTTGTGCCAGCAGTTTCTCCACAGTTTGTTATTTTTTTTTCTCTCCCGTCATCCCTAGTTTTAAAAATGGAATACTTTCCCCTAAAAACAGCGCATTTTAAACCCCAGCGCCACCTATCTCATTACGAGTGAACCATTTTTTTTAAATTATTTTTTTTTTCATATTATATTCCTGGAATTATTCCTTTCTTAACTAGAAACTTTCGTAGCAATAAACGTATAATAGCGATTAGCTTTGCTAAATCCCCAAATCTAGTTTGCCCAAAATCTCCGGTTTTTTTTTTTAACAGGGTTTTCCAGCTTTGAGTATCCCCAAATTGCCTCCTAACGGCAGAAAGGAAAAAAGGTTGGTAAAAATTTTTTTCGGTGCTTTTTAAAAAAAAAAAAAATTTTTAAATTTTTAAAAAAATGAACACGTGACTGCTAGAGCCAGGGTAGCCAAACCTTCCTGAACTTCAAATGAAAAAAGTTTATACAACTATTATGCCCAAAAAGAGGGTTTATTTTGGCGCATGTGGGAAAAAAAACAGTTCCCCCGGAAAATGAATTCAGCATAGAAAAAGATACAACAATGTCACCACAAGACATTTTAAATATCACAAAAGGGAGAAGCGCACTGGGGCGAGAATGGTAAAAAGTGTGGGGCAAACGGTTCTTAGTTTGTTTCACTAAACTAGTCAGCAGATTTGCCCCCATTGATTCTGAACAAGATCTTGATATTTAACGCAAGATCCAGTTTTACAAAGTCATTAGACCTAAGCTTGTCTATATACGATTTGGAACATTGTTATGCCCCTTAATCTGGGATTAAAATTCTTTTAATCATATGATTTTTTTTCCTTCAAAATGAAAGAGTCGGAAAAAAAGCAGAATCAGGGAAACATTGAAACAGAAAACACTGAATCAAGTCGAAAAGTGACCGTAAACTCCTGGGGTTTGCGCAGGGAAAAAAATGCAGAGTTAAACAGACAAAGAAAAAAAAAAGTTACAATCACAGAAATAACTCATAATGAAAACATAACACCGCCACGCCAACAGTTTATCTAATGCCCCTCCGAACAAAACAATTAAATTTAAGGGCACCAAATCTTCATGGAATATTAACTTAAAACTGTTGCCATTTTTGGGGCATTTTCTGCTGTGGGGGCGTTTTTTACGGTATAAAATATATAAAAAAGGGGGCAAAAAAAAAACCTCCCAAAAAAATTTAACCCTAAAAAAAAGAAAACAACACCGTTAGCACCGCCAATAACAAAATATTTTTATCCATTTAAAATCAAAATATTTTAAGAACTTAAATTTTAAATTTTTTTTATAAAAAAGATCATGGGGGATTTTTATTTGTTTAAAATATGGAGTCAATAAATAAAAACATTCTTAAAAACATTTCCATAGACCAGAATTGTAATCAAAGCGGTTTCTTGGATGTAAGAAATTCATTAAGATCTATGCTAACCAATCTCACCCAAGGGCGTAAGCAAGGGCATCCAACGTGAGCTTTTTTGAGGGGGGTGGGGGACTATATTTGGGTCTACTATTTTAAGATAAAAAAAAAAAAATTTTTTGATAATTTAAAAATAAATTATTAAGAACTTTTTGTACTTAAAGGGAAAGACTTAATTACAATTTGAGGTAACTTAATAAGAAATTAATTAAGAACTTTAAATTTGAACTTAATTTAAAAAACTTAATTTTAAAAACTTAATTAAGAACAAATTAAAAACTTTAAATTTAAAAACTTTAAATTTAAACTTGAGGGTGACTTAATAAGAACTTAGAAGGACTTTTTGTGTGCATGCATGGGGGGGGGGCGGGTAGGGTGGTGGGGGGGGTGCATGGTGGGGGGGGGGTGGGGCTGCTGGGGTAGGCAAAACACAAAACCCAACAAAAAAAACAAAAAGTGAAACCTAGGGGCCCTTCTTGCTTTTTGACTAAAACAGGTTGTGTCCCCGTGCACCTCAATCCTAGGGGAATGATAAAATAGGGGCTTTGGCCTATTTGCTGCTAAACTTTGCAGGGACTGCCGCGCTTTGCAGGGCAAGCGACAATATGACACTTTTCCAGTTGCCCCAACTTTGCAGGTCCCGTCGCGTCATTGCGGATTTCCGCGCTTTTTCATGCAAGCGTCATATAGATCACTTGGCTATTTGCTGCTGTCTTCCTTTCTCAAACCCGACTTGCAACTGACTTTGGGAAGTACGCAAATTGCTGTTTTCCCCTTTTTTAGGGTCTAATCGCCAGTATAGACCCGTCTCATATATTTGGGGTTTTTTGGGGGATAGTCTGGGTACACAAAATCCTCTCCATACTGGCAGAGTACTAAGGCCCCCTTTTCCCCTTTTTTTTTTGCCAAACTCCCCAAAATCGCTATTCATTGCATAATCTAAAGAAGTTTGCGTTTCTACACAGTTTATTTTTACTATTCCCCGCTTGTGAATTTAGGAAATTTAAAACACACGAAATTGAATGAGTTCCTAGCATACAATCACCATGTTTACCTCCGCCTTAAGAAATGAACGCCATGTTTTTAGCGTTTTTTTTTTTTAAACATACTTGAGCTGTCCAACCAGCGGCCCAAAAATCAACGGTGATGGGTTGTTTTTGCTTCGGCCAACTTTCAAAAATGCGCCCATTTTTAAAAGGAACCATCCATCAATAGCAAACAGTATTAAAACGCTACATTTGTTCACAAAATTTCTTTATTTCCTTGAAACCAACAAACCTTTAAGATATCTTCTTTCCAAAGTTATGCTTTACCTAATTCTTTTCGACAAAAAAATTAACATGCAAAAGTAAAAAATTATGGGCTCGAATAGCAAAGGTTTGTTCTTTATAAACATGTTACCATTTTAAAATAAAAAACACTAAAACACAGTGGCCCACCGAACACAGTCAAAACACAACCTTTTTGTGAAGTAGCCCGGGGGAAAAAAATGGCGAAAACCCTCTTGCTGATGGCGGCCTCGAAAGGGGAATGACCGTGAAGTCTAGAACATTTTGCTGATGCAATGGGTAGTTGCAAGTTAAAGCCCGGGGAGGGGGCTTTATTGATTTTTTTTGGGCCGTTTGTAAGCGGGGCCTGCGCTGTGTGACGAAGGCCCTTGTCTGCGCCAGCCCTAAATTAAGCGATCAATGTTCAGCCTCGAGTCAGCCTGTCAGTCTTCAAATTTGTAGGTCGAGAAAATTAGTACCAAATAAGTGTTGCGGATTTTATGTTAAAAGTATAACTTAGTTTTAAAAGACAAGCAAAGTTATAGTAAATTAGTATTGAAAATCAGATAATTCCCACACCGTTATGTCGTTTTGTAGATAATCGTTATTTTGGTTATTGGAAGACTTACTTTCAGAGAACAGAACAGGCGGCTTTTAGGCCCACTTTCGCCCAAACACATGGGTGAGGAGCACGTGAGCCAGGATTGGTAATATTGCAGTCTCTAGGGGCAAGAAGTATTTTCTTTAAACAATCAGACTTATTTTTAACCAATTCTGATCTCTGTCTAACCGCGAAATGAAAGGGAAACTTGCCGTTTTCAAGGAATCGGCAAGGAGAAGCACTTAAAACTTAGAATATGCGCCCGAACTCGCCTCAGTGCTAAAACAGCAAAAAGGCTTTAGCTGTAATTATGCGTTTGGAAGAACGCTTTTCCATTCCCCTAGATTTTGGAGTTTGTTAAAAGCGCATGCGCCAACTTTCAGGGGCATTAAACGACAGATTGTCATAACGAACTAACTTTTAATGAATACAAACGTGTTATCAGATCAACAGACCACCGGAATGCAAAGTAACAGCAGTTCTGACATCTCGTTAGAGTTTTGATGTTGTTAGCAAAAACTCCTAATTTACAATGCTGATTGAGCACCAATATGATCACAATTAGTACGATATTACGAAAACGTGCCGTCCATCATTCAACATATCCCTACAAGCAGCAGACGCTATATGAATTTTAATCTTAGCTGGTCGCAGTAAAAATCGCTTAAAGGTATTTTATTGCTGTGTGAAGATGAAGAACCATTCGCAAAGCAATGAAAAGTTTTTTAATCCAAAAATAACGAAAGTGCAATGTCAATTGATGGTAGTCCTACCAAAATCTACGCAAGCGGGCTTAACCTTATCATCATTTTGACGAAATAAGAAAAAATTGTTTTGGGGCGGGAGGGTAAAGTCTAACACAACCTTGCTCTAAAGATCAACACCTTCACATGTTAGCAGATGATTATTTAAACATCAAAATACGTTTATGGATTGACCTAAGTCAACAGAGTACACTCAGTCAGTTGCATGGAATGTGAGAACGGTTAAAGACTAAACATTCAAATTGAGAAAGAAAAAGAAGCCGATAAACTGGCTTAATGTACCTTTGTTTTTATCAATTTGATGCACAAGCTGAATATTGAAAAGAAAAAATTAGAAAAAGATACCGAATACTAAATTTTTATTCATTATTTTAAAATAGCATGACTGTTCAAGTTATATCCAAATATGCCTACAGCAACCGAATCGCCAGAGAAGAGATAGTAGAAACCCCCGTCATAAAACCTTTAGATTACCCACCAACATTACCCAAAAGCAACAAAAACTTTAGAGCAGGCCCTTTCAAAATACGAGCAAAGCCAAACTAAGGTATTCTGCCTGCCTTTAATGCTGTTACCTATTTAATACTGGAGCATCAACTATTTTAAGTGCTCGCATCAGCAGGAACTAGTGTAGGACTCTTAGCATCAGGCATAGGCACACACACCGCACTTTACATCTAAGGTTTTCTTTAGCTCGTGGCCTATGTTCATAGCCGTAGTGCTGCTAGCAACAAATTACAAAAACTAAACTCCAAAAGCACACAGCTATATTTCAACTGAAACAGCTAAACTTAGTTCCTTTAAGCTGATTATAAATAAAGCACAGCTGACTCTAACATCACGGATGAAGGAATTTAAAATCGATTACAGGCCGATTTTGATGACTACAAAAAGACAAAAGTTGATCTTCAAAGAAAGCGAGATCAAGTTTTTTCTCAACAGGCCTAGACCCCAAGCAGATAAAAAAGGAATGAGTTTTTAAAAAAAGTAAACGAAACATTTAAACTCCAGTTACTAAACACTCCACATTACAACGCCAAAGGGTGTTTTAATCCTTTATTTTATGATTCTAAACACAAAAAGACCACGATATTTGATTAATCATGTTTTTTTGAATTTAAATATAATAATTTGAGTTAGAAAAGAAACTCAGCAGGGATAGATATAGAAGTCCAGACGAATCGTTTGAAGCAATGCAAGAAGAGCTATCAAGCACTTGAATGATATGATTTAGAAGACTTTGATCCAGCAAGCGTACGGGCAAGTGTTGCTCATTCTATTTCTCAAGTTCCTGGGTAAACTAAACAATAGACCCACCGGTATAAATTAATATTAGCTGTTTTAATCGACTATGTAACAATAAATGAAGAAAATCTAGAATCTGGTTTCAACAAACAGCAGACTATTCTTTCCTCTAATGACATAACACCTGTGGGCATGACCAACTGCTTACACAGTTGATGTGGCCAGCTGAAAAGCCAAAAGAGAGGCCTCTGTTGTCAGAGGGCGAAGTCTTAGAGATAGATTAAAACAGGCTAAGATATGCGCCGATTTAAGTCAGGTCCCCTTACATTCCACCAACCTCCAGCATTAGTTGCAAAAAGAGCAGTTTTAAACCATAAAGAATTAACAGACGACAAAGGTTTTATGTGGTGTGATTCTTCGCAAGGGCTGCACATGCCGCAAAAAACGCAAGAGAGTGTCTAACAATTCACCCTACATCAATGATCTTAACTATAGTGGAAATCCTCCCGTTAGCGTGGCGTTTCCATTGATCAGTTTTAAGAACAAAACCTCCAATAACATGTTAATTTTCTACACATGGGAAGGAAACCAAGCCCGACAGCCGATTAAAGTGTCCAAGACAGCCCGAACTATTGCGAACCAGAACAAAAATCATGTGGACTCACTCCTAAATTTTTGCACCAGCGGGCACGCATTACACATTGATCGCACAATGAGTAGATTATTGCAGCATACTTC
The DNA here is from genome assembly GCA_018398815.1 of Conus ventricosus. NCBI lineage: Eukaryota > Metazoa > Mollusca > Gastropoda > Neogastropoda > Conidae > Conus > Conus ventricosus. Next base: position 68,131,117 of record CM031599.1, on the reverse strand, counting down.
AAAGCAAAAAAATAAACAAGAATTCTGTAGAAAATGTTTAACACAGAAGGCCATCCTTTCCAGCCGCGCTTTGAACTATACATAAGAAACATGTATCGCCCAGTTTGACTGTAATACATCAACTAATAACTCCCCCATCCGGATCTAAAGTTAGTTTTTAAGAACTGTAAACGACTGCAAAATTCTCCATAACGTAGTTTTACGGCAGACTTCGAATCCACTCATTGTTCCTTATGAAGGGCCATCGCCACAAAAACTTCGAAAAACAGTCTTAAAGAGTAATCCCCTATAAGATTTGTTCATTTGCCTTCATTATTGTGAGGTCGATGGTGCTCATTCAACTCCAAATATACAGAGGACCAAAGTGCGCAAGAAGATTTTTTACAACGCATTCAGCAATGCGTAATGAATTGTTCTAATAAGCTGAAATTATCTGAAATCATGATGACGCCCTGAAGCCCAACAACAGTATGACTCAGCCCACTCACTGTTGTAATGCGGTTGAACTCAGTGAGGAAGCCAATCCCAAAATTAAGAGACCATGATCACATTATGTGTAAAGTTCAGAGGAGCAGCACACAGTAAATCAATCTTCAACTAAAGTTTGATCCTAAGACATGGCAGCTGCCTGTATTCTTTCATAACTTGCGAGGTACGACTCTCATCTTATTATGAAAGCAGGGGCAATGCCTTCAGGTTCATGCATTGCACATCGTCAGGAATAGTACATGTGTTTCACTTTAAATAACATGTCCTATTTTATGACTCTATGCACACATGAAGGGTCAATAGAGTCGCGGCTATGTCCTTAAAGTCCTGCCCAATAAACGGAAGAATATTTGACCCAACGCTTGTAGAAAGGGTGTTTACCCTTATGAATAATGAAACAGATGGGAAAGGTTGTGATGAAGATACACTGTTCCACCTAAAGGCTGCCGTTCTTTTCTAGTCTTAGAGCTCAAAGGCCATCATGATTCTGAAGTACCAGCAATGCTCAAGATGCGTTGCAGAAGTTAAAGTGTAAAACGATGGATCTATCATGACTCCAATTTAAGGCGAGATGTACTTTGTTGCGGACGTCCTTTGGAAAAACTATAGAAAGACCTGCAGGAACATTATAGCCCTGGATCCTGCGCATTACATTTCCTAGCGCCCCGGATTAGTTGGGACGCTTTCTTAAGATTACAAAAAGTACAAGATTGATATATTGTCTGACCTACCAATGATCAGATGATTGAAAACGATTGCGTGGAGGAATTATTATATGGCGTCCGCATCATAACTGTAAAGCAAACACAAATACCTATATGATATGATCCAAGTAAAAGGTCTAACTATCTCATGATTAATGCAAACAATCTGTATGGTTGGGCTATGGCGCAATCACCTTCCATTACGCCAACTTTAAAATGTACACTGCGCGGTACAAATATGTGCAAAGAGCATAAAGTTGTATGAGCAGTTTAACGCCCGATCAACAGCGCGATTTTTCATTTCTAGAAGGTTGTCATTAGAATTTCCTCATGAACTTCCCTCCATGACCTGCATAATACTATCCATTAGCAGCAGAAATCTAAAAATAATCCGAGAGAACCGCCTAAACTTGTGCCTAAATCTTCGCGGTAAAAAAAAAAATTATTCCTGTCAATACAGACTTCTACAATTTTATTTAAGACAAGTTTGAAGTTGACAGCAAGTTCATCGTATAATTGCTTAGATCAAGAACAGTTCATGAAACCATACATCATGAAAGAACACTGATCTCAGACTAAATCCGCAATGCTTCATAAAAAGACTTTTTCAAGCTGATGAACAACACTGGTTTCGGAAAGACAATGGAGAAATCCCACAAGCGTAAAGATGTTAGATTGGTCACCAAATAGATCGAAGCAATAAGCTGACTTCAAACCATAATTAACCAGGACTTTCAGAAAGATTTTCATGATCAGCTTTTTTGGCATAATGATGAAAAGAAAAGAAAGTCAAATTGGACAAACCTGTATTTTTGGTTTTACCGTTTTTTTAGAATATCAAAGCATTGATGTTAGAATTTCTTTATACTACTATAAAACCCTCGTACTCAGAGTCCAGAGTACTTTACACAATACAGATATTTTGTTTATAGATATCCTTACTGTAGACAGTCTATAAAGACATGGATTAGGAAGTAGCTAAAGGAGCGAGCGGATGGACATCACACATCTGATTATCCTAAGAGATCGCCTTTACATTCTATTACTGAATAAGAAGGTTTTAGGAAGATGAAGAGAATATCTGAAAGTGATCAAGGATGATGTGGGTTTAAGTCAAAAATGTTACAGTATTCGAGCCAGTGAAAACATTAAGAAAGCAAAGGGAATATCCCATGTTGTGCAAGTCGAGCATATCGCATGACAACTATAAAGAAGCATTGTTTGGCAATAAGACTTTTCATCATGAACAACGTAACACTGCTGATTCTAAACTACAGAGATCAACGAACCAACTGTTGCAACACAGAACATTAGATAGAACAAACCACAAAAACGTGTGATTGTTAATCCAGAGTTTTCATATGCAACCGGGCACTACAGAACCGTAAAATAATTAAAGCGGAACTGTGTCTGGCGAGATTATCTGCAGTTCTTCCTTCACAAAAGATCTTTGAGGAGCCGGTTGTTTTGTTGTGTCAGTTTCTCGTAAATAATACACGGGTGGATTCATTTTTACAATTCTTTTTATTTCATACGGATCAACACTCCAAACTGGATCGGTTGCCCTGATGCGAGTGTCCCCTTCTGCTTCCCCCGGTAAATAAAGGTACCTTACTTTCAAACCAAATGGCAATAGTTTGCCGGATGAAGACTCTCCTTCAGCAACATTTATTGTTTTTCTTTTGATTGCTTGGACTGGTTTTAGCCCTTTAAATTCTTCATTATTCATTGCGCGCAGAACTGAAGGCAGTCTTCTAACCCATTCTGTGTTGCGAGAATTGTCAATCAGCTCTCTGTGATACTGGTAGGAGAAAAGTCTTTCGGCTAACTGTTTGTTAAAGTTTTCAACTAAAGCCTGTGATCTGTGAACTCCCGGAAGGCCTCTTCTAATGGCAACTCTATGTTTAACAATAATTGATTCACTTGGCCTTAAATTCTTTTCCATCATCAACTTGAATCATGCGAGGATAAGTTAAAGGGCCTCGTTGATATATCAGTTGTAGGCAACAGCAACAGCAGAAGCACTCTTTTGTGTTAATGGTTCCGCATCTTTGTATCTTGAAGCTATGTCAATGACTGTGAGTGCGTACTTAAATCTTTTCGTCTAATCGTATCAGAGGTAAATATAGAAGATCCATTTGATGGGTGTCGTTCGGTATGATTCAAGTGTGGTCTCTGTATTCGCTAGCGCAGTAATAAATTTGCCAGATTGCTGTTAGATACCATTCCTCGGTTGTTCACTACCCCGTGCTTGGCTTAGCTTTGATTGCTGTTATTCCTTCCATACTTGGGTGAATACAGAGTAAATAATATGTTCCCAAACGATTTTGACTTGTTTTTGATGGATTTAAAACTATTTTTTGCGGCGCACT